>JAJTUV010000271.1:0-600000 GCA_021653895.1 Mastomys natalensis
GAGTGTTGATGGTTGCTAGGCACGAGGCCTTCTTTGTGTAATAATGTACATAATTTACTTTATGTTCTTCTTCATGAAATATCTCCCTGCCAAGGTATCAGGAATGTTCTCCCTGACAAGGTTAGTAACTATAGTCAGAAACAGCATGAGTCCAGGAGCCAAGTATGTGTCTGTGTCATTAGCAAAAATGGTAAATGCTGTGACAGCTAGGACAACCCTTAAGGCTGTAGGAAAGAACTCTGAAAACATGAGTTCAAAAATATACAATTTCATAACTATGCAAAATATAAGGATGCATATGAATGGTATAAGGGGTTTCAAGGACCAAAAAGAACAAAGACAGTTACACTAATAAACCAGCTTGTCAGCAAGACACAAAGACAGGCAGATTTCTTTTTTCTTTCTTTCTTTTTTTAAAAATCAAATTGTAATTTTTACTTATTCACACAGGGGTTACAAACACAAAAAGGCAGTACGTGGGAAGGGGATGACACCAGAGCATAGTTGTTCAGGGGTAGTACAACAGGCAGATTTCTGAGTTCAAGATAGACTGAGTTTTAGTTCCAGGCATGGTCAGAATGGTAATTTCAGGATGGGATCCCACCCAGCTTGCTTATTGTCTGTTGCTGCAAAGGCAGGCAGATCTCTGAATTCAGTTGCTATGTTAAAAAAAAAATGTACTTGCTGACTTTCCTAAGAATTAAGGGCTATAGTCCATAAAATGCTGATTCATGGGATAATCAAAAGGGAACCTGGGATGGACAATTGAATTGATATATAAATAAAAGACTGTGGGGCAGATGACTATGCCTCCAGACAGAAGAACTGGTAAGGTTGAAGCAGATTCAAAAGCCCTGGGAATCTCATACTTTAGAACATCATGTGTTGGAACCTGCTCCTGGACAGGCTCTACCTGTCCTGGAACATGTAAACATGAAACCCCAGTGAGATGACCATGAAAATATAGCATAAGAACCTAGAACTCTCCATGCTAATGAGGTATCTAGATAGACCCTGAGTGTTTAGCCAATGAGCTTCCCTTCCTGGGCATCCCTTCCTGCAAAAGGTTCCTCCTTAGTAAGATGTGTGCATTCACATTCACCATAAATAAAGCAGTTTGGACAAGCAAGGACCATCTCTTTCATCAAGGATCGCCTCAGGTGGAGGCCTTCATCATAAAGAGCCTAGCCTAAATCTCCCAGAGAAGGCCTTCTCTCTTCCTATCTGCACTCACTTGGAACCAGACTGGATTCCTCCCAGTCCCAGGCTCAGCCATCCCCTTCCTACCAGGTGCATGGGGAAGCACTAACCCTCGGAACACTGGTCTCAACTCTGTGCTGTCCCCAGCTGCATCTGGGTAAACAGAAGATTGAGAACCACAGCATCCATCTCAGCCCACAGTGTTTCTCACCTGAGGAAACATGGGCTGGGACCCCTATTATGGACTACAGTCTGCCTTCTTTGAGTAGCATGCCAGTGCTGCTCCAGAATCCCAGCAGCAAGGCAGCATACAGCCCAACAAAAGACTAGGCTTTGGTTTGCAAGAGCTATCTTAATGAGCTGTCTGGAGATCTCTCTGTAGAGCATTTCTGTCAGCTTGTACCCAAAATTGACTTAGAGTAGTTTCTTTCTCTGCTCCCAAACACTCCTTCCTCAGGACCTCCACTCCAAGCCAAGGGTGGTCCTTGGCACCTCCTCCTCTGGAGGGCTGCAGCAAATGCTGACATAGGAAAAGGAGTGAACAAAAGACGAAAGAAGTAGTCTGGACATGCAGTATGTGCAGACATCATAGACACTGACACACCAAATGACTTTCACATGTGCACCATAGGATACACACACAATAATAATAGTAAAAATGATAATAATATATTATGATAATATATAATTAAATATTATAATATATTTAAATATTTGTTTTGATTATTTGGTCACTTTTATTATTGAGGTCTTAGCTGGTCTTCAATGTACTCTAGGGAATATATACCATAGGTGAGTTCTCGGAGAGAGGAAAATTACCCCCCTAGAAGGGAATGAGAATACTTTTATAACAGTTAAGGGAAGTTACTTGGTGTGATCTCATGTGCCCACTTGTGTAGGATCATCTGTATAAATAGTGGGCATCTCCCTATTTTATTAAATTATACATTCAACCTCACGTCCTACTTGAGGCTGGCTGTTGGGATGATGCCTCTTAGGAGTTAGGCTTTCTGCTGGTAGATGGTATCACAAGTCCCTGAGTCAGAGTCTGAATGTTATGGGGGGATTTCTTTTTTAAAATTTTGACTTCTTTATCTCTATAGTTTTGACTATAAACAAGGTTCATAATTTTGTTTGTTTCTCAGAAAGTTACAGGTTTATAACTTCGAAAGAATTAAGGTTAAGCTCTAAGGTTAATACAGTTAAAGCCTAAAGCATGCTTTACTACTCTTATTATAATATTATTATTATTTGAAATGTCTCTATTGAAAAAGAATATAGGGCTGTATTAGTCAGGGTTCTCTAGAATAACAAAACTTAGAGAATGAATCTCTATGTGTATGTAAAAAGGGGATTTATTAGAATGACTTAAAGGCTATGGGCCAACGGATCCAACAATGATTGCTTATGAATAGAAGATCCAAAAATCTAATAGTTGTTCAGTTCATGAAGCTGGATGTGTCAGCTGGTCTTCAGTATATGCTTGAATCCCAAAGGAATAGACTGTAATGCCAGTGAAGAACTGGACTTCCTAGTAAAGCAAGAGCAGGCAGGCAGAGTGATGCTTCCTTCTTCCATGTCCTTATACTGACTTGGAGCAGGTGTGGCCCAGATTAGAGATCCTCTCACCTCAAAAGACCTGGACTAGCAGTGGATCGTCCCATTTCAAAATAAGAAGAAATTCTCACAGGTATGCCTCCATTTTTGTGTTTTACTTAATTCCAGATGTAGTCAAGTTGACAACCAAGAACAGCATCACAAGGGATGATGAGGTTGGTCAACACTGAAGCCAGAGGATCTGTGTTCAGTCCCTTAGATTCACATTGAGAGAACAGATTCTACAGCTTGTCACTGACCTTTGCATGGATGCCTACAAAGTTCACACACACACACACACACACACACACACACCAAATTAATTAATTAATTAATTAAATGTAGCAAAAAAGAATGTTCTCTACAGATAATTTTCACAGCAATTGCACCAGCTGTGAGTCTTCACTTAGACTCTGATATGACACAAAACACAGATCTCATCTCAGAGAAACTGAAATCTGAGCCAAATATGAGTGACCATGTCCCAGGCATGTAAATAGTGTTACCCCAAACAACATGTTCCAAAGTGTAGTCAACAACATGAACTTTTTAAAAAGAGAATAAAAGAAAATCAAATCAGCCAGGAAGTGGTGGTGCTTACCTTTAATCCCAGAATTCTGGTGGCGGAAGCAAGCAGATCTCTGAGTTCCAGGGCAGCCTAGTCTACAGAGAGTATGCCAAGATAGCCAGAGAGACAGAGAGAGAGACAGAGAGAGACAGAGAGAGAGAGAGAGAGAGAGAGAGAGAGAGAGAGAGAGAGAGAGAGAGAGAGAGAGTTGTAAAATGAAGCATTTACCAAATACCCTGGTAGGGACAACACAAATGCTAACTGATAGCTTGCTTAGCTCTCCAGTTGTTGGAAGCTGTGGTCTGCTAAGAATACACTCCAAAGGTTTCATGAGAGTCAAAAGCATGTTGGATCTACCACAGTGGTGAGGAGCGTGTGGCTAGTAGGGGGAACCCTAGATAGCCCCGAAAGCCTTCGGCTGCAGAGCTACAGTATTCCAGTTCTCCACAGACATGTGATCAGCCTGCTGTCTAGAATCAGCATCACCTTCACTGGCCTTTGGCGGGAACTTCTGTTCACCCTGTAGGGAAGAGGCTCTACCCCTTCCCACATTCCATCACTTTTTTCTGTCACGTGTACATGAGCGTTTGTGCATAAGGGTGCGGAGCACGTGCACGACAAGTAGACTTTACTTCCCACAGATGTCGGCTTCCACCCTGATTGAGTAACCAGACCTTAACAATTTTGGAGTTCACTCCTGTTGTAGTATAACTTTTTCCTCTAAGTATGTTCCGTCGTCCATGGAACAGTGATAACCCTTGCCAGCTAATTAAGCAGAGTAATACAGCAGAGGCAGCTAAGGCTGTCGGGTGGCCACAGGGCTGTTAACACTCCCAAGTAGAAGGAGAAAGCGTCACAGGGCCCTCGCCTCAGATTGCAGCCATTACTCCCTTCCTCTTGCACCCAGCTGTGCATGTTCTTGGGAGATGCTGAGGTCTATACAAGGTGGAAGGTCACCTGACAGTGTAGCTTCTATGAGATCATAACCTGTGAAGGGATGGCACGCTTTGGTGAGCCACACTCATAAGACTTGAGTGGAGTCATTTCCTGAGTCTGCTGTCAGTTTCCTACTTGGGGTGTATAGACATTTGTCCATATCTCCCCAGAAAAGTATCAAAACACTCATTATATGTTCTTCATCTACTGAGTATGTTCCCAGAGAGGTTCATTCAGTTTTTCTCCCCTTCTCTGAGTATTGGGACCATTAATTTTTTTTTCCTTTATGGCAATCATTCTGGATCATCTCCTTATATGCACTATATGCTACAATTACTTCAGTTTTTAAAAACCCATAAAAATATCATACTTGCACATATGCTTGTGATTACCAATCTATTAATTTTAAATAATTTCCCCAAGAAAAAAAATTACTAAACTGATTTTTTTTTCTTTAAAGACAGAGTCTCTAGCCCATGTGAGAACAATCTTGAATTTCCTGATGCCCCTGCCTCTGAGTCCTGGTGTGTCCCACCACACTCAGAACTTTTACTTGTCAAAAAGGTATAGGTACAGGCAGCTAACCTTATGGCCCCAGCCTGAACTGATATATCTGTGTCAAGAGACTATTTTTAAATGATGTATATTTTTATTTTATACAGTTTTCTTGCAATAGAGAAGTTTCATATCCTTTGACTTTTTTCTTTAGCTGAGACAGCAAGAAAGATGATTACATAGTATACATGTTAAACTCGGTCACCAGTGAGAACAGAACTACCCCAGAATGTCACAGGTCTAAGGCAGAGGGCCAGTGGGGACTGTGTTGTTTGTGAACAAGGCAGTTTCTCAGGGAAGACCTCTGTGTTGGGAGGGTGAAATTCCAGATCCTTTGAGATCTACTACGCACAGTAGCAAACAGGCCAACTCGCCCAGCATTTAAGCCTCCAGCAGCCTCAGTGTGCGTCGGCTGGTTTACATGGGCCCCTGACTGTGGAGTCTCATCTCTTCACTTTATTTCATTCACAAGAGTTTCAAGAATATTCAGGGGCTTGGGTTTTGTTTTCTCATGGACCTGAAATAGCTTTTTATATAGTCTTAGGAGAATTTTTGTCATTATGTTACACACCTATAATATAGTACTTGGAAAGTAGAGGCAAGAGGATCAGAGGTTTAAGGATAGCTTTGGCTATATAACAAATTTGATTGTTTGCTTTAATTTTTTATTTTTATTTTTTTTTCAGAGACAGTATGTAGTCTAGGCTGGCAAGAAACTCACTATATTAGCCCAACCTGGCCTTAAGACCTCTGCTTCCAAGAACTGTGATTGTAAACATGCCTCACCATACCTGGCACATACAGCAGGTGTGAGGCCAGCCTTAGCTACCCTGTCTCACAAGCAAGCTAACCAAATGGATTCTTTTCAAGTGTTACAATAACATTTATCATTTTATTTGAATCTTCAAAAACAAACAAACAAGTTTTGAGCTGAGTGTGTTAGTATTTATCTATAATTGCCTCTCTTGGGTAGCAGGATTACTCCAAGTTGGAAGCCAGCTCTTCATGTACTGAGTTCAAGCACAGCAAAGTGACTAAGCTAATTAGCATATGCACTGCTTCCTTTGTCTTCTGAGGTACCTTTTAATTTATTCCTTGTGTCTTTCACTTATTGAAGTTTTGTAGACTTTAAAACAGAAGTCAATAAGTTAATTATCTCCTGCAGTGGACACCTGTGCCAGACAGCACTTGGATGTGGTAAGGGAGTGTAGGTTTTTAATTACTAAGAAGATGTAAGCAAGAGGATGTTATCATTTTAGACTAAAATACTACAACAGCTGACGTGGATTACCATCATTTATTGTTCTATTTTTTCGTCTTGAAGATTGGCTCAAAATAGAAATCCCCCAGTGTTCTTGATCTGGTTCTCCTTTTATAGAAAGCTGTTGGTGTGGTTTTAAATGAACTGTGGGCCACTGAGTACTGTCTAGCCCTCTCTGAAATATTTGGCATTAGAGTCTTACCTTTGTCTCTTCCAAGTGCTTTTGAGTTCTGCTAGAAGCAGATAACTGTGAAGCGCAGACTCTCTTTTTTCTTAAATGTGGGCAGTGAGTACTCTTTAGGCATGTACATGGTCTCATTATTTCAAATACTTGAATTTTGTTTTCTCCTTAAAACATGAGACTTAGCTGGGTGGTGGTAGTGCATGCTTTTAATCCTAGCACTTGGGAGGCAGAGGCTGGTGGATCTCTGTGAGTTCAAAGCCAGTCTGGTCTACAGAGCGAGTTCCAGGACAGCCAGGACTACACAGAGAAACCCTGTCTGGAAAAACAAAATAAAACAAAACAAAAAAGAAAATGAGGCTTTTCTTTGTATTCACTATTTGAGGTTCTTATAATCAGGATGCTCACAGGAACAATGTGTTTATTATGAAATAAAACATAACTGAGAACAGATGTACACTTGCATGTGAATGCTATGGGGTAGGAGTAGGAACACGCCAAGGTGTGTTTTAGCATTTTCAGTGTTTCAACAACAATGCCAAGCAGTCTTCTCTTAAAGTGTCACAGCTCAGTTTGGCAACTGTTATAGTCTTCTACTGAACACAGTATCACATTAAAGATACACATAACAGAAGAGATCAAGGACGATACATACAACTAAGAACACACACATCCACTCATCTACAGTTCTTTTACCATAGGGCTGACATATAATTTTAGAATATAAAAATTACTTCATGAAGTGGAAACTTAAGGGTTCTTTGGAAAGTTACTTGTGTTGGATGGTGTTTTGCTGGAGCAAACACATGAAGGAGTGTTTTCCTGAAGCGAACACAGTTGAAAGGCTAAGACAGGGTCATGAAGGAACATTTGGCAAAAGCAGACACAGGTAAAAAGATGTTCTGCTAAAGAAAGCATGTGAAAGAACATGTGATGAAGGATTCTTCACTAACAACATGCATGTATTGGTCCACCTTAAACTGTATAGTTGAGCTGTATTTGTCGGGACTCCATAGAGAGAAATGCACCAAAAAGCTTCTGGTGATGTGCCTCCGCTTTTTTTTTTTTTTGTCACTTCTGTGGACTTGGACTGATTGGCAGGGGCAAGACACTGCTGAGGCAAGACCTGGACACAAGATGTTTGGAGAGCATTTAGAAAGGACTGAGCGGACAGTGTCAGAGGCTGGGCTTGCTTAAAGCGCTAGCTGTGTAACACTTGTGAGTCTCGAGTCTTCTCTAATCTTTATTTCACTGAGGCACAGCCAAGAACTTCTCTTGGCATTCCTGTCGGGCCTGGTTCCTCCTGCTGACCCATGCCGAGGCTGAGGCCTGGCTGTCTGTGTTAGGTTGTTCCACTGCACTGGCTAGTGTTTGCCATTCCAACTCTACCAAATAGGACTGCTGGTGTATCTGTGAAGTGTCTGTGAGTGGATCAAGCTGCCGGTACTTACCTGTGAACTGAACTGCCAATTTCCAAACAACACAGACAGAAGTTGCTCAAAAAAAAAAAATTCTAAACAGGTCCACTTCTCCTGTGTCCTTTCTTTTCCACTACCACTGTTGGGTAGCTGGCTAAAAGGAAGTTCAAATCATTTAAGAACCATCATTAAAAATAGATATTGAAAAAATTAAATTTAGTGTGTGTTTAGTATTTACTAAGTACTGAGTGTGGTGACAAGTATTTTTTATATGTGTTCTGTGGAAGAAATGTGCGTTGACAGGCATCTAGACTGATTCCAAAAACTGGCTACTGTGAGTAGTGCCACAGTAAACATGACTATGAAGAAATGTGTTTGGCATACTGATTTATTTCCTTCAGATGTGCACCTAGGAATGTGATTGCTGGGTCCTATGGTACCTATACTTGTAAGGACTTTGCCGTTTTGTTTGTTGGAAGCAGGGGTTCTTGTAACCCAGCTGGCCTGGAACTCACTACATAGCTAAGGATGACCTTGAACTCTCTGGCCTCCACTTCCCCGTTACTAGCAGAGCCACTAGGCTCTGTTTCTATGATGTTGGAGCCATTGCTCTGTCATGGTAAGTAAGCATTTGGTCAACCGAACTATATCCTGGCCTAGGCAACACC
Source organism: Mastomys natalensis (assembly GCA_021653895.1). Taxonomy (NCBI): domain Eukaryota; kingdom Metazoa; phylum Chordata; class Mammalia; order Rodentia; family Muridae; genus Mastomys; species Mastomys natalensis. The sequence goes on from JAJTUV010000271.1 coordinate 8,384, forward strand.
TTCATTTTTAACCTACTGAAATGTTACAGCCGTGGTTAACATTCTTTCTAAGCATATGAGTGTTTTGTCCACTGTATGTACACTGCCTGTGTGCGCCTGGTGTCCACAGAGGCCAGAAAAAAGTATCAGATCCCTGCAACTGAAGCTCCAGCCAGGTTTGAGCTGCCATCTAGGTGCTGGGACTGAGCCTCAGTCCTCTCTAAGAGCAGCAAGTACACTTAACAACTGAGCCATCTGTGCAGCCCCTTATATGACATTTTTATGTATACATGTATGTATGTATGTATGTATGTATATGTATTTGAGGTAGGGTCATTCACTATGTAGCCCTTCCTAGCTTGGAACTCACTGTGTACACCATACTGACCTCCAACCTTCAATTTACCTCCCCCAAAGTGCTGGAATTACAGGGCTAAGCCAATTCTGTCCAGCTCTCATCTTCTAATTGTAGTATTTACACCCTTGATGTAAATGTTTTCATAACATATTTTCACATTCTCTGGGGTGGACGTGAAGAAGCTCCTCTCCCTCATCAGGTCCTAACAACTTGCCCCAGAGGACAATTTCACCACAGTGTACCTGGCGAACCAATATATTTATTCAGCTTACTTACAGATGTGAGTGAGGGGTTATTATCAGGAGTGTGGATGGCCCCAAAGCCACTAGACGGTCTTCAAATTCAGCATGGATGACAGCTTTCCCATAGCTGCATAGACGGTCCTGCTTCCTCTACTCTTCCCAGAACCCAGAGGCCACACGGTTACCTCAGAATTGCAAACAAATGGCTATGAAGAGTGACCAGACACTCAGATACTTTGGAGATTGTCAAATTAGTAGAGGACTGAAGAAATTAGTGTGTGTGTGTGTTTTTTAAAGGAGTCAGTCTCCTTACTTTCTTGAATGAACCTATTTTCTTCAGAATGTTTGGCACTAAGACTGTTGGAATTTGGGTCAGAGCTAAGTGTAGTGGTACATGCCTTAAATCCCAGCAATCTGGAGGTAGAAGTGAGAAGATCTCTGTGAGTTTGGGGCTATCATGGTCTGCATAGTGTGTTACAGGACAGTCAGGACCACATAGTGAGACCCTGTCTCAAAAACAGCAGCAATAAAGAGTTGGATTACATGATAAATTATTGATATAACAAACTTGAAGAGAGAAAGATAGTCTCTGAGGTTTTAGTCATCCTTCACTCAGTAAAGGCAGAGCATCATGGCAGTAGGAGAATGTGACAGGCTACTCACCTCATAATAGGAAGAAGAGGACAAGGAAAGCCTCCCAGGGACAGGCTGCAGTGACCCACTTCCTCCAGCTAGGCCCCACTGCCTGGTTTATACCTCAGAAAAGCACCATTAGTTATGACCCCATCAACGGATTGAGACACTGATAGCTCAGGCCCCCAGAATCCCACCATCTTCCAAAGGCCCATGATCTGGAACTAAGTCTCCACAGGAACCTCTGCCAGACATCTCATATTCAAACTATAAAAGACTCTGTGAACATTTGATGAATAAATTAATGATGACCCAGTAAACAGTGCCTCACATTTGCCTAAAAATAAAGCATTGCTCTTTTCTGACCCCAGGGAAACAGTAGAGGTGTGATCCTGACAGAAAAGGATTTGTTTTTAATTCAGGAAAAATATGCTTGAATTTAGGTCAAATGCCTTAAAATTCTTATTAGCAATAGATTTAAAAATACCAATGAAATATAAATGCCATTTTAAATTATAATTTATTGTCCATATAGAGTGTCACCAATTAACTATTTAATTGCTTCTCCAAATGGTATGAATTCTGCTTTCACATAGCAGGAAAGGTCCATGTTTGATGCTGTAAGTTGCTTTTATTGAAGCTGTAAGAAGACTTTTTCAAGCTCTAAATTATAGGTTCTTTGTAGAATATTCTTTACTATTTTGTTATATAACAGCAAAAAGCTGGAGGAGGCTTCCATGGGTTGGCAAATAAATAATTACCTGACATCTTAAGATTCTCCCAATGAGTCCTACATTTTTAGCATTTGTGAACACAGTATTCAATTTTTTTCAATTTTTGTGTTATTTTCCTCAAGAATTTATAAAATATTTTGCAATTCAGTTTAAAATAGAGGAGAAGAAATAGAAAGAACTCATTGACTTTCTAAATCCCAGCACAGCACATTCATTTGGTATGAAGTGCTATAACAATCCTGTCTTTGCTTTTCGAGTGCATGCTATACTATGTTCTAGCTCCAACTGTATGGTGACTTGCTTATTTTCATAATAGGACATTTGTTACTGTTGTCTTGATATTTTTAGAGTCTTGTATAGCCCAATTAGCCTCAAACTTGCTATATAACCAAAGATGTCCTTGAAGTCCTGATCCTTCTCCTTCACCTCCCAAGCCTTGAAAATTGAGGGGACACGGGAAGATAATGAATGTGCACTGAATCAGACAGAATTGTTTGTCTGTGTGCGTGTGTGTGTGTGTGTGTGTGTGTGTGTGGTGTACATGTGTGTATGTATGTGTGTTTACATGTGTGTGTGCTGGTGAGGTTGATGTCTGGTCTTATTCACTTTCCACCTTATGCGTTGAGGTGAAATCTCTCACTTGAAGCCAGAGCCAGCTTATTCTGCAGATCTCCTGGGATTACAGATGGGTCACAGTGCCTGGCCAGCATTTACATGAGAACTGTGGGTTAGAATTCTGGTCCTCACACTTACATGACAACTGTTTTACTCACTAAGCCATATCTCTAGCCAAGCTGTTTATATTATGTGGAATCAAAACTGTGTATTTCACTTGTATTTTTAATCTTTAATATGCAAGTTTGCAAATGTGTGAAAAAAAGCACTGTTTCAACAATTTTCAACATTACTTTGCAACTGAGATACCATGATGACATGGGTGGGAAATACTTAAGGGGGTTTCAAGGCCAGGTTAAACGCAAACTTGCCTCTCTAATGGCTACAAGAACTGTAAACTAAAGAAGCCAGCATCTGACTCTAGACACTTTGTGGTGAAATAAATGTTACTGAGGGTGGCCACCATACAGCAGACCAGTGAAAAAGAAAACGATGGGACACCAAGACTCAGCTTCAGCATGGTCTAGCCATCCCTAGGAAACTTACCTTCTCATTAATATTGGAGGAGAGAGGGGAGAGACACTGTTCTAAAACAAAGTCATATATTTAGTTATCCAATAGTATTTTATTATAAGATAGATTACCTTTTATGTTTTTCTTTTTTGATTTTTTAAATCTATTTTTATGATTTTAAGGCCTTTAAAGTAATATTTTGATTATGTATCAATTTATAAGATAATTAATTTGAGGGAAAATTGAGATCTTTTTTTTTTATTTATTTTTTTTTTTTTGGTTTTTTGAGACGGGGTTTCTCTGTGTAGCCCTGGCTGTCCTGGAACTCACTCTGTAGACCAGGCTGGCCTTGAACTCAGAAATCCGCCTGCCTCTGCCTCCCAAGTGCTGGGACTAAAGGCGTGCGCCACCACCGCCCCCAAAAAATTGAGATCTTAATATATTCATTTTTCCAGTTGAACAGCATGCCGCTGGAGCTGAATATGCAGCTCAGTTGCCACAGTGCTCCCTGAGAGCTATCCACAGTGCTCCCTGAGAGCTATCCACAGTGCTCCCTGAGAGCTATCCACAGTGCTCCCTGAGAGTTATCCACGTGCTCCTGAGAGCTATCCACAGTGCTCCCTGAGAGCTATCCACAGTGCTCCCTGAGAGCTATCCACAGTGCTCCCTGAGAGCTATCCACAGTGCTCCCTGAGAGCTATCCACAGTGCTCCCTGAGAGCTATCCACAGTGCTCCCTGAGAGCTATCCACAGTGCTCCCTGAGAGCTATCCACAGTGCTCCCTGAGAGCTATCCACAGTGCTCCCTGAGAGCTATCCACAGTGCTCCCTGAGAGCTATCCACAGTGCTCCCTGAGAGCTATCCACAGTGCTCCCTGAGAGCTATCCCCATACCACATAAAACTGGTGTGCAGTGCATGCACTTAACCCTCACACTCAAGACATAGGAGCAGGAAGATCAGAAGTGCAGGGTCTTCCTTGGAAACAGGGTGAGTTCAAGTCTAGCCTTGTTTTCTCCACTCACTTAAGTCTTTGTGTCTCTCTTTGAAAATCCTTAGATCTATTTATTTTATTTTATGTGTGTTTTACTTCATATATACATAAACACATACACATACATCATATACACATAGATCATTTACATATGCACACACACATATGATAGAAGGAAGTATCTGAAGTGGAAGTTTTTGGATACATCAGGTGATGCAGACTCACGAGTTGTTTTACTGAGGAGAGACCCATGGGAGAACATGTGATATTTGGAGAGAGTATAAATAGGACTCAACGAACAGTGGCAGCAAGCTTGAATATCTAGTTTTGCAATGCTTTGTTGGTCTCGAATCTTCGTCTTTGCTGATCTTCACTATGTTGAGAGAGGCATGGCAGAGAACTCCTGGAGTCCCGGATTGTCCTAGTCAATCAGGCTGACTCGTGCCAGTTCAGTAGAGGCATGGCTGTTTCTGCTGAATCATGCCACTGCTGCTGATTCCCGTTTGGCATCCTGATACTACTGATCTGGACTGATGGTATCTTGACAGAGATTGGAATTGCCGCAAGGATCTACTTCTAAAATCTCTTTGCCCTATTTACCATATTTTCTCTCCTACCTCTAGACAGTGGGCTAGAAGGGGGGTTGACGCACTTGAGAACCCTTATTAAAAGTAAGTTTTAAAAAAATCTAAGCCCACAGGTATCCCTTGAAATGGAGTTACTGATGGTTGTGAGCCACCATGTGAGATGAATTCTGGTCCTCTGTAAGAATAATATATACTCTTAACTGCTGAGCCAGCTCTCCAGTCCTTTGGTTTCGTCTCATAAATCTTGATGCAGTTTACCTTTAGGCATATAAACATCATTCATTAAACATTTTATGTAGAGGGGCTAGAGAGATGACCTAGAGGTAAAGAGTACTTCATGTTCTTGCATAGGACCCATGTTCCATTCCCAGCACTCATACAAGACCTGGTTGTCTGTAATTGCAGATCCAAGGTATCTAGTGCCCTCTCTGGCCTTCAAGAGCATCAGACTTGAACTTGTTGCAATTATATATGTGCAGGCAAACATTCATACCATAATACTTTTTTTAACATAGAAATGACTTTATAATATAAATTATTCTAAGTGGATTTCAATCATTTTAAAGAAATACATTGATCTTTGCAGAAAGAACTTTAAACTCCACCTTTCTAAATTCTGTTATTATTTCTTTGCTTATTTTAGGCTTTTGAGACAGGGTCTCACATAAGTGAGGCTAATGTCAAACTCATATGTAGCTAAGGTTGGTCTGGAACTTTTGGTTCACATGTGTTTAGATTAAGGCATGCACCATGATGCTTGGCTTCTAATTTAATACTGGTTTTATAGATATATACTGGGCTTTGTGGTTAACATTTATTTGCTGTGTTTAATTGATTCTGATGTTAGGAGTTGATCCTTTTGCCTCACCTCCCAAGTGCTGACATATCAAGTTTGTGCTGGCATGCCTAGTTTATGTGATGCTAGGATTGAACCTAGGGTTTTGTGCATACTAGGCAACCACTCCTACTCACTGAGCTATATCCTCAACCTCCTAGCAAGTTCTGATCCATTTCCCTGCAGGGCAAACCTATAATGTAAAAACCATAACCTTTTTGTTTTGCCTTTATAATGGTTTGGTTTTTTCATTTGTTATCAAACAGGCTAAAATCATTAGGCAATATAAAATATTTAAAATGGTAAATAATACAATTTACTACGTTCTGACTTTTTGTTTGTAATTCTCTTTGTTTAACTTTATGTAATAATGCATTTTTATTGAGAATATAAGTGTAAGATTTCATTAGGTAACTTTTCAACATTTACTTAAAAGATTGTGTACTTTTTTGATAAGTTAATAAAAAATAAAAATTAAAAAAAAAGTTTAAATGGAATATGTTTGTGGATAAAGCTGCTACCAGAATCCCTATGGTATTAAATGAAATTCCACTGCTGTGGTAGTATAATTTCTATAAAAATAATATTTCTTCTTCAATACATTAATGTGGTTATTTTACTAATGCTTCTTCATAATTAAAGTTTTCAGTAATGTAATAATTTTCTGAAATCTCTGGGTTAGAGTTCTAATATATTAGAAGTAGATAGTAGGAAATAGTCAAACTCAGGGCCGAAATGAACCAATTAGAAACAAAGAGAAAAGTACAAAGAATCAACAAAACCAAGAGCTGGTTCTTTGAGAAAATCAACAAGATAGAGTACCCTTAGCCAAACTAACTAAAAGGCACAGAAACCATATAAAAATTAACAAAATCAGAAATGAAAAGGAAGACATAAAAATAGAAACTGAAGAAATTAAAATATCAGATCTTACTACAAAAGACAAAACTGGAAAACCTAAGAAAAAATGGATAACTTTCTAGACAGATACCATGTACCAAAGATAAGCTAAACTATCTAAACTATCAAATAATCCCTAAGGAAATAGAAGCAGTCATTAAAAACTTCCCAACCAAAAAAAGCTCAAGCCTGATGGTTTTATTGCAGAATTCTATCAGATTTTCAAAGAAGAGCTAATACCAATACTTCTCAAACTATTTCACAAAATACAAACAGAAGGAACATTGCCTAACAGTTACTGAACTTAAACACACAAAGACCCAACAAAGAAAGAGAACTTCAGACCAAGTTTGTTTATGAATGTCAGTGCAAAATATTCAACAAAATTTCACAAACCAAATTCAAGAACATATCAAAAACATAATTCACCAAGATCAAGTAGGCTTTATCCCAGGGATACAGGGATGGTTCAATATACAAAAATATATCAACATAATCCATTATATAAACAAACTCAAGAAAAAAAAGACACATGATCATCTCATTAGATGCTGAAAAAGCCTTTGACAAAATCCAACACCCCTTCATGTTAAAAGTCTTGGTGCGATCATGAATTAACAGCACATATCTAAACATAATAAAAGCAATATACAGCAAACCAACAGCCAACATCAAATTAATGGAGAGAAACTTGGAGCAATCCCACTAAATCAGGGACACGACAAGGCTGCCCACTCTCTCCTTATCTATTCAATATAGTACTAGAAGTTCTAGCCAGAACAATTAGACAGCAAAAGGAAATCAAAGGGATACAAATTAGATAGGAAGAAGCCAAGGTATCACTATTTGTGGATGATATGATAGTATACATAAGCAACCTCCAAAATTCTACCAGCGATGCTGATAAACAACTTCAGCAAAGTGGCTGAATATAAAATTAACTCAAACAAATCAGAAAACTGGAAATAGTTCTACCTGAAACCCAGCTACACCACTCTTGAGCATATACCCAAAAGATGCCCCACCATACCACCCGGACATGTGCTTCATCATGTTCGTAGCAGCCTTATTTGTAATAGCCAGAAGCTGGAAACAACCCACATGACTCTCAGCTAAAGAATGGATACAGAAAGTGTGGTTCATTTGCACAATGGAACAATATTCAGCCATTAAAAATGAAGACATCATGGATTTTTCAGGCAAATGAATGAGACTAGAAAATATCATCCTGAGTGAGGTAATCCAGACCCAAAAGACATGCATGGTATATACTCATTGATAAGTGGATATTAGCCAAAAAGTACAGAGTACCCATGATATAACTCACACGCTGTATGAAGTTGACAAGAAGGAAGGCCCAAGTGAGGATACTTCAATCCCACTTAGAAGAGGAAGCAAACTAATCACAGGAGGTAGAGTGAGGGAGGGATCTGTGTGGGGGAGGAGAGAGAGAGAGAGAGAGAGAAAGAGAGAGAGAGAGAGAGAGAGAGAGAGAGAGAGGAAGAGGAAAGGGGGCAGGATCAGGAATGGGTTGAGACAGGAGAGAGGCCCAGAAGGCCAGAAGAATAAATGGCAATATGCAGCTGCGGTGGGGGCGCTCTAGAAAGCCCCACAGATCTGAGATGTGAAAGACTCCCAGGACTCATTGGGGGTGATCTTATCAGTAATGCCCAACAGTGGAGAGATGGAACCTAAAGAGACCACCACCAGTAAATAGACAGGGCCCCTAGTGGAGGATAGGGTCACCAACCGACCTTCAAAATGTTTGACCCAGAATTGTTCCTGTTTAAAAGAAATGCAGAGACAAAACTGGAGCAGAGATTGAAGGAATGGCTGACCAATGACTGGCCCAATAGGAATTCATCCCATGAGCAGCCACCAAACCCTGACACTATTACCGATGCCATGTTGTACTTGCAGACAGGAGCCTAGCATGGCTGTCCTCTGAGAGGCTCTACCAGCAGCTGACTGAGACAGATGCAGATACTTACACCCAACCATTAGACTGAGATCAGAGAACCCTATAGAAGAGTTAGGAGAAGGATTGAATGAGCTGAAGGGGATGGCAACCCCATAGGAAGGCCAATTGTGTCAACTAACCTGGATCCCTGGGAGTTCTCAGATACTAAGTCATAAACCAAGCTCTGGCACAAATGTAGCAGAGGACTGCTTTATCTGGCCTCAGTGGGAGAGGATCCATCTTACCATGTAGAGACTTGATGCCTCAGGAATGGGGATGAAGGAGAGGGGAAAGCACTCTTTCAGAGATGAAGGAAGGGAATGGGGTGAAGAACTCTGGGAAAGGGAGCCAGAAATGGGGGCAACATTTTGGATGTAAAAACAGAACATAATTAATTTTTAAAAATCAAATCAAAACAAAAACAAATAAATAAACAAAAAACCAAAAGATTTTCCTGTAGGAGGAGCTAAGGTGGGAGGAGTTAGGAGAGGAAAAGGAAGAGGAGGAGTTAGGAGAGGAAGAGATAAAAGGAAGAGGAGGAGAAGAGAGAGAGCAGAGATGTAGGAGCGATGGAGACGGATGTTCAGGTGTCTGTAGCAGTCAAAAGTAGTTAGTATACCTAGGTTGGGTATTGGGTTACACTTCTGATTGTATGGGTATCTTTTTACTGATCATTGCCAATATATAAGCTTTGATTAATCTATAAGAATTAGAGTCTTATTCTCTTACTAGGCCCGCATGCATGGCGGAATGGTCTGGGCAATGCCCTGCCTTGCGGAGACAGCGTGGGCGATTGGCAGAACCACTCTTCACGCTGGCATCTAGTGGGTGGCAGGCTGGTGTTTCTGGCGGCCGGTTCTAGCTGCAACGCCACGTGGCCTCCAGCCGAGAAACATGGCGGCTGGGTAGGCAGAGAGGCTGCAGCTTGATAGTCGGCCTGAGCCAGAGGTCGTTTTTAAATAATTACTACAACAATTATTTTAAACATAGATAGTTATATGTAAGTAGTACCTACCTTATTAGACAAAGTTACCTTATTTATCTTAGTACTTCAAACCACAAACTGCTTTAAACCATGGGTGAATTAAGATTATCTTTCACCACTAAATGTTCTCTCTTCCAGAAATTTTACAGTAGTGAGAATTTTGGATTCTTTGAAAAACTCAAAAAAGTGGAAATGGGCTTTTGTTTTAATCCCTGGTATGGGTATGAGGCTACTTCAGATTATCCACAGCAGCTGACTATGATTTGCCTTGTGCTCTAGCAGGGATGTGATTTTGCCAGTAGCAGACAATTTCTGCAATTGTGAGACATTTGGAATTCTGGGGACTTTTCAAAGGGGATATAAATGTTAGAGCCCCAAGAGGTGGGGTGGGTTGTTGGTTGGTTGCTGTTGGTCATGCTTTTTTAAGTAGTCATGCACAAAGAAGAAATTAGATATACTGATGATGAAGATCAAACTTGCCCCAAGGAACTCAACAGCCTAATCAGCAGGAAGTATTCTAACAATGCCACCCCTTTCCCCTCTATCCTTTCTTCTCTCCTCTCTAGTGTTAGGGGGTTAAAGTGTGGGAAGTGGATGCAGAGGGTGGAAGAAAGAAGAACCCACCAAGTAGTAAGAATCCAGCTACAACTCACTGTCACTATCCCAACACTTCAGAGTTACCGTTACTCTGCTCAGAAAAAGTACTTATGCTTGGAGCCTTCCCCCTCCCCTTTTTTTTCAGATTTGTTTTTATTTCATCTATGTTTTGCCTGCATTGTGTATGGGCACAAATTGTGTGCAGTGCCCGCAGAAGCTGGAAGATATGTGGACACTCCTAGAACTGGAGTTACTAATGACTGTTAGCTGCTTGTGGATGCTGGAATCCAAACCTGGGACCTCTGCTGTTAGCTGCTGAGATATCTTTCCAGCTCCAGATATGCTTAATTTTTTTTAAAACTTGACTTAGGTTTGGGACAATGGCTCAGTTGTGGAACTCTTACCTCTCTACATGTGTGTTCACACACAGACATACACAATACACTGCTACTGCATTGCTAGCTTGCTATGCTATGCACGCTATTGCTAGTAGTAATACAATAATAAAAAGGAGCCCTTGGTTTACCGCTCCCTCTCTGAGCCTATCCCTTCATCATTGTGAGGGAGCACATTTCCATCACTGATATTTGACTGATTTCTGTTCCCTTTGTACACAAGCTTTCACTTCCTTCTGCCATTGTAATTTTAAATACCAGACATGAAGATCTTCCCAAATATTACATGAATAATTCTGTCAATAAAATTGCCGTAGATGAAAGTGATTGAGAAGAGATGGAGAAAGCATTTAATAGAACCACAAGAGTAGAAGCAGGACTTTAACTTGGAAATTGCAGCCGTTATCACTGGACTGGTTTCAGAGAGGAATCTGTCTCACGGAATCTACTACCATAATTATGCTTTAAGACTTCTAAAAATCTGCACTTCAATATACAGAAGTTTCATGTATAAAGGTACATCCTCTACATCTTCTCAGATGAGAAGGCTAGGCTGACTCTATGACAGGCTTCAAATAGTCAGTTTAGGAGACTAGGACCAAGAACTGGCAAGTGCAGGCAAGCCCAGGCAAGTCAATTACTAGCAGGGGGGGGGGGGGAGCTAGGGGGGACAGGACAGGCTTCAGGCAGCTAGTCAGAAACTTCTGCCATCAGAAGCTGCCCTGACACCTGACCTAAGCCAAGGACAATAGGTCAGCAGCAGTTTTCAGACTTCCTCATGACAGTTTCCAACTCCTGGTAATGGTTCTGAAATGTCCATAGAGATGGACCCAACAGGTTAAGATAGAGGTCACCTACCCCAAATTCCTCTAATGTGCTTTAAATCAGACCCACAAGCTCACTTGATTGTCTCTCTATCTTGCTAATGGGAGACCCCAGAATGCTGGACTTCTGCAGAATGAAACACTCGTTGTTTACATACTATTTGAGTCTGGGGTATCATTCTTCGGGAATCATGGACCCTTACACATCCAGACCCACTGTTATTAAAATTTTAAGGTTTGGTAGTTGTGTTGAGGCAGCCATCTTGCAACTTTGCTCCTGTCCTCAGTGGGAGCAATGTGGATACATATTTTAAAATGTAGAGCATTTCAGACGACCTAGCAAGTCAAGGAATTACTTCAGCGAATTCTCTTCGGGTTAATGGAAACCAGAGTACTATTTTTAGAGATTGGAACAGACATTCATCTGAAGCTAAATCATCTTTAAGAATTCGTATTTTAAGACATAATTGTCAGTAGTTAGGAATAATGGTAGTACCTAACTACAGAAGCCAAAAACTAATTTTAAATGAAATTGTCTATGACCAAAATGCAGACAGTGAACGTTTTAAAATATATAAGGTTAGTTGAATACTTAAAAATTCAATTTCAAGTTTTGAAATATATATTTTTCAATCATGGAAAACATTACCCACCCAGATGCTAAGTCTGATGGTGGAGGCCACTGCAGACAGGGCTGGCTGTCCAGGAAGGGTGGCAGAGAAGCTTTTTATTTAGATCAGAATTGAGCTTCTTGGGCTGGTATCTTGATAAGATATAACTTTATTGTCTTAGTATTCACCAGTTCACAATTTATAATTTAAGCTGTGCTTTTTCTCAAGAAACGTATTTTGCTAAAAAGTAACAGTGTGAACACATAGTAAAGAATACGACCTGTGGCTATTGAGATGGCTAAGCGGGTAAAGGTGCTCACCGTGAAGTCTGCTTGTTTGAGTTCTGTCCCTGGAACCTCCTGGTGAAAGGAGAGAACTGATACCCTTAGTTGTCCTCTGACCTTTACATGCTCAGTGTGGTGATGTGTGTGCATATACATATAATTATAAATAAATAGTGTGATGAAAATTTAAAATAACATGGTATTTAGAGTTTACTGTATTTCTTTCTTTCTTTTTTAATTGGAGGTTTTCCCACATGAATGCAAGGATTTTGTACATGAGTGTATTATATTTCATCCTTTTCACCTTCCTCCCTGCTCAAAGTCCTTTATTTTTCCCCACCAAGCCCTGGGATTCATATCTCTTCTATATTTACTTTTGTTTGATATATATACTACTGTACATTTATTTTGTTTACATACTCCTCATGTATATTTGTTTTTGCTACACACACGCACGCACACACACACACACATGTGTATTTTGTTTCACACACACACTCTTGAATATTTATTTTGTTACACAACACTCACACTAAATCCAATTAGTGTTGCCCTCATTTGCATGTGTTTCCAGCTGACCACTTAGAATTGGGATCTCATCCCAGAAACAAACAAACTTCAAAGCAAACAGACTGGTTTCCCTCACCCTCAGCAGCCATTGACTGTATGGAGCTTTTGATCTGGGGGTGAGGCTTGTGAAATTTTCCTCCATCTGTGTTGACTGGTGTGGGCTTTGCAGATCTTGCACAGCCATATCATTGAGAGATTATAGAAGCAACATTGAGAGGGGAGGGGGTTATAGCTCTTAGCTTTGAGTATAGTGTGGGCTTGCAATCACTATCATCAGCCCAGTCAACAAAACAAAACATTCTGTGTAATTCAAACAGAAAGAAAAGCTTCATTTTGTCTGCTTTGTGTTTTGTTGCTTTGTGTCTGATTTGAGCTGGAGTCTCTCTGGACTCTCCTGAGTGCCTGCAATTATGGGCACATAACTGCATTTGGCTTAGAAAGAGATTTTAATTCTGGAAAATGTTTGCAAAGATGTTGGGAGAGCTGGAAGACAAGCACTGGTAGGAAGGCATGCACCTGCTACCAAGTAAACATTTGCTTCTAGTAGTTTCTGTGTGGCCAGTGCAGGAGCTCTATGTTCACAGAGAAGCACTTTATGACCTGTATGACTCTGCTGTTGAGACACCACTGCCACCGTGGCATGCCAGAGTGTTCTCTACTGTAAATGGAAACTAGTTGGCAGGAGTTTCTGGAAAAGGTGTGTGCAGGCTTCTAGCCCTTGCTTTACAGTATAAACTATAACACCAGAGATGGGAGAGTTGAAATGTTAAAAAGTAATTGGTACGAAAATTGTATCAGTTAATTAGGTGGACATTAAATTATTTTAAATAAGTTACATTTGTTAGAAAATTACTTCTGAATGGTTTGGGTAATTGCACTCGCTTTTCTTTTTAGCTAGTCATCTTTTGTCAATTTCTGCTGTTGAAACTAATTAGGATGTCAGCCAGCAGAGCAGCCAGGGAGTGAGAGAGAACTGAGAAAAGGGAAAAGGACCTATGCAGGACAAGTCCAGGGTAGACACAAAGCAGATAACTTGAAGGCCAGCTTAGGTTTCGAAAAATAATTCACCCTTCCAACTAGAAAACATTGAAAATGGGTGTGGGCAATGGGTACCCCAATAAAAGGAAAGCCCTTTATGTTAAGAAACAAATCTGAGATTTACAGAAGAAAAACGATTTATAGCTACTAATTATACATAAAGTCTCCTTTATCATGAGAGAAGAATGAGGCCATCCAAAATGCATAGTTGCATAAAGAATGTTTCCATAGATACTTTTCTTAAGTTTGTACACAGTTCCCTCCCAGTTCTTGGTGTAAAGGAATCAGCCCACTTCACAGTCACACCTCGAAAACCACTGGTGGGGTGTCAGCAAAAGAAGAAATACAGATTATAGCTCAACAGCCCACTTGCAGGCCATATAAACATCCAAAATACATTCCTGAGATACCTCACAGACTCTTGGGGATCAGTTCACAGAACCTGTCTTCAGTGAGTTTGCAAACGACATCCTCAAAAGACATCCATTCCTGAAGCCCCTGGAGTCTGTTTTGTGACCAAAGGACTTAGAGCATGCAATTAAGGTTAAAGTTTTGAAATGCAGACAGCACTCTGGATCATCGTGAGGAAATCAGTATGATCACTCAAATCCTTGGCAGTGAAGAAAGAGCTTCCTAGACTTCTATGGAAAGAGACATGCTCGTGAAACACAGGCCAAGGAAGGACCACTATTACTGCTTTGAAGACCAAGGAAGGTGACCATGAGTCAAGGGATTTGGGCCATGTTGAAAGGCTAAACAGAGACAAGAAGATTCTTCCTTGAGGCTTCCACAAAAGAATACGTGTTGATTTGAACTCGGACCTATTTCTGACTTGTATCTTAGCCATAACTTAATAAATTCATATTACTTTAAGCTATGATATCTTGAGTCATTCGTTTCTACAGCAACAGAAAACAAAGACACTCATCTACTACTTTGGCCTTTCACTTCAGACACAGTCCAGCATAAAGAGAACCCCTGGTACAGCAGCTTTCTAATACTACAGCCAGCTTTAGAAGGGACTGCACTGTGCCAAAGCTTTACATGTTGGAAAATATTTTGAACAAACCTTCTGATTACAAGAGCCTAAATCAGTGACTTCCATGGATGTTTGTGTGCCTCTGAGTGAGTGTGGTGTGGTGTGCTGAGTGTGTGAGTGTGTGCCTGCCTGTGTGTGGTGTATGTGTGGTATATGTATGTGCCTGTGTGCATGTATCTATGGAGGTCAGAGATGGACTTAAAGTATCTTCTATCACTCTTTGCCTTATTTTTTGAGGCAGAATCTATTGTCAAACCTGAAATTTGCTGTTTCTGTTAGACTGGTTAGCCAGTACGTCCCAAGTAACCACTCATCTCTTCCCTCACAGAGATGGTCACCAGTATGGATGGCCACAACTGGCTTTTATGTGGGATCTGGGGAGCTGAACTTAGGTACACCAAGCACTTTACCACTGAGCCGCCTCTCTGACTCTGAAATTTATTTTGTATTTCAATCCACCACTTGTAAGATATACATTTTAATATCAATTCACATGCATAATGTTTCATGAAGCAGTACTTACCTTTAAGCACTGTATTCTAATATCCCAGTTTTATTTATTTTCATTATTATATGCAAATTAAAATCCACTAGAACTGATCTCACGATTTAATAATGGATCACAAGCTTCTACTGAATAATATTCAGTGTTACTTAGAAGACTATTTATTACTCAACTGAGCAATAGTACACATTCAAAATGTAAAATTTCTGATAGAATATTTTTCTGTTTTATTTTTTATGGAACTTTACCCATTCATCCATAATATATACAACATTATTTCATCTAAAACATTCTTTATTAATATATGACAAAATGTATCCATGTATTCAAAGTGAACCTCAAACCAAGGACAATTTGGAAATTAAGGCATTAGTCAAGAGAGGCTTCTGAGCAATGAGTAGAACAATCCAGAATGCAGTTTAAAACTCTTCGTCATTGGATAGTGTTCTGCTTTTCTATTACTCAGTATTGCTCATTTCTCCTTTTTATTCTTAATATTTCCCTTTTTTGTGTGTAAGAAATTATTTGCTTTTCCCCTATAGTTAAGGCTCATTTACACCACTTCCCCCACCATGGCCTCTCTGGCTACTATTTGTAATTGGAGAATTGTTTCAAGACTTAACATTTTTGCTTCAGAATCCACTTCTTGTATAGGTCTAAGGAAACTTTCACTATATTTCAAAGAAAATTTCCTGTTTAAAATTATGTCTGTTATGATTTATCTAGTTTTTTGGAGGTTGGTGATAAATGAATTTTGAGATTATGAATTATCTTTTGTTCTGTATGTTGTAAAACAAACATTCCCCAATCACAGTGATTGAGAACAATCAAAGTTTACTACTCATTTGTTGAGCATTTTGGTTAAAGTTCTATTCCTGAATCTGAATTCTAGCATATAGGCTGAAAGAACAGAACTCACAGAGGACATACCAGCTCATAGCTAAACCACAGATGTCTCTTTCCAAATATGAGAGGCATGTCACTTCTACACACATTCCAGAGACAAGGAAAGTCCAATGCTAAACATTTTTAATAGATTTTTTCTTACAATATAGTCTGATTATGTTTCCCTTCCCCCAAATCCTCCCAAATTCTCCTGATATCCCATATCTACATTCTTTCTTTCATTACAAAACAAGTAGACATATGATGATGATGATGTAAGGTAAAATAAAAACAAACAAGAATAGAACTAAACGATCCTGTGACACAGCACTCTTTAACCAAATACTACTGGGAGAGGAATGAGGATATGCCTGTGAGCACAGGTAAGATCACACTTCTGCTCTGAGGGACTCACCTGAGCCCTCAAGACACAGGAACCTAGGAGCAGCTGGGACAGGATCCTTCAGGTTTCTGTCTGCTGATCCTGTGCCACAGGACTGCATACCCAAATACCATCAGGAGAAAGCTGGTCTCCCAGGAGTGCAGACACACCTTTGAGCACAGGTAAGACCACCAGTTCTACTCAAATTCCTGGCCCAAGAGGGACCTGCCCAGAGCCATCAGGACACAGAACCAAGGAACAGCTGGGGACAGGATCCTTCCAGTTTCCATCTGCACCTGGGAGCTGACTCTGTGCCACAGCTCTCCATACCCAAATTCCTCTCAGAGAGAATTGGTCTCTCAGGAGTACTGACACACAGGCTTGTAGGAGGGACAAGCCACAGTCAGAGACAGCAAGACCAGCTAATATCAGAGATAATCAATCAGATGGGGGAGGCAAGGGAAAGAACATAAGCAACAGAAACCAAAGCTACTTGACATCATCAGAACCCAGTTCTTCCACCAGAGGAGCCCTGAATATCCCAACACACCATAAAAGCAAGACTTTGATTTAAAATCACATCTCAAGCGGGTGGTGGTGGCGCACGCCTTTAATCCCAGAACTTGGGAGGCAGAGGCAGGCGGATTTCTGAATTCAAGACCAGTCTGGTCTACAGAGTGAGTTCCAGGACAGCCAGGACAGACAGAGAAACCCTGTCTGAAAACCAAATAAATAAATAAATAAATAAATAAATAAATAATAAATAAAATCACATCTCATGATGATGATAGAGGACTTTAAGATGGACATAAATAACTCCCTTAAAGAAATACAGGAGAACACAGACAAACAACTAGAAGTCCTTAAAGAGGAAACACAAAAGTCTCTTAAAGAATTACAAGAAAACACAACCAAAAAGGTGAAGAAATTGAAGGAAACCATCCAGAATCAAAAAATGGAAAAAGAAACAATAAAGAAATCACAAAGAGAGACAAGCTTGGAGACAGAAATCCTAGGAAGAGATCAGGAGTTATAGATGCAAGCATCGCCAACAGAATACAAGAGATAGAAGAAAGAATCTCAGGTGCCATAGAAAACATTGACACAGCAGTCAAAGAAAATGCAAAAAGTACCTAACACAAAACATCCAGGAAATCCAGGACACAATGAGAAGACCAAACCTAAGGATAATAGGTATAGATGAGAGTGAAGATTCCCAATTTAAAGGGCCAGTAAACATCTTCAACAAAATTATAGAAGAAAACTTCCCTAACCTAAAGAAAGAGATGCCCATAAACAAACAAGAGGCCTACAGAACTCCAAAGATTGGACAAGGAAAGAAATTCCTCCCGTCACATAATAGTCAAAACACCAAATGCACAAAACAAAGAAAGAATATTAAAAGCACAGTAAGGGAAAAAAGTCAAGTAGCATATAAACATAGACCTATCAGAATTATACCAGACTTCTCACCAGAGACTATGAAAGCTAGAAGATCCTGGGCAGATGTTATGAAGACCCTATGAGAACACGAATGCCAGCCCTGCCAACCAGATATTACAATACCTTTCCACAAATCCAGCCCTACAAAGGATAATAGATGGAAAAGTCCAACATAAGGAGGGAAACTACACTGAAGAAAAAGCAAGAAAGTAATCTTTCAACAAACCCAAAAGAAGATAGCCACATAAACATAAAAATAACATCAAAAATAACAAGAAGCAACAATCACTATTCCTTAAATCTCTTAACATCAATGGACTCAATTCTCAATAAAAAGACATAGAATAACAAACTGAATATGTAAACAGGACCCAGCATTTTGCTGCTTACAGGAAACACACTTCTGTGTCAAAGACAGATACTACCTCAGAGTAAAGGCTGGAAAACAATTCCAAGCAAATAGTTCCAAGAAAAAAGCTGGAGTAGCCATTCTAATATTGAATAAAATCGACCTTCAACTAAAAGTTATCAAAAAAGATAAGGAAGGACACTTCATACTCATCAAAGAAAAAATCTACATAAAAACTCTCAATTCTGAACATATATGCTCCAAATACAAGGCACACATATTCATAAAAGAAACTTTACTAAAGCTCAGAGCACACATTCACCTCTACAATAATAGTGGGAGTTAACACCCCACTCTCAGCAATGGACAGGTCATGGAAACAGAAACTAAACAGAGACACAGTGAAACTAACAGAAGTTATGGACCAAATGGATTTAACAGATATCTATAGAACATTTCATCCTAAAACAAAAGAATATACCTCTTCTCAGCACCTCATGGTACCTTCTCCAAAATTGACAATATAATCAGTCACAAAATAGGCCTCAACAGATACAAGAAAATTGGAATAATCCCATGCATCCTATCAGATCACCACAGACTAAGGCTGGTCTTCAATAACAATGAAAACAACAGAAAGCCCACATATATATGGAAGCTGAACAACACCCTACTCAATGATAACTTGGTCCAGGAATAAATAAATAAATAAATAAATAAATAAATAAATAAAGCGGGCGGTGGTGGTGCACGCCTTTAATCCCAGCACTTGGGAGGCAGAGGCAGGCGGATTTCTGAGTTTCAGGCCAGCCTGGTCTACTGAGTGAGTTCCAGACAGCCAGGCTATACAGAGAAACTCTGTCTCGAAAAACCAAAATAAATAAATAAATAAATAAATAAATAAAGGACTTTTTAGAATTTAATGAAAATGAAGGCACAATATACCCAAACTTATAGGCACAATGAAAGCAGTGCTAAGAGGAAAACTCAGCTGTGAGTGCCTCCAAAAAGAAACTGGAGCAAGCATACACTACTAGCTCTAGAACAAAAAGCAGCAAATACACCCAAGAGGAGTAGACGGCAAGAAATAATCAAACTCAGGGCTGAAATCAACCAAGTAGAAACAAAGAAGTATACAAAGAATCAACAAAACCAGGAGCTGGTTCTTTGAGAAAATCAACAAGATAGATAAATCCTTAGCCAGACTAACCAGAGGGCACAAAGACAGTATCCAAATAAAAAAATCACAAATGAAAATGGAGATATAACAACAGAAACTGAGGAAATTCAAAAAATCATCAGATCCTACTACAAAAGCCTATACTCAACAAAACTGTAAAAATCTGGATGAAATGGACAATTTTCTAGACAGATACCAAATACCAAAGTTAAATCAGGATCAGATAAACCATCTAAACAGTTCCCATAGCCCCTAAAGAAATAGCAGCAGTCATTAAAAGTTCTCCCAACCAAAAAGAGCCCAGGACCAGATGGTTTAGTGCAGAATTCGATCAGACCTTCAAAGAAGATCCTAATACCAATTCTCTTCAAACTATTCCACAAAATAGAAACAGAAGGAACACTACCCAATTCATGTCTATGAAACTACAGTTACATTTGTATTCTCCCTTGAAGCTGGAACAGTTTCTGTCTAATCAGGAACTTGTCACAATTTCCTTTCATAGAGGACTTCATAAGAGATCTTTTCCTACTTCTATCATGTTTAATGTTCCAAATAGATTTTTAAAACTGATTGAGTGCATATTACTTTTAACTTCAGAAGATATCATGTATATTTATGAGGCACTTAACTATTATAAATTATTTTGATGACTTAAAATGTCAATACCATGTTGAATATTTCAAAATAAATTTTATTAGTTTCATGAAAAAAAAAAAAAAAACAGTGTAAGAGCCAGAAGAGATGAAGACACCAAGGAAATAGTGCCTTCTAGACACAACAGAACTGTCACACATAAGAACTCACAGAAACTGGCAGCATGCACAGAACCTGCTCACCTCTAAGCCACATGAGGTTCTAGCACTGAGAGTGGAAGTGGACATGAGCCCCATCCCTAACCAAAAAGCTGTCTGAAATTAACAACTTCTCACAAAGGAAAGCATTTCTCCAATGGCGTTTCCAACGGAGCCTCTGCTGGGTATACAAAGCACACTTAAGGACAGACCTTATATTCAGCAATAGATGAGCAACACAAACTCAATGGTATTTTTGGCACCTTTTTTGGTCCCATAATGCTTTGTTTGGGCATTTTAAACGTTATTGGTCCCAATTTTGTGTTTAAATGTTTTTTCTGTGTTCAGTTTGTGTGCATGTATGTGTCTGTGTGTGTGTCTCTCTGTGTGTGTGCATATGTTTTGTGCTTTTCCTTTTTTTTTTTTGTTCTTTCTGTTTGTTGTAGATTTGTTTTATTCTTGTTCCTTTGTTCTTTTTTAGTTTTTAATTATTATTGGCCTGTTTGTTTTCTAAAGAGAGAAAGAAGTGTGGAGTTAGATAGTTGGATGGATGGAAGAGTGGGGAGGACCTAGGAAGAGATGAGGGATGGGAAATTGTGGTCAGAAAATTATTTTCAATTTAAAAAGTTAACAATAAAAGAAGGGAACAAAATAAGCCAACAGAAAAAAAAAAAAGCACAAGAAACACATATAGAAGCAGAGATATATACATTTGCGTACACAGACATTCCATAAAACACAAACCTGGAAACCACGATTTCATGGGTTCTTTTTCTGTTGGCCATCTACTACAGGGCATGGGGCCTTCCCTCAAGTGTGGTTTCAATACCAGTCAGAATCTGTTAGAGAAAATTAATTTTTTCAGTTGGAGATAGATTCTGGGTTAGGGATAGGGGCTGTGGTGGTTTAAATAGGTATCACCAGATAGACTTATATGTTTGAATGCTTGGCCCATAGTGATTACAGTATACGGAAGTGAAGCCCTGTTGGAGCAAGTGTGGACTTGTTGGAGGAAGGTGTCACCATGGAGCAGGCTTTGAGATCTTTATGTGCTCAAGATATAACCAGTGTGGACACAGTCTCTCCCTTCTACCTTCAGATCAAGAGTAGAACTGTCAACTCCTCCAGAACCATGTCTCCTGCAAGCTCCTATGCTTCTCACCATGATGATAATGGACTAAGCCTCTGAAACTGTAAGCCATCCCCAATTAAATGTTTTCCTTTATAAGAACTGCTGTGACTGTGTTACCTCACTCAGGATATTTTCTAGTTCCATCCATTTGCCTGTGAATTACACAAGTCATTGTTTTTAATGACTGAGTAGTACTACATTATGTAAATGTACCACATTTTCTGTATCTATTCCTCTGTTGAGGGACATCTGGGTTGTTTCCAGCTTCTGGCTACTACAAATATGGCTGCTATGAACATAGTGGGGCATATGTCCTTGTTATATGTTGGAGCATCTTTTGAGTATATGCCTAGGAGTGATATAGCTACATCCTCAGGTAGTACTATGTCCAATTTTCTGAGGAATCACCAGACTGATTTCCAGAGTGGTTGTAATCCTACCAACAATGGAGGAGTGTTCCTCTTTCTTCACATCCCCACCAGTATCTGCTGTCACCTCAGCTTTTGATCTTAGCCATTCTGGTTGGTGTGAGGTGGAATTTCAGGGTCATTTTAATTTGCAATTCCCTGATGACTAAGGATGCTGGACATTTATTTAGGTGCTTATCAACCATTTGAGACTCCTCAGGTGATAATTCTTTGTTTAGCTCTATACACCATTTTTAATAGGGTTATTTGGTTCTCTGCAGTCTAACTTCTTGAGTTCTTTGTATATATTGGATATTAGTCTTCTATCGGATATAGAATTGGTAAAGACCTTTTCCCAATCTGTAGGTTGCTGTCCTAATCTCTACATGGATATTAGGAAGAAAGCTCAGAATGCACATGATACAACTCACAGATCATATGAAGCTCAAGAAGAAGGAAGACCAATGTGTGGATGCTTCAGTCCTACTTAGAAGGGAGAACAAAATACTCACAGGAGATAGAAGGTGGGAAGGATCTAGAAGGGAGAGAACAGGGAGAGGGAATAAATGGGGGCAGAATCAGGTATGGGAAGAGACAGGAGAGAAGTACAAAGGGTCAGGAAATTGAACAGAAATATGTAGCAGTGGGGGATGGAGAACTGGGGATAGCCACTAGAAAGTCCCAGATGACAGGGAAGCAAGAGGCTCCCAGGACCCAACAGGGATGACATTAGCTGAAATACACAACAAAGGGGAGAGAGAACCTGTAGAGATCATATCCAGAGGTTAGGCATGGCCCCTGGTTGAGGGATGGAGCCACCCACCCTTCTAAAAATTTTAACCCAGAATTGCTCCTGTCTAAAGGAAATACAGGGACAAAGAGTGGAGCAGAAACGGAAAGAAAGGCCATTCAGAGACTGCCCTACTTGGGGATCCATCCCATGTACAGCCACCAAACCCAGTCACTATTGCTGATGCCAAGAAGTGCTTGCTGGCAGGAGCCTGATATGGATATCTCCTGAGAGGCTCTGCCAGAGCCTTACAGATACAGATGCAGATGCATGCAGCCAACCATCAGACTGAGCATGGGGGCCTCAATGGAGGAGTTAGGGGAAGGACTGAAGGAACCGAAGGGGTTTGCAACCTCATAGGAAGAACAACAATATCAACCAACCAGACCTCCCAGAGCTCCCAGGGACTAAACCACCAACCAAAGAATACACATGGAGGGACCCATGGCTCCAGCTACATATGTAGCAGAGGATGGCCTTATCTGGTGTTAATGGGAAGAGAGGCCCTTTAGTCCTCTGAAGGCTTGATGCCTCAGCATAGGAGAATGCTAGGGTGGTGAGGTGGGAGTGGGTGGGTGGGGGAGCACCCTCATAGAAGCAAGGTGAAGGGAGGTAGGATCGGGGGTTTTCAGATGGTAAACCAAGAAGGGAGATAACATTTAAAGTGTAAATTAAAAAAATAACCAATAAAAAATTACAAAAGAGAATTATTGTGGTCATATTGTCTTTTCACATCAGTAGAAACTGTAACTAAGACAAAAGTTGGGACCCAAGAACATTGGGGTATGTTGTGATAGGTCTGACCATGCTTTTGTTTGGAGGAATGTGGATTTCGAGACTTTGGATTAGGAAAGCAGTGAAATGCTTCAAGTGGGATTTAATGAGCCATACTAGTCCAAGCATGCAAGTAATGCTTAGGGTGATTTGAACTGTGGGGGCCTGGCTCAAGAAGTTTCAGAGGAAAGGAATTTAAGTATGTTGCCTAGAGATTGTTCTTGTGATATTTTGATGAAGAATGTGGTGGCATTTTGCCCTTGTTTGAAGAGTCTTCCTGAAGCTAAAGTGAAGAGATTTAGATTAATTATATTGAGGAAGAAAATCTTAAAACAGCCTAGCATAGACTCTGACCTATGGTTCACTCTCATAAAGAACATTTTGATCAAGCATAGCAAGCTTAGAAAAGAAAACTACAAAATGTATGGTTCAAGTATTAAAGGCACACCAGGATATAGCAGAATGTTACTAAGGAGTCATTTTATGCCATATTCCTTTAGCAGAACAAATAACTGTTTTTCCCCTAGCTCCCAGACTTATATAGTGTTGAGCATGTTGATCAAGCAATGTTGAACATGGATTCTATCTCATGAAGTGGAGCTTAAATCAAATCAGATAGTGGTGGTTATTTCAACTTTTGTACCACTATTGCACAGGTATATCTTGCAGGCAGATCACTATTGTATATCAAAGGGTTTGTAGTTGGGTGGTGTTTACCTTCTTCTCTGGAAGTATGCAAAGCAAGCAGAGTACCTTCCAGTACTGTCTACTAGACAATAGAAGTGATGGCTTTAGGTAGGTGTCAACTCATATTCAATGATTATGTAGATGTTATCTTCAGCAAAAGGGCCTTTTCATCAGTGTGTGGAGAGCAACCAATAGCTTCGGCAATTGCCTGAATTGTTTAGGGATTTCCTTGTAGTCTTTTTTGCTAACAACTCAATTAGATGTAACCAATTCCAGAATTAGAGCTTTTATTTGGTGGTGAAATATGTCTAGTTGGAAATTTGTCACCCCCATTATTTGGTGATTCCATTTAGATTTCTTTCGTGTGTGTGTGTGTGTGTGTGTGTGTGTGTGTGTGTGTATGCCTAAGTTTTAGCTGGTTTTCCTTCATCCTCACTCTTACTGCCCTCTTCCCTCTCCTCTCCATTTGATCCTCCTATTCTGGTTTCATCAACAACTATCCTATTTTGCCTTCCTTGGAGAAATCCTCTCCTCTTCTCTAGTCCCTTACTCTATACCTAAGCTCTGTGATTATTCAGCTTGTAGCCTGCCTATCATACATAACAGCTAGCACCCACACAGAAGTGAATACATACCATATTTGTCATTTGGGGTTCAGGTTACCTCACTCGGGATGACTTTTTCTAGCTCTATACATTTGACTGCAAATTTCATGAATATTTTTTTTAATAATTCAGTAATATTCCATTGTGTAAATGAACCACATTTTCTTTATCTTTTCATTCATTGACAGATAGACAGATATCTAAGCTGTTTCCAATTTCTGGATATTATGAATAGAGCAGCAATGAACATGGATAAGGAAGTATCTTTGTAGTAGATGTAGAGTCCTTCGGGTAGATGCCCAAGAGTGGTATATACAATTATCTTGAGGTAGATCTATTCTCAGGCCCCCGGGGAACCACCAAACTGATTTCAATGGTGGCAGTACACGTTTTTGTTGCTACAAGCAATGAATGCTGTTCCCTTTATTCTAAATCATTGCCAGCATCAGTTGTCATTTTTTTTATTGTAGCAATTTTGAAGGTGTAAAATTGAATTTCAAAGTAGTTTTGATTTTCATTTCCCTGATGACTAAGGATGTTGGATACTTCTTTGAAGTGTTTTTCAGCCATTTGTGTTTTATCTTTTGAGAATTCTCTGTTTAGATCTGTACTCTACTTCAAATTGAGTTATTTGTTTTCTTGATATTTGGGGGTGGTTGTTCTTTATATATTTTAGATATTAGATCCTCTATGGATATGTAGTTGGTAAAACCTTTTCCCATTCCATAGGCTGCTGTTTTGTCTGAATGCGTGGTATTCTTTGCCACACAGAAGCTTTTTAGTTTCATGAGGTCCCATTTATTAATAGTTGATCTTAGTGCCTGTGTGAACAGTGTCAGAAAGTCTTCTGCTGTGCCAATGAGTTCAAGGATATTCCCCACTTCCTCTTCTATCAGTCTCAGTGTATCTGACTTTACATTGACGTCCCTGGTTCATTTGGAGTTGTTTTGTGTAGGATGATACATACAGATCTGTTTTTATCCTTCTACATGCATACATCCAGTTTAACCAGCACTATTTGCTGAAGATGCTGTGTTTTTTCTCCAGTGTGTATTTCTGGCTTTTTACTTAAAATAAATCAGGTGTCTATATATGTGTGAATTTATTCTGGCTCTTCAGTTTTATTCCATTTGATCATCATTTCTGTTTTTGTGCCAATACCAAACTGTTTTTACTAGTTTAGCTCTGTAATACATTTTGAGATTGGAGGTGGTGATATTATTTTACTATTGAGAACTGTTTTAGTTATCCTGAGTGAGAAAGTGTGTGTGTCTTGGGTGTGTGTGTGTCTATATGAAACCCACTATATGAACTATATGAAAATTGTCCTTTCAATTTCAGTAAAGAATTGTGTTGGAATATTGATGGGGATTTCATTGAATCTGTAGGTTGTTTTTGGTAGCATGACCATTTTTATTATCTTAATCCTAGTGATCTACGAGTATCATAGATCTTTCCATCTTCTAATATCATCTTCAAATTCTTTCTTCAATGTCTTAAAGTTTTTGTCATACAGGTATGATACACTTGCTTAGCATAAACCTTCTTGGTTAGAATTACCCCAATATACTTTTTTAAGGCCATTGTGAAAGATATTGTTTTGCTAATTTCTTACTCAATCTGTTTGTCATTTGTACTGGTGTGTGTCCTACTACTTTGGAAGTGTTTATCAGCTGTAGAATTTTTCAGGCATTTTTTTAATGACCTGTGTGTATTTATATCATCTGTAAATAAAGATACTTGACTTCTTCCTTTCCTATTCATATCCCCTCGATCTCCTTTAGTTGTCTTATTGCTCTACTTAAGATTTCAAGTATCTATATGGAATTGTATGGAAAAAGTGGAAAACTTTGTCTCATTCTTAATTATTATTATTTTTTAGATAAATGGTATATAGTCTGTATATTAGACAGAGTTCTTTAGAGTCACGGGAACTTATGGAATGAATCTCTTGAAGTAGAAAATTAAGGGTTCTTTGAAAAGTCGGTTGGATGGTGTTTTGCTGGGGCAAACATGTGAAGGAATGTTGCATTAAAATGGACACAGGTGTGAAAGTCTAAGCAGACTCGTGAAGGAACGTTTCACTGAAGCAAACACAGGAGAGAGAATGTTCTCCTAAAGCAAGCACGTGAAGGGACACATGATGAAGGATTCTTTGCTAGGTCAGCACCTTACATTGCATAGTAGAGCTGTACTTGTTAGGATGCCATAGAGAGAAACACACCAAAAAAATTCTGATGATATGTGCAGTTTGTTGCCACTTCCAAGGACTTGGGCTGATTGGATGCACATGCTGAGGCAAGACCTGTGCTGAGGCAGGGCACGTGGAGGACAGTGATGTTTGGAGGGTAAAAACAGGACTCCATGGAGTGACAGAGACAGAGCTTGGATTGCTGGTACAGCTAGCCATGTAGAGCATGTGGGTCTCGCATCTTTGATCTTCAATTCCCTGAGAGAGGCACAGTGGAGAACTCCTGGTGTTCTTGTTGGTCCCTCCTGTTGACTCAAGCAGAGGCTGAGTTCTGGCTGTCTCTGCTAGGTCATGTCACCACTGTTGCTAACCCACTGCTGGACTGCTGAACTGGACTGCTTGGTGTTTGCAAGTGGATCAAGCTGTCGCTGCCTGCTAACCTGTGAACTGAACTGCTGGTTTCCAGACAACACAGGATGGGAGTTGCTCCAATGAACCTTTCTAAACAGGTCCACTTCCCCGTATCCTTCCTTTTCCACTACCTCTGGTGGTGATGGGTTACAAGAAGGTTAAAGCATTTAAGAACCATCATTAAAAATAGGATTTGAAAAAATTAAGTTACAATCTTTCTATACACACACACACACACACAAGAGAGAGAGAGAGAGAGAGAGAGAGAGAGAGAGAGAGAGAGAATTTTTGGATGACTTACAGGCTGCAGTCCAACTAATCAGTGAATGGAAAGTCCAAGAATTTTTAGTTTCTCAGTCCCACAAGGCTGGGTTCTCAGTTGCTCTTCTGTATATGCTGGTATCCTGAAGAAGTAGGCTCCAATGCCAATAAAAGAATGGACTTCCTAGCAAGGCAAGGGCAAGGGCAAGCAGGCAATTGACTTATCTTTTTTCTTTTATATCCTTATATAAGCTCCCAGCATAAGGTATGGACCAGATTAAAGGCGTGCCTTCTCACCTCAAGATCTAGATCAAAAACGTCTGTGTCTTCCTGTCTCAAGATCCAGATCACAAGTGCACCTCCATTTCTGGATTGTAGTTCATTCCAGATACATACAGCCAAGTTGACCACCAGGAATAGCCATCACAGTCTGCAATGCCCTCTGCACAGTAACACAGCAGAGCTTACCCCTATCTAATTGTAGTCACAAAATCATAGAACATCTGCCCAGCCCTTCTGCTCTTAAAATCGTCATTGAGAAGTCTGATGTTATTCTAATGGGTTTATGAAGTGGAAATTTCTGGTTTCTTTGGAGACTCAGTTATATCATATGTTTTTCTGGAAATTGTCTTATGATAGTATGTTTTGCTGGAGCAGATGAGTGGGAGGGTGTTTTGCTTAAAACAGAGATGTGGTGTTTTTCTGGAAGCAGCCTGGGAAAATGGCATGTGATGTCTTGCTAGAGCATATGCTTAAGAGAACACATGATTTTTGGAAACAGTATAAATATAACCCAACAGACAATGGACAATGCTATATGATATTAATTCGTTTTGCTAATCTTTGCTGGTCACAGTTGGGTTTTGCTGACGCTAGTCTTTGCTGAGGACACTGTGTGGTATTGGTTCACCTTGCCGTTCTTTACTGGTCGTTTGTAATGACTTTATAGAGAAAAGGTGCACCAAAGAACTTCTGGTGATGTTCCTATGGCTCCTTGCTGCTTCTGCAAACCTCAGGCATATTTATAGAGCCTCAAGCTTCCTTCTGGATTGAACTGCCATTGCTGGTTCATGAATGATGTTTGCAAATGGATTGAGGTACTGCTGCTGATTTGTGTGAACTGAACGGCTGATATCCTGAAAGTGCAGATTGGAATCTCTCTAAAGAACTATTTCTAAACAGGTCCACATCCTCCTTTGCCCTATTAACCTTTCCTTTCCACTATCTCTGGCTGGTGGTGGGCTAGAAAAGAGGTTAAAGCATTTATTTACACTTATTAAGAAGGTTTAGAAAAATATAAGCCTACAGGTTTCCCTTCATATGCTAATTGGTCTTTTTCCCTTGTAGCTTTCAATGTTCTTTCTTTGTTCTGTACATGTAGTGTTTTGATTATTATGTGCTGTAGGGAATTTTTTTCTTGTCCAATTTATTTGGAGTTCTCTATGTTTCTTGTACCTTGATAAGAACTCTCTTCTGTAGGATTAGGGAAATTTTCTATCCTGATTTTGTTGAAAATATTCTCTGTGCCTTTAACTTATGTTTATTCTCCTTCCTTTATTCTTATTATTCTCAGATTTGATCCTTTCATAGTGTCCCAGACTTTGTTCCTAGATTTTTTTAGATTTAACATTTTCTTTGACTGAAGTATCCATTTTTTCTTTATCTTGTCTGCAATGGCTGAGATTTTCTCTTTCATTAATTGTGTTCTGTGGGTGAGACTTGCCTCGGAAGCTTTTGTTTGACTTCCTAAATTTTTCATTTCCAGTTTTACATCAGTTTGAGCTTTCTTTAGTGACTCTGTTTCTTCTGTCATGTCTTGAATTGTTCTCATCATTTCATCCATTTCTTAGTGTTTTCATGAATGTCATTAATGGATTCATTCATCTCCTTCTGACGTCCTGAAGCATATTCATAATAGCTAACTTGAAGTCTGTGTCTTGTGCTGCAGCTATGCTGCATTTCTCAGTGCCTGCTGTAACAGGGTTGCTGGATTCTGATGGAGGCAAATTGTCGTTGGTGCTGATGATTGTTTACTGTCTAAAAAGCTGGGTTTGGGATGACTGTGGTTCTAGGTGCTGAATCTGGTACTGTCTCTGTTGGTGGGTATTTTTTTTTTTTTTTTTTTTTTTTTTGGTTTCTGTTGTTCTTTTTAAAAAATTTTATTTCTTATTGATTCTTTGTGTCCCTTTGGTGAGGCTTTCAAGTAAAAGAACAAATAACAAAAGATATTTGCATTATCAAATTGGGCATTTACAACATTCAGCAGAAACTGACCGGCAAAGCTGAAGGATGAGATGAAGTTCCCAGTTGAGCTTTCTTACCATGGATAAGTTTCCGTGGATGAACTTCTGGCTTCTTTTTCTCTACTATAGACATGGTTAACTATTTTATTTATCTGTATATGTATGGATGTTTTGTCTGCATGCATATACATTTATTGAATGTTTGCCTGGTACCTAAAGCCAGAAAAGGGCATGTAACTGGAGTAACAGATGGTGAGAGCCACCATATGGGTGGTAGAAACCTAACCCAGTTTCTCTACAAGAAAAGCAAATGCTATTATCCCAGCCCTCTGCTCTAAGCACAGCATAAAGATAGCAACATCTACTGGAAACAGTCTACATTCTACCTGTTCTCAGAGACACACTACTTTTACTCTCAGGTGTTTGATTTTCTCTTCCCTCCTGTCACAGAGTTAGAGGATCCAGGCCATCTCCAGATATGGATCCCAGAGGACAGTTGGAGAAAAAAAATACTTCATTATGAAATGGAAGGTAATGACCTTGCTTCTAAAGTCAGCTTCTCAGTGAGTTCAAACCACTTGTGACAATTTACTAAATATAATGTACATTACAACTATTCACTCATAAAAGTATGAAGTTTTGTCATTGTCAGAACCTGATAGAACTGAAGTTGTTAACTGAAATGTGTGAAATGTGAAACTAAGTGCATCAAAACTGGGGATTGTGGTACTGAAGTGCTGGATGCATGGCTCAACCTGTAATCTCCATTAGAAGTAAGCCGGAGAATCAAGTCAAGGTCATCCTCCAAAACACTGTAAGTTCAAGGCCAGCTAGGCTACGTGACCTTTGTTCAACAGCCAAAACGACCAATGCACAAATAAACAAACAAAGAATACGTTACTAGAGACTAGGAGAGTGTGACAGCAGGAAGAGATGGGAGTTTCCATAGGTAATCACTACAGTAGTAGATGAACCTGCATGTAGTATGGGGGGTCACTGTAATTCGACTGATACTGGTTATCTAAAAAAAAAAAAAAATTTGATAAAGGTTTTGAATTTATTTTTAAAAAAAGGTGACCGGGTTCAGGCACAACCCTCAGGGGTTTTAAAGAAAAACCCTTCAAGTGGGGTTTTTGGGAAAATAAAACTAAAAGCATTACCAGGGAAACGGGGTTCCCCAAAAAAAAAAATTTCTTCTAGATAGTTTTTTTTTCTCTTTTTTCATTTTTTTACTCCCCCCCTATGTATTACTCCACCACTTTTGGGGTGCAGACAAAAGCCTTGGGGTGGTTTGAATGGAAAATCCTCGTTGTCTCTGACTTTGGGAAAACCCCTCCCAGTCAGGGTTCTGTTGGGGAGGCGTAGGAGGCATGGCCCTTCCCGGGAAAAAAGTGGCCACGGGGTAAATTTAAAAACTCTGAGGTTTTCCCCAAGAAGTGGGCCCTGGCCCGGTTTTTTCCGCTCCCAAAAATTTAAAAAGGGAAAAACCCCCCTTTTGCTCTTGGGTCAAAAAATTTTTTTGAAAAACAAAAACCCAAAAACCTTTCCCCCTAAAAACCAAAAAAGAAAAGTTTTGGGTTTTTTTAAAAATTTTTTTAAATTAATTTAAAAATTCCATTACACAAAAAAATTTTTAAATTTTTTAAAATTTTTGAATTTTTGGGTTTTTTTAGTGGGTTTTTTAAAAACTTTTAATATTTTCTAAATTTTCACCCTTTGGTTTTGGGGAAATTTCTGGGAAACTTTCAAAATCTAAAGGGAAAAAATTTCCCCCCCCTTTTTTTAGGGGGTGAATTTTAAAACCAAAAAATTTACCCTTTTTTTCCCCCTTTTTTTGGGGCCCCCTTCTTTTTTTTCCCCCCCCGGAAAAAAATTTTAAAAGGGCCCCAAAAAACCCCCCCCAAAGGGTTTTCCCCCCCAGGGCCCCCCCTTCCCCCCCTTTTTTGGGAAAAAATCTGGAAATTTTTGGGGCCCCTTTTTTTTAAAAATTTTTTGGGGAAATTGCCCCCAAAAAATTTTTCCCCCAAAGGGGGGGGCCCCCCCCTTTCCCATTGGAACCCCTTTAAAGGGTAAATCTAGAAAATTTTTCAACCCCACCCCCAAAATTTTCCCCCGGAAAAAAGGGCCCCCCCAAATTTTAAAGGGGGAAATGTTCCCCCCCCTTTTTGCTTTCGGTTTTTTTTAAATTTTTTTTTTTAAACCCCCCCCTTTTTCCCCCCCCGGGGGGGGCCCCCCCCCTTTTTTCCCTTTTTTACTGCCCCCCCCCCCCTTTCCCCCCCTCCCTTTCCCCTTTTTCCCCTCTTTTCCCCTCCCCTTTCCCCCCCCCCCTTTTTCCCTCCTCCCTCCTTCTTTTCCCTCCCCTCCTCCCCTCCCCCCCCCCTCCCCCCCCCTCCCCTCTTCTCTTCTCCCCTTTTCCCCTTCCCCCCTTTTTTCCCTCCCCCCCCCCCCCCTTTTCCTTTTCCCCATTTTTTCCCCCTTTCCCCCCCCCCCCCCCCCCCCTTCCCCAAAACCCCTTTTTTTTCCCTTCCTTCCTTCCCCCTCTTTTTCGCCCCCCCTATTATTTTTCAAAAACCCCCCCAAAGGCTAAAAAAATTTATTTATGATTTATTTTGGGGTGGGCCCCCAAAAAGGGGGGGGATTTTTTAGCGGGGCCCAAAACCCAGACACCCCTTTTCCCCCTTAAACTGATCCCCTTTTTTCCCAAAATCTTTTTCTCTCTTTTCTTTTATAAAAAAAATAGATTTATTTTTTGGAAAAACCAGGGGCATTTTTTCAAAAGGTTTTTTCCCTATTTTAGATTTCTGCCCCCCCCTTGGATTTTTTTGTGAATTTCCTTAATCGGGGAAAAATTTCTTATTAGACCCTTTTTCCCCCTTAAAAGGGGTCTCAAAACCTTTTTACTTTTTTCCTTTTTAAAAAAATTTTAAAATTTTTTTCTTCGAAGGGGGAAAAAATTCAAGTCCTAAAAAACTAAAAGGCATTCCTTTTTTTGGGGTGGGTATTTTTTGGGGAAAACTTTTTAAAATTTCTGTAAAACCTTAAATACGGTTTTCCCTTTCCCCCCAACTTTTTTTTTAAAAATTTTTCATCCAAAAAGGAAAAAAAAGGGGGCCCTTTTCCCCGACCATTTACAGGAGATCCAATTTGTTTTAAAATTAAAAAACCCCTGGCTTTCTTTGTTAAAAACTTTTACATGGTTCTTTTTTTCCCCCGGACTGGTGGTTCAAATAATTTAAAACAAATTTTTATAACCCTTTTGGACGTGAAAATTTTAAAAACATTTAAAAATTTCCCGTAAAAAAAATTGGGGAAAAATTTGGTTTTTTCCCCCCCCCCCTTTTTTTAAGGAAAATTTTCCAAAAAAAAAAAAGCCCTTTTTTTTACATTTTCTTTTTGGGTTTTTTTTCATTTGTCGTTTTAAAAAAGGTTAAAAAAAAAAGATTTTTTTTAAAGGGGAGTCAAAGCGTCCCCCCCAGAAACAATAAAAACGGCATAAAGCCACCTTAAAAAGAAACCCGGGCGTTTTTTCCCTTTGGCTTTTTAAGTTTTACAAACAACAGAAAAAACCGGGGGCTCACCTTTTCTGGAAGTATAGTACCTCTCATAGATTCCAAATACGGGGGGCAGGTAAGGTCGCTTGAGGACCCTTGACAGCAGCCTTTTTAACCAGTGGTTTTTTCCCCTCCCCGACAAAGGCCCCAGGGGAACTAAAATTTAAATGATAAATATTTTAGACATGCGTCAAAAAAAAATTTTCCTTTAAGCTTTTTTTTTGTTTTTTTTGAAAAATGTAGCTTATACTAAAAAAATCTTAAGGGAAAATTTGAGACAGGTAATTCTCGGGAAAAGATTTTTTTTTAAAAAAAAAGGGTTTGCCTAAAAGGGGGGGGAATTCTGAAAAAAAAGAAGAAGTCCTGTAAAACAGTTTCCCCCAAGGGGTACCCCCACAAAGAAAAAAAAAAGGTTCCCGTTTAAAATTTCCCTTTCACTCTCCCAGCTCCCCAAAACCCCGGTAACCCCCCTTTTGGGGCTGTTTGCCCCCCCTCTCTTTTTCTTTCCTTTTCCCTACTCCTTTCCCCTTTCCCCTCTCCCCTTTTTCCCCCCCCCCCTTCCCCCTTTCCCCCGTTCCCCCCTCCTTTTCCCCCCCTTTTCCCCTTTTCCCCCCCCTCTTTCCCCCCTTCTCTCTCTCTCCTCCTCCTCCCTCTCCCACCCCCCCCACTCCCCCCCCTTCCCTTTTTTACCCCCCCTCTCTTTCTTCTCCCTTGTCTGTCTGCCCCCCCCCTCTTTCCCCTTTCCTCTTTTCCCCCTTTTCATCCCCCTTTTCAACTCCCCCTTTCCCCTCCCCAAATAAAACTATTTTTAGTAAACCATCCTATGGCTGGTACCCCCAGGAAAAAGGGATCCTCGGATGGGCCCCCCCAAAGGGGGGCCCCCCCCGACCATACCAACCAAAACAATCGTGGAACTCCCTGTTTTTTTTTTTTTATTATAAAACACAAAACCCCCGCAAACACAATGCTTGCAATTTAAAGGGCTCATTTTTAAAAATTTTTTGGGTACGCATTGCAAACCCCCACTCCCAAAAGAACTTTTGGAAGTAAAATCCCAATTTTTAAAGTTTGATGTTAAAAAAAAACCAAAAACCAATATTTATTAGCAAAGCCTTTGTCCTTGTGAAGCTGGAGTCTTGTAGCAGGACAAGAAAAAAACATATGAACAAAGGCCACAGTCGGGGATGGGCAGATGGAGGGGTTTGTTTTTTTGGGAAAAGGGATGAAAGGGGGGGGAGGGTACTTTAGTGGGTGACAAGGAACCCCTTTGGGCAGTTGGGCCATGAAATATAATTTGGGGAAGAAGGGGAAAGGGGGGGCGTGACCCCAAAAGAAACAGTTTTTCAGGCGATTAAAATTTTCTTCGCATATTTCAGGATTCCAAGGAGTTTTTCCCTGGAGAAGACAGAGAGAAAAAGACAGAAAAGGAACAGAAAATCGGGAACAGAGGGGGGTTTTTTTGGGGACCCCAAGAAAGGTGGGCTAAGGAAGGTTTAGACAGCGGAGAACAAAACCCAAAAATGCTCTCCTTTGGATCTGTTGTTTTTGGGCCCGATTTTGTTTCCAGGGAACCTACATTTTGAAACCTTTCCCGCTTAGACGCAGTCCTCCTCAAAATTTTGGGGGGCGAAGGAAAAATTTCCCCTTTCACAGGGAGGCCCCCTTTTTTCTCTCACATGAAAGGGGGATCCAACAAATAAATAAACAAAAAATTTTATCAATAAAAAAAATAAGGGAAAAATTACAAACAAAAAAAAAAAAAGGGAGGGATTTTCCCCAAAATATTTTTTTGCTTTTTTTTCTACAAATCATACAGGATGACCCAAAAAATTTTTTTTCTTCTTTTTTTTTTTTTGAAAAATTTTTTTTTTTTTTTACATTTCAGATGTTCTCTCCTTACCCCTTTTTCCCCCCCCCCCCCGGGAAAAACACTATCCCTTCCTCCTCTTCCCGCCTCCCGTTGGGGGTACCCCCACCCACCCTCCCCTGTACCCACCCCCACCCTCGGTATCCCCCCCCAAAAACCCCGCCTTCAAAGGGTTTCCCAAAGGGTCTTTTTTTTTTCCCCCCTTATTTTAAAACCCCCTTTCTTAAAAAGCTGGAGCCTTTTAGTCCCCCCTAAGCACTCCAGGGGTTTGGGTTAGACCCGGGGGGGCCCGGTTGGTTGGGATTTTTTCTTTTCCCCTTTTTGGGGGCGCAATCCTCTAACCCCCTTCAGCCTTCACCCCTATTTCTCCCATTGGGAACTCCAGCTCTTTTTTAAGTTACTGTAGCATTTTGCCTTGAGTATGTCAGGGCCCCTTGCAACCCTAAGGGAAAAACATATCGGGGCCCGTCGCATGTCATCCTAAACCCCCACATCAACCTTCCCTTTTTGGGGATGCAATTGGGGTGGTTTTCCCCGGGAATGGTCTGTAGACGGTCCTCCTTCATTTTTTGTCCTGCACTGTGTCCATATTTGCCCCCTTGAGTTTTTGTTACCCCTTTAAGAAGACTAAGCCCCCCCCCATTTGGGGCACATTCTCATGAGTTTTTTTTGGGGGGGGGGTTGAGTTTGGGTACTTCAGGGTTCTGGGCTAAAATCCGTAATCGTGAGTGGGAAAACCATGTATGTTCCCTTTTTTGTTTTGGGGTTTCTTCACTCAGGATGTTTTTTTTCTAGTTCCACCCCTTTTTTAAAATGAATTTATCAAATTTTATTTTTTTTTAAAAAAGCGGGGTAATATTCCATTTTAAAATGCCCCCTTTTTTTCCTTTTCCCTTTTTAAAAACATTTGGGTTTTTTCATTTCTGATATTTTTAAAAAAAGCTCTATAAAACATTTTGGGGGGCATTTTTTCCTTGTTATGTTTTAGGCTTTTTTTGGGGTATATACCGGGGGTGGTTTAGCTGGGTCTCGGGGAGTGATATTCCAGTTTTCGGGGGAAACCCCGGGCTGTTTTCCAAAGTGGTTGCACCTCTTGCAACCCCCCCAAAAAAATGGAGGGTGTTCCTCTTTCTCCACACCCCCGCCACATTGCTATACCTGATTTTTTTTTTTTAAAACCATTTGACTGGTGTGAAGTGGAATCTCGGGGGTTTTTTATTTTCATTTCCCCCGATGACCAAGGATGCTAAAAATTTCTTTGGTGTTTTTCCCCGGCCCTTGGGGGTTTCCCCAATTGAGAATTCTTTTTTTTAGCCCCTTTTTTCCCCTTTTTTTAAAAGGGTTATTTGGTTTCAAAAGAAAAATTTTTTGGTTTTTTGGGTATTTTGGGGTATTAATTTCCCCTATCGGATGTGGGATTGGTAAAGATTTTTTCCCAATCTGTTTGGGTTCCCCTTTTGGCCTTTTACAGGCCTTTGCCTTACGAAACTTTGGGGAATTTTTTAAGTTTCCCTTTTTCAATTCTTGATTTTTGAGCATAGGCCTTTGGTGTTTTTTTGGGGAACCCCTTTTTCCCCGTGCCCGGATTCGAGGGGGGGGTTTCCCCCCTTTCCTTCTATTATTTCAGGTGTCTTTTAAAATTTTTGGTTTCCCTTTTTCCACTTGGACTTGGCTTTTTAGAGGAGAAGGGGAAAAGGGGGGATTTCATTCTTTTGCATGTTGTCCCCCAGTTGAACCACCCCCCTTTTTTTGAAAAAGCTGTCCTTTTTCCCCCGGATGGTTTTAACTCCTTTTTTTAAAAAAAAAAAGGGCCATAGGGGTAGGGGTTTATTTTGGGGGGGTTTAAATCTATTCCCCTGATCTTTTTCCCCCGTCTCTGTACCCCAAAACCAGGCCGTTTTATCACTATTGCTTTGTAGTAAAACGAGGTAGGGATGGGGGACCCCAGAAGCTTTTATTGTTGAGGAGGTTTTTTTTTACCTGGGGGTTTTTTTTTGTTCCAAAAAATTTTAAAAAATTTCTCTTTCAATTCTGAAAGGGAAATTTAGTTGGATTTTTAAAGGGGGGGGGCATGAACGGGGGGGGCTTTTGCAAGAGGGGCCCCCTTTTTCTATATTAATCCTGCTCCCATGGGGCATGGGAGATCTTTTTTCCCCCTTCCCCCGGGGAAACTTCTTCAATTTCTTTTTCAGAGACTTTAAGTTCTTTTTATACAGATCTTTCACTTGCTTGGTTTGATTTTACCCAGGGATTTTATTTATTTGGACTATTTTGAAGGGTGATTTCCCTAATTTCTTTTTTAGGCCTGTTTATCTTTCTTTTAGGAAAGGGTATGATTTGTTTTTTAAAATTTTTAAAATTTTTTAAAACCCCCCCTTGCTTTAAATCGGGTTTTTTTAGGGTTTTGGAGTTCCTGGTGGGGTTTTTTTTGGGGGCACTTTTAATATACTACTATTTATCTTTCAAAAAAAATATTTTGGGCTTCTTCCTTTCCTTTTGTATCCTTTGACTTCTTTTTTTTTCTAATTTTCTGGCTAGGGGGGTTTCCCTTTTTATATTTTAATAGGTAGGGGGAGAGTGGGCAGCCTTGTCAGTCCCGATCTTATGGAATGCTTCAAGTTTCTCTCCTTTAGTTTGATGTTTGGGGAAAGGTTTGCTGTATTTGGGGGGTTTAAAAAAATTTTTGGGATGGGGGCCCTTTTTAAAAATGAACTTTCCCAAAAATTTTACCAGGGAAAAAATTTTTGGGTTTTTTTCAAAAAGCTTTCTCACATCAATGAAGATCATGTGGTTTTTTTTTTTAGTTTGGTTTTTTTATGGATTACATTGATGGATTTCCCCCTATTGAACCATCCTGCATTCCTGGGAAAAAAGCCCCCTTTATCATGAGAATGATTGTTTTTTATGGTTCGGGTTCGGTTTTTTTTTAAATTTTTTTTGGGGGTTTTTCATCAATATTTTTTTAAAAGGGGATTGGGGCTGAATTCTCTTTCTTTTTTGGGGCTTTGTGGGGGTTTAGGTATGGTGTGATTTTTACTTCATAGAACGAATTTTGGGGGGGGGTTCCTTTTCCCCCTTTTATTTTTTTGGGGGAAAAGTTTGAAAGAAAATTGGGTTTTTGGGCTTCCTTTAAGGGCTACAGAATTCTCCACAAAACCATTTTGGGCCCGGGGGTTTTTTTTGGGGGGGAGACTTTTTTAAAAAAATGCTGCATTTCTTTAGGGGTTATGGGACTGTTTAGATGGGTTTTTTTTGCTCCTCATTTAACTTTGGGGGCCCCCATCTGTCTAGAAATTGGGCCTTTCATCCAGATTTTTCCCCCCCTTTTTTGAGTATAGGCCTTTGTAGTAGGAAACGGGTAAAATTTTTTAAAATTTTTGGGTTTCTGTTTTTTGTCTCCCTTTTTTTAGATCGATTTTATTATTTGGGGACGTCTCTTGCCCTCGGTTAAAACTGGGTAAGGTTTATCGATTTTTTTGATTTTCCCCCAAAAAAAAAAAACTTGGTTTTTTTGATTTTTGTATAGTTCTTTTGTTTTTACTTGGGGTTATTTTCCCCCCCCCGATTTGATTATTTTTCCGACGCCTACTCTCTTGGGGTATTTTTCTTCTTTTGTTCTAGAGCTTTCAGGGGTGCTGTCAAGTTTTTAATGTGTGCTTCTTTTTTCTTTTGTAGGGATTTAGAGCTATGAGCCTCCCAAAACCCCCCCTTTTAGGAGTCCCACAATTTGGGATGATTTTTTCTTTTCATTTTAAAATTTTAGAAAGTCTTTTAAAATTTTTTTTTTTATTTCTTCCCCTTTCAAAGTATCATTTGATGGGGAAAAATTTTTTAGGGGGTTTTCCCCCAAAGGATTGGGTTTTCCCCCTTTTTCTGTCATTATTAAAACCACCCCTTTTTTTCCCCCGGGGGATTTATAGGATGCAGGGGATTATTTCAAAACTTTTGTATCTGTTGAGGGCTGTTTTGTGCCAAATAGGTCTATTTTGGAGAAAAGGGGGCCATGAAAGGGGCTGAAAAAAGGTGTATTCTTTAAAAATTTTTTGGGGAAAAAATTTTTTTAAAATATCGTTTTAAAAATTTCCCCCTTTGGGCCCTAACTTCGTTAATTTCAGTGTGTCTTTGTTTAGTTTCTGTTTCCATGATCTGTCCATTGGGGAGAGCGGGGGGGGTTTAAAAAAAACCCCCCTATTATTGTGTGAAAGGGGCAATGTGTGTTGAGCTTTATAAAGTTTCTTTTTTGTATTGGTGCCCTTGGGATTTGGAGTGTTTAAAAGTTCAAATTGAGAGTTCATCTTTTGGGGATTTTTCCCCTTTGGGGAGATAAGTGTCCTTCCCTTTTTTTTTTTTAAATTAAATTTTGGTTGAAAGTCGTTTTATTTGATATTAGAAGGGGTACTCCAGCTTTTTTCTTGGGGGCCCCCTTTCTTGGAAAATTTTTTGGGCCCTTTTTCCTGAGGTAATGTCTTCTTTTCACTGAGGTGCGTTTCTTGTAGCAAA
The DNA here is from genome assembly GCA_021653895.1 of Mastomys natalensis. Lineage (NCBI taxonomy): Eukaryota > Metazoa > Chordata > Mammalia > Rodentia > Muridae > Mastomys > Mastomys natalensis. The sequence continues at coordinate 48,032 of JAJTUV010000271.1, forward strand.
CCCAAAAATTTTGGGGCCCCTTTTTTTTATCCCCCTTTATTTGTCTAAAAAATTTTTTTTTAAAAAATTTAGCCTTATGTTAAGGGGAAAATTTAAAGGGAAAAAAATTTTTTGTTCCTGTTATTTTTGTTATTGAGGTGGAATTATGTTTGTGATACCTTTTTTTTTTTGGGGGGGGGGGGTTTTTGGGCATTTTCTTCCTGTTTCTTCTAGGTTGAGTTTCCTTCCTTGGTTTGGGGGTTTTTCCATCTTATCCTTTGAAAAAGCTGGGGTTTTTTTTTGGGGGGGGGATATTGGCAAAAATTTTTTTTTTTCGGGGAAAAATCTTGGTTTTCCACTATATGATTTGGGGGGTTTTGCTGGGGGGGGCAGTCTGGGCCCGGGAGTTGTGTTTTTCCCTTGGGTTGTATGATATCAGACCCGGTCTTTTGGGTTTTTTAAAAACTGGTGAAAAGGCTGTAATTCTTTTAGGGCTGCCCCCAATTTACTTGACCCCTTTTTCCCCCTTTTTTTTTTTAGTTTTTTTCTTTTTTTTTTGCAAATTTTTGTTTTGATTATTAGTGACGGGGGGTATTTCTTTTCTGGTTTTTGTCTGTTTGGTGTTCTGTAGGCTTTTTGGGATTTATGGGGGTCTTTTACTTTAGGTTGGGGAAAAAAAAAAATTTCCCCCATTTAATTTTTTTTTAAGATATTTACGGCCCCTTTTGATTGGGAATCTTAAATCCAAACCCAACCTATTACCTTATTTTTGGGCTTCTCATTGGGAAACTTGGGGGTTTCCCGAAGTTCTGTGTTAGGAAACTTTTTTCATTTTGCATTTTCTTTGACTGTTGTGTCGAGGTTTTTTTCCAAAGGGGGATCTTTTCCCCCCATGGGATTTTCCCCCTTTTTTCTCTTGATTTTGTTGGGGGTCTTGAATCTATGACCCTGATCTCTTTCCCCCTTTTTTTTATTTTTCCCCCGTATCTCCCTTGAGATTTCTTTATTGTTTCTATTTCCATTTTTTGATCCCCCATGGTTTTGTTCAATTCCTTTTTTGTTTTTGTTGTGGGTTTTTTGGGAAAATTTTTTTAAAAGGGTTTTTTTTTTTCCTCTTTTAAAGGGGTTTTTTCCCCCTTTTTCCGTGTTCTCTTTTTAAAATTTTTTTTAAAAGGGTTTTTGGTTTCCTCTTTTAGGGCTTCTCCTGTTTTTTTTGTGTTCTCCCCCATTACTTTAAGGGAGTTTTTTTTTCCTTCTTAAAATCCCCAATCATCATGGGAAGTTTTTAATTCGATCCTGTTTTTCCCGTGTGATGGGGTATCCCCCGGGGTTTCTATGGTGGGAGGGAAATGGGTTCTGATGATGTCGGTAAAAATTGGGGTTTTTTTTGCTTGTTTTCTTTCGCTTGCCCTTTTGCCATCTGGTTTACTCTAGTGTTACCCCCGCTCACTTTTTTGATGGGGTCTGCCCTTTCCAGTTATCTTGCTTTGTCAGATCTCCCCCGGGGGGCCCCCTGTCTCTGTGTTCCGTGATCCCAAGGCCCCCTTTGCCTGGAGCAATAGGTCTTTTAGGATGTCTCAGGATTCATGTTTCCACAAGGGGGAGACCAGCTGTGTCCTCTGCACTGGATGCAGTATGTCCTCTAGGGGGTTTTTCCAAAGGGGGAGGTGTTTTTTCCCGAGCAGACCCTGGGGGGACCTGTGCTCGGGGTTTCAGGGGCCCCCTAGGATTCCCCAGGATCCTGTGTTTCCACAGGGGCCCACCCCCCCAAAGGGCCCCCCCCCGGCCAGGGGCCAGGACCCGGGGTCACGGGAATTATAGTCCAGGGGCTGGCTTTTGGGGGCCCCGCTTTTTTTCCCCCAAACCCCCCCGGCCCCTTGTAAAACTGGTTTTGGGCCGTGGGCGGGGACTTACCCTCTGCTCAGTGTGCAGTGGGGCCCTCTAGGAAATTCAGGGTCCGTTTTTCCCAGGGGAGACAGCAACGGGGGCCCCCCCCCGGCCAAAGGACGGGGCCCCGGGCGCCGGGGGAATTTTTTAAAAACCCGGGGGGCTTTGGTTTTTGGGGCCTGCTAGTTCCCCTTAAAAAACCCCCCTGGCTCCCGGGTTTTAACTCTGGGGTTTTTTGGGGGGGTGGGCAAGGTGACTTTTTCCCCCCCCTTGTGTGCGGGGTCCCCCTGGGTGTCTCCCCCATCCTGTGTTTCCACAGGGGGAACCACAACGGGCCCCGCAGGCCCCCAAAAGGGGGTTTCTTTTTTTAATAAAAATTTTTTTGTAGTTAAAGGTTTGTTTTTTTTTTAAAAAAAAACCCAAAAAAAAAAAAAAAAAAAACCATATTTTTTTCTCTACTTATGAAAAAAAATAAAAAGGGGAAAAAACAAAAAAAAAAAAATGTAGAAAAAAGAGTTGAAAAAAAAAAAACTAGTACCATCATTTCCTTCTTAAATTGGGGAAACTTTTTAAAAAAAAAATTGAGTTTTATTTTAGCATCGGGTAAAATTTGGGGGGCAAATTTCATCGTGTACCCCTTGAAACTGGGGTTACAGACAGTTGTTAAAAATTTTTTGTGGGGGTAGGAGCAAATCTGGCCCATTGAAGAACCACCACCCTTTAACTGCTGAGCCAAATTTTTCTAGCCCCAGTTAATTGGAAAAATTTTTAAAAAAAAGTGAGTGTGTTGCGTGTGGTGTGCGTTATTATTGGGGGGTTTTTGGGATACTAGCACATGAGTGTCTGAACTATTAGAGGGGAGAACAAAAAACTTTGTGCCTGTACTGAAGTTAACTTTCGGGTTTTTAGCGCACCCCTCACTGACCGGGGCACACTGCTTTTCCCCCCCGCAAGCTCTTTGGGGCCCCCCCGCCTCGATTTCAGTGCTAGGGTTTTAAAACCAAATGATCAGATCTAACGCTTTTATTTAAAATATGCACCAGGTCTTTTGCTTTTCAGGGCCCGTTTTCAGTTGCTGAGTAACCCTTGGGCCCCCAAAACTAAAAAAACTGAATTTGAACTTAATTTTTTTTTTAGGGATTTTTAAAATTTTTTTTGCCTCTGAAAGGAATTTTTGTAACATTTTGATTCTTAAAAATGTCTTCCCCCCGGGGAAAATTAAGCAATTATATATTTTAATATACACATGTCAGTACCCCTTTTTTTTAAAATATTTATATTTGATTTTTTTTTTTTTATACCGCAAAAAAATATATTTTAGTCATACTTACAAAACCCATACCTCTCTAACTCCTCCAAATCTATGCCAACTCAAAAACCTTTTTTTTCCCCCCCCTGGGGTTTTTTTTTTTTTTTCCCAGATACCATGGGTGTGGTACATCCCCCCGGATGACTTAAACAGCCAAACGATCCAATGCACAAATAAACAAACAAAAGAATACGGTTACTAGAGACTAGGGAGAGTGTGACAGGCAGGAAGAGATGGGAAGTTAATCCATAGGTAATCAGCTACAGTAGGTAGAGATGAACTCTGCAGATGTAGTATGGAGTGGGTCACTGTAATTCAGACTGCATACTGGTTATCTAAAAAAAAAAAAATAGATGAAAGGATTTTGAATGTTAGTTTTATCATAAATAGGTGACCAGGTGTTGCAGGCACAACCCCCTCAGGGGTTAATGTATCTCTTACAAGTGTGGTTTAGGAGTAGTAAACTATAAAGACTAGTTACCATGGAAGCAGGTTGCTATAAAAAAGATTTGGCTTCTAGACTAGTTTTGTTACTCTCTTTTTCATGTGTACTCTCCCGTATGTATTACTCCACCACATTGGGATGCAGACAAAAGCCTTGGTGGTGGTTTGAATGGGACATCCCTCGTTGTCTCTGACATTGGAATGCCAGTCTCCAGTCAGCGGTTCTGTTTGGGGAGGCGTAGGAGGCATGGCCTTGCCAGAGAAAGTGTGCCACTGGGGTAGACTCTGAGGTTTCACAAGACTCGTGCCATGTCAGGTTCTCAGCTGCCTGTAGGCAATTTGAGATGTGAGCTCAGCTTGGCCACTGTTGTCTGCCTGCTGCCACACTGTCCAAGAGCTGAGCAAAAACCCACCCTCCCTGCTCATGGCTCAAAGAATAGTTTTAGATGTAAATGTATAACAAATGAATCTAACAAATTCCATTCCCTACATCAAAACATACAACTTAAGAGAATTGTTATGAAATGTTGGGACTTTTGTGGTAGTGTTTTAGAATCTTTAGAATAATATACTCATTATACACAAATTATGGTTTGAGAATTGCTAAATGCTGCTAATAATCTCAGGATTTAATTCTCTTTGTATTATTATAGTGGGTAGTAATGTTCTCCATCAATAGTGATTCTATTTTCATCTCCGTTGCTTGGGATCACTTGCTGTTGTGATTCATTGCGAACATCTCCAGGCAACCAAGAGCTACCCCCTCCTAAAGTGTGTACCCCCTGCCAGGAGACAGCTGAAGCCCGTGTTAAATGGGCAAGAAGAATACTGCAGGCCTTTTGGCCTCTGTTTGGGACCACTCTGAAAGGTTGTTTCCCCTCCAGAATGTTCCCACTTGACTACTGAGGTCCCAGATGAAGCCCCTCTGAACTCAGCTTCCCTATTGTGGCAACCACTTACCCTAAAGAGGTAGAAGTCTGCAGACAACTTCTGCATTCAACTTCCTACTCAGAATATTTACCTAGGAGAAATTAAGCCCCAAACAATGTTCTACCAGAGGGGGCAACTGTCCTCCACTGAAATTGTGACATTTACAAGGTAATTCTAGAGTGTTAATTTTTTGTCTAAGCTCCACCCCACAGTTACCTGGCAATAGACAGGCGTCCCTGACTCACTATAAAAGGAGCTGCTTGCCCCTCCTCTCTCTCTTGCTCTCTTGCTCCTCTCTTGTTCTTGCCTTCCTGCTTCTGCTCTCTCCCCATTCCCTCCCCTCCTTTTTCCACGTGCTCATGGCAGGCCTCTACTTCTCCTCTCCTCTCCTCTCCTCTCCTCCCCTCCCCTCCCTCCCCTCCCCTCCCCCCCTCTTCTCTTCTCTCTCCTCCTCTTCCCTCTTCTCTCCTCTCTCCTCCCCTCCCTTCCCCTTCCCTCCCCGTCCCTCCTCCTCCTCCTCCCCTCCTCCTCCTCCTCCTCCTCCTTCTTCTCTCTCTCTCTCTCTCTCTCTCTTTCTCTCTCTCTCTCTCTCTCTCTCTCTGTGTCTCTGCCTCCATTACCCTCTCAACTCCCCTCCCCACGACCTAAAAAATACTCTATTCCATACTGTATTGTCATGTGGCTGGTCCCTCAAGGGGAAGGGATGCCTCAGCATGGGCCCACCGAGACACCCCCTTCCCCATAGCTGACTACACCTCCATCATACATATCTCCTTCTCTCTTTATCTTTTTATAAACACAACATAGAGTGTATTTCTTGTGGAAAAACCAGGTCATTTGTTCTGAAGAATTTTCCATATTCTAGATTTGGCTGATCCAGCCCTGTGTGCATTTCTTAGCTGATATTTCCTGTAATCTGGTAGAAGAGTAGCTTCATTAGAGCCATCTCAACCCATTAAGCCTGATACTCTGAAATCCTCTTTTACTTTCTATTTACCTTGTAAAATTTAAATATTGATTTCTAATGCTAAGAGAGGGGGAAAAAATCAAAGCTCCTAATAGCTCAGGTCATTCCTTATGATTGTATGGGTATTTCTTTGACCCACTACTATTAGAGAGTTATCTGTAATTCTACCTTAAATACTGTTTCCCTTCCTCCCAGAGCAGATTTTAATCATCTTGCATCCAGAAAGGAAACCAAGGGCCATCTCCAGACCATTTACATGGAGAATTCCATGTTGTTACTAATTTTAAAAACCATCCTGGCTTTCTTCTGTTAAGCGGTTTGATCATGGATTACATTCTTTCCCTGGCAGCTGGTGTGTTGCAAATCAATTAATCAACATGCGTTTATCAAGCACCTGCTGTGTGATCAGTGTATTCTCAGAGAATCATGCTGATTAAATTCTCTGTAAAACAATTAGGAAACTCTAGCTTGTCTCCACTCCTCCTCACCCCCCAATTCACAGGAATGCATTCCAAAATCAAACAAATGCTCCATTTTTGTATCATTTTCCTGTTTTGAGTTAGCTACACTGTTGTCTGTTCTGTGGACTATCGGTAACACAATTATGATTTTTCTAAGGTAGTCAAAGCAGTCCCTCCCTGATGAAACAGGGAGTAGAGATACTTCGGCATAATTATGTCTTCTATGGATTTCCTTAGAAAGAAACCTGTTTGCTATGATTTTTCCTTCAGTTGTCTATTTAATGTTCTTACAAACAACAGAAAACACCTGGAGCTGGCTGGTACGGGGACTTACTGGAAGTATAGTACTCTCTCATAGATTCCAAATACGGAGGCAGAGTCAAGGTCGCTCTGAGGACCCTTGACAGCAGCCTTGAACTCAGTTGCTTGTCCCATCCCTCAGACAATAGGCCCACACGGTAACTACATGTTGAAATGATAATATTTTAGACATGCTGTCTAAACAAATGGTTCTTTAAGCTTATTCTTGTTGTTTTTGAAGAATGATAGCTGCTACTACTAGTTACTCTTAAGGAACATATGCAGCACAGGCTACACTTCTCTGGAATGATGTTACTTTTAGAGCTATGGAAGATTTGCTCCTGAGGGGAGGGGAAGTTCTGAAAAACAGAATGAATGTCCTGATAAAACAGACTTCTCAGAGGAGTCACCCATACAGCACAGAGAAAAAAAGGTTCCCAGTGTTAGCATTCCTTACAGGCTCTGCCCAGCTGACAATAGCCAGGTAAGCCTGACTTAGTATAAAAGGGGCTGTTTGCCCCTCCTCCTCTCTTACTCTCCCTGATTCCCTAGCTCCTTTCTTCCTCTCTCCCCTTCCCCCTCCCCCTTCTCTTTCCACCTGTTCCTGGCTGGCCTCTCCTCTTCTCTTTCTCTCTCTCTCTCTCTCTCTCTCTCTCTCTCTCTCTCTCTCTCTCTCTCTCTCTCCCCTCCCACTCCCCATCCTCCTCTTCTTACTCCTCCTCTCTTTCTTCTCCCTCTGTCTGTCTGCTCCCCCCCCTCTTTCTCTACCTCTATTCCCTTCTCATCCCTTCTCAACTCCCCTTCCCATGCCCTAAATAAACTCTATTCTATAGTAAACCAGTCCTATGGCTGGTACCTCAGGATGAAGGGATGCCTCTGCATGGGCCCCTCCAAGGCACCCCTCCCCTGCACCATACCAGGCTCAAAACATATCGTGGAACTCCTCTGTTTTTTTTTTTTTTAATTTATAAAACACAACACCCAGCACAACACAATGCTTGCAATTTACACAGGGCTCATTTTTCAACATTATTTGGCTACTGCATTGCAACCCTCACTCCCACTAAGAACTTTTGGAAGCTATAATCCCAGACTTTAATGTTTGATGTTATAAATATCCAACCAATATTTATTAGCAAAGCCTTTGTCCTTGTGAAGCTGGATGTCTTGTAGCAGGACAGAGATAATACACATATGAACAAAGGCAGCACAGTCAGGTATTGACAGATGTGAGGGGTAGATTTTAAGGACAAAGAGTATGAGGGGATGTGATGGGTACTTTAGTGGGTGACAAGTGAAGCCTTGGTCAGATGACCATGAAATAGTAGTTGGAATGAAGGGACAGGATGAGTCATGTGATCCAAGAGATACAGTTCTTCAGGCAGATGAAATTACTTCTGCATATTTCAGGATTCTCAAGGAGATTCATCCCTGGAGAAGTACAGAGAGAACAGACAGAATAGTAGAACAGTTAGATCAGGGAATCAGAGGGGGATTACTTGGGCACTCAAGACTGGGTGACTATGAGTGAAGGCTGTAGAGCAGCGGAGAACACACACAGAAGAAATCGCTCTGCCTTTGGATGCTGTTGTTCTGGCCTGATGCTGTTTGCCATGGGAACCTACATCTGTATCCTTTTCCTGTCTTAGACGCATGTCCTCCTCAGGAATTGGGTGGCAGAAGGTAAAATTGCCTTGCACACTGCAGGCCCCTTGTCTCTCTCACATGTAAGGGCATCCTCACAAATAAATAAACAAACAAATTGATCAATCAATCAATAAGGGTATCCTTACAAACAAACACAAAAAAGAGGAGGGATATTCCCACCTATATTTTTTGCTATGATTCTACAAATCATACAGGATGACCCAATATTTTCTGTTTCTTCTTTTTTTTTTTTGAAAAATTTTTTATTTTTTACATTTCAGATGTTCTCTCCTTACCCCATTTCCCCCCTCCCTCCCAGGAACTCACTATCCCTTCCTCCCTCTTCCTGCCTCCACGTTGGTGTACCCCCACCCACCCTCCCCTGTACCTCACCTCCCCACCCTCGAGTATCCCCCCCCACAACGTCCAGCCTTCATGGGTCCAAGGATCTCTTCTCCCACTTATATATAGCTCCCTTGCATATATAGCTGGAGCCTTGAGTCCCTCCCTAAGCACTCCCAGGCTGGTGGCTTAGACCCTGGGGCTCTGGTTGGTTGGGATTGTTGCTTTCCTCATGGTGTCGCGAATCCTCTCAACTCCTTCAGCCTTCACTCTATCTTCTCCATTGGGAACTCCATGCTCAGTTTAATGGTTAGCTGTGAGCATCTGCCTCTGAGTATGTCAGACTCTTGCAGACCTCTAAGGAGACAGCTATATCAGGCTCCTGTCAGCATGTACATCCTGACATCCACATCAACCTCTGCCTTTGGTGACTGCACATAGGATGGATTTCCAGGTGGAATGGTCTGTAGACGGTCCCTCCTTCAGTTTCTGTCCTGCACTGTGTCTCCATATTTGCACCCTTGAGTATTTTGTTACTCCTTCTAAGAAGGACTGAAGCCCCCCTACTTGGTCATCATTCTTCATGAGCTTTTTGTGGTCTGTGAGTTGAGTCTTGGGTACTTCAGGCTTCTGGGCTAAAATCCAGTAATCAGTGAGTGAATACCATGTATGTTCTTTTGTGATTGGGTTACTTCACTCAGGATGATATTTTCTAGTTCCATCCATTTATATATGAATTTATCAAATTCATTGTTTTTAATAGCTGAGTAATATTCCATTGTATAAATGTACCACATTTTTTGTATCCATTCCTCTGTTGAAGGGCATCTGGGTTCTTTCCAGTTTCTGACTATTATAAATAAAGCTGCTATAAACATAGTGGAGCATATTTCCTTGTTATGTGTTAGAGCATCTTCTGGATATATACCCAGGAGTGGTATAGCTGGGTCCTCAGGTAGTGATATGTCCAGTTTTCTGAGGAACCACCAGACTGTTTTCCATAGTGGTTGCACCATCTTGCAATCCCACCAACAATGGAGGAGTGTTCCTCTTTCTCCACATCCTCGCCAGCATCTGCTATCACCTGAGTTTTTTATTTTAGCCATTCTGACTGGTGTGAAGTGGAATCTCAGGGTTGTTTTGATTTGCATTTCCCTGATGACCAAGGATGCTGAACATTTCTTTAGGTGCTTCTCGGCCATTCGGATTTCCTCAATTGAGAATTCTTTGTTTAGCTCCTTACTCCATTTTTTAATAGGGTTATTTGGTTGTCTAGAGTCTAATTTCTTGAGTTCTTTGTATATATTGGATATTAGTCCTCTATCGGATGTGGGATTGGTAAAGATCTTTTCCCAATCTGTTGGTTGCCGTTTTGTCCTATTGACAGTGTCCTTTGCCTTACAGAAACTTTGCAATTTTATGAAGTCCCATTTGTCAATTCTTGATCTTAGAGCATAGGCCATTGGTGTTCTATTCAGGAACTTTTCCCCTGTGCCTAGGTATTCGAGGGTCTTCCCCACTTTCTCTTCTATTAGTTTCAGTGTGTCTGGTTTTATGTGAAGGTCCTTTATCCACTTGGACTTGAGCTTTGTACGAGGAGATAGGAAAGGATCGATTTGCATTCTTCTGCATGTTGTCCTCCAGTTGAACCACCACCATTTGTTGAAAATGCTGTCCTTGTTCCACTGGATGGTTTTAGCTCCTTTTTCAAAGCTCAAATGACCATAGGTGTATGGGTTCATTTCTGGGTCTTCAACTCTATTCCACTGATCTTCCTGCCTGTCTCTGTACCAATACCAGGCCGTTTTATCACTATTGCTTTGTAGTACAGCTTGAGGTCAGGGATGGCGATTCCTCCAGAAGTTCTTTTATTGTTGAGGATGGTTTTCGCTATCCTGGGTTTTTTGTTGTTCCAAATAAATTTCAGAATTTCTCTTTCAAGTTCTGTAAAGAATTGAGTTGGTATTTTAATGGGGATTGCATTGAATCTGTAGATTGCTTTTGGCAAGATGGCCATTTTTACTATATTAATCCTGCCAATCCATGAGCATGGGAGATCTTTCCATTTCCTGAGATCTTCTTCAATTTCTTTCTTCAGAGACTTGAAGTTCTTGTCATACAGATCTTTCACTTGCTTGGTTAGATTCACCCCGAGGTATTTTATATTATTTGTGACTATTGTGAAGGGTGTCATTTCCCTAATTTCTTTTTCAGCCTGTTTATCTTTCATGTAGAGGAAGGCTACTGATTTGTTCGAATTGATTTTATAACCTGCCACCTTGCTGAAGTCGTTTATCAGGTTTAGGAGTTCTCTGGTGGAGTTTTTGGGGTCACTTAAGTATACTATCATATCATCTGCAAATAGTGATATTTTGACTTCTTCCTTTCCTATTTGTATTCCTTTGACTTCTTTTTGTTGTCTAATTGCTCTGGCTAGGACTTCCAGTACTATATTGAATAGGTAGGGAGAGAGTGGGCAGCCTTGTCTAGTCCCTGATCTTAGTGGGAATGCTTCAAGTTTCTCTCCATTTAGTTTGATGTTGGCTATTGGTTTGCTGTATATTGCTTTTAGTATGTTTAGGTATGGGCCTTGAATTCCTGATCTTTCCAAGACTTTTACCATGAAGGGATGTTGGATTTTGTCAAATGCTTTCTCAGCATCTAATGAGATGATCATGTGGTTTTTTTTCTTTGAGTTTGTTTATATAGTGGATTACATTGATGGATTTCCGAATATTGAACCATCCCTGCATTCCTGGGATAAAGCCCACTTGATCATGATGAATGATTGTTTTGATGTGTTCTTGGATTCGGTTTGCTAGAATTTTATTGAGTATTTTTGCATCAATATTCATAAGAGAGATTGGTCTGAAGTTCTCTTTCTTTGTTGGGTCTTTGTGAGGTTTAGGTATGAGTGTGATTGTAGCTTCATAGAACGAATTGGGTAGTGTTCCTTCCATTTCTATTTTGTGGAATAGTTTGAAGAGAATTGGTATTAGGTCTTCCTTGAAGGTCTGACAGAATTCTCCACTAAAACCATCTGGTCCTGGGCTTTTTTTGGTGGGGAGACTTTTAATGACTGCTGCTATTTCTTTAGGGGTTATGGGACTGTTTAGATGGTTTATTTGCTCCTCATTTAACTTTGGTACCTGGTATCTGTCTAGAAAATTGTCCATTTCATCCAGATTTTCCAGTTTTGTTGAGTATAGGCCTTTGTAGTAGGATCTGATAATTTTTTGAATTTCCTGTTTCTGTTGTTATGTCTCCCTTTTCAGATCTGATTTTATTAATTTGGGTACTGTCTCTGTGCCCTCTGGTTAATCTGGCTAAGGATTTATCGATCTTGTTGATTTTCTCAAAAAACCAACTCTTGGTTTTGTTGATATTTTGTATAGTTCTTTCTGTTTCTACTTGGTTGATTTCAGCCCTGAGTTTGATTATTTCCTGACGCCTACTCCTCTTGGGTGTATTTGCTTCTTTTTGTTCTAGAGCTTTCAGGTGTGCTGTCAAGTTGTTAATGTGTGCTCTCTTTTTTCTATTTGTAGGCATTTAGAGCTATGAGTTTTCCTCTTAGCACTGCTTTCATGGAGTCCCACAAGTTCTGGTATGATGTTTCCTCATTTTCATTAAATTCTAGAAAGTCTTTAATTTCTTTCTTTATTTCTTCCTTGACAAAGTCATCATTGAGTAGAACATTGTTCAGTTTCCACATGGATGTGGGTTTTCCCTTGGTTCTGTCATTATTAAAGACCAGCCTTAGTCCGTGGTGATCTGATAGGATGCAGGGGATTATTTCAATCTTTTTGTATCTGTTGAGGACTGTTTTGTGACCAATTATATGGTCTATTTTGGAGAAGGTACCATGAGGTGCTGAGAAAAAGGTGTATTCTTTAACTTTAGGATGAAATGTTCTATAGATATCTGTTAAATCCATTTGGTCCATAACTTCTGTTAATTTCAGTGTGTCTTGTTTAGTTTCTGTTTCCATGATCTGTCCATTGGAGAGAGCGGGGTGTTAAAATCCCCCACTATTATTGTGTGAGGTGCAATGTGTGCTTTGAGCTTTAGTAAAGTTTCTTTTATGTATGTAGGTGCCCTTGCATTTGGAGTGTAAATGTTCAGAATTGAGAGTTCATCTTGGTAGATTTTTCCTTTGATGAGTATGAAGTGTCCTTCCTTATCTTTTTTAATTACTTTTGGTTGAAAGTCGATTTTATTTGATATTAGAATGGCTACTCCAGCTTGTTTCTTGGGACCATTTGCTTGGAAAATTGTTTTCCAGCCTTTTACTCTGAGGTAATGTCTGTCTTTGTCACTGAGGTGCGTTTCTTGTATGCAACAAAATTCTGGGTCCTGTTTATGTATCCAGTCTGATAGTCTACGTCTTTTTATTGGAGAATTGAGTCCATTGATGTTAAGGGATATTAAGGAAAAATGATTGTTGCTTCCTGTTATTTTTGTTATTAGAGGTGGAATTATGTTTGTGTAGCTACCTTTTTTTTGGGGGGAGGTTGTTGGACGATTACTTCCATGTTTCTTCTAGGTTGTAGTTTCCTTCCTTGTGTTGGCGTTTTCCATCAATTATCCTTTGAAGTGCTGGGTTTGTGGGAAGATATTGTGCAAATTTGGTTTTGTCATGGAATATCTTGGTTTCTCCATCTATAGTGATTGAGAGTTTTGCTGGGTATAGCAGTCTGGGCTGGCAGTTGTGTTCCCTTAGGGTCTGTATGATATCAGACCAGGATCTTCTGGCTTTTATAGTCTCTGGTGAAAAGTCTGCTGTAATTCTTATAGGTCTGCCTTTATATGTTACTTGACCTTTTTCCCTTACTGCTTTTAGTATTTTTTCTTTGTTTTGTGCATTTGGTGTTTTGATTATTATGTGACGGGAGGTATTTCTTTTCTGGTCTAGTCTGTTTGGTGTTCTGTAGGCTTCTTGTATGTTTATGGGTGTCTTGTACTTTAGGTTGGGGAAATTTTCCTCTATAATTTTGTTGAAGATATTTACTGGCCCTTTAGATTGGGAATCTTCACTCTCATCTATACCTATTATCCTTAGGTTTGGTCTTCTCATTGCATCTTGGATTTCCTGAATGTTCTGTGTTAGGAGCTTTTTGCATTTTGCATTTTCTTTGACTGTTGTGTCGAGGTTTTCCATGGTATCTTCCGTGCATGAGATTCTCTCTTCTATCTCTTGTATTCTGTTGGTGATGCTTGCATCTATGACTCCTGATCTCTTTCCTATGTTTTCTATTTCCACAGTAGTCTCCCTTTGAGATTTCTTTATTGTTTCTATTTCCAGTTTTAGATCCTGGATGGTTTTGTTCAATTCCTTCACCTGTTTTGTTGTGTTTTCTTGAAATTCTTTAAAGGATTTTTGTGTTTCCTCTTTAAGGGCTTCTACCTGTTTATCCGTGTTCTCTTTCAATTCTTTAAAGGATTTTTGTGTTTCCTCTTTGAGGGCTTCTACCTGTTTACCTGTGTTCTCCTGTATTACTTTAAGGGAGTTACTTATGTCCTTCTTAAAATCCTCCATCATCATCATGAGAAGTGATTTTAATTCTGAGTCCTGTTTTTCCTGTGTGATGGAGTATCCAGGGCTTGCTATGGTGGGAGAACTGGGTTCTGATGATGTCAGGTAACTTTGGTTTCTGTTGCTTGTGTTCTTTCGCTTGCCTTTCGCCATCTGGTTGACTCTAGTGTTACCTGTGCTCACTGTGTCTGACTGTAGTCTGTCTTTCCAGTTATCTTGCTTGTGTCAGATCTCCTCGGATTCCAGATGTCTCTGTGTTCCTGTGATCCTAAGCTCCTTCTGCTCTGGATGCAATAGGTCTTCTAGGATGTCTCAGGATTCGATGTTTCCACAGGCGCAGACCAGCTAGGTGTCCTCTGCACTGGATGCAGTATGTCCTCTAGGTTGTCTCAGGATCAGGTGTTTCCACCAGAGCAGACCAGCTGAGGGACCTGTGCTCTGTGTGCAGTGGGTCCCCCTAGGATGTCTCAGGATCCTGTGTTTCCACAGGAGCCGACCAGCAATGGGCCCGCCCCAGGCCAGAGGGCCAGGACCCGGGTGCACGGGAAGTTATAGTCCAGAGGGGCTGGCTTTGGGTGCCTGCTATTTCCTTAAACCCCACTGGCTCCCGGTTGTAACTCTGGGTTTTGGGCCAGTGGGCAAGGTGACTTACCCTCTGCTCAGTGTGCAGTGGGTCCCTCTAGGATATCTCAGGATCCTGTGTTTCCACAGGAGCAGACCAGCAACGGGCCCGCCCCAGGCCAAAGGACCAGGGTCCGGGCGCACGGGAAGTTATAGTCCGGAGGGGCTGGCTTTGGGTGCCTGCTAGTTCCTTAAACCCCACCTGGCTCCCGGTTGTAACTCTGGGTTTTGGGCTAGTGGGCAAGGTGACTTACCCTCTGCTCTGTGTGCAGTGGGTCCCCTAGGATGTCTCAGGATCCTGTGTTTCCACAGGAGCAGACCAGCAACGGGCCTGCCGCAGGCCAAAGGCCTGTTTCTTCTTTTAATAATGTTTCTTCTTGTAGTTATAAGGTTTGTTTTTTTAAAAAAAAACAAAAAAACAAAAACAAAAAAACCTCTATTTCTTGCTCTATCTTATGAAAAAACTAAAGGAAGTGTGACAAAATAATAAAAATGCTATGAAAAAAGTAGTTGAAAAAATAAAGCTAGTACCATCATTTCCCTTCTTAATTGGAATCTTTAAAACAAAACTTGAGTTTTATTTTATGCATCGGGGTAATTGGTCTGCAAATACATCTGTGTACCCCTTGAAACTGGAGTTACAGACAGTTGTTAAGCTTTTATGTGGGAGCTAGGAGTCAAATCTGGGTCCCATTGAAGAACCACCACCACTCTTAACTGCTGAGCCATTTCTCTAGCCCCAGTTAATTGGAATGTTAAAGTATGTGAAGTGTGTGTGCGTGTGTGTGTGCGTGTATTATTGTGTGTTGTGCATCATCTATGCACATGAGTGTCTGAACTCATATAGAGGAGAGAACAAAATATCTATAGTGTCCTGTACTGATGTCTAACTTACTGTTTTGAGGCAGCAGCTCTCACTGACCTGGTGCACACTGCTTCAGCTGGCCAGCAAGCTCTTTGGGTCCATCTGCCTCGATTCTCAGTGCTAGGGTTTCAAGCACAAATGATCAGATCTAACGCTTTACATAGAGATATGCACACAGGTCTTCATGCTTGCAGGGCCAGTGTTTCAGTTGCTGAGTCATCTCCTTGACCCCCAAATGCTAAAACAACTGAATTATAGAACTTAATTATTTCTTAGGGCAGTTAAATTTATTTTGCTCATGAAAGGAATTTTTGTAACATTTCAGAATTCTTAAAAATGTCTCCGGTGCAAAAGTTAAGCAATTCATATATATATAATATACACATGATCAGTACCACTTTTTAATATATTTATATTGATTTTTAAATTTCATACACGCATAAAATATATTATAGTCATACTTACACCTCATACCTCCTCTAACTCCTCTCAAATCTATGCCAACTCTATGTCCTTTTTTTTCCAGTCCTCTGGTTCTGATTTGTGCTTCCCAGATACTCATGGGTGTGGTACCATCCCACTGGATGTACTTAAATTACCAAGAGTCACACCTTTAAAGCAAAATGACTCTTCTGTAGAGAGAGTGTCTTGTGTAATGTATTGAAGCATCACCTGTCAATAAAATGCTGTTGGCCTATTAGCTTAGGCAGGAAATACAGAAATAGAGTTCTAGTACAGAGACAGGACTTCTGGGATAGAATCAGCTTGGGAGGAGATCCACCTCAAACTCTGAGGAGACAGACACATGAAACTGAGAAGAGGTAATCAGCCATGTTGCACTCATAGAATAGAATAAATGGATTAATTTAGTTATGAGCAAGGTGGAGAATGAGCCCAAGCTTATGCCTAGACATTTATTCATACATAATTAAGTCTCGGAGTTGTTATTTTGGGTAACTAGGGTGTGGTTATACTTTTCTTAGAAGCCATCAACTGTCTGAAAGCTCCTCTGCTTGGGCCTGGTTTGTGAGCCCTCCTTGAGTTGTGACAGGCTGTGATATAGACATCTCACTTGTAGCTGAGCTCTCCACAAACATTATTCTCTGTACTTAGACAGTTGTGAGGTTTTCCATTAGCCACTATACATTGCCCAAAGAGACTTCTCTAATCAAGTCTGCACTAACCTGTGGGTGCAGAGGTGCAAAGGCGTTTGATACCATATCCACTAATAAAATAGAAAGAGTGGCTTAACTTCTGGGGTGTCTGATTCTCCAGCCATGGGTTCTTGGCCAGATTTCAGTGCCAGGCATGAATATTCCACTATGAAGTAGGCCTTAAATCAATCACAAAGTGAGTGGTTCCTCTTGTAACACCAGTCCCACTACTGTACCAAAGTCCATATCTTGTCACTTTTAAAGCTTGCATCAAATGTCATTTACCAATGACTGTGATGACTTACTGAGACTTTAACAAATAACACTTTGAGTAGCTTGAACAGTAGAAATTTATCTTCATAGCTTTGGAGATTAGAAGTGAGATCACAGTGACTCGGGCTTGGTTTCTTCTGTGCATATTCCTGAGTTGTGTGTCTGCATTTTCTCTTCCTTCAAGGTTACCAGTCATTCTGATTAGGACTAGTGGCCTGATTTTAGCCAGATCACCTCTTTCAAGGGACTGTCTCCAAATGTCCTTTCTAAAGTACTAGAGCTAGGGTTTTAACAAATTGAGGGTGCAAGCTCAATCCATAATACTGTGACTTAGCATAGAGATGTAAAGATGGTGTTACTAAAGACATAACATAAGTTTAACATGAATGTGCTGTTTAGTTTTTGTCAACTTGACAAAGCTAAGGTCATCTGGGAAGAGGGAACTCTAAGTGAGAAAATTCCTTCATGAGATTGGCCTGTAGGCAAGTCTCTGAGACATCTCTTGATTAATTATTAATGTGAGACTAGTCCATCGTGAGTGTTGCTACCCTGGGTAGATTGTCCTCAGTTGTAAAAGAATGCAGACTGAGCAAGACAGAGAAAGCAACTAGAAAGCAGCATTTTTTCATGATCTCTGCTTCAGCTACTGCCTCCAGGTTCTTGCCTCAAGCTTTGCCCTGACTTCCCCTAGGAAGGATTAGGACCTAGAAGTTATAACATAACATAAACTCTTTCTTCTTCAAGTTGCCTTTGAGCATGGTGTTTATCACAAAATAGAAACTAAACCAGGGCAACGGAAATAATGTGGAAGTTATTGATCCTCTGTGTTCTTAAGAGAGTGGTAAACCCTGCCTTGTTCAGGGGAAGGGGAGTCAGAGAACTTCAAGGAAGTTTCATTGAAATAGGCCCAGAGATCAAATAGACAATACTTAAGTTGTGCCAATAATTAACTGTTTTAGAAAGTGCCTATGAGAAAGTGATTAGGAAACAATATGTATTATTTTTTCCATTTTTTTCTGATTTATAAGATGAATTGCCATCTTCTTTATTTCTCCAGAAAGCACATTGCTGGTGAAAACTCACATATATGATGTGCTTCCTTTATACTTGTGGTGGTCTGAATATGCTTGGCCCAGGAAGTGGCACTATTAGGAGGTGTGGCCTTTTTGGAGTAGGTGTGACCTTGTTGGAGGAAGTGTGTCACTATGGGCGTGACCTTTAAGAACCTCATCCTAGCTGATTGAGATTGTGTCCTCCTAGTTTCCTTTAGAATAAAATGTAGAATTTTCAGCTCTGTCTCTAGCACCATGTCTGCCTGCACACTGCCATGCTCCCATCTTGATGATATTAGAATAAACCTCTGAACCTGTAAGCAAGTCCCAATTAAATGTTGTCCTTATAAGAGTTGCTTTGGTCATGGTGTCTATTCACAGCAGTGCAAACCTTGACTAAGACAATATTCCACTTCTTGGAAACACCTTGTTGCTCCTCCATGCGTTCCTTCTGCCTCTTGCTACTTGGGGATCTACAAAACAGCTGAGCTAAGTCTTGAATTTTCTTCCTGGGATGGAGAAAGTAAGGGAAGAGTGCATGCTCAGTAAGATTTTTCCATGCAATCATGTGATTGATTACAGTACCTGAGGGTAGATATTATTTGTGGCAGGAACTGGATGGAATATATTTCTCTATTATGCTTTTGGGTTGAATAAATCTGGAGCACATATCAAATGAAATTCTTTATAACTCTTTTGTTTTAATGCCCCAATGCTTAAAATGTTGGTTTCAAAATGAAAAATATGTAAATTTATTTTATAATTTAAAGTTAAACATATATAGTAGAAAGTATTCTATATATATAGTAGAAGTTTATTTCTAACATAATAAGCTATACATGAAAAAAAATGTTAAGGTCTCATATATAAGACAACCTCCATAGAGTGGTAACAGCTTCATTTCAAAAAGATTTTATTGTTCTTTCTATTTATGTGTATGAGTGTTTTGTATATACATATGTATGCACTGTAACATTCTTGATGTCCACAGAATCTATAAAAGAGCACTGGATCCCCTGGAATTGGAGTTACTAATAGTCATGAGCTGCCATGTGGGTGCTGGAATCAAACCAGGCTCCTCTGTAAGAGCTGCAAATGCTTTTAACCACTGAGCATCTTTCCAGCCTTTAGCTGTCAGAATTTCATTGAAAATGGCAAAGTAATTTTCATTGTCCTCTCCCCAGGCACTTAGGTACCATTTACAGAGAGAGCGTTTCAGTTTATTGGCAAGTATCCTTCTCCCAGGAGAAGCTGGTTGGACAAGAATCAGGTTGTGAGGTCTTTGTGGGTTTTGTGGCTCAGATATGTGTTAATAAATTATATCCATTTCTAAGGCCTGACATGGGAATAAACTCTGAGTCCACCAATTACATTAGGAAGAACAAGATTGCTGTCCATTAAAGGTTAATACGGTTTTTGTATTTTTTATGCTTCTTCCAATTCTCACTACTGTGTAAACTACATCCTGTAGAGCGTGCATGAAGCTGTGTTTAGCTAGAGTGTGCCAGAGAACAAAACCCTCCTGGACATGTGCAAGGGGCTCCGTGACCATTTTCATTCCTTTGCTAATGAATGCTTTGTCCTAAACACTAAAATACCACAGCCCTCATGACTGTCATAACTTAACAGGAAGTGACTTGAGACATGATTTCTTTTAAAAAAATTAGCAGCCTAAATGCAATATTCTTTGTTGGATTGGATTCTGGAATAAAAAAAAAAGAATATTAGTGGAAACCCTGCAGCCTGCCATTCATTTAATAATGACCTATAAATGTTAATTGTCTTGTTCTGACAAGTGTACCCTGGCTGAGCAAGATGTCCCCCTAGGGAACACTGGATAGATGCTATGTAGGGACTCTGTGCTGCCATTTCCTGCAAATGTAAAAAGACTAAGGACCAATAGGACTTTTAAGTAAGGATGATGAGAAAGTTCTAAACTAGGAAGGAATTCCCTGGTGAGGATTCTATGTATTCACAAAATGGTAATATAAGTCTAAAATTGGGATTTTAAAAGAATGTTGTTATGGAAACAAGACACATGTGTAAACGAAAATGATGGCTGTAACAATAATGAGACATCTTCCAAAGCACTTTTGAAATTAAAATTCTGTGTGTTAAGTACTTGGAAGCTGCCAACAGCAACTGAGGATGTTTCTGAAAACTCAAAGGATTGGCACTTGCATTCCTGATGGGATGAAGTTGGGAGACTGTCCTCCGCTTTGTTCTTTGTCCCCAAGTCATTTCATTCTTTGATCACCTTATCACTCTTAAAGATTAGGGGGTGACTCTAAAAATCTTTTTAACTCATACATTTAAAGTTTTGGCTTCATTGATTTTTACAGAAAGTACAAGACTCTTAAAAATAACACAGGCTATCCTGTGGTTTGTGACCTGCTTAAAATACAAGAGGAGAGAGATCTCCTCCGCCTTCAGTAAATGCACTCCTCCCATCCCAAAAAGGACATACAACTCTGGTCCAGTCAAATGTGGTACTCTCTTCCTCTGAACATACTACTCAAAGTGTGATGATACAAACAAGCAGGATCCGAAGAGAAACCCTGTGATCTAAGGAGGCGATAACCTGAGTTCACTCTCACAGTAAACAGGCACCAGCAGCCAGGAAGCCCATCCTACCTCTAGCCAACATCCAGGTCTACTGAAAGTCAGATAGTAATTCTTCTTGCTGAACTCTGAAAAACTGAATTTTGTGCTCCAATATAAAATTAATACAAAAGAGGGAAGAGGGAAACACACTGGGGACTTGGTAAGAACCCACAAATTAGGAAACCCTGCCCCTTCCTCTCAGCTTTGTTATCCCTACTAAACTAATGAAAATGCATACCTGCAGCAAAGCACTACCCACTGGGATGCAGCCAGAGTATGTTAGCCCTGATGAGAGGCTATAAGATGTGCAAAGCTGAGGTCTGTTGCTAAGGAACAGAAACTGCAAGGGTAGTGTGAGATCGCTGATGTTGGTGACTGGTTTATAAAATCCCCAAGTATAAAACTAGCAAAACTCCAGCTGAGGTCTGAAGGGAATTTTAGCACCAGAAAACTCCAGCTTGGCAATAAGCAAGCCTGTGATTGTTTATCGCTGAGAGCTTCTCGGGCTCAAAAACAGTCGTTTGGTGAATAGTGTTGTCCTGGCATGTAATAGGCAAGGGTGATTTACTTTTCCTATGTGCAGATCCACAGCACCAAGACTGAGTCACAGTTAAGGAAGCTCTTATTTCACAGTTAAGGAAGAAAATTTAGATGGCATTTGAAGCCCAAACTTCAGCTAAAAAAGAGAAAAATCATACACCCCGGAATTCCCAGATGTTAACACAAAGTAGACACTGGATGAGCCTGCATTGTTTCTCTGGAAGATGAACTGTATGAAGAGATGTTAAATTCAGCAAGGGAACTTTTGGAATTGTGTGAAAAAGCAAGAGTGTAGATGATGACAGTGAATTGTGGTAGGCTGGTGCTATGGCTCACGTCTGGAATCCCAGCACTCAGGAAGCTGAGGCAGAAAAACAACAGGAGTGTGAAGCAGCCCAGGCTCCAGTATGAGACTCTATCTCAAAATATAAAACAAAACAAGTTAACAGTTAAAAGTACTACTGCAGCATGTTCTGATGTACTGCTCCTTGCTTAACTTGGCTGGCACTAGTCCTTTTCTCTCTTCCAGTGCTAGAACATCTCTTCTGGGACAGATGTGAGCATATTTCACAAGCCCACCTGTTCATAACACTCCATTCCCAAAACTCTATTAGGGATTGAGCATGTAGCCCTATTAAGAATCCTTCTCTGGAGCTGGTGAAGAGACACAAGGGAGAGACAAGACTCTCTCCAAAGATCCTCAAAGCAGACGATCCAAGCCTAGAGCTGTGAGCAACCTACTTCTCTGGCAGCCTGGAAGATGGAAGAATATGATTTCGTGCACAGAGGAGTTTGAGCTGAGACCAGAAGAGGGAATCGTGAAAGCCCCATGAGGTGACTTCCTTCTAGGCCTGAGGACAAATCCATCCAGGAACCTCACTCATTTTTATCCTCACTCCCTCACTCTCTCCCTCTTTACTTTCTTTGGTGAAACTTTATTTTTAATATCCTTGGAAATGCTCACATTTTCTATATTTGAGTACTTGCATGTCTTCACAAATTTTCAACAGTCTTACATTTACTAATATTCTTCATGCCTGTTTTTTGTTTGTTTTATATTTAAATTTTTAATGTGAATCTGTGTGCCATGCATGCACAGATGTCTGTGTGGCCAGAATAGGATGACTCTTGGAGCCACAGTTAGTGGTGGTTGTGAGGCACCTGATGTGGTGTTTCCATCCAACAAAGCCACACCTCCTAACAGGTCACTTTGACTT
This sequence comes from Mastomys natalensis, assembly GCA_021653895.1. Lineage (NCBI taxonomy): Eukaryota > Metazoa > Chordata > Mammalia > Rodentia > Muridae > Mastomys > Mastomys natalensis. The sequence continues at coordinate 70,157 of JAJTUV010000271.1, forward strand.
TTTGGTCTATGTTATAATCATTCGGAGGATTTTTTTTGTTGGAATAGGTGTGGTTTTTGGAGGAAGTATGTCACTGTGGAGGTGGGCTTTGAGATCTATGCTCAAGCTCTATCCAGTGCAGAAGAGACCCTTTTGCTGGCTGCCTGCACAAGTCAGTCTCCTGCTGCTGTCTGTGGACCAAGATGTAGAACTCTTGGCTCTTCCAGCACATTGTCTGCCTGGACGCTGACATGCTTCCTATCATGATGATAATGGACTGAAACTCTGAAATTGTAAGCCACAGTCCCAATTAAATGTTTACTTTTATAAGAATTACCTTGATCATGGTGTGTCTTCACAACAATGGAAACCATAACTGAGACACCCCAACTTTCTCCTTTAAGTTGATTTTGTGAAAGTATTTTATCACAGTAACTAGAACAGAGGGACACATCCTTTATCCCAATCTCTATGCACATGATACTCTGTCAGACAGGACCTTCTGAACTTCCTGGTTTAAATAACCCACCAACTGGCTTCTGCTTGGCGCTGTTTACCCTTCCCCCACCTGCAGTACCTGATATTGACTTATGTAACTTTATTTTAGTGATAATACCAGGATGTTTTCAACTATGTATTATATGCGTATTGTAGCATACATGCACCCCACACAAATAACAACAACAAAGAATTAAAATAGAGGAGGATGACCCAAGCTTATCTAAAGCATTCCTAAATTTAAAAATGATGGGGAGTGGTCAAAGACCTGGAAGGTGAAACCACAGAGATGAGAGTAAATGTGGGTGTCCAAGAACTGAGCAAAACCCCACCTCCCTGCCACCAAAGTCTATTTCTGGTTTTCTACACTTCTAGTGGTAATACCTATTTACTGAGGGAGAAATTTAGAAAGTATAGATAAGTATAAAGTAAAAGGAAAATCATCAATAGATTCTCTTGTGTGTGTTTGGTTTTTTATTTTAGAAACAGGTTAGCATTTAGAGTTCTTCAGAACTTTAAATACTCATTTATAATTATTGTCGTAATAGATTTTCTTCACATACCTATGATTATAATAATGATTCTACATGGTTCTGATTATAATGAATATTCAAATTTATATGGTGGTATTTATTTATTTTCAAGACAGAGTTTCTCTGTATAGTCCTGGCTGTCCCGGAACTCACTCTATAGACCAGGCTGGCCTCGAACTCATAGACCCACCTGCCTCTGCCTTCTTAGTGCTAGAATTAAAGGTATGGGGCACCACTGCCTAGCTATATGGTGGATTTTTAAATTAATGTATTTATTCACTTATATCCCAATATCAGCACCTCCTCTCCTCCCAGTACCCCCTCACACAAATCCTACCCCCATTACACCCTCTCCTTTTTCTATGAGAAGGGGGACCCCCGCTATATTCCTCCCAATATGGTAGATATTTTTAAAATTAGCATTTTTCCATATTCTTAAACCATCTATAAAGTAAATTTTCTTAAATTTTACCTCCTAGTTAGGTAACTTTGAAATATTAAAGCCATATTGTTTGAAAAGAGAGAAGGCTACCAGTTCCCTTGACAAGGATGGAAGAGGCCCTTCGGACTAACAACATAATATAGTTGCTACCAACTTCATTACATCTAACCACTGGCTTGTACTTGTTTGTTTTTGTTTGTTTTAATTAAAACCATTTTGAACTATATCCCTAGTAATTATTCTCAGAAATGTAATTATTAAGCCCAAATATTTGAATACCTAAAGGCATTGGGCATATTTTAAATATGATTACTAATTTGGATGAATCAATCTATTCACATATGAGAAACTAGACCTTCATGTAACTGGAATTAAATTAATCAAATAAATGGGATCAAATAAGAGAAGAACAAATAAAATATCATCATGCCTTGGAAGAAAAGCTCCCAGAATTACATCCAAAATTAAAAATTGATTTGATTACAGTAGTATAAAAGAACAGATAATGTGGTACATTTACACAATGGAGTATTATTCAGCTATTAAAAGCAATGAATTCATGAAACTCTTAGGCAAATGGAAGGAACTAGAAAATACCATCCTGAATGAGGTGACCCAATCACAAAAGGACACACATGGTATGCACTCACTGATAAGTGGATATTAGCCCAAAAGCTTCCAATACCTAAGATACAACTCACAGACCACATGAAGCTCATGAAGAAGGAAAACCAAAGTGTGGGTGCTTTGGTACCTCTTAGAAGAAGTAACAAAATACTCATGGGAGCAAATATGGAGACAGGTGTGAGACAGAAATTGAAGGAGGGGCCGTCTGGAGACTGCTCCACCTGGGTATCCATCCCATGTGCAGTCACCAAAGGTAGATGCTGATGTGGATGTCAGGAGTGCATGCTGACAGGAGCCTGACATAACTATCTCCTTAGAGGTCTGCCAGAGTCTGACATATACAGAGTTGGATGCTCACAGCTAGCCATTGAACTGATCATGGGGTTCCTAATGGAGGGGTTAGAGAGAAGACTGAAGGAGCTGAAGGGGTTGTGGTCCCATGGAGAGATCAACAATACCAACCAACCAGAGCTCCCAGGGTCTAAACCACCAGCCTGGGAGCACATAGGGAGGGACCCATGGCTCCAGCTGTATATGTAGTGCCTTGTTGGGCATAGGTGGGAGAGGAGGTCCTTGGTCTCGTGAAGGCTGGATACCTCAGTGTGGGGAAATTCAAGGACGTGGAGCTGAGAGTAGGTAGGTAGGTGGATGGGTGGGGGCACAACCTCATAGAAGCAGGAGGAGGGGAGATGGGATAGGGGATTCTGGGTGTGGGGAAATGTGGAAAGAGGATAGCATCTGAAATGTAAATAAAATATCCAATAAAAAAATCCGTGAATAGAATACACCAATGACTCAATGGCTCAATATTTCACTGAGAAAGAATTCAGTATCATTGAGCAGAAGTAAACCTTGAGTCACCAGTAGTTTGGGTAATTTGAGAAAGAAAAATATGCTTCTGTTTTGTTTGTTATCTTTAACGAACCCTCTTCCTTATGAAGTATCTGATTCTTTTCTTAAGTAACAACATGGGCATGAAGTGACTGAGAGCATGCTTGGCTTTTGCAAACAACATATACTAATCTTCTAGAAGCAAGGCTTCCCAGACAATAGAAAGAAGCTACTTGTCAATGCACATAACAGAACAGAATGATGATGTGCCCAAGCAGAAGTCTTACACTAAGGATGAATATGTATTAGAATAAATGATTTTCCCGGTTTTTGTACCTGACAGGGTGTTATTATCTTTCTAAGTATTAAATGTCAACTTGCTATAAAAATTTGAAATAATGCCAAGAGAAAATAAACTGTGTGAACTCAAAAAAAAAAAAAACCCAAAGATGTTGATATCTTCCATGATACACTATAGTCATCATCTCGGCTAGTAGACATAATCTTTTAAAGGTATTACTCCAGCATTTCTCTGCTATGAAAGTAATATCTTAAAAATACAAGACGACAGGCTTGGTTGTGACATCTGTAATCCCAGCACTCAGGAGACAGAGGAAGGAAGGTCTTTGTGAGTTTGAGCCCAGCCTGATCTACATAAAAATTCTATGATTCATCAAGTTCTGATATGCTCAATGTCATAAAACAAACATTACTTATGGAAAGGAGCAGATGGGGCCATAAAAATTATAGTGGTGATTTTAATATTCCACTCTCTGTAATAGATAATATGTGCAAAAATTAAAACCAACATACAAAAAATTTTAGCATTAATCTGGACTATGGATCAAATGAACTTAACAAATACCTATAGAATATTCTATCCTATAGCTATGGAATGCACATTTTTATTAGCTGGCTATGGAACTGTGATGTGGAAATTTCTAGTTCTTTGGAAAGTTAGTTATGATGTTTTGCTGAGATACACAGGTGACAGGATGTTTGGATATAGCAGACACGTAAAAGGACACTTGATGAAGGAGTATAAATATGACCCCACAGACAATGGAAAACAAGCACTGAGCTTTTGGTTTGGTTTGATCCACCTCACTATTCTTCGCTAAAGACACACATCTTGGTTCGCCTTATATAGCGTTATTGAGCTCAACTTGTGGTAACTCTGACACTGAGAGAAACTCAACCAAGAACTGCTCTCAAGGTTCCTGTGGCAGCTTGTTGCTTCAGCAGCCTCACCTCAGGCTGGTTGGTGAGGTTCTTCAGGATTGAACTATGATTGCTGGTTTGTGCCTGATGACTGCTCTCTGAAAGGGCTGAACCGTAGCTGCTGGTTGGTGCCTATTGTCTGCCTGTCTAGAAGACTGGTCTGCAGAACTGCTGCCAAAGATCAGGCGTTCCTCCAAAGAACTATTGCTGAACAGGTCCACTTCCTCCATATCCTAATAACTTTTCTCTTCCATTACCTCACTGGGTGGTGGGCTGGAAGAGAAGTTGAACCCTTATTAAAAGTAGGTTTCAAAAAAAATGTGCCTACAGAATTGTCTCTAATACAGATCATATTGTAGACTGTGAAAGAAATATAAGGAAAAGCTGATTTCTATATTTTAACAAATCATAGTAGAACAAGACCAGAGATTGGACTGGGGAGATTGCTCAGTGAGTAAAGGTGCTTACTGGCCCTGAAACCACATAAAAACGGTTGGAAAAACCCATCTTCAGGTAGCTGTCCTCCTCTTCTCCTTTCCTCCGACATCGTGCACACTACGCCCGATTTGGCTTCTCGCCATATCGTCTCACAAAACTTTCAGAATCAAGCGATTCTTGGCCAAGAAACAAAAGCAATATCGTCCTGTTCCTCAGTGGATCCAGATAAAAACTGCTACCAAAGTCAGGTACAGCTCTAAGAGAAGACACTGGAGGAGAACAAAAGTTGGGTCTGTAAAAATTCATACAATGGCAAGACTGAGGGTTTATATTAAATTGTGGTCATCGATCAGTCCTACCAGATGGATTTCAACATTTTTAACCTGGAGGCTTGCTTGTGTCTAAATTAGGGTGTTTGTCCAGAAATAAAATTTAGAACCTTTCAAAAAAAAAAAAGTTCTATGATAGCCAGAGCTCCATAATATATTGTTTCAAAATACTATATATATACATATAGATGTATATTTATACATATGTACATACAATCATATATATGTATATATATGTACATATGTGCATATGTATCCATATATGTTGTATATGTATGCATATATGTGTACATTTAATATGTGTGTGTAAAATAAAAGAACACAAGTCACAATTGATAGCTGGTTTGTTTTGTTTTGTTTTGTTTTTTTGAGTAAGGGTTTCTCTGTATAACCCTGGCTGTCCTGAAACTCGTTCTATAGACCAGGCTGGCCTTGAACTTACAGAGATTCTCCTGCCTCTGCCTCCCGGATGCTGAAATTAAAGGTATGTACCACCATCACCCACTGATAGCATATTTTGATGATGAGAAATTAATTTCTGTTTTTTAAATTAAACTTTTTTTTAACTTTGTGATGACAGCCTTGATGTACTACAAGAGGTTAGGGCAACCTGGAAAAACAAGAAAAAAATGCCTAAACTTAATGACAAATGGGAAAAGAGAAGAGAGGAATTTGAGACTAAGGAAAGAAATGAAAGAGTTTAGATGTGGGCCCGAGTCTAGATGATTTCTAGGCTTCTAACTTGAACCCCCGGGGAGAATCCATAAATGAGAATGAGCTAAGGCTATCCCTCACATCTCTTCACTAAGTTCTACCTGTCTGCTCTGGAGCCAACCCCAGCGTGAAGCCCTTCTCGTGGATCAGTAGCAGAGCAGTTGCCCGGCTTGCCCAAGGCCGTGGGTTGAGTCTCTAGCCCTGCCACCCCAAGCATTCATAGTAAAGGAAAGCACAAAAATCACTGTAGCTGGTGAAAAATTGTACACAATTTGTTCATAAATGAGAGAAATAGTGTAGGTCTGTGCATAGGAAGACCTCATAGACATGGCTGAAAAACAACATGGAGACTGATATCTGTTGCCGGGCAGAATTCAAGGCACTTCTTTATATTGCCACCCACACTAGAGCAGAAGCCAGTGTGTCCTGAGTTATGTGGTGACTGACACACACTACATGGTTATTAAACGTTTGCTGACTAAATAAATAAGTTATATGCCCATCAGGTCATTTTAGAGCCAGGATAGAACTATACTGTGCCATCTTATTTTGAAGGCAGGAATAAAGCGCAGAAGAGGAATGGTTTTAAGTGTATTTAAATGTTTTTTCATCCCAACAATTGTCTGTCAGCATATAATTACTTTTTAAATCAATTTTTAAGTTAGCATACAAAGTAATGGTTTCATTGTAGCATTTTTGTACTTGTACATAATTATATTTCTTATTCCACCCCCACCATTGTCTCCTCCCTGTCCTCTGCTCCTTGCTGGTCCTCACCTCCCAAATACTCCTCCTTTCCTGACCCAGGTGTCCTGTTACCACCCCTCCCACTCCTTGAGAGTCTGTATATGAAAGAATCCAAGTGGCATTTGTCCTCCTGAGTTTGGCTTGTTTCATTTAACATAATGATATCTAATTCTATCCATTTTCTTCCAGATGCCATGACTTCAATTCCTTTATAAATAAAAATTCTATTGTGTATGTGTACCACATCTTTTTATCTATTCATCTATTAATGAAAATCTAGGCTAGCTCATTTCCTGGATATTATGAATAGTAAAGTCTCTTAGTTTTATAGGGTTTTACTACTGTGAATAGACACCATAACCAAGGTTGCTCTAATATGGACAACATTTAACTGGGGCTGGCTTACAGGTTCAGAGGTTCAGTACATTGTCATCAAGGTAGGAGCAGGGCAGCATACAAGTAGGCATATTGCAGGAGGACCTGAGAGTTCTACATCTTCATCTGAAGGCTGCTAGTGGAAGACTGATTTCCAGGCAGCTAGGATGAGAGTCTTACAACCCACAGTGACACACCTACTCCAACAGGGCCACATCTTCTAATAGTGCCACTCCCTGGGCCAAGCATATATGAACCATCACATACAGCAATACTCATGGATGTCCATGTGCGTATCTCTATGGAATGTTGACTCAGAGTCCTTTAGGTATACACCAGGGGTGATGCAGCTGGGTCATATGGCAGGTCATTTTGAGTTTTTTGAGGACTCTCCATGCTGCATCCATAGTGGCTGAAGTTCACTTTCCCACATCTGTGTATGCTCTTTTCCCCAGACATCTTCATCATTATATATTGCCATTTGTTTTCTTGATGATAGCCATTCTGAGAGGAGTCGGATAGACTCACAAACAATTTTAATTTGCATTTTCCTAGTGTCTAAAAATGTTCAACATTTTTTTCCAAATACTTATTGCCCACTTTACTCCTTTTTGGAGAATTGTCTTTTGAGTTCATCAGCCCATTTACTGACTGATTTGATCTTTTGGTGTTTCAATAAATTCCCAGTGGCACATTCCTGCTACCCACCCTAATGTATGTTCCTGAATGAAAAATAACATACAGCTTTTATATTTTGATATGCTTTAAACAGCACAATAGCTAGGCCACTTTCTAACCTCCATGCAGTGGTAAATCCACCTCCTGTCAGTAATTCTGAGTTATCACTTATTAATTCTACATTCTTCCTTGGTTGCCCTGGACCCAGAGGGCTGTCCAACTGGGCCACACTCTCCTGGCTCCTTCACATGCGGCTGTGCCTCCCTGTTCTCCACTCTTCTCAGGGATGGCACCTCTTCTCTCTTTTCTTACAGCAAAGGCCTGCTAATGGTGTGGAACAAAACTGTGACAAAATAGGATGGTATCCTATGGAAATGATAGATCTAAGGCAGTTAAAAAAGGCTATAATTTCATGTGTAATGTACTCACCTTGTGTGAAACAATTTCTAAATAACTGGGCTACTCAAAATAGAATTATTCCCCAAGACCAAAAGGGATCGGTAACAACTGTACTAGAGATTGGCCCCAGTTGCAATGGTTGACTTGGTGGAGGGAAGAAGCTGCAAATATTGAACAGAGAAATAGGATGAGGAAAATGAATATGATGAAAGACAGTACTCTGATATACAAGAACAGATTCAACTTGATGACATTACTGTAGAACAATGTCACTTAGCAGCTTTAAGAACTTGGGACAAAGTTGTGGAGCCTGGAAAAAAATCTACATCATTTATAAAGATTATACAAGGTTCTGGACAAGCATTCACTGAGTTTTTTTGTTTTTTTTTTTTTTTTTGTTTTGTTTTGTTTTTAACAAGATTCATCTTAGAATTGAACAAAGTCATATCAGAGCCTAACACAAGACAGGTATTGATAAAGACCTTGGCTTCTGAAAATGCAAATACCAAATGTAAAAAATGTTATTAGGTCATTAAAGGTGTGAGAGGCACCTATGGCCAAAGGAATAATAGATACTACTGATATCGGTTATAAATTGTATCGTGCTAATATAATGAGTCAAACTATAGCTAGAGGTCTCCAATATCAAGATGTCCAGTGCTTCAATTGTGGGAAATGCGGTCATTTGCAACAAAACTGTGAACAAGGCATCTCTAGGGGCAATGGTTTTTCTAAATATAAACCAGAAAGATGGCCCTGGCTTCTAGGGTATACAGGCAATGTAGCAAGGGTTGTGATTGGACAATGAGTGTAGGTCCAAACAAGATATTCAAGGTCATTTCTTACATTGAGTCCCTCGAGCAAAAGTATGAGCTGTTTCAGCCAAGGAGTGACATGCAGACCAAAAAAAACCTCCACTCAGTATTGGAGATTTAGTGCATTCAATATGGCTCTAGACTTGGCCACAGATAAACACGTTACTCTATCCCCCAAAATTCAGTACTATAAAATAACGACTAGAATGTATGGTCCTCTGTCTTCAGAGATAGTAGAGATGATCTTGGGAAGGACTGGATTGACTTCTTAAGGATTCATTGTACATCCAGTATGTATAGATGAAGATTTCAAAGGAGAAATCAAAATTATGGCCTATGTAAAAAGAGAGACGCAATTGAACACAGGTGATGGGATTGCTTAGCTGCCACTGTTTCCTCCATCAAAGGCAAAGCCACTCTAGTAGAAAGAAGCAGAGGGTTTGAAAGTACTGGAAAACAGTTATTAATGATCAGAGGCCAAAATTAAAATTGCAAGTAAATGGTATTGAAATAGAAGGTTTGGTGGATACAGGAGCTGATGTAATTACCATTTCAAAAAATCTTGGAATTCAGAATGGCCATTTTAAGAGATTTATACCCACTTTCTAGGAATTAAAAAACCCACCCTCTGGAAGAGCAGCTGGTGCTCTTAACTGCTAAGCCATCTCTCACTAGCTTTTTAATGGAAAAACGAGTTGATGAGGGAATTTGGAATCCTCCTAAATTTGTGGTAGAAATGTAGAATGGTGTAGCTACTGCGGAAGTGTGGAAGACAGTTTTTTAGGTTTTCAAAAAGTCAAATATAGAATTACTTAATAACCTAACAATTCTATTTGTAAATGTGGATTTTAAGGAATGAAAAAAATTATTTATGGGCTGAACAGATGCCTCAGCGATTCAAAATGTGCACGTGCATAGCTAGCCAAGAGGATAGACTTCAGCCATGAAGTCATTTATACATATCTCCCTAGTATGCACGCAAGTAAAGCCTTCAAGGGGTAGATTTATGGCCATGTAAACAACATTAGGACCTACCACTGTTTGTCCTGAATGACAAGAAAAGCACGTGGGAGGTCAGAGTGAGGGCTCATTCAGGTCGGCTGGACTACTGTGACTACAAGAAGTCTCACCTATATTGTCCAGAAGCACCATGACTGAGTCTAGGTGTCTACAGATATAACCAGCAGGACTCCGAGGACCACTGTATGACCCCTTCCCACATGTCCTTTAAGATTTATGCTCTGTTGTGGCAGCACCAAGGGGCATTGCGACATAGGCTGTACAAGAAGGAGGGAATTCTACTCATAGTTCCAGTATCTGAAAATTAAGTGATGAGTGTGTGTGTGTGGGGGGGAGTGTTTGTCACCTCTTTCTTCTAGAAGGACCACGAGCAGGAAGACCAGAGGAATATCCTTTAGCTCACCCATTCTGGTAGGGTCTTCAAAACCAGGAGTGAATACTAAGAAGAGAACATGTCACTGTGTGTGACTGCGCCCTGCCCTCAGCTTATGGAGCCCCCATGTATAAAGCTTGTTCTGTCACTGGTACCCTTCCTGGTAGGACAACACTCAAAACCCAAGTCAAGTCTTTTGTGCACAATTCCCAAAAGATGCTAACAAACCAGGCCTGATGCCCTGAAGCTGAGAAGCTTGTGTCTCAGAAGCAAGGGAAAGGCCAGACAGCATCCAACACCATGGGTGTGCACAGAACTAGGGAGGAGCTTGTCTTTTCTCTAGTCCATGCTCCTGCCTCCGTCTCAGAGTAGCAGGTATACCTAGTTCCCTCCTCCTCAGAAAACGTTTCCCCCTGGAGATTGCATAGCTGATGATCTCAAGGGGCTTCCCTACCTGCAGTCTTCATTCGACCCCATTGTCTGTACACAATCTAAGCTACACATCCACAAACATCAGCAAAGAGTTATTTGAGATTATTTCACCCATGACTACATCAATGGAGGTCAGAATGGATGCTCATGCTCAGTTGTGGTTTGTACCCCAATGTCTTATGTGATAGAGACTTGGTCCTCATCATGAAAGGGGTGAGATCTCCTGGGAGTAGGTCTCATGGACAGTGGTAAGTCACTGGACCACTATCATTAGAAAGGATTAATAGAATTTTCTCAGAACCTGGTAAGTTCTCAGAGCTCTGGCTTCTTCCCAGATTTTCCATTCCTACCCTGCATGATTTCATCCTTTATCCAAGAGAGACTTTACCAAAGCCAATACTAGCATCATGCTTATCCATCCAGAATAATGAACTGAACATGCCTTTGCTTATAAAGTTCCCAGCCTCATGCATTTTGGTATAGCAACATAAACAGTCTTAAGACAAAGGTCACACAAGATCACCCTATCTGCATTCTCAATTCTTCCCTGGGCTCTGTGGACTTGAAGGCCTTCAGCAGTCACTGATAACACGTGTAAGTAAAGAGATGAGCTGGAGCAAGACCTTTTTAAACATTTCACTTCCACTGGCCCAACACCTCACACTCAATCTACCTGTGACATGTACACTTTGATATGTGAATTCAATTAACACATTTCTGAGTAGGCTTTGAGTAGCTGCCTCTCAGAGTGTGCTGTGAGGATTGAATATTCTCTCTCTGTAGTTCGACATGAGTTATTAACTGCTTCAAATGTGACTGGTGTTTGAGCAGTTGTTTGTTATAGGAATTTTGTGTACAATCTAAATAGTGGATTATTTTTCATATAAATGATTTACCAATATTTCCCCCACGTAGGCATTTTTCTTTAATGTAGGACAATTTAAAATGGGGATGAAATTCAGTCTATTGTTACTGTTTGTGCATTTGGTGTCATAGTTAAGAATGCATTACCAAGTTCAAGCCATGAAGATTTCCCCTTATTTTACTCTGAGACTTTTATGGTTCTTATATCTAGATCTTTGGCCCATTTTTAAAAATAAAAATAAAAAACAAACATGGTATGAGGTAGGGGTCCAGTATTACTCTTTAGCATGAAAAATAATTACTCAATTCACATTTGTTGAAAAGATTATTCAAATCCAGAATGAATTATTTTGGCACCTTAAGAAAAAGAAATTTGGAAATAGTGATATAATTCAATGGCTAAAGGCACCTACCTCTAGGCCTTGTGAACTGAGTTCAGTATTGGGACCAATACAGTAGAAGGAGAGAACTGATTTGTAAGGGAAGGTTCTGATACTCAGGTCTAGTTCCCTAATTGGTTCTTGATTCGTAGAGAAAGAAGACTGGGAGCCAATTGCTGGGCAGAAGGTACACGTGGGACTTCCAGGTCCCCAGAGAGGAAGGAGAAAAGGGGTTTTTTTGCCATGCTTTGGAATGAGAAGTATGCAGCAAGATGATGTAAGACCTCGGGGCAGCTAGGGCCTACAGCCTATGCTTTGGGAAGATGGCCAAGGATTTGGCAGGGGCTAGCTGATACAAGCCAGCAAGTTTAGGGTGGAGGGAAAAAATGGAGATAATAAATTGGTAAGGGCACACATTTCAAGGTGGAAGGTATTTGCACCCAGCAATTGTGCCATGGAAGGCAAGCTGTAAAGTGACAAGCTGAGTGTGTGTGTCTTTATCTTCAGATTCAGGGGTCTCAGGAGTGGGCTGGTGGAGGAGTCACCTCCTGGAGCTAAAGGCAGATTCAAAAGGAAGGCTGGTTAGGGCTGGTTGGGATCTGATCCCGGAGCTAAGCTGGGTGGAACAAAAGGGAGCCAGGAGGGGACAGAGCACAGGCCGAGGTCATGGGCAAAGGTGCTTGTCTTTAAGACTACACCACTGACTCCTCCTTCTAAGTTGTCACCTGACCTCTACATATGTGCTGTAGTATGTGCACTTCTCACTACATAAATTAAAAATCAATTGGCCATAGATGTATAGATTTATTTCTAGTCCAATGATCGGTCACAAATTTTGAAATTAAGTCATGGGAGTCCTCCAACTTTGATTTGCCTTGAGACTATTTTTGCTGCATAGGGTCATTTGAGTTTGATATAAATTTGAGGAGTTTTTTTTTTCTTTTAAGATAATAACATTGTTTTGGGGGGGTTGTTGTTGTTGGATATTTTCTTTATTTACATTTCAATATTTTTCCCCTTTCCAGGTCTCCCCTTCGGAAACCCTCTATCCCATTTCCCCTCCTCCTGCCTCTAGGAGGGTGCTCCCCCATCCACCCACTCCCATCTTCCCATCCTGTTATTCCCCTACACTGGGTCATGGAACACCCTCAGGCCCAAGGGCCGCTCCTCCCATTGATGTCCAACAAGTCCATCCTCTGTCACATATGCAGCCGGAGCCATGGAGGGTCCCTCCATGTGTACTCTTTGGTTGGTGGTCCAGTTCCCTGAAGCTCCGGGGGTCTGGCCAGTTGACAATATTTCTCCCTTCCATGGGGCTGCAAACCCCCTCGGTTCCTTCAGTCCCTTCTCCAACTCCTCCATCAGGGACCCCATGCTCAGTCCAATGGTTGGCTGCGAGCATCCGCCTCTGTATTTGTCAGGTTCTGGTAGAGCCTCTCAGGAGACACTATATCAGGCTCCTGTCAGCATGCACTTCCCAGCATCCACAATAGCTTCGGGTTGGGTGACTATATATGGGATGGATCCCCAGGTGGGGCAGTCTCTAGATGACCTTTCCTTCAGTCTCTGCTCCATACTTGTCTTCATATTTCCTCCTGTGAGTATTTTGTTCCCCCTTCTAAGAAGCACTTCTTCTTGGGCTTCATGTGGTCAGTGAATTGAATCTTGAGTATTCCAAGCTTTTGGGCTAATGTCCACTTATCAGTGAGTACATACCATGTGTGTTCCTTTGTGATTGGGTTACCTCACTCAGGATGATATTTTCAAGTTCCACACATTTGCCTGCGAATTTCATAAAGTAATTGTTTTTAATAGCTGAATAGTACTCGTTGTGTAAATGTACAACATTTTTTGTATCCATTCCTCTGTTGAGGGACATCTGGGTTCTTTCCAGCTTCTGGCTATTATAAATAAGGCTGCTATGAACATAGTGGAGCTGTGTCCTTATTACATGTTGGAGCATCTTCTGGGTATATGCCCAGGAGTGGTATAGCTGAGTCCTCAGGTAATGCTATGTCCAATTTTCTGAGGTACCGCCAAACTCTTTTCCAGAATGGTTGTACCAGCTTGCAATCCCACCAACAATGGAGGAGTGTTCCTCTTTCTCCACATCCTGGCCAGCATCTGCTGTCACCTGAGTTTTTGATCTTAGCATTCTGACTGGTGTGAGGTGGAATCTCAGGATCATTTTGATTTGCATTTCCCTGATGGCTAAGGATGTTGAACATTCTTTAGGTGCTTCTTGGCCATTCAAGTTTTCTCAGTTGAGAATTCTTTTTGAGCTCTGTACCCCATTTTTAAAATAGGGTTATTTGGTTCTCTGGAGTCTAACTTCCTGAGTTCTTTGTATATATTGGATGTTAGCCCTCTATCGGATGTAGGATTGGTAAAGATCTTTTCCCAATCTGTTGGTTGCCATTTTGTCCTATTGACAGTGTTCCAAACTACAGAACTCCAAATAAACTAGACCAGAAAAGAAACTTCTCCCGTCACATAAGCCAACATTTGTTTATGTCTCCACAGGAGAAGTAACACAATGTATTGATATTAAGGCAATATGAAACTTGAGCCATGAGGTTTCAGGGTTCTTGTCTATGTTTTGGGATAGCTTGGGGATTGGTGTTAGTGCTTGGCAGAAATTAATAAACAATTTGGCTCTGCTTTTCTTTTTTTCTGGAAACTTTTGAGTATCCATTTAGTTTTCTTTCATTGTGTTAGTTCCAGTAGGGAATTTTACTCCTCCTTGGGTGTTTTTAGGAATTTGTCTATTTTCTGTAGATTATGCATTTTGACCTCCTCTCTCTCTCTTCTCTCCCTCCCTTGTGTAGCCCAGGCTAACCTTCAACATCTGCCCTTCCGCCCCCACCTCTTGAGAACTGGGATTGCATGTGTGTATCATCACGAGTGACTTACACTGGGAATTAAACCCAGGCCTTCTTGGATGCTACTCAGCTACATCCCCAGTTTGATACTTAGTTATATAAATCTACAAATTTTGAAAATATATGGCCAAATTTTCTAACTATTCAAAAAGATAAATTCATTCAAAGGTAAATAGATAAAAAGTATAGTCAACTTTCACCTATATGTCACCAAGATGAGCAGCTGTCAGCCTCTGCCACACTCCTTCATAGCGTTTCTTTCCTTTTCTCATGTTCCCTAACCATTAGTGGGGCCATGCCTGTCTGTGTAGAGAATAAGATTTGTTTGGTTTTTTTTTTTTTAAAGCATAGAGGACAAACACGTGTATGTGAAGCTAATGGCTGGCTGTCATGAGATATTCTGTGCCGTTCAGGAGTTTTCCCATCTCTTATTGAAGATCAGATTCCCCACTCAAGGCTCTGCCAGATCGTGATTTCCAGCCAACCGGAGGCACCTGGGAGCTTTAAAATATATTGGTGTCTGGGTCCTACCCCAGAGGTTTTTATTTTATTGGTCTGGGATATGGTCTAGGCATCAGGAGTTTTAAAAAGCTTACTCTAATATATAGCCAAGATTGAGAACTTCTGCTCCAAAATATGAGTCCAATTTTTTTTTCTATTTTTCCATTTGTAATGCATTCCTGAGTAGTTCTTAGGAAAAAAAAAAAAAAGTCCCTAAGAACATCTGCTGTGAGTCATAGCTGTCTACTTTCATGGGTATTTACAAATAAGTAATGAATTTAAATATGAAGTCAAACTAAGACCAGAAATAAGTCCCGGAGTTAAGTCTAAAATCTGTTGAGTTATTGCCACTGCTTTGTGGATGAGACCTGAACTAGAAGGTGGGGTGTAGCCAGGTGTGAGGAATGAAAGCTTAGTCAACTAGGAAGTCTTTCGAGTTTCTTGGGGCTTCTGTCCACAGCAGTGCTCTGGAGATTGTCTGCGCATTAGGAGCACCTGAAGCAGTGTATTTACTTGTGCCTTGCATCCAGCATTCTCATTTAATTTGCCTAAGCTGGACATTCCTTCTCTCTCTCTCTCTCTCTCTCTCTCTCTCTCTTCATTCATTCACTTAGCTTACATCCTGATTGCAGCCCTCTTCCTACACTCTCCCCTATTCTTCCATGCCTTCTCCTCTGAGGAGTGGGAAGCCCCCTCTGGGTACCAACCCACCCTGGAACATCAAGTCCCATCAGGACTAAGCACATCCCTCTCACTGAGGCCAGACAAGGCAGCTCAGGTAGGGGAACAGGATCCAAAAGTAGGCAATAGAGTTCAAGTCAGAGACACCCCGTAGTCCAATTGTTGGGGAACCCACATGAAGACCAAGCTACACATCTACTACATACATGTGGGAGGCCTAGGTCCAGCTCTTGCATGTGTATGCTCTTTGGTTGGTAGTTCAGTCTCTGTGAGCACCCACAGGTTGGCTCTGTAGGTATTCTTGACAGCTCCCACTTATTCAATCTCCTAGCCGCCCCACCCCCCACTACAAGTCTTCTGAAAGACTCCCTTAGCTCTGCCTAAATGTTTGGCTGTAAACCAAACATCCTTAAGCTTTGATGAAAATCTAAACTACCAGAGGGCTGTTAAAAATGCAATTGCTGGCCACACCCTCAAAATATCTACAATATGTCTGAAGTGAGTTCAAAATTTTGCATTTTTAGAAAATTGTTGAGTAATGCTGTTGGTATGTGGACTGTATTTGAGAGTCTTTGGCTTAGAGCAAGATCCAAACATTAATTTGTTGGGAAAAAATATGTACAGGTGTGGTGGTTTGGATAGGAATGGCCCCCAATAGACTCATGTATTTGGTGGCACTATTAGGGGGTGTGACCTTGTTGGAGTAGATGTGGCCTTGTTGGAGGAAGTGTGTCATTGGGTGTGGGCTTTGGGGTCTCAGAAGCTCAAGCTAGACCCAATGGCTCACAGTCCTTCTTATTGCCTGAGGATCAAGATGTAGAACTCTCAGCTGCTTCTCCAGTACTGTGTCTGCCTACGTGCCACCCTTTCCTGCCATGAAGATAATGGACTAAACCTCTGAACTGTAAGCCAGCCCCAATTAAATATTATTCTTTATAAGAGTCACCATTGTCATGGTGTCTCTTCACAGAAATAAAACCCAAACTGACAAGCCAGGTAATTTCAACATACATCAGGGCAGAAAATTACTTGCCCTAGAACTTTCTAATTAAAGGGTAGCACAGAAACTATAGAAAAACTGGACCTTTTGAGTCAGGACACTTCATGGAATGAGCATATTTCAGACACTGTCCTGAACACGGTCAGTGATGGTCAGGACTCTATGATGGGGAAAAAACAGTTGGCTTTAACTCCTGAATTTTGTCAGCAGAAGAGACAAGTTGAAGAACGTTTTCCCCCTCACAAACTGTCTCAGATCATTGAAGCGGCTCTTCCAACACAGGTACACACGTGGAAATAACGTGTTTATGTGGTACACTGAGACACAAGGAGAAGGCTGCTGGTGGCTGGTAACTAGCAGAGGTGAGCAGCTAATTCTCTGAGGACAGAGGGAGTCAATACGCCATAGGAGAATGAATCAAGCATGCTGCTTTAAGGAACTGATACTGACAAAGTCCTTGTCTGCTTCATTGCAGATGGAGCCTTCTGTGACACAAAATTTTCAAAGACAATATTCCCAAAAAGCAATTGTTACCTTAATATATCGTAGGTGGTTTGCTTCAGGTTTTAAATTGTGAATTCATCCCTAATAAATTAACTCTGTAATACAGTTGTGTGTTGAGTACTTCACCAGCCTCACAGCAGCAGTGGCAGAAGGACAGACATATCCTGGGACAATTTGGGAGGAACTCTGGTCTTCAAGTCACTGGTATTTTGGTGGCACTTTATGCTTCATCATCACTCATGTGACTTTGAGGTTTGTCACTCCCACCACCTTTCCCTCCCCACGCCCATGCCAGGCTGGGTTTGGCCATTTTCTCAAATGCTCTTAGGCCATAGCACCTCTCACCTCCTGTCTTGAGAGGCCATTTTTCCTCAGCCCTCTACTGTGTAAATGGGACACAGGCCTATACAATACAAAATCCTTCTCCCACCCTCTTGAGCATAACTCTTTGCCTACTTATTGGGTCTAATCTGTCGTGACTATCCAACAAATTTAGAAACATGCCATATTAGATAAAAAGAACTGAAATGCGGTTGTCCTGATGGAAGTAAAATTAACTTTTAACTCCTTCCAACCACCAAAGTTAAGTGGCTGAGAGCTATGCTTGTGGCAGAAGCTCAAGAAGGAGACAGTACCAGCAGTGGGAACCATGGCTAAGGAGAAAATGACAGTGTGTAGGCTTAAATTTTTCTCAACCCTAATTTAAGAACAGTTCTTAAATGCATTAACCTTCTTTCTAGCCTGCACCCACCAGAGGTAGTGGGAAAGAAAGATTATTAGGATACGGGTAAGTGGACCTGTTTTAGAAATAGTTCCTTGAGGTGATTTCAATCTGCATTGTCAGGAAATCAGCAGTTCAGTTCATAGGAATCAGCAGTGGCAGCTCAATCCAGCTCAAAACACTTCACAATATACCAGCTGTCCAGCTCAGTAGTGTTGGAATAGCAAACATGAATCAGCAATGGTGGCACGACCTAACAGAGACAGCCAGGCCTCTCCTAATTGGCACGAGTCAGCATAAGGAATCAGGACCATCAGGGATGCCAGGAGAAGTTCTTAGCTGTGCTTCTCTCAGTGAAGTGAAGATCAGCAAAGATGAGAGACCAAGAAGCTTTGCAAAGCTAGCTGTGCAAGCAAACCCTCTCCTGTCCGTTGCCTCTTATCTTACTCCTTCAAACACCATGTGTCCTCCCACTGGTCTTGCCTCACCACATGAGTCTGTCTTAGCAAAACTCCACGTGATTCTATCAATATCAACTGATATCAGTCTGTCAATCAGCCCGAGTCCTCAAATCAGCAAGAAAGCGGTCAGAACACCATCAGAAGTTCTCTACGGAGTCATGACAAAGGGAGCTCAGCTACAAAATGTAAGTCAAACCAATACATGGTGTTGTTATCAAAGAATCCTGTGTTATCAAGATCACTCATTCTTTCAAGTGCTTGCTGTAACAAAACAACCTTTCACCAGTATCTGCTTCAGCAAAACACTCCTTCATATACTTGCCTCAGCAAAACACCATCTGACACAACTGACTTACCAAAGAACCCATAAGTTTCCACTTCAACAGTGCATAGCAGTGTTGTAAAAATCAGGTCTGGTTCTTCATTCCAGCCCCATGCTCTCAGAAATAAGGCTCAGACTCAGAATACATTTACAAATACCTTGGCCATATAGCTAGGCTCTTCTCTGACTAGATCATAACTTATTATGACCCATTATTCTAATCTACATTCTGTCATGTGGCCGGTTATCTGTGTTCAGGTACCACAAGTCAGTCTTGTCACATCTTCTCTGGAAAATCTCCCAAGCTTCACTCTATCCCAGAATTCTTTCTGCTTCTTGGATGTCCCACCTTCTATTCTATCCTTTCCTAAAGGCCGTAGGTTTTTATTTTAATTGACAGGTGATACATCCATACAATATACAAGATATTCTCTCCATACAATGTGATGATTACTAACAAAAAAAAAAATACACAGTATATAGCAGTAAGACAAAAGCCAACCATAATTTATTTTGCATTCCAAAACAGCTGAGAGAAAAAAAAATGTTTTTAGGACAAGAAAGAAAAACATTTGAGGTGATGGATACATTAATTGTCTTGATTCTATCATTATACATCACATAATATGTGTCAGATATCAACCATTTATATATCCTTGAAAAACTGAATAAAAATTACAACTTATCAATATGATTTATTACAATAAGAGGTAGTGCCAGGCCTAAATTTTCTATAATCTATACATATATTAGTGAAAGGGCCAAATGAGAGCAGCCAGGTAACAGCTGCCATAGACTTACTAAATTCTACACTGCCTGTTCCTGATGCTCTATCAAACACTTTGCAGTGAAGATTTGCTTGGAGGCTGAGCAACCTTATACTGACAGGGGACAGACTGGTCTTTCAATCAGTTCAAGAGAAAGAATTCTGTATGGAGGAGGCCAACCAAAGTAAGCAAGTGAGACACGGGTGCTGCTGGGGAGTTCGTGTGGCTGCTAGGCTGTCATGGTCTCCGGCTCTGCTTATGTAGAGTGTGAGCATTTGCACTACGGAACTCAGTCATTTCACTGTGAAATTTTCAGGGGCAGATAGTGCCATCTGACTCTGTATTAGCTGCCTTGGAGGTGGCCTGCTGACAAGGGCCCTTCAGCTGCTAACTATTCATCCTATCTTGAATGTGAATTCCTGGTCAGCAGTGTCAAAAATGTTAAATATTTGTCAGTGTGGTTTCATTTACTACATACACACACAGACTACATACATGAGACAGACACACAGACACACATAGATACACAGACACACATGCACACAGACTCTCACCATCCCCCCCACACACTTACAGACTTACACATTTTCAAGCAAACCTCAGGTAAATATATTAGCTAAAGATACTTTAGCGAACGCTTTTTTTTGTTGCCAGGGTATTTTAGTCTCCTAAATATAGAAGTGAGATTGACTTTAAAAATAGGTGCATTACTCAAAAAATGGGCAAAGTGTCTTTCTATTAGTTAAGGGGCAGAAAATCTCACTCAGTCATTGATGCCAAGAACAGAATTTAGCATTTCATATTCTTGGGGATAAGAGAGAAAGGCTTTGGCC
Organism: Mastomys natalensis; assembly: GCA_021653895.1. Lineage (NCBI taxonomy): Eukaryota > Metazoa > Chordata > Mammalia > Rodentia > Muridae > Mastomys > Mastomys natalensis. The sequence continues at coordinate 90,524 of JAJTUV010000271.1, forward strand.
ATATGTACACAAAACCCAGGGATTCAGAGAACTGTAAATCTCCCCCCTTCCCTCCTCCCCTTTCTTCTCTGTGTCTATCTCCCTCACAAGTCTGTTTCTTTCCATGCACTGGTGTGATTCTCTTCTGTCATACACCTTTTTACAAGATGTGCAAGCTCCTCCAGATTTATGTCCTTTTGGTCCCATCAGGTCCCAGAGCCTAGGAATCCCCTTTAAGAACCTGCTTTAGAAAGATGTGAGTGATCTCAGTTTGTGTCACTCACTGAGCAAGCTTTCCATCAAAGAATTCTGCTACCCTATCCAATTCTGGGTCACTTAATTTGTGGTTTGTCCATGACAGAACTATTATAAGAAGTGGAATGCTTGCTTCTGCAGCACACATACTAACAGGATACAGAGATTACTGGGAGCCATGCATGAATGACAAGTGGCTTTATGAGTATTCCCCAGTTTGTTTGCTTATTTGAGACAGGGTTTTGCTCTGTGGCCCAGACTGGTCTGAACATAGCCCAGGGCAGCCTCTCACTTGGCATCTTCTGTCCTCAGCCTCTTTTGACCTGGTTTTTCAGACATTCATCACCATATCTAGGTACACTGCATACTGCTTGTTTGTATCTCAAGTGTTTATTGTTTTCCTTTTAAAACTATGAGGCTGTGAGTTTATTCATTGATTTCACAATGCATATGTCACATCATAAATGTATATAACTTAAGTGTGTGTAATTTTAATTTGTCACTTATACACCCCCAAATGAAATGATAGGACTGGCTCAGAAGATGATTTCTTGCAACACGCATGAGCCTGGATCCACAGTGTGATGGTTAAAGGAACTCCATTTTATACTAGGCATCCATCTTGGACCCATTAGTCATTTGTCTCTGAGTCTAATCCCTGGAAGTTAAGTTCCTAGTTCCCTGACTCAGTGACCCACCCAAAAATGTACGCTGTGTCTACTTGTTATGATATGAGTAACTGCTTTTTTGCTTCTGTAACTTGCTTACGCAGATACCCAAAGATTGTTTTCAATTGCCTTAACCACTTAACTTGGCAGAACAGACCAGTTTTTACTTGTTTGCATAGAATTGAAGGTTTTCTTGTGGTTTTTCCTTCTTTAAAAACCCTTCTCTCACCCCCTTCTCACAGTAACCTCAAGTTTGGCTCAGAAACTGTTCATCTTGCTAGCAGCTAATCAGTAAATCTTTTAGTTTTAATTGAATTGAGTCTATGGTCTCTTTCTAGGGGTCACAAACTCCATAACCCCAGAACTCATGCAAAAGCCAAGAGATGTTACATTAGACCTACAGTCTCAGTGTGGAGTGGCTGGAGACAGGTACATCACTAGAGCTGCCTGACCAGCTAGTCTAGACAAGCATAGGCAGACTCCAGATTCATCCAGGTTCAGGGAAAGACCTTGTCTCAAAAATAAGATTGATACAATAGAGGATGGCTCTCCCCTGTGTGTCTGCATGTACACACACACACAACACACACACACACACACAGAGAGAGAGAGAGAGAGAGAGAGAGAGAGAGAGAGAGAGAGAGAGAAGAGAGAGAACCTTCCCCCAAGCTACAGTTGCCACAGCCTCTGTAGCCCTCATGATCTCCTTGCACTGTCTTTCCATACTTGGGGACTTCAGCTTATGTGCATTAAGCTGAATGTTAAGAAAGATGAGAAATATTAAAACTTTCTATATATCTTACGTGAAAACTTAAGTTTTATTTAGTTAGTTATTTAATCTCTGTGGTTTGAGAACGAAAGCCAGCGCCTTGTTCATGTGCTGATGTGCTTTGCCACGGAGGCTTTCTCTCATCCAGCCCTGACACCTTGGTTTTGGTCTTCTGCCCCACTTTCTGTGTCTTAGGGTTCTGTATCCTGTAAAGATTGGTCTGTCTCATGTTTTGTAGTAGATAGAACCATGGAGAACAGGTGGCATAAGAACTTTCTGTATTTCTTTTTAAGTGGTTAGTTATTATATATTTATTTTGTTTTTCAAGGCAAGGTTTCTCTGTATAACTCTGGCTGTCCTGGAACTTACTCTACAGACCAGGCTAGCCCTGCCTCCCAAGTGCTGGGATTAAAGGCATGTGCCACCACCACCCAGCCCCTATGATGAGCAAGCGTGGGTTGATCTGAAAAGAGGTGTAAGTGAATTTCACTAACAAAATTAATTTCCTAATTTAGTGTAATCATTTGAATTTAAGAGTGTAAAATCACCTTATTTACATACTTGTCTCCATGTACAGGAAAGGAACTCAAGTGTTTTCCAGGCAAACAATGTCCCTAATGAATTTATCTCTAGCTGTGAACAATAACTGATTCAACAAATGCCATATGCAGTATTTAGCTCTCAAAGAGACCTATGGCCTAGTTGGACCACATCCGACTCAGTGCTCCTACTGGAGGGTCGAGTGAACAGATTGCTGCTAATAGCTCCCTCTGTCAGACATGAAATGCCAGGCCAGGTACTACTACACTCAGTATGGACACCATTTTTCTCCACTATTTTCAGCCAGCAAGAAACTTCAAAGAGGAACAAAGTGAACAGATTGCAATGATACCATCAGAAAATAATGGTTTATCTTATCAAAATATTACGGTGACTAGCTCATAATGGTGCTAATTTAAAAATGGACCGTTACAATTTTAACTGCCCATCGCTGTATTACTTACTTTTTTTCTTGCTATGAGAAAACACCATGAGCAAGGCCACTTAAAGAAGAAAGAATTATATTGCCTTATAGTTTCACAGGTTTAGGATCTATAGTAGCAGGGACAGCACAGCAGAGGCAGCAGGCATGATGACTGGAGCTAGAAGCTTAGCTGAAACCTTGTATCTCAATTACAGCATGGAGCAGTAAGAATAAACTGGAAATGGCATGTCTTTAAACTCCCAAAGCCCACCCCAGTGAAGTACTTCCTCCAGCAAGGCCACACCTCCCAAACCTCCCCCAAACAGTACTAGGAACTGGGACCAAGTATTGCAATACATGAGCTGACAGGACCATCTCATCCGCACCACGATGACAGGCACACAACCGTGTATTAACATCTTCTGGGATAAATTTTGATTACTGAATATATTCTGACAAGGAGGAAAATACATCGTTATTCTTATTACTTTATCCTATATGTTTGGTACACATACACACATGTAGGCAAAACATTTCTATACATGAAATTAAAAAAATATATCTTTTAAAAAATTAATAGTCTAAGACCTTGAGGTTAGAACTGGTAGAGGCGTTTTATATGTGTCTGATATCATACAGAAATGTCTGGTGCAGCTAATGTGACACCTGATTGGGAATAACTTTAAAACTGATATTTTGTCTTTTGGGGTTCCATTCAATGTTTATCTTTTGCCTGTTGCTTTTTTTTTTTTTTTTTTTTGGTACCCTTTATGGGAATAAATTTTAGCCATAAGTGTAACGTGATGTTAGGACTTATGAGTCTTTCTGTTAAGATGTCAAAATTTAGGTGCTCTTGGCATTTAAGCTGTACATGAAAATTTGCTAAGCACACATGACTGTTTTGGATAGATGGGTACATTTGAATCTCGTGATAAAAGATAATTTTTGGTTGTTGTAGCTATGTAAAAAATATTTTGTATCCATTACATTATTATTTGAAGTGTTCTGAAGACTTGAAAGTTTTCAAGATATAAATCTGTAGGAAATGATTGCATATGGGCATGAGGCTACAGTGAACAGAGCCAAGAGAATAATTACTAGGTCAGCTTCCTGTGGTGATTCTGGGTCAGTAGTGCCAAGACCAATATTCTTAGGTCAGGCTGCCAAATGCAGTCAGGACAATGAGAGAAAGCACTTTAATTCAGAGCTGATGGATGTGACAGAGAAAGTAACATGGATATCCCAACCAGATGAACACAGACGTACTGAAATGAAGCCTGGGTGAAGAGAGGCTGGCACACCAGAGCCACTACAGGTGTGTCTGTGTAGGAAGCAGTTCTCCCCGCCGTCAGGATGGTGGTTGGCATGTAGCCAGCTAGCTTGAGTAGGCACTGTGGCTGTGGTTCATTATAGAAAAAAGGTTTGTGCTTCCAGGTGTGGCTACTCGATTAGCCCACCTTGCATCACAGGAATAGCCAATTAACAGTGACGGCGTGGCAGCTGCTGATAGGATTGAGGCAATGCATATAAGGCGGCTGGGGCGGTAGCAGAGAGGATTGGAAGGAGCATTCAAGGGATTGAAGGAGAGGAAGAAGCAAGCGTGCTGTAACAAGGAACCTGAATAAACCGCTTTAAGAAGAACACGGTTGTGGCTGCCTTTATTTCCGCTGGTCGGAGCAGAGGACAAGCCACATGTCTGGAAATGAGTAACAAGGAGGCATGGACAATTATATTTATAGTGTGTTACTTTCCTCTGGATGTATTAGTAGGTCATACAGAGTAGCTAACAATGTTACTTCTGGAATCAAACTGCCTGGGGCCAAATTTTAGCTCTAGGACCTAACAATTAGCTCAGTTGCTTAACTTAATGGTATCTCAGTTTATTTACACAGGAAATGCAGATAAATTGTCACTTTCAGCTATGGATTATCAGTAGTAAGGAACATACATAGTGCTCAGACCTTTGTTCTCTGAAGTTTAATGATTTCTTTTATTTTAAACACTGTCTCCCCTCCCCGCCCCTGTGTGCACACACGTGTGTATGTGTATTTGTGTACAAATGCACAAAATACAGTGAGTGAGACACCCGCAGAGTTCTGAAGAGAATTTGGATCCCTAGGAGCTAGAGTTACAGACAGTATTGTGCTGACCAGGTCCTCTGAAAAAAATAAAAAAGGTATATGCTCTTAACTCCTGAGCCATATCTCCAGCCCTCTAAATACAATTTTCCAAGAGGATTTTATAAATTAATTAATTAAGGGTCCTTGAAGAAATGACAAATTGCAGAGCTAACAGTGAAAGAGCATAGTGGAATGGAACATCTTGTCATTTCTAAAATCAAGCACTCAACTCTCCCTGGGGCATTAGAAAGAACACAGGATGATTCAAATAATGTAGGTCCCTCATATAGGCACATGTATTTGAACATTTGGGGAGGCTGTATAACTCTTAAAACATGAAACCTTACTGGAGAAAACACCCCACACACTGGAGTAGGCTCAGAAAGTTTGTAGCAGTGCCCCTACTACCAGTTTGCTATGGGCTTCCTGCATGTGGAAGGCTGGAAGGCAGTGTGATCTACAGGCTTCCTGCTCGGACATCACCTCCAGTCACTTAGCTAAAGAGGCTCTGCCTGGTATATCTATGGCCCCAGCACTTTTCTCTTTGCTACTACTACTTCTTTCCCTTCTGAGAAGACCCTTTAATACTACATAAAAACCCCATTTCTCCAAATATAGTGGAGGTACTACCAAAAGATTAGAGCTGGTTTTAATCATGAAGAAAAGTCAGGCAAAATCCAAATAAAGGCATTCCTACAGAATGGCTGGCATGTGCTGTGCCAGTGCACCAGGTTATGAAAGACAAAGAAAGAGTAAGAAGCCACCCCAGATCCCAGTGCCTGCAGAATGAGTCAGCAAATATGCTATGTCACCTTGAGTAGCATCCTGGCCAGCAGACAAGATGCACAGTAAGATAGTTGACAAAGTGTAAATGATGTCTCTAAGTTAGTCTACTGTGACTTTCCCTGTCTCAGACTGGTTCACTGTGGTTATGTAATTGGTTTAACATTTTGGGTTGTTGAGCGAAGACTAGAGAATTCTTTGTACTACTTTTGCATGCCTGAGACTTTTTCATAATAGAAAAGATAAAGGTAAAATGCATCCGATTCACAAAGCCTTTGAATACATGTCACAATAGGGTCTTTAATACAGGTATTAGCAATAGGCATATTTTATACAAAACTTTGCTTTTTCTTGTTTTATAAAACCGTGGTTGTCTCTGGGCTTGGGCTTACTTTGCTGTGACGTGGTTTCTACACCAAGAAGGGTGGGCTCCTTCGGAAACATGGACTAGCTTATAGTGCCTCCCTCTCCAAAATGGTGAAAAGAACTGAAATCAGCCAGCACACCACATATACTTGCTCCTTCTATGGCAAGACCAAGATGAAGAGATGAGCCGTGGGCATCTTACTCTGTGGTTCCTACATGACAATGGTGGCTGGTGGGGCTTGAACCTGCACTTCTGCAGCCACAGTCAAGTCTTCCACCAGAAGACTGAAGGACCTGAAAGACTAGAAGAAGCACTACTGTTTGAGGCTTGTCTAGCCTTCAATAAGTGGATTAATTTAAACAACAACAACAAATGGGATTGCATTACTGGGCCTTTTTTGTCTCCACTCAAAATAGAGGTAGGTTCTTTTTTCCATGTTGGCTCATTGCACAATGGCCCTGCTGGCTTCCTCTCCATAAAGCTGGGCCCCAGACAGTCTGCATCTTTGCTCTACTTCTTCATGCTTGGTCAAAAGAAAATTAGATCACACATGGACTTGTGGCCCAAACTGTGCATGTCAAATTCTTCCTACCAGAAACTTGAAATTGGAACTATACTTACTGAGAGTGATATGTTCTCCTCAGTGAAGGAAAGTTAAAACTAGAAATTAGCTGTAACCTGATGAATGCTTCCTACACAGGAGGTGAGGGTTAAATAGAAGAGCAAGGACACAGGAGGAGAGAGCACTTCACACGGCTCTGTGTACGGATCACAAATTTTAACATGATCCCTGCCTGACACATCTCTGTGTACTGATCACGTTTTTAGCACGATCCCTGCCTGAGGTACTTGTGTTGGAATCCCACAGACACTTCATTTCTTTGCAGTGCTGGGAGAGGAGTGAGCCCAAGGGCTCCCTGCTCATTGGACAAGTGGTCTGAGATCTACATTACAGTCTACTTTAAACACATCTGAGTTTGCTGTCCATGAACTAAACGCCACCAGAGAAGTGGCAAATGCAGGAATCAGTTGCAAAGCCTTATCTTCAGAGCTGAAAGGGATAAAGGGTGCTCATGACTCTGAGAACTTGAGAACTTGGAAGGCTCCAGTCCCAGCATTATGAAGCCTGGCGGGAGGCAGAGGAACAGCATGTAGTCACTGTTCCGCAGATCAGGTCACTTTCTGATACTTGCAGACAAGGTTCTAACTAACAAACATATTTTATGAAAGTTTTGCATGGTAATATATCTGGATTATTTTAAATGGATGTTTAGTAATGGATACAATGCACTGCTACAACTCACAGGGCTCTGCTCTTAAATCTTTAGATATTCTTTAGTTTGTTTTATGTATAAGATTGCATTGCCCGTAGCATCCTTCTATACTCTTCATTTATCTCCATGCATCTTTTTGCTCAGAGTAAATTCTCAAAACTTTAGATCAGAAAAATGCACACTTGAAAACAGAACTCCATAGAATGGAAAGTTTTAAATTACAGGAAAATTACATGAACACATGAAATACCCTTTTGTTGAAACTTCGCTTTCTATTATGAGAGTAAGCTTTGGGGGAAACTAGGCTGAGACGTGATCATAACCCTCGTGAACAGGATCAGTGCCACAAAAGCTTGCTTCCTTCAAGTGCTGTGGATAAACCCTGCCCTCACGCATGCTAGGCTGATGCTTTATCTCTCATCTCAACTCTTACACCAGGAGCTTGCTTCTTTTTGCTTTCTACCTGGTGAAAAACTGAGAGGTTAGCAATCTGAAACGCAGAAGTCCTCCCTAGCCTTGCCATACTAGAGATCTCTGGTAACTTCTGAAACTGGGAGGAAAAAAACCTTCCATTGTTCATAAGCTAGCAAGTGTGTGCTAATTCTTATAGAAGCCCACACTAAGACAATAACATCCCCTGTTTCTGGCCTACACCTTTCCCCATTCATTTTTTTCTTTCTCTCCTCTTCCTCCTACCACCTCTTCTTGCACTAAGAATAATATAATGTCTTAGGGTTTCTATGCTGTGAAGAGACACCATGACCATGGAAACTCTTATAACAGAAAGCATTTAAGTGGAGATGCCTTACAGTTTACAGGTTCAGTTCATTATCATCATGGCAGGAAGCATGGCGGCACAAGGCAGACACGGTGCTGGAGAAGGAGCTGAGATCCACAGCAGAAAGAGAGAGGCACTGGGCCTGGCTTGAGTGTTTGACACACTTTCTCCAACCAGACCATGCCTTCTGACAATGCCACTCCTCAGGAGCCCATGGGTGCCGTTTTCATTCAAACCACCACATACACATATATTAATTTATTTTCTTCCTTCTTATCTTTTAACACAGAGAATAGTGTTCTATAAATATTCTTTTACACTTTGCTTTTCACGGGTAATAATAATAATATTTCATGAAAATTAGCCTGTGTTCTTTCATGGAGATCTGATTCTCCTTTTCAGCTCTGCATTATTTCTTTCTGTTGATGTACAACTGATTTATTTAATTATACCACTGGGAGTTATTTTTAAATTATATACAGTATGGGGTTGGAGAGGTGGTAGAATAAGAGCACACATGTTTGTCTTAGTTACTGTTCTAGTGCTATAAAGAGATACCATGGCCAAGGCAACTCTTATAAAAAATTTAATTGAGAGCTTGATTACAGTTTCAGAGGTTTAGTCCATTGTCATCATGGTTTGATGCATGGCAGCAGGTATAGCAGGTATAGTGCTGGAGATGTAGTAGAGGAGATTCTGGGCCTGACATGTGCTTTAGAAACCTTAAGGCCCACCCACAGTGACACTCCTCCTCCAACAAGTCTACACCTCTTAATCCTTCTCAATCCGCTCCACTTCCCAGTCTTATCAAGCAGTAAAATTACTTATGTAGAGTATGTACATTGGGTTTTCATATTTGCTGATATACAGTCTTGCGAAGCATCAGTGTACTATCCCACCACCAGTGTGAAATATGCATCAATTGGCATCTCGGCATTAGTATATCCATTTAACTTTCAGGTGGATGTGTTATGCTATTTGCTGTCTTTTCAGTTTGAATTTTCCAGATAACTATGATGCTTACTATCTTTTCATATGGTCCTTGATCATTTTTGTAGATAAACCCTGCTGCTCAGGTTGAAGTCTGATATTACCAGAAAGCCCCAAGTTCAGTGCAAAATGGCAGACTCCTTTTGTCAGCAGGGCTTCTCCTTCTCTGACTTTGTCTGTGAAGTTTGAAATCCCCAACCCTCTACCTGGGAATGTCATGTAGCTTTGATTAGATGACAGGATCAGCTTCCTTCCTCCTGATAAGAACCTGTCTGCAAGCACTTGAGATTCCTGGAATGACTCCCCACTGTAATAAGGCATCTCAGTACCTTACCTTCAGCCAATGACCTTTGCTCACCCTGGATATCACTACCTGCTTCCCTAAAACTATATAACCCTTGATTCATCCAATGAAAGTTGATCTGTCTCTCAGAATGTGTTATCATTTCTGTTTATACTGACTGGCTGTCTGAAACCCTGTTCATCAACTCTGATCCTTAAACCTCATGGCTGGTAGGCCAACAAAACAGGGGGAGAAGGGAGACCCACAATTTTGAAATCTTCCTTTGCAAACTATTTATTGAACTATTTTGCCTATTATCAGATTAACTATCTCACCTGTCAGCATTTAAATACATATGATACATTTCTCCATCTTTAAAATCATGAATGGACCATCTTCAGTATTTCTCACACCTGGAAGGACACACCTGTTTTCATTTTCAAGGACTCTTGTAATAGCATTGAGGTCAACTGGAAAATGTGACCTTGTCTTCTCATTTAAGGACCCTTGATTATCTCTGAAAAGTCTTTTTCAGTTTGCAAGGTAAAATATTCACATGTTTCTGGAACTGGATGGGGTACCTGTTTGTAGAACCATTATTCTGCCTACAACATATGCGTAGATATTGTAGAAGCTACTGGGAACATTTCTTTGTGAAAAGGTTTACACTGTAAGGGTCCATGATTGTGAAGAATGACACCCTGGACTCAATAGATGTAAACGCAGAGACTGTTTTATTCTGCAGAAGTCCAGCGTGCGGGGGTCTCCCATACCAGAATAGAGAGACAACCAGTTGTGCTGGCAGGCCTGATTTAAAGCATATTAAGGAATTCTGGGGTAGGTGACTCTATGTTAATCTGTTGGGCTCATCTCTACAGACATTCCGTTACCAGGGTGTGGGGGCTGCAAACTTGCTGGGGAGGTCCGGAAACTGTTACTGAGGAAGTAGCTGAGGAAGTCTGGAAACGTGTGCTGCTGACCCATTGTCCTTGCCTTAGGCCAGGTGGCAGGGCAGCTTCTGAGGCCTGGACTTGCCTGAACTTGCCAGTTCTTGGAGACAGAGATTTAGGCCTAGTCTCCTTAACTGCCAATTTGAGCCTGCCATGGATCAGCCTAGCCTTCTCAACACTAATAACTTTTTTTTTTGAGACAGTGTCTTGCTATGTATCATAGGATGACTTGAAATACATTGCATAGAGCAGGCTGACCCCCAACTCTAAGCCCTCCTGACTCAGCCTCCCTTGAGGATACTGGTATGTATTGGTATGTGCTACCATGCTTGATTAATACATTTCTTTAATACATAAAAGACTATTTGAGCTTTTTTTATTTCTTATGTCAGTTTTGCTAATTTCCTGGACTTTAACCATTTCATCTAAATTGAATGCTAGGTTCATAAAACTCTTGGTGTTTGAGGTTGGAGAGATGGCCCAGGGTTAAGAGCCCTTGCTGTGTTAGATTCCTGGACTGAAGTTTGGTTCACAGCACACACATTATAGGGCACACAACTGCCTGTAACCCCAGCTCTGGGGCATTCTGACATCCTCTTCTGACCTATTTCTGTATGCTGCATTCACCCACACAGACACATTCACATGAATTAAAACGTATAAAAATAAATCTTTTTTTAAAAAAAGACAGGCTCATTAATATCATCCCCACGTCCTCTAAAAGAGCAGCCAGTGTTCTTAAGCACTAAGCCATCTCTCCAGCCCTATCTTGATTTTTGAGGTAACATCTCACTAAGCCTGGGCTCTCATAAAATTCAAGACAAAGTAGAGGCTAACTTTCAACTTCTTGATCCCTTTTCTTCCATCTACTGAAACCTGGAATTATAGGAGTGCACTATCATCCTCGACTCATACCCAATTGTTTAGCAAGGAAAGAAAAAGCTTTATTGTGCCCTGTTACCTGTTAGAATAAGTTCATGATGTTTGGCTTTTCTTCTTATGTAAACTTCAACTTTCATTTCTCGCCATTGTCCACCTTTGACAACTACATGTCCATTCGTGAGCACAAAAAGCTGTTCGGGGTCGCTCGGTGCATGGCATCCTTCTATGTTTTCCTTCTGTTTTTCTTTTCCCTGAAATCCCCCTACTTCCCTCCCCATCAAACACTGGCTTTTCATGTGACGGTTGCCTGACAGTAATGCTTTCCGTGGCTTCTCATTAAACGTGAACATTGCTAGTCCCGCTAGAGCACTTGCTAGTGTGTGCTCCGTGAGCGTTCACATATCAAAAAATAATAAATTGTCCTGTTCCTGGAGCCTGACTTGCAGTAGATACTCACATCATGTGTTCTGTGAATGAACAAAGGGAAAGGAGCTGAACAGTAAGTCCTCATATTGTTCTGACATCTTGGCTAAAACTGTAGGCTGACATTAAATTGAAGCTTGTGAACGTGCTATTCACAGCTTCAGAAAAAGCTACCATTACTAAGAGATCACTTTTGGGTTCCTCGGAATTTCTTGTTAAGTTTTAATTTCCTTATGACTTCTTAGTGGCCAGCATACTAGAAGATGGTGATGTTTAGTGCAGACGCACAATATTAGGTTGCTTGGAGTTTTTCAGAAATATGAGTAATACCAGGCCATTTAATTTCTTAAACAGGTGGAATCCTACTTTCCTACCTCTCTGGAGACAGAGATGATCTATATTGTGTGTACTCAATCTATTCAATAGCCAGTCCCAGTCTCAGTCAGGTCTGTCTGCTGAAGTTAGTTTCAGAGGGTGCAGCAAAGGGAGAGGGACGGACTCCTTTCACAGCTCCACAGTGCTCACACTGAATGTCTAAAAACACATGATGTATGTAATGAAAAGTAGACACAGACGATATTTTGTCAAGGTGATCATTGCTCTACCAGCTGCCAGATTTGCAGTTGGTTAAAAAAGAAAGAAAGGAATTGGTTTGGCAGGATTTACTCTTACAAAAAAAAAAAAAATGTTGATTTTTGCCAATTCTATGTAATTTTATATGCCTGTTGCAAATTGAGTTAGAGAAAAAGCTTTCACATTGCACTCCAGGAAAAATACAACTATTGTCCTTATGACCCTTGGTGTGTGCGTGTCCATTGCATGTGTGGGTGTGTGCGCACCTCAAGCGCGTGGTGTGTTAGGTAAGACCCTAGTAAACAAAGGAGACTGAGATAGTTCATTAGCCAATTCAGAATAACTATATTTAAGAGCCATCTGTGGCCAGCATTGTGTCATTGATATACTATCACATAATCTTAAAATAAAAGCAGGTGTTGAGACTAAACATTAACTATAGGCTGCCTTCTGGAGTCAAAATATATTCGATGCAGAACCTGGCAACCTGTTTACTGTACATTGCCACATACAAAGAAAGCTTAGTATGTGTTTGTGAAAGGTAAATTTTTCTTCCTCGTTGAAATAAAACCTTAACATAAATGATGTACTTTAAAACACATATTTAGTCAATAATTAGAAAAAATAAGTAAACTTGCTGGTAGATATTGTCCGTTGCAGTCAATATTCCAGCTATCTAGTATGTTGCTGGCATAAGTTTGAAGAGACTGGTTGGGTTTTATCAAATATAAGTAGAGGAAGGGCTGGAGATATAGCTCAGTGATTAAACACAGTGACTCTTCTTTCACAGACTCAAATTCAATCCCCAGAACCAACATGGCACTTACAACCATCTGAACCTCCAATCCCAGGAAATCCCTCTTCTGCCCTTCAGCAAAACCAACAGGAATGCGGAGGGCCCTCAGACATGAATGAAGGCAAAATATAAATACACATTTTTAAAAGTTTAAAAACTGTAAGTAAAAGATATAAATTCCAATTTCTTACTGATTTTTTTCTTTTTTTACAGAGAATGGTGAATTACTTCAAATAGGTATGCATTCTAAATGAGTGCCTAATGAGTGGGTTTTAGCAAAACTTGCTCTGTGCATGGCTATTTTTTCCTGCATATGGGAACAAAGATAAGAGAATCATAAGCAATGTTCCAAACTCAAGTTAACATTATTTTGTTGTTTTCTTTTTTAAAAAACCAACTCTTTTAGTAAATTAGACATTGTGATACTTACAATTATCTAAATAAAAATATCAAAATTGGTTACTGTAGCAAATATTTTCACTCAGTTGATACAGAACATATACTATGAATGAAAGAAATACTGAAGTATATTGGTGTAAGTATTTTTCCATAAAAAAAATAGTTAAGCTGGCTAAGATGGTGCACATTTTAATTACAGCATTGGGGAGGCAGAAATAGGTATATACTTGAGTTTGAGGCCAGCCTAGTCTACATAATAAGTTCCAGGCCACCCAAGTCTATATCATGAAACCCTGTTTAAAAAGTCACTACTGTGCATTAATGAATTAATGATTATAAACATCAAATGATATACCAAAAATTTAACATCAAGTTGTTAACATCATTATCAGCTCCCTCTGCTTCTTCATGATAGTCTGCCAAAAGATTGAACCTCTGGAGGACTGAAGAGATGGCTCAGCAGTGAGCCCATTGGCTGCTCTCACAGAGGACTTGGCTTCAGTTCCCAGAACCCACATGGTGGCTCACAGCATTTGTAACTCCAGTTTTGGGAGATCTTACTCCCTATCCTGGCCTCCAAGGGCACCAGGCATGCATGTGGTGTACAGATATACATGCAGGAAGAACACTCATACCTATAAAAAATAAAAATAAATAAATACTTGAAAAAGAAGTTTAAGCCTCTTTTGATCTGAAAAGCTGTGCCACTTGGTATATCGGAGCTCTGTAGGAAGGGCTCTAAGCCTACCCACAGTTGTCTCAGGCAGTTCTCTGCTTTGCAGTCTTTCCTTGGAGCTTTTCATAGCATCATTGCTCTCTGTGTTCCATAAGTTGCTCTCTCTACAAGCGACATTGTGTACAGTTTCTTCTCTGTGCTTCCCATGGGTAAGAACACACTGAAAGCAACAGAGCTCCTTTGGACACAAGGGAAGTGTGGTTAAAAGCATAAGTAAGCACAGAAGGAGTGGGCTATTTGCCAGTTTTCTGGGTCGTGATTAGAGAGTGGTTCTGTGCTTTGTGGGTACAACTCCATCCCAGAGGCCTCTTTGCTAAGCCACTGGGTGTTTCAGGTTCTGGTAATAGTTTCTTCCTCTTGTCCCCTCAGACTTAGGTTAAGAATAGTTTCCTGACATTGCTCATTACTGGGCAAGTCTCTCACTAATGTCGCCACTGATGGGGTCCAGGAGTCGTCCCACAAACCATATGAACACTGATTTCAGTCAGACAGGGATGGTTTATTAAACTACACACCTAACGACTGATTGACCAGGGCAACAGCTGAAAGCTGTGCATTGGACATTTCTCAGGGCCAGCTTATAAAGGCTAACCCCCCCCCCCCCAAAAAAAACCCCACAATGAGCCCGTTTGCAGGTGCTGGAAGTACTGCCTGGTGGTCTGCCCTGACTTGAACACTTTATACATAACAGCTCATGTTGACATTTAATTTGATAGGTCCTATGTGAAGCTTATGGTTGTAGAATGTCTCAAGATTAACAAACCTTATAATATATAAGCATAGCATGATATGTGGTCAGCATGACCTTACTCTGAGTCAAGTTATTTTTCTGCATCAATGACTGGCAGGCGTATTACAGCAAAATGTAAATGTCAGGCAGGCATGGAACAAAATGGCTACAGCCATGCTGCAGGAAGTGGCAGGCCTCAACATCCACATCTCTCTAAAAGAAAATAGAAAAGAAAAGAAATAAACAAGAGCCACTAAGAGAGAAGTTTTCAACAATATGATGGCTCCTCTTCGTCGTTAACTTCATCAGGTTTGCAATCACCTCTGAGTTTTCCTAGATGGTGTTTACTGAGGAGGGAAGACCTACATTGATTGTGGGTAACACTGTACTGAGGTTGGGATCCCAGATGAATAAGAGGAGGGAATGGAGGGACGGTGTCCATCTGTTGGTGTCCTGACTGACCCCTGTCCACCACAGTGGACTATGATCCTTCTTAAAGTGTGAGCCAAAATCAGTTTCTCTTCTCTTCATTTGCTCCTACCAGGTATTTTTCTCATAGTCATGAGAAATCTAATACCAATGGTAGGTAATAGTGCCAGAAATTGAAAGCTGTTTGAACTATATCGGGTGTACTTGAATCATGGAATCTCTGGAAAATAACTATGCAATATTGTTGAGGGTTAATTTAGTTGTTGCAGGATATTTGATCACATTGTGAAAACCGAGATTGTGTTCTTTACTGAAAAAGCCTGTCTTTAGTTGTGGTGTGGCTCAGCCTTAGCACACACTTTTAATCCAAGAGATTTTGGCTTGAATATTGTAAACAAGATTAAATAAAGACAGCCATAGGTCAAGAGACGGAACAAGCAACTAGTTAACAGGAAGTGATTATAGGAATATTAAGAAAAAACGTTGGGAGTAAGAGGGAGTCAGGGGGACAGATAGACAGATGCACAGGAAGTAAAAGGGAAGGACATTCGGTTTGAAGGAGGTTTTTTGAGATGACATGAGAGAAGGGCCTTTTGTCTGGAAGCTCACTGTGGAGAAAGGTCAGCTGGGTGCTTTCTCTGCCTCTCTGAACTATCATCTGGCTCCCAAGTCTTCATGGGTAAAATTGAACAATTGGAATTTTGTTGTTGTTGTTGTTTTTTAATTAGTTATTTGTAAAGTTAACTGTGTAAAGTTAACTGGTTATTTAGAGTCAAGTCAACCCTATTTGTTTTCTTTGCATTTAATGAATTCAAGTAAGTTAGAAGTTGATGATCTATTTCTTGGGACAAAACCCTGATTGACCCTGTCAATTGTAAGTAGAGTTTAGTTATGTCTATTTCTTAATGTTGTAGTTGATAGAATTTAGTAACACAGGCCTTGTGTCCCAGAGAGCCCCAAGTATTTACTATATGGCCTTTTACAAAGAAAAGTTGCCAACCTCTGAACTACTTGAATGTTCTGTTGTTATTCCTTTCTCCTTTTTAGATTCAATTCTTTCTGTATCTTTTATGGTGAATGTATTTGTCTTGCACACATGTGGTCATAGTAAGAAGTGACCAGTAGAAAAAGCCAGGCTGCACTGACAACGAGTTCACAATCTCAGTTTTACACTCCGAGGATACATCTTAGTCTTCTATAAGAATTACTATTCAAATTGAACATAATTGTGGGAATTTGTATCTGATGTTTTAAATTTTTCTCACCAGGAGCTGGGGAGGTGGCTTAGTGGGTAAAGACATGTGCCACTAAGGCTGATGACTTAGGAATTCAGGAAGTCACATGGTGGCAGGAGAGAACTGGCTCCTGCAGGTTATTCTGTGTCTTCTACATGCACACAGCCAGTGCACTCACACAAAGAAGCAAATGTAATTCAACATTAAAAAAAAATGTTCAACAGCAACTCTACTCACATAACCATTCACAAAATGGCATTAGAATTCTATTTATTGAGTAATTCAAACTGAGAAGCATGATCTAATTTAGAACATTCCTGAATTTTCCAATGATCTCCTGAGAGTAATACAATCCACTTAAATATTATAGAAAATTGCAGGGTTTATCAATCTGTAAGTAAAACAATTATACATTGTTTGGTTGCTTCTTAACACGTTACTGGTTTTTGTCCAGTTGTGACAATAAAACATTATTCTTGTAACAAAATACAATAACTTAAGAGGCCAGGTGGTATGTGTGGCAGGAAACAGTGATGGCAAGAGGGACAACCCCATGTGAGTAGCCTGCACTTGCACTTGAGGTCATGCTGATGTCTAGGCCATGCTGCACCAAGGGACACATCTGTGTTCATGGCCCTGCCACAGCAGGGTTCTGTGTGGATGTCTGTGGCCCACACTACCACCAAAGGCCATGTAGATATTTGTGGTCTGGTCTGCCTCCTGGGGCCAGGTTAGTGTGTGAGGGCTGAGCTGAGCTGGCCCTGCCCCTCGCCTGGGCAGCACAGGAGAGCTGGCAGGCTGACCAATTCAGCTACCACTCAGACCCAGATCCAGGGCTTTGAGTTGGTCCACCCCAACTGCTGGAACTTGTGAAAGGGCCAGTCCTGCAGATCCTAAGCTGCAGGATTTCTATGACACAAGGCAACAGCAGGCTATTTGAGAAGAGTCCCGAAGAGAATCCAGTATTGACAGTGTAGCAAAAGCCAGATACCCAGACCAATCAATGACTCATTGCAATGAACCTTTGCAAGTAAAGCTCTGTGGACAAAAGGGTTTACTGTGTGACACACCACAATACACTGCAGTTTCCATGGAAAGTTTTTTTTTTTAATTTCCAAGGGGAAATTGCAAGAGTCAAGGGTGGTTTTGCAGCACCTGGGAGATGAGTGGGATTGAAGTGCATGATGTGAAATTCACAATGAATCAATAAAAATAAATCTAAAAAATATATAATAACTTTAAATATATGAAGCACAGCTCAATTAACAGAATATTCTATATTATTAGTTTAGTTCTAAAAATTAAAACATAATCTTTACAAAAGATTACAAAAGTAATGGGATTAAACTGAATCTGAGAACTTTTCTTAAGATAATGTTTATAATAGGCCGGGCGGTGGTGGCGCACGCCTTTAATCCAGCACTTGGGAGGCAGAGGCAGGCGGATTTCTGAGTTCGAGGCCAGCCTGGTCTACAGAGTGAGTTCCAGGACAGCCAGGACTACACAGAGAAACCTGTCTCGAAAAACCAAAAAAAAAAAAAAAAAAAAAAAGATAATGTTTTAAGAAAATAACTGACAGGTGTGTATATTATTAAAATTTAGAAAATCATTCAAAAGAAAAAAAGAAAATCGTTCACTTCCAAATTTTTAAGATTTCATCTGAATTTTGATTTTTTTAACAGTAGACTATCAAGTAAACCCTTACTATAGCATGGAATGTGTCTCCTTATTGTTACAGCTAGTCAACTCAGGAACAAAATGTCTTCAGATATCCTTATTTGTAATATTTATTTAAAAAATAATGTGTGTCTGTCTGTCTGTCTCTCTGTCTGTCTCTCTGTGTGTCGGTATGTCTGTGGGTCTGTATGTTCGTATGCTGCGTGTGTTCAGTGCTCACAAAGGTCAGAAGAAGCAGATCCCCTGACACTAGAGTTACGAGTGGGCTGGTCCTGGAAAAACAAGAAGCACTTTTAACCTCTGAGCCATTTCCAGAGCCCTGTAATTTTTTTTTTAAATATAAAAGTAGAGCCACATTGTGATTAAAAGTACTTAGTTATTTTAATCTACACTTATTTTTAGTGCTTTAAAGTACAAATGGTGGCTGGACAGGTGGTGCATACTTTTATAATCAACACTCTGGAGGCAGAGGCAAGCAAATCTCTATGAGTTTGAGGCCAGCCTAGTCTACAAATAAAACTCTAGGTCAACCAGAGCTACCTAGTAAGACCCAGTCTCAAAACAGAAACAAAACCAAGATCTTTTTTTTTTTTATTATTTTTTTATTGGATATCTTATTTACATTTCAAATGTTATCTCCTTACCCCATTCCCCCACCCCACCCAGGAACCCCCCATCCCCCCTCCTCCTGCTTCTATGAGGATGTGCCCCCACCTACCCCCCAACTCCCACCTCCCCACCCTCAAATTCCACCACACTTGGCATCCAGTCTTCAAGGGACCAAGGACCTCCTCTCCCACCTATGCCCAACAAGGCCATCCTCCTCTACATATACAGCTGGAGCCATGGGTCCCTCCCTATGTGCTCCCAGGCTGGTGGTTTAGACCCTGGGAGCTCTGGTTGGTTGGTATTGTTGCTCTCCTCATGAGGCCACAAACCCTTTCAGCTCCTTCAGCTCCTTCTCTCTAACTCCTCCATTGGGAATCCCATTATCAGTTCAATGGTTAGCTGTAAGCATCTGTCTCTGAATATGTCAGATTCTGGCAGACCTCTAAGGAGACAGCTATATCAGGCTCCTGTCAGCATGCACTTCCTGACATCCACATCAGTGTCTACCTTTGGTGACTGCACATGGGATGGATACCCAGGGAATGGTCTCCAGATGGCCGTCCTTCAGTTTCTGTCCCACACTTTGTCTCCATATATGCTCCTGTGAGTATTTTGTTACTCCTTCTAAGAAGGACCAAAGCACCCACACTTGGCCTACCTTCTTCATGAGCTTCATGTGGTCTGTGAGTTATATCCAGTTATCAGTGAGTGAATACCATGTGTGTTCTTTTGTGATTGGGTTACCTCACTCAAGATGAAATTTTCTAGTTCCATCCATTTGCCTAAGAATTTCTAGAATTCATTGTGTTTAATAGCTGAGTAATACTCCATTGTGTAAATGTACCACATTTTTTGTATCCATTCCTCTGTTGAAGGACATCTGGGTTCTTTCCAGCTTCTGGCTATTATAAATAAGGCTGCTATGAACATAGTGGAGCATGTGTCCTTGTTATATGTTGGAGCATCTTCTGGGTATATATGCCCAGGAGTGGTATAGCTGGGTCCTCAGGTAATGCTATGTCCAATTTTCTGAGGAACAGGCAGACTGATTTCCAGAGTGGTTGTACCATCTTGCAATCCCACCAACAATGGAGGAGTATTCCTCTTTCTCCACATCCTCACCAGCATCTGCTATTACCTGAGTTTTTGATCTTAGCCATTCTCACTGGTCTGAGGTGGAATCTCTGGGTTGTTTTGATTTGCATTTCCCTGATGACTAAGGATGCTGAACATTTCTTTAGGTACTTCTCGGCCATTCGAGTTTCCTCAGTTGAGAATTCTTTCTGTACCCCATTTTTAATAGGGTTATTTGGTTGTCTGGAGTCTAATTTCTTGAGTTCTTTGTATATATTGGATATTAGCCCTATATCAGATGTGGAGTTGGTAAAGATCTTTTCCCAATCTGTTGGTTGCCATTTTGTCCTATTGACAGTGTCCTTTGCCTTACAGAAACTTTGCAATTTTATGAGGTCCCATTTGTCAACTCTTGGTCTTAGAGCATAAGCCATTGGTATTCTGTTCAGGAACTTTTCCCCTGTGCCCAAGTATTCAAGGTTCTTCCCCACCTTCTCTTCTATTAGTTTCAGTGTATCTGGTTTTATGTGAAGGTCCTTTATCCACTTGGACTTGAGCTTTGTACAAGGAGATAAAAATGGATCGATTTGCACTCTTCTACATGTTGTCCTCCAGTTGAACCAGCACCATTTGTTGAAAATCCTGTCCTTTTTCAACAGGACGGTTTTAGCTCCTTTGTCAAAGATCAAGTGACCATAGGTGTGTGGGTCCATTTCTGGGTCTTCAACTCTATTCCATTGATCCTCCCGTCTGTCTCTGTACCAACACCATGCAGTTTTTATCACTGTTGCTCTGTAGTACAGCTTGAGGTCAGATTCCACCAGAAGTTCTTTTATTGTTGAGAATAGTTTTCACTATTCTGGTTTTTTTGTTATTCCAAATGAATTTGAGAATTTCTCTTTCTAACTCTGTGAAGAATTGAGTTGGGATTTTAATGGGGATTTCATTGAATCTGTAGATTGCTTTTGGCAAGATGGCCATTTTTACTATATTAATCTTGCCAATCCATGAGCATGGGAGATCTTTCCATCTTTTGAGATCTTCTTCGATTTCTTTCTTCAGAGACTTGAAGTTCTTGTCATACAGATCTTTCACTTGCTTGGTTAAATTCACACCAAGGTATTTTATATTATTTATGACTATTGTGAAGGGTGTCATTTCCCTAATTTCTTTCTCAGCCTGTTTATCTTTCAAGTAGAGGAAGGCCACTGATTTGTTTGAGTTGATTTTATAACCTGCCACTTTGCTGAAGTTGTTTATAAGGTTTAGGAGTTCTCTGGTGGAAGTTTTGGGGTCATTTAAGTATACAATCATATCATCTGCAAATAGTGATATTTTGACTTCTTCCTTTTCTAT
This sequence comes from Mastomys natalensis, assembly GCA_021653895.1. Lineage (NCBI taxonomy): Eukaryota > Metazoa > Chordata > Mammalia > Rodentia > Muridae > Mastomys > Mastomys natalensis. The sequence goes on from JAJTUV010000271.1 coordinate 111,623, forward strand.
TTGTACAAAACCAAGATCTTTATGTGGAAATCTAACCATCCTACCTTTTCTCTTCCCTTCCCTTCCCTTCCCTTCCCTTCCCTTCCCTTCTCTTCCTTCCTTCCTCCTTTCTTCCCTTTCCCTCTCCACTCCTCCATCTCTCCCTTCTTCCCCTGTCCCTTCCCTCCCTTCCTTTGCTCCTTTCTTCCTTCTTTTAAGGGGCTGGGAAGATGGGTTAGCAGCTAAGAATGCTTGCTGCAGACACTGTTGTGGATGTCAAGAAGTGCATGTTGACAGGAGCCTGATATAGCTCTCTCCTTAGAGGTCTGCCAGAATCTGACATATTCAGAGACAGATGCTCAAAGCTATCCATTGAACTGATCATGAGATTCCTAATGGAGGAGATAGAGAGAAGGAGCTGAAGGAGCTGAAAGGGTTTGCAGGCTCCATGAGGAGAGCAACAATACCAACCAACCAGAGCTCCCAGGGTCTAAACCACCAGCCTGGGAGCACATAGGGAGGGACCCATGGCTCCAGCTGTATATGTAGAGGAGGATGGCCTTGTTGGGCATAGGTGGGAGAGGAGGTCCTTGGTCCCTTGAAGACTGGATGCCAAGTGTGGTGGAATTTGAGGGTGGGGAGGTGGGAGTTGGGGGGTAGGTGGGGGCACATCCTCATAGAAGCAGGAGGAGGGGGGATGGGGGTTCCTGGGTGGGGTTGGGGGAATGGGGTAAGGAGATAACATCTGAAATGTAAATAAAATATCCAAAAAAAATGTAGAACTCTCTCTTTCAGCACCATGTCTGCCTGCATACTGCCATGCTTCTTACCATGATGACAATGGACTGAACCTCGGAAACTGTAAGCCAGCCCCAATTAATGTTTTCTTTTATAAGAGTTATCTTGGTCATGGTGTCTGTTCAAAGAAATGAAACCCTAACTGAGACAAACATTCTGATGGACATGCCTATTACTGAAAAACAATACTTAGGGGTGCAAAGGTAAGCATACTGGAGACACTTAGGAGAAGAGCATGAAGCATTCATGTGACAAACATATGCCATTCAGAGCAATTTACAGAAATAAAGTGGGGGTTCGTTACTATGGGACTGCAAAGAGGAGTGTTTCATTTGCCTATGGTAGACTACTTTTGGGAAAGGAGACATTTGATCTCAGAGGATGGACAGGAGTTTCTCTGGCTAGCAGGCAGTGAAGGGCAGTCTGGGCATGCACAGTGGCCCAGGTACAGGGGATGTTATATTGAATCTGAGACTATTTGCTTTGGACTATAGAATTAGGGCGTTTGGGAAGGACAGCTGGCACTGGATTGAGAGGACTGCTCATGTCTTCTCTGTCATTTTTGGTTGCAGCAATAAGTTCATTGGTCCAAGCAGATGTGCAGTAAGATATAAGGCCAGCATGCCCATTTTACAATTGGGGGAACTGATGCTCAACTGAAGTTAGATAATGTGGCTAATTTTAGCTTTGTCTTTCAAAAATTGGGTTGAATAGTTTAAAACATATCCCATATATGTTGTTAGTTGAGCCTGAAAACTTGTTTCTTACATCAAGGGGCCCTTTGAAAAGTCTACAAGAGACCTAATTTCTCCTCTTCTTCTTTTCTCTTTCCTTCTTTCCTTCCTCTCTCTTCTGTCATCTCTCTTACTCTCTTTTCTGTTATTTTTTTGGCTCTGTCTCTTGCTCATTTTCTCATTCTCTTTCGTTCATAGGTTTTAACATACCATCAAAGATGGCTATAAACTCAGTCTTGGACTCAGGTGATCTTGTTGCCTTAACCTCTCAGAATGCTGAGACCAGAGACATATGCTCCAATGCCCAACTTCAGAATAGGTTTGTTGATAATACAAACATTCCTTTCATGAGGAAATGAAACTGTTTCGTTTTAGAAAAATTTATTGAGGTGTAATTTATATCCCACACAATTCATCCATTTACGCTCTGCAACACAGTGACTTTTTGACATACACATATCTTCTCCTGAAATTGATTTTCTGATATTTTCTTTTTCTCAGAAGAAATCCTGTACCTTCCCCCACCTCCACCCCAAATATGCCTCTTCCAGCCCTGGACAGCCAAGAATCTTTATGCCTTTCTAGTGCTGTCTCTTCTGGACAGTTTCACAGATGGAGTCACACAATCCAGGCATACAATCCTTTGTGGCTGATTTTCTCACTTACCGCAACACTTTCCAGGTTCGTCCATGGTGTAGCATCATCTCAGTGCCTCGTTTTATGTATTTACCAAAAGATTGTGTTTCATTCACATATTCAATTGACTCTTCAGATATTTATACTCTGTAGAGAATATTAAATAATGGTGACATTCTACTCTTATGAAAGTGGTTATTTCTTCAAATCTGTTTTTAAAAGTATTCGTTTCCAAGGTTGGGAGCAAGTCTTCTGATCTTACTTCCTGAAGTATAGATCAAAATGCACATTGGTTGTAATAGGTATGGATTTTCTGGTATATGGCTTGTTTTATAGATGTGTAAAATGATGGGGGCCTCAATTGTAGTACATAAGATAGACCTTTCTGTAGTGACTTTTCGATGGCACATTCTACCATTTAGTAATAAGTGAAGAGAGCGCATCAAGTAACTTAGCTTCTAACCAGATAATGGTTTTCTCTAATGTCTTTTCCTGTTGTATTTAATATTTTGAGAAAGGATAGATGGAAATTTGTCTTCAAAATACAAAACCAAAAGAACTTTAAAGGACTTTGAGAAATCTTTTCCTAATTGAGATGAGGATAGAAAACTTTTGGATTTCATCTTACAGGACCTGCAATGCAAAGACCATTAAATGGTTCATAATGTACAATCTGTCTTTTGCCAGACAGAGAAGTTTCCTGATTGCACTCTAGAGATATTATAAAACATTTCTAAGGCTGCTGCTAAACTAAAGAATTATAAATTGGTAGGTTTTCAAATAAGTTCCTGCAGACCTCAGTCTGGTCTAAAGTTTCCTGTTTTTACAATTAACTCCTCATGTTTCTTTTTTTGAGTGTGTGTGTGTGTGTGTGTGTGTGTGTGTGTTCCCTAAAGATAGACCAGGAAGCATCTGGGCCATCTGGTTCCAGAGGGGAATCCAGATTTCTGTGAGGGATGGGTTGGGTACTAAATGTAAACTGGATAAACAATGCTAAATTAATGTAATGTTCCTGTTTTAAACCTTCAGTCAACACTGTCCAGAATGCCTTTTGCCTGATGTGCCTGGTGTTAGTTCTTTATGGGTTTTCACTTTTAAGGGAAACAGATCCATCTGTCTCACAACAACCCTAACATAGGTATGAGTACTTTCATGTTGTCACGTTTCTGAGAGATTACAAAGAAAAGAAAAAATGTCAGGTATTAGAGCTCCTAAAAACCAGGCGTCCATACGGGTGCCACCTCTCCCTGTATACCTCACTTGCCAACTAAAGAACTGTGAATAAGGAAGGGTCAGCAAGAGCAAAAGGAAAAGACTGTTTGCAACCAGGATGACGCAGGATTTGAGTATAGGCCAGGAAAATGCAAGGCTGTACTCTGTACCACATGAATACAATCTAATCCGAAACACGATGATTTTAGAAGGCCATTGTTTGCAGATATTCCAGAAGCAGGACATTTCTTCCTGCAACTGAACTCTAGTAGAAGCTGTAGTGTTTTAAGTTTTTGATAAAGATTCACATTCGGAGGAATAATGACTACAATGCTACTGCTCACGGTAGCAGACTGTTTGCAATGAACTGCTATCTCATGGATCCTTATTGGTTTTCTTGCTTTACATGTGAAGAGAGTGAAGCACAGAAGGGTTCATTAATGCATCTTGGTTCACACAGCTAGTGAGTCTTGCTATCAGAAATCCTGGAGTCGGGCTCCAAGGGATTGTGGTGTTTAATTTAGTATACGTAAAACATGTTTACTGTTAACTTAAAATATGAGAGCTGGAGAGATGACTCAGTGGTTACCAGCTCTGGTTGCTGGTGCCCAGGTCCAGGGTTTGATTCCCAGCATCCATACAGTGGCTCATGGCTGCCTCTAACTCCTCTTCCTGGGGATCTAGTACTCTCTTCTGACCGCCACAGGAACCAACCACATAAGTGGGAAACAAACATACATGCAAGGCAAAAATTCATACAATCAACATAAAATAAAATGTATTAAAAAATAGACGACGTCATTAAAAATATGAGTAGCAAGAGGATCGTACCTGTAAGCACCGTGCAAACATAAAATGCGTTGTAATATCACAATACTATATTGTTTTTGGAAAAAGGTGTTTTCTATTCCATCTTATCCTGGACATGCTACGGGTATGAGGAAGAATAACGTTTAATTTGCTGGAGAAACTCATATTTTGATGGGCCCACTAGTGCATAACATAAATGGTTTTTTTAAACAAATGTTTGTCACACAACTTAGATGATTTCTAAATATTTTCTCTTGTGGCTCAGTTTGGATATTTTTTTTCAATGATCAAGAAGTCAAAAAAATAACGCCTGAATCACGGTAGTTCCAGTCAGGAAATCCCATGTTGAAAGGCAGCTTTGGTTATTCGCAACTCTTATAAATATTTCTGCTTTAGAGAAATAGTTTATCCTCTTTTTTTTTTTTTTTTTTTTTTTTTTTTAAGGAAAAGAAGAGAAAACAAAAACAACCTCTTTTTCCGTTCATCCCCCACCAAGATGTGCCTTTGCTTTTTGCTGCAGTTTTCCTAGGCCTTTTAGGGGGCGAGAAAGCATGCCCTAACAGAGCAAACCAAAGTGTCCGAAAGAGGATGTCTGCATCCCTCCTGTTTAAAAAAGATGGGTTTCGTTCCCTTTCCTTCTCACATCAAAGAAGGCGCTCCGGGAGGAAATAAACCATAATTAGGCATGAGCGAGCAAGCAGACAGCCCCGGTTCCTCAGTCTTGCCCATGCCCGCCCCCTACGCCCTGGCAACCGTCCGGGGCGCGGGCTCGACGCGGGCCCCCGCCGCAGCTGCAGCGGCCCGCGCGTCCACGCTCCGCCAGAATCTGGGCGGCGGCGGGCCGGCCGGGGGCGCGCTCGCACGGGGGCGCGCTCATGCAGCGGTTTTCTTCTCCCACAATCCAGAGGCAGAGGCGCGGGAGGGCGGGGAGCCGGCGGAAGGATACCGGCGCGGAGGGAGCGGCGCGCTCGCCCGCCCGCCCGCCAGGCCGGCGGTGGGTGTGCTGCGGCACTGCGGTTCCGAGGCCGTTACCCCAGCTCCTCCAGAGGGGCGGAGCGGAGCGCGGGGCGCGGCGGCGGCGGCGCGGCGGCGGCGGCGGAGCGCCCAGGCGTCGCTGAGGCACACGGAGGCCGGCGGGGCTCCCGCAGCCGGACGGTCGGGGACACGCCTCGGAGCTCCCGGCCCCGGGCAGGGCCAGGGCGCTGAAGCGAGCGCGAGGCCGCGGAGGGATGCTGAGCGCTTGGCGAGGGGAGAGCCGCGCCTGAGGCGGTGAGGCTGCGGGCAGACGCTCCCGGCTCTCGGCGCCCGTGCCCGCCGGCGGCCGGAACGCCCAGAGCCGCTCTCCCAGGTCCAGCCCGGCCCCCTCGGCCCCCACGTTGGGCTTGAGTCCTCGGCGGCCGCGGCGCTGGCCGGCTCTCCCCGGGAGCGGGGCAACCTTGACGGGCTTTTTGTCTCGTGCCCTGCCGCTCTCCGCGTCCTCCTCCTCCAGATGCCTTTTTTCTGCCCCTCCTCACCGGGTGCAGACTGCCAGCGCCCGCTGCGGCTCAGCGCGGGATTCGAGCTCGTTTCCCCGGGGGTGCTGAGGAGGGAGAGTTCTTCCCCCTCTTGGATGGGATTTTCCTCCCCTGCGAAATGGACTTTCATTGATTCCGTCTTACTTCTGCGTTTACTGACCAGTTCCCAGGGCGTATTTGTGGTACTTCCTCCCCCCGCCCCCTCCTGAATATATAATCTGTAAAATGGAGAACGAAATCTTTACTCCCCTTCTGGAGCAGTTCATGACCAGCCCCTTGGTCACTTGGGTAAGGAAGATGTCCTTTATGATATATTTGGCCGTGCTATTTGTGGCTGCAGAGATGGAGGTGGGCGTTCACGTCGTGATGATCCTTCTGTTCTAGGTTAAAACATTTGGACCTCTGGCTGCAGGAAATGGGACTAACCTGGATGAGTATGTGGCTTTGGTGGATGGGGTATTCTTGAACCAAGTCATGCTCCAAATGTAAGTGTTTTCTTCTTTCTCGGTAACTTAATTTCTTTGAAAAATTACATACTTTGAACTTAGATTTCACGACTTAAACCCTTAATTTGGTTCTTTGGCCAGAAAAAAAAATCAGGTGGTTTAATTGGATCTTGGAAGGAGCGGTATTCTTATATGCCTACCCCATTTATCACAATCAAATAGTTATACCTGTTAAAATTGGGAAACTTTATATGGACTTTGCAAGTCCTGTCTGTTTTGTCATTTATTGTCTTGAGTGCTGAGATTCAAACCGCATCGTGTCATCTTTGATAATTTGGTAAAATGACGGAGACAGAAATCTTGTCTACAATAGGAAAAAGACTTAACTGAAGTTATGTATGTGTAAAAATGTTCCTTATTAACCTTTTTAACTGGTGAACTAACATGTTCAGAAGTGAAAAATTCAGTTAACATTATGATTGGTCAGGAAGACTTCTGTAGCAAACAATTGAAATATCTAAGTTTGATTAGATGGCTTATTGTATTATTGATGAATTGTTAAATTGTTTAATATTTGAGGAATTGTTTAAAGATATTTTGAGGTTTATAAATAACTGAAGTTTTTGATAGCTGGTTTAATTAGTTAAATTTTTGTTTGTAATATTGAGTTTCTGTTAAGTAGAAATGTGTTTTTTGAGATAGAAATTGAATATTGAAAACATATCAGTACCTAGATCAGAGAAATACAAATGGCTCCATTTTATTGTTAAGGTATTGTAGTACAGATTCATTATGAGTACTTCAGTGGTTATCAGTTGCTGAAGATTTAGATTTTTTTCTTAATAGAATGTCATTACAAGAATCTTGTACTTTTTGATTTGAAGATACTCCTTTTATATGTGAGAAGTTCATGCAGTATAAATACTTGTTATTAGAGTCTGTATGCTATTCTGTTAATTTTACATCTATCAATTCCATATTTTACTGGAAATTATTTTTCTTTTTAGATTTTGTATTTTAAGAGGTTTGTGCTGATTAGGGTTTTGTCACCTTGACACAAGGATCTTCAGGGAAAAGGAAACCCTCAGTTAGAAAATGTCTCTGCCCTTTTCACCTGCAGGGAAGTCTGTGTGGGCATTTTCTTGGTTGCTTGATGTGGGAAGGCCCAACCCACTGCTGATGGTCTTGACCTGGGCAGGTGGTCTTCAGTTGTATAAGAAAGGTAGCTGAGCAAGCCAGGGGGTACAAGCTAGTAAACAGCTTTTCTCTGGGGTCTCAGCTTTAGTTCCTGCCTCCAGCTCCTGCCGTGATGGTTTTCAGTGATGAATTGTTACCTGGAGGTAAGAGGAAATAAACCCTTTCTTCCACAAGTTGCTTTTGGTCATGTGTATATCACAGCAAAGGAAAGCAAGCTAGGACAAGGTTAGAAGTCAAATACAGAACAGTTATTCCAGTGCTAACCTCTGTGTCCTCAGAGGCTTGTATGCTGTTTTCATATATGTGTGACTCTACAGGAAATAGTGTTGTTTTATACCTTTTCCAAAGAAAAGTCATACACTTGGATATGTGAATTAGCTAGAAATGAATGATTTTTTTACCCCCTTAGGAAGGAAAAGAGAGTGTAGACATTTTCAGGATTAGTGCATTCTTAGCAGATATTTATGGAATTACTTTTTGTTTGAAATATCTATTTCCTAAGCAAAATGATAAGATAATTTAACTACTTTTTAGGAATCGACCCTATTATAATACATATAGTTTTCCCCTTATGTCTCTTTATTTGCTTAATTTTAGGCAGGAAAAATTTTATGTACCAAACCAGGAAAATACATTACTTTTTCACCTTAATGTTTCTTTTTCTAAAGAATATTTTTGATTTTTTGAAACTTGAGTGAAGAGTTAAAAACATACTAGCTCTGCCTTTTTCTGAAGAGACATGGAGAAGTGGATTGGGGGTTGGGGAGTGGGGGAAGGGGAAGGGACATGGAGGAGAGGAGGAAGGAGAAACTACAGTTGGGATGTGATATATGAGAGAATAAATACAAATTTTTAAAAAAAAACACATTATCTGTTTTCACTTTGGGTTAACACTTTGCTTTTAAAAGATATAGATATATTTTGAAAATAGTGATGTTCCAAAGGAATAGTTGTTGTGCTTGTTTCTCCTCAGCACCAGGAGGGAGGACCAGCTGCTTTCTGAACCTCAAATCTACTTCTGTATTTTCAGTTCCATCTCTCAGTTTCTCTGAAAGACTCTTTAGTGTCCTAATTCTGTTCCGAATGACCTATATATGGGAAAAGGAAAGGAAAAGAAGAATTCTTTGCTTACTTAAATGAATAATTTGTTAAAATTGGATCAACACAAATGTAGTTTAATGAATTATATAAGCAGTAAAGCAACAAAATACCTTATTGATTTATTTATTATTTTATGTATAGAGTTTTATTATGTATCTCTGGCTGACCTGGATCTTGCTGTGTAGATCAGGGGCTTACCTAGAACTATTAGAGAGCCACCTGCCTCTGCCTTTCAAGTCTGGAATTAAAAGGATGCCTCACCATGTCTTACCACAATCCATTATTTTTAAGAGCTATATTTTTGCCAAGTTTGAAACAGTTAGGAATTGTGCTACATAGTTTTCTCAGTCAACTGTATGACTTAGGTACTCTATTAAAACACCAGTTGAAATTCTGTGCCATGAAAAGTTTGCTAACCTAAGATGAACCTTAATTTTAAAAAGTTTCTAAATTACGTTTGGTTATAGAATTTGTGAGCAAGAACCCTTTGTATTTGAAATGATGTACATTTTCTTTGTGTTTCTTGTACTTCAAGTTTGTTGAGCTTCTTGAATCTGTGGATTTTATTTTTACTAAATTTGGAAAAATGCAGCCATTTGTTTTTTAAAGCATACTATACTATTCTATGCTATGCTATGCTATACATACCACACTTACTACATATGGAGTATGTGAGTGTGAATGTACACAAACTTACTCCTCCTTTTGGAAGTCCATTGCATGTATATTAGCTTCCTTAATGTGGTTTTAAAGCTTATTAATGTTCATTAGTATATGTTGTTGTTGTGTTTGTTTCTTTGATTTGAATAGTCTGTTGGGGTATTTGTTAATCTTTTATGTTTAGTCCTACCCAGCATTTTTTTCATTTCAGACATCGTTTACTTTATAGAAAGCTTGCCCAGTATATCTTCCATGTTCAAATTTTTCAATTTTACTTCTTTAAATATTTAAACATGGGATATAGTTACAAGAGTCTTACTTCTCATGTCTACTAATTTTATCATTTCATTAAATTGATTTGGATTGATTTTTTTCTCCTCAATATGTGTTATGTTTCTCTGCTTTTGTATATCCTGATCATTTTTATTTGATATCAAATATACAGAATTCTAATTTTTATTGGATAGTTCAATATTCCATAAAATACAGATATCTTGAGTTTTGTTCTGAGAAGCATTTAAGTTACTCAGAAATAGTCTTAACTCTTCAGAATTTGCATTTGTATTTTATTTTATTTTTTGAGACAGGATTTCTTTATGTAGCCCTGACTTTACTAGAACTTACTCTGTAGACCAGAATGGTCTTACAGAGATCTGCCTGCCTCTGCCTCCCAAGTACTGGAATCAAAAGTGTTCAATTACCACAGTGGCTATAAGGTTTTTTAGGTAGTACCTTGTTATAACATTGAGTCAAAACCCTTCCAAGTACTGTGATTGGTGGAAACATTAACTGTTTTGTGTTGTTACCTGAAATAACTTTTGGTGCTTTCAATGGTTTTGCATAGTTTCTGCCCACTTATGTACTGACAAGAAATTACCTGAAGTCTGCAGAGATGCCTTTTGCATCCTTTTCTTATTTAGCTCTCTCCTCTATGATCTCTGCCTTTCGTATTTGGCTGTATTACTTCCAGGCGTAGTTCCCTGTACTCAGCTACCTCAGTTTCTTCCTCTCTGTTCATGGACTGGGCTCTTCTAGGCAATAAGATGAAGCTGTTGTTGGGTTCAGGTTTGTTTCTCATCTGTCAAGGATCATGGGTTTTGTCAGCTCATGTCTAGTGTCTTGAGGCATGCCAGGTCTGTCCAATCCAGATTCTTTCAGGTGCTTCTCCAAATTGCTGCTCACTTGCATTCATCTGTAGTGTAGTCCATCTGAGGAACAAGACCTTGAGGGAGAGGAATTCGTGAGGTTGGCTTAAAAGTGTCATCTGCAAAAGAGGAGTTGGTTGTATTAGGTATGGATCACTTTGTTATGTGGACTTCTTGCTTAGTGGAAGTATGTGATCCAGTAAGACCAAGAGTGGAATTCAGAGCAGAAATTTTTTGCCGGCATCCAGATAAAATACTGGGTGAGATGGTTGAAGGGAAGGTTCATTCAAAGGTAATTTCAGTAAATGAATACTTTCTAAGTGCTGTTTCCTAGGTAATAGGATATGGTGATTTCTCTACCAGTAAAGTCCTTTACACTGAGGGGTAGATGTAGGACCTTGATATAGTGTTGTTCTAAAGAGACAAATGATTTCTCACATGGAAGAACATTTGTAGGACTAGGAATGTGGTTAGGTAATAGAGTACTTGCCTAGCATGTAAAGGCCCTGAGTTTGATGAGTTTGATTTCCAACACAGGGGGCAAAAAAAAAAAAAAAGACTTCCTAAACTGAACACTGTAAAAATTTATTAGAAATGACCAGAGTGAACAAGAAGAGTCATAAACAGTAGAAGAGACAAGAAGGGAAGACATTTTAAATGTGCAATAAATGAAAAGCATGAAGATGTGAATAAAAGTGGTTAAACCAATAGGCTTGAGGAAAAAATGTGCAAGATTATTTTGCTGAGAAATCACAAAGGAAGTTAAAGATGAATACAGGTATAGTCAGGGCAGACCCATTTGAGGTTTGGAAATCATATATTCATGTAAGAAGAGCCAGTAACCATGGTTGTTTAAGCAATAATCTTTAGCTGCTCAAAAACTGAAAAAAAAAATCTGTAAAATTTATTTAGAATTGGAAATATGAGATAGAAGAAAATAGATTATAGATTCTAAAGTGAATAAATTCCTTTATATATATTTTAGTTTTGGTTATCATACAACATGAGTGTCATTATATCATTTTATGCATAATAAATCAAAATCATTGCACTTCGCTTATATTTTTTTCTCCACTACATTCCATCATCCTCATGCCTTCCCTCTTATTTTTTTCTGCCAATTAGTTCTCCAATAATTAAATTCTTTAGTAGTAGTGTGTGGGCATTAACTGAAGAAGAAAGCAGATGACATCAGAGGGAGATTGGTAGACTAGAGCAGAACTCAGACTTTTTCCAGTCATGAACTCCTTTCACTGGAGAAGTTTTTCCATGAGCTTAGCTGTATAGCATATAAAACAGGTATACAAATTAAACATTTAACAAGAATAAATCATTAGTTTATTTTAAAGCAATTCTTTTATAGTCATGTAACTAACAGTTATTAAAAAATAAAAGCAAATTCACATACTAATAATAAAGATCTGTTTACTTTTATATAAAGAGTTGTCTTTGCTGAATATTTGATACTGTAGGTTATAAAACATCTTTATTGTGGAGATGATCAATATTTTGATAGGACCATTAGAAATTCTGATTTTTATCCCAAGTCAGAATTCATTGAAATTTTTTTTAAATGAAACTCAAGTTAGCAACTTTTTTTCCTTCTTTTTCTTTTTTTTATTGGATATTTTATTTATTTACATTTCAAGTGTCATCTCCTTTCCTCATTTCCCCTTCCTAGAACCCCCTTTCCCATCCCCCCTCCTCCTTTCTGCTTTTATACCATGTGAATTACATGCAAGAATGAATTACATGCAAGTATACAGGTCAGTTCCAGGTTGAGGACCTAGCAATACAATAGATGCAAATAGTCAAGAAACAAGCAAGACAATAAACACAAATAGTCAAAGAACAAGCAAAGCAATAAGCAAAATTCTGTGGATACTCCCATGATCACTGGTTCTAAGGGCTTAACAGGATGACCACAATATCTGAGCCAACCTCCCTGTCCTAGCCCAAAGTCATTTTCATGTCTGACGCCTACTTCCTCGTTCCAGCCTAAAATTTAGATTCCTGCCTGAAATTACTTTTTTGTTCTATCCTAATGTCAGATTCCTGCCGAAGCCCACTTCCTTGTCCTTGGCCAATGTCATATTCCTGCCAAGCAGCCCATTTTCTTGTCCTTGGCATATGTCAGATTCTTGCTAAGCAGCCTCAAAAGCTCTCCACCTCTCCCCCTTTTTCATTAACAAGACTGAGACTGTCTTAGGTCGTTCTGACAAGAATGCTTTCCTTACCCGTCATGGAATATGCATTATGTTAGTAACTTTTAAAATCAGACATTCTAACAAAATACAACACAAAAATACACTGATTTGATACAGTTTGAAGGATCATGGTAGGAAAATGTTAATTACATTTGTTTTCCGCATAATTAAACCATCATTGGTTCCATAAGAGCAGCAAACATTGTCTGCTCATTCAAAACACAGACATTTATAACATATAGTAGTTTTGACTGTGACGTCAAATGTTGTAGGCAGTGTGTTTATTGGCTTGTGTGATGTGATGGCATGTACAATGCACTGTGCGTGTTATATTTAGAATCAAGGCTGAAGTGTAGTTTCATGACACAGTGCAGGTAACTGCTGCCAGAGACATCTTGATTTCATTACACATCTTATTTTGAATTAAGTTTTTAATGGTCTGTATTCAGAAACCTTTTACTGTTAGCCAGATTTTTTTTGACCCTATATTTAGTTGTGTTGCTTTCATATGAGATTGCAAATCATATTTTTAAGAAGTTGGGCATTAGGAAACATTTTGACAGTTTCTTACAAAACTAAACTTTGTCTTACCATATGAATTAGCAATCCACCTGTAGGAATTTGTCCAAATGAGGTGAAAACTTGCATTCATACAAAAGACAGCACAAAAATATTTACAGGACCTTTATTCATAGTTTCCCCAAACTAAAAGTAACCACAATATTCTTTGAAAGATAAATGGATAAGCTGTATTGTATCCATACAATGGAATACTGCGAATAATTTTCAAAACCCTGCATTCAGTTTTATGACTCCAAATGGGGCTGTAACTCACAGTTGAAGAAGTTGGGACTAGCTGTTGCAGTAAGAATGAAGAAACAGTAGGTTTGGGAAGAAACAAAATGAAAGGGAGTAGAAAATTGAAGTCGGGAAGACTTAGAGAGTTTGAAATTTGAGTAGTGATTAAGGCCAAAATCAAGACAGTTGCTAACAGATACAATAAGTTGAGTGGAATAGAGATAACCAAAGTCAGAAGTGTAGGCTTGCATTTCCCTCCCCTCATTTGAATTCTTATATCTACCACCCTTCTAAACCTTTTTGTTTGTTTGTTTTTGTTTTTTTTCGAGACAGGGTTTCTCTGTGTAGCCCTGGCTGTCCTGGAACTCACTCTGTAGACCAGGCTGGCCTCGAACTCAGAAATTGCCTGCCTCTGCCTCCCAAGTGCTGGGATTAAAGGGGTGCACCACCACCGCCCAGCCACCCTTCTAAACCTTATTCCACCCTGATCCCTTCCAACCCCAAAGCACTAGATAGGAGAGAAAGAAGGTTAAAGGGGAAAGGAGGCGTAGACCTTTTCAAACTACTTCTTGCTGATTGAGGTATCAAGTTCCTTGGGGCAAGTCCAGTCTTCATCATTAGGATATCCAACTTCTTCTTCTTGTCTCTTTGCTCATGACCACTTGACAGACTGCAGCAGCAGGAACCAACAGCAATCTCCTTGGTGTGCACCTCCTGCCTTTCTCAGGGTCCTAGCATTTATATACCCTCTGAAAAGTTGCCAGAATTCCAAATGTCATACACTCGCAGAAACTATCTACAGCTGCTAAAGCCATGTGCCTGCTAGAGCAAGAAGCAAATCATAGTCACCTGCTGTGAAGCAGCCTTATCCTACACCTGAGATTAAAACAAAAACATATTCACATAACAACTGGATTTTTAAAGAAACCAAAATTCGCACTACAGAGAAGGAACTAAGCTTATTATTCTTTATGAAGCCATATTTTCTTGGTTACCACTAGAGGTTAGAAATGATGTATGATTAAAAATTAAAATGGAAAACAAAATAATAATTAGCTAATTTAACAGTGTTACTAAACTAATTTTGTGTAGAAAGAAAGATGGTAATTTATAGGTTTATAAACATCATTATATTGAAAAATAAAAATTTGCAGAATATTTCAATAGTGCTTCAGAGAAAAAATTGTTAATATAATCTTTTAATATGACATAATTTCCTAATAACAGCTAGAGAAGAAGTTGAAATTCAGTATGCTGTTGGCAACATAACCATTTTCCCCACAATGGACACTGAAAGGAAAGAAAGATGCTTTAGATTTAGGTGCTGGGTCTTACTTAGTCTTTTATTAAGATGGATTATTTTCAGAGAATGAAGGATAAGAAGTTGTATAAAAATACATATTTACAAAGTCCAAATTAAAAAGGATGAGTGAACTGTAGTAAAATGCCAGAGTATAGATAGTGGGAATACATTAGTAAGTCCTGATACTTACAAGGTAGGTTTGGCTTGTGAAGTGTGTATATTCATAGAAATCAATACATAGAAGAATTTAGATTTGAATCAATCCTTGAAAGATAACTGGATTTGGATAATTATAGAAAGAGAAGGGTATTTTGCACACACATATAAAGTTGCATAGGCAGAATAAACTAGATTATGGCAAATTTGAAAATTAGTGTAGTTTTGGTTGTATATGACAGTCATTTGAGAGCCATTTGCAGTTTCTTAATAGGAGATTAAAGTATTATTTTGGAAAATCATTTCAGTTTTAATTTACAAAAATAGATTCCATGTGTAATTTAGTATATACATTTGATATTTAGTATATAACTTTATTTAATCTAATTGAATAAGTCACTATTGTTAGGTACTGAGGCTACATCAGTATATGGGTTCGTTTTAAATTGTAGCAGTGCTTGAAGCTGAGGTGGGAACAGGTAAAAACAAACAAGAGAGATGGTGAGTAGTGTGGTTGTGGGAGGGTCCTAGATGAGGCCGAGCTTGTGATTGGAGAATGAACAGATGAAGAGCCATGGTCAAGCAATGGGTAACATTCTAGATCACATGTGTAAATGACAGTGTGAAAGATGATGCCAAGGGCAGAGTGGTGTAGACAGATTTTTAAAGTATGTTTCTGCAGAAGAAAATGTTAATTTTAAAGAAAGTGTTTAATTTGCCTTTATTTGTTATAGTTTTCAACTAAGAACATTTAAATGTGTAAAACATCAGTATCCCTAGTTTTCTTTGAGAACATTTCAGTAGCTTTGTGTCACAGTCAATGTTCTATTGCTGTGAACAGACACCATGACCACAGCAACTCTTACAAAGGAAAACATTTGATTGAGCCTTGCTTACAGTTTCAGAAAGTTAGTCAGTTATCCTCATGGTGACATGTAGGTAGACATAGTCACTGAGAGTTCTACATCCAGATGCTGGCAGCAGGAAGAGAAGATAAACTGGACCTGACTTGAGCTTTTGAAACCCCAAAGCCCACTTCCATTGACACACTTCCTCCAACAAGGCCACAACCATTTCCTGAAAGGCCACACCTCCTAATCCCTCTCAAGTAGCACCATTCTCTTTTGACCAAACGTTAAAATATATGAGCCAATGGAGGCCGTTCCTAATCAAACTACTACCCTGCATATTTGCACATTTGTTCAAGCTTTCCTTTCTGATAAAAGTACATATTTCACTTTTAAATTTATTTAATAAATAAGAACTTTAAGGATGTACTATTACAATTATTCTTTAGGATGTTGGAATACTTGTGAGTCTTCATTTATATAATACAATTTATCTAAGAGACAACAGTTTTTAGGAATTAATTTGCATTTTATAAAAAATTAAAATATCATTATTGTGGAGTTAGAGGACAACTTTGTGAGTTAGTTTTCTCCTTTTGCTTTTACATGGGTGCTTGCATTGAACTCAGATTGTCAAGCTTGTGTTGTTGGTCAGCAAGCACTTCTATCTGATGAGCCATCTTGCAAACCCAGTTCACATTTTAAGTTTATAACTAGTGATCTTTGTGCTATACTTTTAAATAATTGTAAAGTTCAAAGTTGTGTCTATGCTAAGAGCTGTAAAGCTGCATTTCAGAGTTAGGGCAGTACTGATCTCAGTAAATTTTACTATAAGGAAAGACTCAATCACTCTGTTTTATAATGATTCTGTAAACTTAAGTTGTATACTTTGTTCATTGCTGTTTTCAGAGGAAGTCTCACTCTGTAGCCCTGGCTGTCTTTAAACTCATAGACATCTGCCTGCTTCAGTTTCCTTGGATTAACGTATATACCTCTATACCCAGCCCATAATTATTTTTTGAGTTATATTCTGGAAGAAGATTCTGGTAGTAGTTGCATAGTTAACTAGAGGGTTGTCTTGTTTTTCTACAGTGGAGAAATTTGTTTCCATACTTATATTAAAACTTTTAAAAAGCTGGGCATGGTGGTATATGCCTGTAATATCTATTAGAGTGTCTTATTCTTTTTTGTATGTATGTTTTTGAGGCAGGGTCTTACAGTGAGGTCTAGGTGGTCCCAGATATTGGGATTTACAGGCATGAGCTATCACACCTGACTTTTAAAAAAGATAGAGCCCAGGCTGTCCTCCAACTCATGATCTTCTTGCCTGTCTACAGTAGTTTGGTTGCTGGCATATACTATCACAGCCAGCACATTGAAAACAAAATAAAACCAAAGGGTGTTTGTTATAGTAATTTTGGAGTTTTGGTTTCTTTGAAAAACACAGAAAGATGGGACTATGTTTTCATTTTAATCCCAGGAGTAGGATATGGGGCTGCTTCAGATTGTCCACAGCAGCCGACTGTCATTTGCCTCATGCTCTAGCAGGGCGTGATGTTGCCAGCTATGGGTAGTTTCTTCAATTGTGGGCATGTGGAATTCTGGGGACTTTTCAAAAGGGATAGAAATGCTAGAGCCCCAAGAGGTGGCGTGGGTTGTTGTTGGTTGCTGTTGGTCTTGGTTTGTTGTTTACAAAGAAGAAACAAGAAGAAATCGGATATACTGACAGCAAAGATCAAACCTGCCCCAAGGAACTCAATGCCCCTAATCAGCAGGAAATAATCTAATGATAACATCCCCTTTTCCCCTTATCCTTTTTATGTCCCACCTAGTGTTAGGGGTTGAAAGAGTGGGAAATGGGTAAAAAAGAGTGAAAGAAAAAAGAAACCACAAAGTAGCCAAAAACTGATTGCAGTCTGTGTCTGTGCCTCATGTGGATGCTCTTAGAGACCAAAAGAGTGATTTGGATTCTTTTGGAACTGGAGTTATTGGCAATTGTAAGCTGCCCTACATGAGTGCTAGGAACTAAACCTCAGTCATCTGCAAGATCATTATATGCTCTTAACTCTTGGAGGAGCATATGTCTTAGTTTAGGGTTCTCCAGAGTCACAGAACTTAAAGAATATCTCTATATATTAAGGGAATTTACTGTGATGACTTACAGTCTGTAGTCCAACTAACCCAACAATGGGCAGCTGTGAATGGGAAGTCAAAATGTGTAGTAGTTGCTAGTTACATGAAGCTAGTTGTTTCTGCTGGTCTTCTGTAGAAGTAGAGTCCAACAGATGTGCTGGCAAGTAAGTGCAAGGAAGAAGAGTGAATCTTCCTTCTTCCAGTGTCCTTATGGAGGCCTCCAGCAAAAGAAGATGTGGCCCAGATTAAAGGTGTGTACCATCACACCTAAATCTAAAACTTGCTTTGCCCCAGGCTAACCTTAAACTCGGAGATCAGCCTTCCTCAGTCTCCTGGAATTAAAGGCGTGTACTACCTTACCTGGGCCTAAGAGTTTCATGGCCACTATGCTTCAAGATCTCCATGCCAAGATCCACGTCAGAAACCTGTCTTCCAGCCTCAGGATCTAGATCACAAGTGTGCCCTCCATTTCTGGATTGTAGTTCATTCCAGATACAATCGAGTTGACAACCAATATCTGCATAATTCAGTGAATCAGTTTTTGTTTTGACACATTTTCTCTAGATAGCACAGACTTGTCACAAATTTACTATAACCAAGATTGCTTTAACTCATGATTTTCCTGCCTCAGCCTCTTAGTACTAGGATAACAAGTGTGTCCCACTAGGCCCAGCTGGTATATTTAAAATCACCTGTGCCTGAGCTATAAGAAACCCACATATATACATGCACTTACCACACTAGATAGACAACTGAGGTTTATCTTTCCTTTCTTTTCCTCCTTCCTTCCACCCTTCCCTCCTCTGTTCTACTTTCCCCACCACTCTTACCACTCTTTCCTTGCCTGTATTGATCAGTGCATGGCATTGGACCAATAGGTTTTTATTTCAAAGTAAGAAAAGATAAGTTTCATTATCCATATTACAACCAACTGGTAAGACAGTACTTCTTACTGGATTTTGGGAGTATCCAATAATAATGTCAATAATAATTTGAAAGGCTGTAATATATAACAGAATCCTTTTTCTGGGTTGCCTATTTGCATGAAGATAGATCTTCTTTTTATACTTCAAACAAAACAATGTATCAACATATTGAATACAGAAACAGGTACAAGAATCTAGCTGTCTTCCATCAAGGCAGACACTGAAGACATTTACAGAGATATACAGACTTGTCACCTTCTATTAACTGCATTTTTGTTTTATAAAAAGTAGTTATTAATAGTATCATTAATATTGTTACATACAGTAAGTGTTGTTTTAGGTGCATTGATAGTTTAAAATTTTTTAAATTTCTAATACAATAATGATATAACCCACGTAAACAAAAACTCTGTGGACTGGTTTCAATTTTAAGAGTGGAAAGGGACTTTGGTCATCCTGATAAGCCCTCAGAAACAGTGATCATGGAAGTATTCATGGAATTGGGTTTAATGCCTTGCTTTTTCTTTGACTATTTGTGTTTATTGTCTTGCTTGTTCCTTGACTATTTGCATCTGTCATATTGCTAGACCCTCAACCTAGAACTGACCTTAATACATGCATGTAATTAAAATGGTATAAAAGCATAAAGAAGGAGGGGGGATGGGATAGAGGGTTCTAGGGAGGGGAAATGGGGAAAAGGGATGACATCTGTATGGTAAATAAGTAAAATATCCATTAAAAAAATTAAAAAAAAAAAACACAAGAGAGACCATTAATTTGAGAGGGATCAGAATGGCATATGAGTGGGGTTAAAGGACGAAAAGGGAATGGGAGACATGATGTAATTATACTATAATTTCAAAACAATAAACAATTATTATAAAAAAGAGTGGAAAAGGATTGTGAAATTGAAGTTTAAAAACTGTCAGCATAATATTAGATATATAAATCAGTTATTTCAAATGTTTTATAATTAAATATAAATGTATGTATTTACAAAATGTAAAATTATCACAATAATAAAAAACAAAAATTGTATACAAGTAATTTTAAGCTAGTGTGGCAGGATCAGAAATATGAGCACATGTTGCTAAAGCACTAATGGCTAAGCACCAGAGTTTAAGTACAAACACAGAACAGATGGACCCAGAGGAGACATGACAGGCTTGGAGTCCAGGGAGAAGAGCATAACACCATTAAAGCTATCAGATTTCTGTTTTCCATAGTTATTAGCCAATGAATAAATAAAGACATAATTCTGGTTTGTACCAGCACAGATTTTAAACTATTCATGTCACAAATTTACCAACTTTTTCTTTATTTTTTTAATAATAAAATTGATATATGCAATGGTAAGGTAACATGTTTACCTACCTAAATATTCTTTAATTGAAGCTAATGCAACGTGTTGTAAGTAGGTCATTTACAAGAAGCTTGTTTAAGGTTCTGTTTTACTGGTAAATTGTTTTGCTAGACAGATTTGACTTGTATTGCTAGGCTCTTTGCTGCTAAAACATTCTTTTTCTTCTTGTAAGAAGAACTGGTTGATTTGTGATTGTGTTGGTTTGGAAATAGCAGTGTTTGATTAGAAAGGTATTTGTTTATGCTTCTCATACATAATGTTTAGTAGCTACTCTTTTTTAAAGGCTTTTCCAAAGATAATTATTTTTAAAAAGCTTACAAAAGGGACCTTATAGAATTTTTTTACGATTCTAAAATAATCTTTTTTACATTTGAATTATTAAAGACAGACTGTTTAGAATACTCTATAGGCTATATTGTTTTCTTTAAAAATTCTAGGGTATTTTTAAGAATATTTTACTGAGATTTTATATATAATATATATATTATATATACATATGCATGCATAATATATGTTTAAATTACTTAAACTATACAGAGAATGGGCATATTTATGTCTATTTAAGGTACATTCTTTACAGATTAATTTATAAGTGTCTTGTGACTCTAAACTTCTAAGGTCAGTAATCATAAGGCATAGTATAGTTTGATTAAATGTGTACTTCAGATATATAACTATCAGACACAATTACTAGTATTTACCCCTAGAAATAAAGTGGGTAAGATTAATAAAGCAAAAAGACTTTTTGATTGTTTTTCAATCTTTTAAAAGAGTATTTTTACCTGGTTAAAGGCCTATAGTGAAAACCAGTGCTTCCTTGCATCTCAGTTCATTTCTCCAACAAAGAAAGTTGCAGCTTGTTTTGTAAATAGTATTTTTTTCTGTTACTAAACACACACCTACAGAGACATACAGATGCACACATACTCATCATGTATCGTTTTTAGACTTATTTTTTTATAATAGTAGATAATACATCTGTATTTCTGCTTATTTTGTCTTTCTAACATGCTTATCACAAGATAATAATTATTATCTACATTATATCACTCTACAATGTTTCATACACACCTGGGTATTCTTTTTCCTGAAGTTACTGAAATCAGTATTTTTTGTGTGGAACTCTGTAAATTGATTCTTTAATAGTATAATATGCATGGGTGTAGAATTTGAAATTCTTATAGATTGTTTTACCCAAGAGCAGTGTTTATCACATAAAGATGACATCCTTGGGATGGAAAGCTCTGTCCCCTGGCCCTAACATATGGCAGTGTAACATTAAGTTAGGCATCCATCACATCAGAGACTTGAGCCTTATAATTGAAAGTTTATTGCTCTTTCTCCTCAGGCTTAGTGGCTATCCTGTCTTCCAAGTCCAGAAAGGTTGGTTTTAGAACTGTGATGTAATATCCACTTATTCTAACCAAGAAGGAACCTCTCAGCTCTATTTTCACAATAAAAAAGCATTAAGTTAGATACAGAATAGTTTGGAAACTAAAACTGGTGGGATTCATAGTTAATTCAAACAGTTCTACTTTCTGTTAGACAAATTTTCTAGATCATAGAAATTTCCTCAGATCTCATGTGTGTACTTAAAAGATTTATAGGTACAAAGCAGTTTTAATAAAACAAAAGTTTTTCTTGACGATCCCTATTAAATATAAGGAATAATTTTAAGTATTAAAGTACTTTCCCCTCATCCCTCCCCACCCCTTTTTTCTTTTTCTAGCTTAAGTTGTCGTTTTCATTTTCCCTCTAGTTTCTAAAGTAACTTTTATCTCATTACTATATAAAAGTATTGGGGATGGTCAGAGTCTGAGCACTCAGGAGACTGTGGTGGGAGGGTTAGGAGTTTGAAGCTAGCTTGGGCTACATAATGAGATCCAGTGTCAAAAAAGCAGCTCCCCTTTTGAATATCTAGAATTATCTTGATTGTTAAAAGCTGTTTTTCTCAAAAGCTTAATTTGAAAAAAAAAAAACCTTGGCCCGGGCAGTGGTGGCGCACGCCTTTA
This sequence comes from Mastomys natalensis, assembly GCA_021653895.1. NCBI lineage: Eukaryota > Metazoa > Chordata > Mammalia > Rodentia > Muridae > Mastomys > Mastomys natalensis. Next base: position 133,601 of record JAJTUV010000271.1, read on the forward strand.
ATCCCAGCGCTTGGGAGGCAGAGGCAGGTGGATTTCTGAGCTCGAGGCCAGCCTGGTCTACAGAGTGAGTTCCAGGACAGCCATGGCTACACAGAGAAACCCTGTCTCGAAAAAACTGAAGGGAAAAAAAAAAAAACCCTAAAAGTTGTGTTGAATGTAAAGTTCTTAGAACATTTTGGTCAAACCAGAACTGAAGGTATGAATAGATAGGTGCAAATTCTTAGAAGAGCAAAAGAATGTTGAGATTCCATGTATCAAGTGTCAGGTCAGGTATAAAATTTAAAACTTTGAGATGAGGGTAAATGCATGTCATGTTCAGATTTACACTATAATGTGTATGGGATTATGTGCTAAGGATGTACAATTATTTTAACATCTGTGCATTTTCAGTGGTGATATTGAAACTTTATTATTAGATTTAAGTACCATATTCATAATAAAGCGTCACTGAGTCGAACTGGCAGAAAAAGGAAGTCCATCATCTTTAGCTTGACTGCTTACTGTGAAACAGAATTGGAAGATCTCAATTAATACAATAGACAGTGATTGATTATTCACTTGGGTTTTTAGATAAAGCTGATGGAACCTTCCTTTTGGCCTTTTGTTTTTCTAAATGATCTTATAAAAGACAAAACAGAGAGAGAATAAACCAGACGAACTTAGTAGATCTAAGTAGTTTGGAATTCAGCTTTCTGATTTATATTATGTTTAGGTATCAATAAAATAGTTTCTAGTTCTAAATAATACCAGTGTTTACAAACAGATGAAAAGTGTATAAAGGGATTCAAATATATAATACAAATTATATGAAAGATAGAAGGTGGCTAGAGAGCTATGATATTTACTGAAAGCTTATGACTTCAAGTAAAAGTGTGTGTGTGTCTGTATGTGTGTCTCTGTGTGTGTGTGTTTACCACAGGTACATCTAACATTTTATTACCAGGTTTGTTTCCTAATTAAAAATACACTTTGGTACACTAAGAAATATGACCAGTATAGTAGGTATTTATTCTTTTTGTCTTTTCTTTTTTAACTTTTTTAACTCACTGACTTGGAATTGAATAAGATACCCCTCCAGATTTCTGTGGTTTTACCAGTGACTTCTTGGTCATGTTTCTGTTTGTATTTGTTTGCTATGGTATGTAATCTGATTTTGCTGCAAAGCACCATTCTTTTTCATAAACAGCTAGTTCTTATTGGTATTTTTACTTCAGAGACTTAACAGCTCTTCTATTTAAATTCTCATTTGCCTTGGGCTGTTTGACTATTCATTGTTTCCCTTGTAGTAAGCATGAATCAGTCACAGTTAAGGTTTAGCCTGTCTTAGCAATATTCAGTATTTCCTTTTCAGATGCCATAACTGTGGTTTAGGAATCTTGTTATTCAGTGGAATAACTGTCTTTAACAATTACTTCATGTGACACAAAAACTTGAGTGGGAATGACTGGTTCAGGCTGTCAAAGAGATTAAAAAATGACAAATTAATAGTTGGTATTTAAAAAGCAACTATTGAAAAAAAGATTGAAAAGAAAACCCTGTGTGAGATATTTGTATGTGTGTCTGTTTGTGTGTGGGTATGCACGCACGCGCGCACTTGTTGGTGGTGCACACTCTTAATCCCAGCATTTGGGAGACAGAGGCAGGCAGATCTCTTGAGTTTGAGGCTATCCTAGTCTACAGAACTAGTTCTAACAGACAAACCATCACAAACAAACAAAACAAACAAACAAAAATCAAACCCTGTGTGTAGCCAGTTATTATTTATTTTTATTTATCTCACAATATTTGTGTCTGGAATTATGCTATCTCCTAAAAAATAAAGTGTTAGTAAGGTACTTTGCTTCTGTCAAGAAACTTTCAGGTTAAATGAGAGACCAAGAGTCAGAAAAACATAGAATAAAATTATGTTTCAAATCAGGAATAATTATTATACTATGTCTTAGACCTGAGAGAATGTATAGTCTTGAGATTTTGAGGATGTGTTTTAGGAAATGTAACAGTATAATTCTCCATATTAACATGTAGGAATTGGAGAAGGCCCTGACAAAGAGAAGTCCTGGTTAGATGTATGTTATTGATAAGAGCTGGCCATGTCAAGGACCCTAGAGCCTCAGACCCATGGAGAAATGGCAAAGCCTCTAGTCTAAGTGTGGATGTTGATAGTGTGTGCAGAAAATATCTTCCGTGGTTTTCTGTCCTAAAGACTGTTTTCTTACAGAGACTGCTCTTACCGAGATTAGCTAACCCCTGCCTTCATGTTTATCTGTATGTAATAACTCTACCTTCTTGTTCTGCTATATGCAATAACCCCACCTCTGTGATAAATTCTACCTGAGCTGGAGTGCTGAGGTTTCTCCAGTTGAGAACCAGAGAACCAGGTTCTCTGTCTGTCTGTCTGTCTGTCTGTTTTTTACTCATTCCCTTGTTATCTCCCCACCACAAGTTAGATCTATCCTGGCAGCCATGATGAACATAGCAATAAAAGGAGAAGGATCAGACTAGATTTCAAAAATAGACCTACATGTGGGAGTTGGGTATATCCTTAATAAATAGTGTCGAGGTAATTGGCTATCAGTGTAGAAAAGCTACAAGTTTTCTTTAGGAACCTTTAAGAAGATTGACTAGTAGACAGTGCTTAAGAATCAGTTTAGCTAGATTGCTAAAGAATATTAGACAAAATTTGATTGTATACATAGTGATATTTTACTACCAAGTGAATTAATTACTTTTCTTTATTCTGAGGCCAGCATACTCAAGGATGAAAAAATTTTCTCTTAATTTATGGTTTCAGAGAATTTGTTAATGTTTGGTCCCATGTTCTTAGGTAAAATATGGCAGTGGGGGGATATGTTGTGGATGATTGCTTTTTATATGTTGAAGCAGAAAGATAAACCAGGTAGTAGCCAGGGATAATATATGTGAAAGGACCTGCCCCCACTGACATAGTTCTCCAGCTATGTTTCACCTCCCAAAGTTTTCAGAACTTCCTAAAATAACATAATTAGCTGGGAATTAAGTGTTCAAAATTCAAGCTGGGGGAAACATTTCACATTCAAACCGTAACATTCTTCCCTTAGCACCCAATGGTACATGGTCATCTCATAATGCAAAATGCATCTAATCTCAATCATTCCACATTATTCAAAGTCTCCTCTAAGTAGAAGTACTGAGAGTCCGGGAGTCAAAGCCGGTTGTCAACCGAGTCCTGTCCGCACTCGCCTGCCTCTTCTTTTTTTGCTTTCAACATGACAGATGCTGCTGTGTCCTTCGCCAAGGACTTCTTGGCCTGTGGAGTGGCCTAGGCCATCTCCAAGACGGCGGTGCACCCATCGAGCAGGTCAAGCTGCTGCTGCAGGTGCAGTATGCCAGCAAGCAAATCACGGCAGATAAGCAATACAAGGGCATTATAGACTGCGTGGTTCGTATCCCCAAGGAACAGGGAGTCCTGTCCTTCTGGCATGGTAACCTAGCCAATGTCATCAGATACTTCCCTACCCAGGCTCTCAACTTTGCCTTCAAAGATAAATACAAGCAGATCTTTCTGGGTGGTGTGAACAAGAGGACGCAGTTTTGGCACTACTTTGCAGGGAACCTGGCATCAGGTGGTGCTGCTGGGGCCACATCCTTGTGTTTTGTGTACCCTCTTGATTTTGCCCATACCCATCTAGCAGCTGATGTGGGCAAAGCAGGAGCTGAAAGGGAATTCAAAGGCCTTGGTGACTGCCTGGTTAAGATCTACAAATCTGATGGGATTAAGGGCCTGTACCCAGGCTTTAATGTGTCAGTATAGGGCATTATCATCTACCGAGCTGCCTACTTTGGTATCTATGACACTGCAAAGGGAATGCTCCCAGATCCCAAGAATACTCACATCTTCATCAGCTGGATGATTGCACAGTCTGTCACTGCTGTTGCTGGCCTGACTTCCTATCCTTTTGACATGGTTCCCCATTGTATGATGATGCAGTTGGGACGCAAAGGAATTGATAATCATGTATACAGGCAGGCTTGACTGCTGGTGGAAGATCGCTGGTGATGAAGGAAGCAAGGCTTTTTTTCAAGGGTGCATGATCCAATGTTCTCAGAGGCATAGGTGGTGCCTTTGTGTCTTGTATGATGAGATCAAGAAGTACACATAATTATGTCCTAGGTGTTATCCCCAAGAACAGACATGTTGTATAATATACCGTATCTTGAACATTCTGGACAGATTCTCTGGGCTTGTCTGTTTTATCAACGGCAACTATTTACCATTTGAAAAGTGGGAAGCAATAATATTCATCTGACCAGTTTTCTCTTAAAGCCATTTCCATAATGTCAATAATGATGGGACTCAGTTATATTTTTTATTTCAGTCACTCCTGATAATAAAAAATTGAAGAAATAAAAATATCCAAAACCAAAAAAAAAAAAAGTAGAAGTACTTGTTGAGAAGGGTTTCCTAAATTGATTTTCTTACTTCATTCACTTGCTTTATTTGAGTCCTCTGTGTATTCACCTCCTCCCACCTTGTGTGTTTGTATGTATGTGTAGGTAAACTACTCTCAGACAAGCAGCTTGGTGTAGCTAGGTGCCAGTTGACTGCTGCTTTGCAAAGGAAGTCACATCTATGCTTATTATTTTCTTTGGCTTGTTTTCTTTCTTTTAAAAATATTTATTTTTTATTTTATGTTTGAGTATTTTGCCTGCATGTGTGTTTGTGCACCATGCATGTTCATTGCACACAAAGGCCAGAAGAGGACATCAGATCGACTGGAACTGGACTTAAGGACAGTTGTTAGTCACCATGTGAGTGTTGAAAGTGGAATCATATGGAAGAGCTGCAAGTGCCATTTTTCCAGCCCTATCATTTGATTTTTAGATAAGATCAATTCTGAATGGGATGAGATGGAATCTAAGTAGTTTTAATTTGCACTTGCCTGATGACTAAGGATATCGAATATTTTAAAGTATTGCCAGTTAAGATTTCTTTTTCTGCTGTTTTCGAAATTTAAAGAATAGTATTTGTGCATATATATATATATATATATATATATATATATGTATGTATGCATGTATGCATGCTAGTGTATATGTATGTGTGCCTGGGTGTGCCCATAAAGTCCACAAGAAGGCATGGGGTCCGCTGGAGCTAGAGTCCCCAGTGGCTGTGAGGCGCTCCGTGTGGGCGCTGGGAGCTGACTTGAGGAGAGCAGCAAGCGCTCTCGGTTGCTGAGACACGTCTCTCACTCCGTCCATTACTATTCCTTGTTTTGAGAGCTTCGTTCAGTTCCTCAACCTCTCCCTTTTGTGTATATAATTCATCTTTTCATGTATTCTTGAAATAAGAATTCATGAAGAAGAGTATTCTTCTCTTGCAATGTATTCTGATCACAGTTTCCCCTTCATCTCCTTCCAAATTCTCCCCCACCTCACCACTCATCCAACTCAATGCCTTCTTACTCTTTTTAGAACATAAACAGGCGAATAAAACAAACAAAAAACCCAATAAACCAGAATAAAACAAAGACAAAGAAAAAAACAAAAACAAACAAAAGACTAATAAATACTCAAAGCATTAAGAGACAACAACACATAATCTCCACAAAAATACCATTGAGTTCAATTTGTTTGGGCCATCTTCTGTTGAGTATGGGACCTATCCTTAAATGTAGTTTGTATGCCCAATTACACTCCTTTATAAGCATTTACCAATTGGAGATAGCTTCTTGGTTTTTGATGGGAGAGTGTATCCATTTTCCCATCTGTCTTGGACCTGTGCTGGCCCTGTGTGCATGTTGCCACAGTCTCTGTGAGCTCAGATGTGTGTCAAACCTGTTGTGTCTGGAAGATGATGTTTCCTTGTGTCATCCATCCCCTTTGGCTCTTAGAAACTTTCTGCCTCTCTTTCCACATAGTTCCCTGAGTCCTGAGGGGAGGGGTTCGATGGAGCCATCCCATTTAGGACTGAGTGTCCCAAGGTCTCTCACTTTCTCCACATTGTCCAGTTGTGGGTCTCTGTATTACTTTCCATCTACTGCAGGAAGAAGTTTCTCTGATGATGGCTGAAGGACACTGAGCTATAGGTTTAGCAAAGTGTTATTAGGAGTCATTTTATTGCAGTGATCCTTTAGGAGAATAGGAGAATAGTAGCATTTGGTTTTACCCTAGTTTTACTGCCTATATACGCTGGTTCTTGGCCATGTAAGCTGTGTCAGGCATGGTTTCCATCACATGCAATGGGCCCTTTTTTTTTTTTAAACTGGGTTGTTTATTTCTTTGATGTTTAGTTCTTCTTGAGTTTTTGTTTGTTCTAGAATCTAGGATCTGGATATCAATCCTCAGTCAGATATTTAAGTGGCAAATGTTTTCTCCAGTTCTATAGTCTGCCTTTTTATCCAGTTGACAGTTTTCTTTACTCAAAAACATTTAAAAGATTTGAATTTTGTGTATTAGTGTCTCGCCTACATGTATCTATGTGCACAGTGTGTATGCACCAGACCTATGGAGGCCAGAAGAAGGTGTTGTTTCTTTTGGAACTGGTGTAAAGGGTAGTTGTGGGTGCTGGGAACTAAAGTTGAGTTCTCTGCAAGAACAGTAAGTGCTCTTAACTCTCAGCCCAAGAAACGTCTTAACTTCATTTTTGTCAGTTGTTGGCCTTATTTCCTGAGCTACTTGTGTCATATATGAAGTTGTTACTATGCCTAAGTCTTGCAATGTATTCTCTTCTTTTTCTTGTAGCAGTTGCAGAGTTTCAGGTTTTCTGTTGAGGTCCTTGATCCATTTTGAAGTGTTTATTTTGTACAGTGAGAGAGAATCCAGTTTCAGTGTTACATGTGCAAGTCCAGTTTAACTAGTACCATTTTTTTTTGTAAAGGCTTGTCTTTTATTCAAGTGAATATTGGCTTCTATATAAAAACTAATCAGATGGTTGTAGTTGTATGGGTTTATATCTGGTATTATGTTGTATTCCATCAATCTGTGTTTCTTTTGTGTGCCAGAACAGACTACATATTACTGTGGTTCTGTAGTAGAATTAGAAATCAAGTATGTTCCTATTTGAGTAATATTCTGAATGCTTAGAATTGCTTTGCCTATGCAAGGATATGCTTACATACAAATTTAGAGATTTCTATTTCTGTCAAGAACAGGTTTACAGTGTTGTTTGTGATTACATTAAATCTGTATATTGCTTTTGTGAGGATAGCCATTTTTATAGAACTTTTGCCCATTCATGAGTGTGGATCATCTCATCTTCTAGTGCAGTGGTTCTCAACCTTCCTAATGCTTCAGTCCTTTAATACAGTTCTTCATGTTGTGGTGACCACCCCCCCACCGCAAAATTATCGTTAATACTTCATAACTGTAATTTTCCTACAGTTTTGAGTAGTAATGTAAATATCTGTGTTTTCCGAGTGTCTTAGTTAACTCCTGTGAATAGGTCATTTGACCCCCTTCTCCAAGGGACCAAGACCCACAGGTTGAGAACCATAGTGTATTCCTCTATTTTTTAGTGCTCTAAAGTTTTTATTGTACAGGACTTTTACTTTCATGGTTAAATTTATTTCAAGGGTTTCTGTTTGTTGTTTATTTGTTTGTTTTGTATTGTTATTTAAGCTACTGTGAATGGGATTGTTTCCTCTATTTCTTTTTTTTTTTTTTTTTTTTTTTTTGGTTTTTGGTTTTTCGAGACAGGGTTTCTCTGTGTAGCCCTGGCTGTCCTGGAACTCACTCTGTAGACCAGGCTGGCCTCGAACTCAGAAATCCGCCTGCCTCTGCCTCCCAAGTGCTGGGATTAAAGGCGTGCGCCACCACCGCCCGGCGTTTCCTCGATTTCTTTCACAGAATATTTGTCATTGGTATATAAGAAGGCTACTGGTTTTTGTATGTTGATGTTATATTAGGCCACTTTGCTGAATGTGCTTAACAGATGTAGTTTTCTTAGGGGTTCTTGATGTATAGTATCATATAATATACAAATAAAGTTATTTTGACTTCTATTTGTACCTCTTATATATACTTCCACCAAATTACTGCTCTCAATAAGACTTGAAAAATAGTGGAGGAGTGGATGTCCTTGTCTTGTTCATAATCTTAACACTTTTGAGTTTTTCTTCATTTAGTGTGATATTTCTTGTCTGTGGATTGTGTATGTACCATTATTAGGTAGAGATGTGTTTTGTGTTTATAGTCTCCCTAGAACTTTTATTCTGAAAGACCGTTGGATTTTGTCAAAGTCTTGAGTCTTTTGCATCTATGGAGATGATCATGTGATTTCTGTTCATGAGTCCATTTATGTGGTGGATTACATTTATTGATTTACAGTAGCACAAATGACTATATCATTTTTAAAAGAAACTATTATATTTATTTTTAATTGTGTTTCTGTATAATTAAAAAGCTTTTCTTCCCTCTAAATTTCTTTCAGTAATCCTAAGTCGGAGAGTCAACGAGTAAATAAAAAAGTCAACAATGATGCTTCACTTAGAATTCACAATCTATCAATTTTGGTGAAACAGATAAAATTTTATTATCAAGTAAGTGGCCTTTTCTTTTTAAAATATTTTAATAACAATGTACATATTTATATTTTAAAATTGACTTTGTTGGGAACTTGCATAAATGCATTTTTGATGTATGATTTCTTTTAACACTTCAGTTGAATACATATGTCAGTTGTTAATTCTGAGCATTATTTTTTTTAATGTCTGGATATTTTGTCTGCATATATGCCTATGTACCATGTGCATACCTAGTGACTGTGGAGGCCAGGAGGGAAGGAATTCCCTGGAAGTGGAATAACAGATGGTGTGAGCCCACCATGTGGATGCTGGGGAATGAACCAGAGTACTGTGGAGGAGCAACCAGCGTTGATTGCCTCTCAGCCATTTCTCTGGCCACAAGCCTTAATTAGTGCTTAATGCTGCTAATATAGCTCTTAAAATTTTCTGTAGTTGCTTTACACAAATTTTTGTTTGGTAACAAATTTTTGAATTTTTATTTCAATAAGTTTTATAATTTATGCTATATTCTATTTCATTTATGAGTTATGGAGAAGGGCACTTTTAAATTAAATATACAAGGCTTTTTAAGTAAAAAAATTGTTCAGAAAATTTAGTTTCTATGCTTCTGGGTTTTTTGACATTTTTCTTTTTTCTTTTCCTTTTTTCTTTTTTCCTACTTTCTTTCTTTTTTTTTTAAAAAAAAAAAAAAAAGACAGGGTTTCTCTGTGTATCCCTGGCTGTCCTGAAACTTGTAGACCAGGCTGTCCTCAGCAACACCTGCTTCTGCCTCTTGAGTACAGTGACTGAAGGCATTCTCCATCATACCCAGCTCTAAACTTGAGTTGAATATATAAATTCACCCAGAAAAAAAAACAGACACTGCCCTACATGAGGCTCAGATTTACAACCCTGGGATTTAGAGTTCCATGCTCTACCAACTGAGCTAGCCAGGCAACTAATTACCTAGTTAGTTTTATTAGTTTGTCTCTTGAACTCTTGAGTATTGAGAAAGGAGTTAAAGTGGTATTTTAAGCCGAAGGATTTATCAACTTTTCTTTTATATACTTTGAAGAGACATTAGTAGGTGAAGATGAACATAAACTTGTTTTGGAGAACTGGATCATTGTTTCTACATTTTATCCAAATTATTGGTTTAAATGTTTTTAAGAAAATTACATCTATTTCATGTTTCATAATTTCATACATGTATATACAGTGTATCTTAATTATATCTACCCACACTTTTGCCCAGATCTGCCCTCCCACCTCTCCTGGAAGTCTCTCAAAATGTATCTCTCCCTCCCTTCTGGTGACCCACCAAGTCCTGTCAGTGCTACCTGCTGGAATGTTAGCTGATCTTACTGGCTTGTTTTTGTGCAGTTATATATAAGAGGTTTTATATAGTCATGACGTGCCTAAATTTAAGCCTGTACATGCATGTAGTGCACATGGGCATCAGTGAATGGCATTGGCTCCCTTGGAACTAGAATTACAGAAGGTAATAATCCACAGCTGCCTTCCGGGTTCTGGAAACTTAACCCAGGTCCTCTAAAAGCTGTGTTAACTACCGAGACATCTCTTTAGCCCCTACAATTATATATTCTTGACTATTTGTTTCCTTTGTTATAGTGATGTTTGTTTTATCTTCTGATTGCTTTTTGCTTGTTATCAACTCTTGTCAAAATTACATATTGCTATTCTTAATTGTCTCAGCTTTCACTTAACTCCATCTTTTCACTTTCAGTCTTTTTTGTAGATAGAGAAGAGCAGGATTTTTCTTAATAAGCTATTTTTATGTGCTCATATTGTGTTTTGATACTGTGTATTGAACCCAGGACCAAGTGCTATATCACTCTGCTATGTCCTCAGCCCTGGAATGTTTGCCTAGCATACACAAACCCTAGGTTAGCTTCTCTAGTCCCACGTAAACCAGGAGAGGTAGTAAAATGCTGTGAGAAAGCAAAAGTGAATACAAATGAAGTAATGGGCTAGATCTAGACCCATTGCTCCCAGTCCTGCCTGGTAGCAGACCACATGTGGAGGGAAGGGAAGCATTCTTAGTGGCCACAGACTTGGAGGAATTCATCTTTGTTACCTTCAGGTTACGGAACTTGATGCTTATCACAGGGTGCAAAGCCACCAGTGCTTCAGAGTCTTCTCTAATAATCCAGATTTTATTTGTCTCTCTTGTAATGTCCCCATTTAATCTCGCAATTTACTTATTTGGGTCTTTTTTTTTCTTGATATTTTATTTTAAAATTAGTATATTAAATAGTAGATTGTCTTACTGCTTTTCCTGGTTTTGGTTGACTGTCTTCTTTATCTCCATGCCTTTATCCCTGCTGAACCCTCTTTCCCAACCCAGGTTTACTCCTTCCACTTTATGTCACGTGTTAGACTTGACAACTTCACCCACCCACGCTTCTTTTTACTTCCCAGGCATCTACTGGCATTTATTCCTACATAAAAACACACGTATATTAATTAGAAGCTAGGATCCACATATGAGAAAGGACATACTTTTCTTTGTAAGCCTAGGTTACATCCTTTAATGTAATCTCCCTGTTCCATCCATTCCTTCCCATTGCTAATTTCAGTTTTTCTTTACATTGTGCATATATGTACTATGTTCTCATTATGTATCAGTGATAGAAATCTAGGTACAGTTTTCTAGCTGTTGTGAATAATATAGCAATAAACATGGATATGGGAGTATATATGTTAGGATATAGAGTCTATTGGTTAAATGGTACAGTAGCTCTGTCTTTAGTTTTCTCAGTGCCCTGTAATATCCACAGCAGTCCTATGAACAGTAACTAAGGACTCCTTTCACTGTACTCCCTCTATAGCACGTTTTGTCATTCAGTTTTCTGATGACAGCCATTCTGACTGGAGTAAGGTGGTTTATCAGTTACTTTTCTAAGCTTTGCTGGCTGGTTTTATGTCAACTTGACACATAAGCTAGAGTCATCTGAAAGAGCGAGCCTATGTTGAGAAAATGTCCCTGTGAGATAGGCCTGTAGGCAAGCCTGCAAGGCAGTGGTTCTCTACTTGCGGGTCGTGACTCCTTTGGAGCTCACACATTAGATATCCTGCATATCAGATACTTACATTATAATTCATAACATTATCAAAATTACCGTTATGAAGTAGGAACAAAACAGTTTTATAGTTGGAGTCACCACAGCACAAGGAACTGTAGTAAGAAGGTTGAGAACCACTGCTGTAGGACATTTTTTAAATTAGTGACTGGTGTTGGGAGGACAGTCTATTGTGGGCAGGGGCCATCCTTAGGTTAGTGGTCCTGGGTTCTATAATAAGCAGGCTGAGAAAGCCATGGGGAACAAGTGAGTAAGCAGGACTCCTCCATGGCTTCTGCATTGGCTCCTGCCTCCAGATTCCTGCCCTGTTTGAGTTCCTGCCCTGACTTCTTCCAATGATGCACTGAGCATGAGCCAAATAAACCCTTTCTTCTCCAGCTTGCTCTTGCTCATGGTGTTTCAGCATATTAACAGTAACCCAAACTAGGGTATTACTGTGAAAATATCATGACCAAGACAAGATAAGGTTGGTGTATGCTTCGAGAAAGATGAGTCCATCATGGCCTGGAAGCATGGCAGTAAGCTGCAGGGATGGCAACAAGAACAGGAAGCTAAGAGATCACATCTTTTACTGCAAGCACAAAACAGAACTGGAAGTAGGGTAAGGCTATATATTTTCAAAGTCCACCTCAAGTGACACACTTCCTCCAGCAAGGGTGCACCTCCCAAACCTTCCCATGCAGCACAAAATGCCTGTGTGAATGGAGACATTTCTCATTGTTTCTCTTCCTGAGCCTGGATTACTTCATTTAACATTTTTTTCCATCTGTTTTAGTGGGAAACATAAGATTTCATACTTATAGTTGACCTCAAACTGCATTGTGTACATGTATGACATTTTCATTATCCATGCATCTGTTGATAGTGTGTATATAGGCTAATTGCCTTTCCTCACTGTCTCAAGTAGAGCAGCAATAAACATGGATAACATTAAGATACAGAATCCGTTGGTTCTATACTTAGAAATGTTATAGCTGGTTCATATGGCAGTTCTATTTTTAGCTTTTTGAGAAACCTCCACAGTGATTTTCTATCCAAAAACTTTATGTAATGTTTAACTAGCTTATAATTTCATGTTATTATTATCAGAGTTAACTTAAAATTAACACTTTAAAATTAAGAACCAAATTTTCATATTAATTTCAAGATATAATCTTCTACAATTTAATGATTTTGTACTTTTGTTTCACTTTCTATCTTCCACAACAAAAGTTTTTATAAACTTAAGTTTTTTTTTTTTTTTTTTTTTCTTCTTTTTTTTTTTTTGGTTTTTCGAGACAGGGTTTCTCTGTATAGCCCTGGCTGTCCTGGAACTCACTCGGTAGACCAGGCTGGCCTCGAACTCAGAAATCCGCCTGCCTCTGCCTCCCAAGTGCTGGGATTAAAGGCGTGCGCCACCACCGCCCGGCTATAAACTTAAGTTTTTATAAATTTCCACTGTAGCAGGAGACACTAAACATTTTCATTCTATATTAAGTACATTTTACATGATATTACATTTGTCAGTTGTATAATTTGAACTGTAACTGGACTTGCGATGTAAAGGTCAAGGTATGAAAAGGTCACTGATGAGTCTGGTGATCATAGGTATGGGGCTGTCTTCTCACTATGGGAAGAGTGACTTGGGAGAATGGGGAAACAGTAGAATGGGAGGGGTAGATTACTGAGAAAAGAATTGGATAGAAGGTGATACAGAATGTCACGTGGCAAGTCAGTAGAATAGTGTTTCTGATTTATCAATATTGATTCATGTTACTAAAAAAAATAAGGTTTTTTTCGTTTAAAGTCTTTTTTTTTTCTTTTCTTTCTTTTTCTTTTCCTTTTTCTTTTTTCCCAAGACAGGGTTTCTCTGTGTAGCCCCAGTTGTCTTGGAACTTACTCTGTAGACCAGGTTGGCCTCAAACTCAGAAATCCGCCTGCCTCTGCTCCCAAGTGCTGGGATTAAAGGCGTGCGCCACCACTGCCTGGCGAAATTTAAAGCCTTTAAGACGAAACTTTTCCCTATCTTTCTTTATCAGGGTGAATTTAAAAGTTCTTTATTCAAAGGTAGGTTATTTTTATGAAGTATGATATAGACAAAATAGTGATTGGTTTAAAATCCTTTTTAAAACTTACCAATTTGCTTCAATGTTAAAAATATCTAAAACTAGAAATAAATAGAAAGCTCTTTTTTCCTTTTAAGTTATTTTCTTATATAGAAAGATAGGTTTCACTCCATAGTTGAAGCTATCTCAGACTCAATATTTAACCCAGGCTGGCCTCAAAACTTCTTTAAAAACCTCCTTTCTCAGCTTAACAGATATTAAGGTTACAGGTATGATGGATCCCTCATGCTTGATCCTTTAAGTCCATTATAACGTAGAAATTTAATTCACTAAAGGTGCAGAAGAGACCCTCTGCACATTGATGTCTAATGCAGCACAGCCACAGACAAGCGTGCTGTCCTAAGTTACGGTTCGGTGAGTAGTTATGCAGTCAGCATCAGTGCAGTTACTCACTACTGAATATCATTTTACAGGAGACTTTGCAGCAGTTGATTATGATGTCATTGCCAAATATCTTAATCATTGGCAAAAATCCCTTTTCTGGTAAGTTTTAAGTCTATATGATGTGATAATAATGCCTTACATTTGTGTAACACTAGTCATGTTTACCAAGGCCTGATTGTTTAGCTCAGTTCTCAGGTTTTCCACAACCTCAGTTGAAAAGTTGAGGATGATAGTTCTGTTTGTAAAGAGAAAAGGAGCTTACAGTTTTTAAGTTATTGGTGAGATGTGCACACTCAACACTAAATTTTTTTCCTGCTACATCAAACTGGTATTTTTTTTGGTGATGGTTGATTTTATTATCTCATTCTAAGCAGTGATGTTTGAAAAGGAATGATGTTGAAACAACCAAGCTTTGTATTTACATGCCTATTTACTTTTGCTAAAATTGTTAGCACTGTGGAATTGTTTTCTCGTTTGTTTGCTAGTTCATTTTTATAATCATATGTAATAAATCTTGGACCTGATAACTACTAGCCAAACTCCTGTATTATTGAGCAGTACTCCAACTGTTAAGTTGAAAGTTTTACTGGTGAACATTAATTTATATTAAACTATATCTTAGTGGAAAGATGAGAGGAAGTTTCATTTATTTAAATTATTATTCTCAAAAATTGTTACTCCTTTACTAAAATTTTATTTTTATTTGTATTTTGCCATTTATGGAACTTGATCCTAGGACCTCACCTACACCAAACATTCATTGTAACCATACACACTAGAATTTAAAATTTGAACAATTGAGTATCTAGCAGCTATAAAACATTTCAGCAAAGGACTTAATCTTTGTGGGCTACATGATATTTAAACTGAATATATCTTCTCTAACCTGAACACTAGCCTAATTGAAACAAAAATAAAATCCAAATAAAATGTAAGACGTAAGCAGTTGATTTTATAGAAGAAACTAACAATTAAATGCATTACTAGTGAACTCAGTTAGGAATTCACTAACTTAAATAATCTTTAGAGATACTCTAGGATATTTGGTTGTATAAGTAAACAGGAAGATTAGCATGTAAAATATGATTATTTCTGATTCTATATGTATTTAGTAAGTAACTACCAAGTCAGAAAGTAGACATGGTTTATGTGCTAGAGGTTCTTGTGGTTTGGTGAAAGTTCCAAAGATTACTGTGAGATCATATAATTGATATGGCAAAGACATGTATCAAATGCTACGACATGTGAAAACACAGAGCTGTTGATTAAATTGCCAGAGTTAGGGTTAGGAACTGTGGTGACTGGATCAAGAAAGACCACACAGATATGTCTGTGTATCTAGGGCAATGGGAGTGGTTGGCTACAGAACTGAGGGAAGGACAGCAATGTCTAGCCAGAGTTAAGACAGAAACATGCGTATACTTGCATGTATTGACTATTAAAATGGCTTAGTATTCTAGAAAAATTGGTTAATGGAAAGTAAGAGGAAGTCTTTAATATAAAGATTTCAAACTCATCACAGGTACATTAACCTGATAGTGAAAAATCTTTCTGAATAGTACATGTTCGTGATATGTTCAACTGAATATTTAAGGCAATCTTAATTGAATGCTGTTGACTAGTGTTGTTCTACAGTTCTGTTTTGGACTGATAACTTTATCCAGTTCTTTACATATATTTCTTTCTTAAAATTTATTATTGTGAAATAGGATCTTACTCTGTAGCCTCAGGCTAGTCTGGAACTCACTATGTAGTCCAGGCTACAAAGTAGTTTTTCTACTTTAGTCTCTTAAATGCTGGAATCATAGGTGTGAACTGCCACACCCAATTAAACTTACTGTGACAGACTTTTAAGGTTCTGATCCTTATGAACCTGTGTAGTGAGAAACATATTTAAATTATATAGGTAGGTGAACCGTAATATTTGTATTTTAATAAGAAAACAATAAAGAGGAGCAATCCCATTAGCAGCCCTATTAGCATAATGTAAAAGGCTGGTATAATACAAGTCTATAGGAAAGGAGCAGATGCTTGTTAGATCCTTGTTAGTATACTTAGCTTAAGCCTCTTAGTGTGCACAGTTAACTCTTTAGAAGGGATATCCTTGTCATGTCTTCTGCGATCATCACTTTGTACACACATAAGCCACATGTGTCAGTTCCACCATATGTTTACAAAATTCATCTTTTTGTCAAGTGGTGTTGAACGTTTTCTCTAGAATTCATTGTTCCGGTGTTTGAAAGAGTTGTAAACGAAGCTAACTGCTGTACTTACTAGTGTCTTTATTTCAGAACAAGGTACAGAAGAAGTTAAAAAATTGCTTTTACTCTTACTTGGTTGTGCAGTTCAGGTAAGTTTAAATATTTCTTCATATTTTCATTCTTTTGAACTGTTCTTGAGGCTCTAGTTTTGTGAAAGACTAGATAGTCTTAACTATATCACCTTATAAAGAAATTATTTCAAAAAATCAGCTATGGCATTAATGTCATGTTTTAAATGCTTTAGTTATTTTTTTTCTATTTAGAGACTTCAAATGATTTGGATCTTTATGCTTCTTTTGAGACATCTTCTATACACTTCTTCTGGTTTATTTGTGCAAGTTTATGCTTTAGGAAAAGAAAAGCAGGATTAGCAGTAAGAAAGGATTTGGGGCTAGAGCAATAGGTCAAGAGCACTGACTGCTCTTGCAGGAGGACCTACTTGATTCCCAGCACCACCTCATTCTCATGGAATCTAACAACCTCTTCTGTCCATATCAATAATGATAGCCAAGGTTTATTGAATACATAGTTTGCCGCGTGTTATAGTTTTTTTTCTTACAATCTTTTTCTCAAATAAGATTAGCATTTGGATAGTTATTGAAGTTATTTAACAAATTGGATAGTTGTGAGTTTAGTGTGCTGCTTTAATAATTACAGTGGGAGTGTATATCTCTTCAACAAATTGAGATAGTCACTATAGATTTAGTTCTGTTTGCTAGTAGGACTGGTCTGACTTTCAAATCTGCTATAGTAGATCTTCCACTTAATTAACTTAAAAAACAACATATGTGTGTAGGCTGTGTGTGTGTGTGTGTGTGTGTGTGTTGTGTGTCTGTGTGTCTGTGTGTCTGTGTGTGTGTCTGTGTGTGTGTACATGAACATGCCATGACACCCTTGTGGAAGTCAAAGAACAGCCTTGTTGAGACAGTGTCTCTAGTTTGCTTTAATAGCATTTGTTTGTTTGTTTGTTTTAGTTTTTTGGGAGTTCTCCTGTCTCTGCCACCAATCTCTGTAAGAGCACTAGGATTGCAAGTGCACACTTTTCCAATAGCAAGATTATTTCAATGTACAGTTCTTCATAGAATGAAGTATTTTGGGTTTTGTTTTAGGGTGTTTTTTTGGTTTTTGTTATGTTTTTTTGAATCAGGATCTCATGTGTCCCAGACTGGCCTGAAACTTGTTATGTAGCTCTGGTTGACCTTCAACTTGTGATTCATGTACTTCCATCTTCCAGTGCTGGGATTGTAGGTGTGCACCACCTCTCCCAGTGTACACAGTGCCTGGAATTGAACCTCTGTGTTATGTATGCTAGGCAAGCACTTTCCCAACTGAGCTACAGACCTACCTATGAAATGAGATTTTTGTAAACAAACAAATTAATTCACTAGTAGTATTTCACATTTATTTACATACATTTTATATTCTAGAATTTGTCAACTGCTTTGGTGATACAATATCTAATTTACATATACTTTTAAATATGTGTGTGGATCAATATGACTATATATATTCAATATATACATATATATAATAGATAATGATCAGGTCAGGATTATTGGTGTACCTACCACCTCAAGACATTTTTTTTGTTTGTTTGTTTTTGTTTTTGTTTTAAGGGCATACAAAATTCTCTGTACTGGCCATTTTGAAATGATCCTACTGTATTATATATGACATTGTATGTTCTGTGTTCTAATCTATTTCTATTCCAACCCACCGTCTTTCTCTTCTTAATACCCTTTCTAGCTTCTAGTAACCACTGTGGGGCACTATTAATATATAAATTAATTCATTACATTTCTATAATATGTTGTACATGACTGATTATTTAACAGCCAATTAAACATTTAGATAAATATGTTATTTGTTTTTGTTACTATTCTAATTTGGTTATCAGGTCTTTAGTTGGAAACATTTTCCTTACTCATTTATAGCTACTATATACTGCATTTGTGTTTAAAAATGCCTTAGTTGGTGAATGTTATAATAATTAGTGTAACAGAGTAACTATAAATGGTAAGTATCTCAAGGTAGTGCTAGTGAAGAAACAGTGACTTGTAAGGCTTATAAAATAGAATGTATATTTCTTTTTTAAATGATAACAGAAAACCATAAGACAGTTGGATTAGGGTACTCTGAATCTTGATTATTACATTGCATAATAACACTGCTATTTTATGTTCTGATTGGCTAGAAACTATTTGTAAGTCAGTAATTACAGAAATGTTAAATTAAATGGTTGGGAATTACTGTCCTGTAAAGCTGCTTTATACATGCTGTAAATATACAGTTAGAAAGTTGTTCTTACAAAACCTGTTTAATATTTCTGAGCCCAAAAAAGATTAGTGTTTTTGATCCCAATTCTATTCCCTCCAAAACTCTTCAATTCCTACTCATAACTAGAAATTGTGCTCTCCTGGTAGTTTAAAGTTTTGTATATCGTAGCAATAGTTTAGTTTTCACTGAACATAGAACTCTAGGTGAAGTATGGATTATGTTCAGATGATTGTATAATAACAGCAGTAGAGCATTAGAAACTTAACTTGAATCAGAGCTTTGTAAGTTTCTTAATGATCAAAGAGCCATTTTTTCTTCTCGAGGGCTTATTGTCTTTGCTGGCTCTGTAATTGGCCTGGGAGATGCATCTTAGCTGGGCACAAGGCAGCTCTGTCTATTTTGTATGCACCTCTCATTTGGTGCATACAAAATACAGTTAGATTAGCAGTTGAATTGCAGTATAAGCGATGTAGACAGAAGGCAGAGATGAAGATGTATGTTGTTATTTAATCCTTATTTGGAAAAGATGAGGTTCATATTTTATGCTTTTAGCTAAAATAAAAACTTTAAAAAAGTTAACAATAAGGAATTGCTGCCTTATTCCCATTTGGTTACATGTGTATTTATATACAGTATTAAATTTTGCCTCTGGTTACTTTGTTACAATAGAAACAAACCAAATATTTATTTTATTACCTTACAAATGTTAAACTGGGTCATCAGAATTAGTTTCTTTTATTAAGATTAATAGGATGAATATGAGATACTAAATTGTAAGCTTAAAGTAAAAATTGCCTAGTTTCTTTTCCTCAAGAAGAAAGGCAGTGTTGTTTGGTGACAGTCGGGGACTGACTGAGCATTTTGGCAGTATTCCGGATTCTGCCACTGACTCACTGTGGGTTTTGGCAAGTAACTTGTTCCCTCTGAAACAAGTTCTTGATTCTTTGCTTCTCTGTTTGTAAAGTTAGCATAATAATATCCTGACCTCAGATGTGTTGTGTAATATGTTCCTACTTTAGAACTTTCTAGCATAGAATACTGTAGATTTCAGTGTCTGGCTCTTAAATGTTTCAAAATCATTGCATCTTCATTAGGTAAGTGTATCTGAAAGGTTGTTTAAATGTAGAACAAAACCCTCAGTGTGCTGTTGAAATATAATGCTTGGTGCATTTTTATTTTTATATAGCATTTTAAGGACAATACAGAGTCTGAATGGTCTCTCCCCTCTCTCCTCATTTCAGTGTCAGAAAAAGGAAGAGTTTATTGAAAAAATTCAAGGTTTAGATTTTGATACGAAAGCAGCAGTTGCTGCACATATTCAAGAGGTAACCACTTATACATATTAATTTTTATGAAGTTTACAGTGTGTTTTTTAATATTACTTCCCCAAATACTTAGTTATAGGATGAACAAGATCAAATATAAATTAACCTTTTATATTTATATCTTCTCTTTAGAGAGAGATGATTTTATAAGTGAATTTTATTATGACATAGTGCTTACTGCACATTTACTCTCACTGTTGTCTATAAGGAAATGAAAACCTTGAGGAGTGACGTTTGTGTCTTTATTAGGTAGCACAGAATGAGTGGAAGATAATAAGCTTAGTCTTTATGTGCTTTTTCTCTTAATTGAATGATTATTTTTGTTGAGCTGTTATTTGAATTACACAAGTCACTGATTTAAAAAAAATTTATATAAAAATTGGAGTCATAATGTACTGTGTCAAATTATTGATGTTAATGTAATTTATTAAAATTTATTTTAAAAACTGCCACTCCCATGAACTTTAACTCTTATAATATTTTTTAAGAATTAAGCTGTATATTAAGTTTTACATATTGGAAAATAATTTTAAAATTCTGAGAAAATTGGTAGTATTTTAAATATTCTCAGAGGATTGTATTCAAAATATCATCTTTTTCTTAGTTAACTTAAGAGTCCAGATGAAAAATTATGTAAATTTAATTAAAATGTTTAGGTTATCATCATTAACTTCAAATCTCCTTCTTTCTGTTTTGATTATTTTTCATACCTTTATAAAGGTAACTCATAATCAGGAGAATGTGTTTGATCTACAATGGATGGAAGTGACAGATATGTCTCAGGAAGATATAGAACCGCTCTTAAAGAATATGGCATCACATCTAAGAAAACTGATAGATGAGAGAGATGAACATTCAGAGGTTAGTAAATTTCTTTTATCATGAAACTTTGCTTTCTTTAAAAAAAAAAAAAAAAATATTAGAAGGTGGTGGCACACGCCTTTAATTCCAGCACTCAGGAGACAGAGGCAAGTGGTTCTCTGTGAGTTTGAGGCCAACCTAGTCTATAGAGCAAGTTCCAAAACAGGGCTGCACTTAGAAATCCTATCTCGCTGGGTGGTGGTGGCGCATGCCTTTAATCCCAGCACTTGGGAGGCAGAGGCAGGTGGATTTCTGAGTTCGAGGCCAGCCTGGTCTACCGAGCAAGTTCCAGGACAGCCAGGACTACACAGAGAAACCCTGTCTCAAAAAAAACCAAAAAAAAAAAAAAAAAGAAATCCTATCTCAAAAGACAAACACTCCCTCCCCCAAATAAACAGAAAAAGATAGTTTTCTAAAGTTGATATCCTGTTTCTTAGGAGGAGGTAATAAACTATAGTTATCCTTTGATATCTGTGGAACATACTGGTTCTAGAACCTGGGACCCTCTTGACATACTAAAACCAATCCCAGCACTTGGGAGACCCAGGAAGGCAGATCTGAATTCAAGGCTAGTTTGATCTAAAAAGTGAGATCCAGGACAGCCAAGGATACACAGAGAAACCCTGTCTCAAGGACTGAAGGAGCTGAAGGAGCTGAAGGGGTTTGCAACCCCATAGGAGAACAATATCAACCAACCAGACACACCCGCCCCCAGCTCCCAGGGACTAAACCACCAACCAAGGAGTACACATG
This sequence comes from Mastomys natalensis, assembly GCA_021653895.1. NCBI lineage: Eukaryota > Metazoa > Chordata > Mammalia > Rodentia > Muridae > Mastomys > Mastomys natalensis. Next base: position 155,151 of record JAJTUV010000271.1, read on the forward strand.
GAGGGACCCATGGCTCCAGCCACATATGTAACAGAGGATGGCCTTGTCGGGCATCAGTGGGAAGAGAGGCCCTTGGTCCTGTGAAGGCTTGATGCGCCAGTGTAGGGGAATGCCAGGGCAGGAGTGGGTGGGTGGGGGAAGTGAGATAGAAGTGGGGGGGGATGGGATAGGGGATTTCAGAGGGGGGGAGGGAACCAGTAAAGGGGATAACATCTGAAGTATAAATAAAAATACCCAATTTTTTAAAAAAGCTTTTTTTAAGATACTAAAACTATGAATACTCAAAGTCTCTTTAAAAAATGGTACAGTGTTTACATATAAACCTTCGAATATCTTGTATGTTAAATCTTTTATTTACCTATAATAATGAATAGTATGTAAATAATACACAGGTAATTGATATGCTGTAGTACTTAGGGAGTGGTGACAAGAAAGAGTCTGTACAGTGCAAACACTGGAATATTTCACCCTTATGATTTTCTGTCCACACTTGGTTTAATTTGCAGATATGAAACCCACATGGTATACCAACTATAATGTCTTTCTTTGTTGTTATTGGTGTGGAGGGGGCAGATTTGAAAGGAAATAAAAGAATTTCAGATTATTAGAATAATCAAATTCTTAGTTCTTTTCTCTTTTTCTTTTTAAATTAGTATTATTCTGATGTTGTTCCTGTGTGTTTTTAAGTCACCCTATTATGTTGGCAACAGTGTAGAAGTGTAAAACTGAATGTATAGTTGATGTGAGTGGAAACCATTGCTGAGTGTTACTCATGTGCTTCAAAAGTTGTGCTCTTGAAGAATAGCAGCAAAACAGTTACAACCAAAGAAAGTCAGCAAGTCACAGGACAGCCTCATGAGTTTTATTGCATACATTATTATTGTCATCAGGACTCCTGGTGATCATAGTCTAACAGCTCAAAGTTTAAAATATTCAGGTGTATTAATTAGTTATATGCAAAATAGCAGTTATGATGTAATTGGGAAGACACATAAGTCTGAAAAGTTTATCATTACTAATAATTTTAGTCTAGTTGATACAGACTTGATAAAGTATTCTAAAATTTGTAATTTAGGAAAAATGTATAGTGGAAGAACAAAGGAAGAAACCAGCAACGTACTTAAGTTTTTTGTGTACTTAGTCTTAACTATCTAATGGAATCATCATAGGTCTAGACCTCTTACAAGTCTCGAAAACAATAGTAGTCTCCATAAATAACTTGTACTTGAACAAGTGCATATCATATATACAATAGGAAAAACATTTATTTAATTAAAGCAAGTGCATATAGACCATGTAACTAAGCAAACAATGCCTTCCTTTTAGCTGAGTGGTAATGAATACAACAGACAAGAAGACCAAGAGTTTTATGACTGTTTAAGATCTAGATGCAATACATACTGTATAAAAGGAGCACTTACTTTTTATCTTTGCATATATTACACTTATGTCCCTCTAATGACAAATTTTCATAATGTCACGGCAAAGCTTATTAAGATTATTAAGCCTCAGATACAGGCACATCTAAAAGTATATGGGTACAAGCATATAAGGATAAGACGTAAAGGTAACAAATGTTATTCATATGTGTTCAACCAGTCTTAAAGATTTTAAAATAGAGGAGTAAAACACCTTTTAAAAATTGTTTTCTCTAAATAATAAAAACATAAATTTCTATGGAAAACACAAGAAATTACCTTAATAAAGTAAAATTTGTGTTTAGTTAAGCCAGTTTGTTTGTAAATGTTAGTAAAAGTAAACCATTTTTTAAAGAAAACCTTGCTTTAAACAGAGCATCATGTCTTATTTGCATAGTATTAGATGATCAGTCTCAGGCTGCCCTAACCAGTTGATTATTAGCTTACACCACCATGAACAGCTGTACTTTTCCTGGTTCTGCATTACTTGTATATTACTTAGTTAAATATTTTTTACTACTTTTTCTTGTGCTCCATACTATGCTAAATAAGGAGATGAAAGACACAAAGGAGGAGTAACAAAGAGTATTTCTGGTTTATTGAGGAAAAAAATCTTCATTATTTGCAAGTAGAAAAAAAGCCTACTATATAATTAAGTACTAATATGTTTATGTAGGAATCAAATGTTTGTTAAATATTATTTGTTTAATATAATGCTGTTATTAAATATATATTAATTATATATTTATATATTACTAATATATATTAATAAATACAATACTGTATTAGCATCAGGAAATGTTAAGAAAATTAAAGATAATTAAGAAAACAGGAAAACGAACCAAAAAAGTTGACTCTCTAGAAACCTTTGCCTACTCTATAGAGCCTTCATGCACTGTGGAGAATGCTGACATTGTCAAAAAAGACAGGGAAATTGGGATGTGTCCTTGGGTGGGGGATAGGCATGTGTACGGGACACGAAAGTCAGTCACCTTCAGAAGTAACAGGGAAGGAATTGTGTTTACATAGAAAAAGCTGTGTGCATACATATCTTTAAAACAGCAAGTAAACATATAAGAAAGATACGGAAAATCCTGTAATGAGTAAGTTTTGAGTAGAAAATGTATAATAGCGAAGGGACTAATTGTCAGCGACTAGTTGGAGAAGAGGTCATTTGTCAAGAAACAATGATAGCTGTTTTCAGTTTGAAGCTTAAACAGAGGCGAAGAAATCATTTACAAAGTTTCTATGGGGACGTTTGCCCAAAAATAAATAATTAAGTAAAAGGATCACTGCAAAGTAGTGAGATCTTCGTGGAAAACAGATGGTAAAATCTTGGGCCAAGTAATACTTTGTTTTTATCTTTAAGTTCTGTCACTTTAGAAGTGGAATCAAGAAGTTACACATGATGCTTGTACACTTGTAATCTCAGAACAGTAGAGGTAGAGGTAGGATGTTTAGGAGTTCAAAGCCAGCCTTGGATATATACCAAGTTTGAGACTAGCCTGGGTTATATAAAGCCCCACCTGCATACAAACAAAGAAGAAAACCAGAATGAAATATAGTCAAACTATAGTCAAACTTGAATTTTATTTTGTAAAAATTTATTTTAGCATTTATACAAAAATCACATTTAAAATACATATACCAACTTGAATCTAATTGTGAGTGTACCATTGTACATATTGTATCATTGGTTGTGTAACTTTGGTTTACATTAGTCTATATAAGCCTCAGTTTCTTATGTCTAAATTAGATAGAACTTTATTGAAAAATATAGTGTTAAATGAGATCTTGTTGGAGAATATTATGGAAAAAGGTGTAAGTCATTATCAGACAATTGGAGAATATTATGGGAAAAGTGTAAGTCATTATCAGACAATTAAAAATGATATTTTAAAATTAAAAATGAGAAAGGATACTTAAGAAAACTGTGCTAGGTGGTGATGGTGTGTGCCTTTAATCCCAGCGCTTGGGAGACAGAGGCAGAGGGATCTCTGTGAGTTCAAGTCTACAGAGGGAGTTCCAGGACAACCAGGACTACACAAACCATATCTGGAAAAAAAAAAGAAAGAGAGGAGGGGAGGGGAGAGAGAAGAGAGAAAAAGGGCTAGCTGTAGGAACTATAGAGTAGTTAAAAATAATCTCTTACATTGGCCAAAGGAGACAGTTGAATGATAAAAACCTTCTTTATTCAAGGGTGGGCATGGTCACATAGGATCAATGATAGTAAAGGAAACATACTACAAACGGGTTGGTTTCTGTACTAGAGAAACTTAATTTTTTAAATAAATAGCATTTGGATTTGTAGAGAGACAAAGAACTGGGATGGAACTCTCCAAAGTTTCTGAAAGCAGTAGTTGCAAGCCAGAAGACAGAGAGATGTGGTAAAACAACAACAACAAATGGAGCTAGAGAGATGGCTTAGCATTTAAGAGCACTTGTTGCTCATGTGGAAGACCCAGGTTTGAATGTCAGCACCCATATGGTGGTTCACATCTACCATAACTTTCAGTCCCAGGGAATCCAATGCCATGTTCTGATTTCCATGGGCACTAGACATGCGTATGGTACATATACACTCAGGCAAAACACTCACATATAAAATGAACAAATGTCTAAAAAAATTAAAGAACAAGTGATGAGGAATAAAGACGGCAATTTCATGGTCCCAAAATAGTAATGCCACCCCATATGTATGTCTTGGGGGGGAGGGGCAGTTAAAAATTAATCTATATAGAAGAAGTTTAGGAAAACAAAGGGTTGTGCCCCACTGAGACTCTTTGGAGAAAGGAATTGAGGAAGCTTTGAGATGGGAAGTAGTACAGTATTACAACACAGGAAAGGAATGGCTAGTGTGTAGTATCAACATGATGTTAGCTACTTGTGTGAGCATATACAATCTTTGTGCCTCAGTCATCTGACCACCAGGAAAAAATAAACAACCTCTTAGGTCTTATCTTCTCTAGAGATTGCTTCTGCTAGGATTATAAAGATGTAAAACAGTATTGCCTAACTCTTCAGTGGTGGCAAGATCATATTTCTAGACTGTCCAGTATTAACAACTACTAGACAGATACTTATTTTGTACTTAAAACATGTGACTAAAGAACTGAATTTTGAGTGTTTAAATTTTTATTAAATACCCACTTGTGCTACTGGATATCATAATTGGATAGCTAGACAAATACTCTTTGGTTTTCTTTCCTGTGTCTTTCATGCCTTTTGAACAATTGTTATCTAATTATTTTGTCATAAGTGATTTCTTTTCTAAAAAAAAATCTAGGGGGAGAAAAGAAAGCATTGATGTATTTTCATGTTATTGTTAAATAGCTCATGCTTGAACTGTTGAATAAAAATTTAAATGGCAGCACATGTGACAAAGGTAAAATGTTTTTGATATTGTTCTTTGTTTTGGATGTAGCCCTGGCCAACAAGAAACTTGGTAGTTAGACCTGGATGGTCTCAAACTCACATTGATTCACCTGCATCTGTCTCGGCCTCCCAGGGTTGGGTTTAAGGGCTTGCACTGCCACACTTGGCAAAGTTGACTTTTGCCAAGTCAGTGACTTTTATTTTGTAAAATACTTAGTGATTAGTGTTGCCTGTTTAGGTTACTGATATATAGAACACTAAAACTGATCCCGTGTTTACCCCTTTACTTCTTAGACTATTGTAGAACTCTCTGAAGAGCGAGATGGTGTTCATTTTCTACCCCATGCCTCTTCATCTGCACAGTCACCCTGTGGGTCTCCGGGCATGAAGCGCACAGAAAGTCGACAGCACCTCTCAGTGGAACTGGCTGATGCTAAGGCCAAGATCCGAAGACTTAGGCAGGAGTTGTAAGTCTCTGGTTTTCAATATTCATTGAAATAGTGTGGTCACAAGGATGACCTTAGCAGTATTTTAAGTAAGACAATAGACCAGTTGTCCTCAGTTGTTAACCTAAGCACACCTTTTATTAGTATTTGTCAAAATGAGAAAACTTCGTCCATAAGCTGCTTGCACTCAAGAAGTGTAAGCAGGAGAATCCCAGCAATTTATGGGCATCCTCAGGTACAAAGTAATTGTAAGCTTAGCCTAGGCTATGTGAAACCCTGTCTCAATAATAATAGTAGTAATGACAATGTTGTTTTCAAAGACTGAATTGTTGGCATATGATATTATAAAAATTATTTTAAACATACTGCCTTCATTAAGTCATTGGAATGTCAGTTGTCTACTTAGTAAAATATTAAGAATTAATTAGCACTGAAAAAACTGTACTTATTCAGTTATCAAAGCTCATTACAGAAAATACAGTATAAATTTTACATATTCATTCTTGGGTGAACTACATGTAAATGGATGACGGATCTTTGCTGAAGATTTTGAATTTTGTTCTTTAAGGAGAACAAAAGATTTTTGATTTATGCATTTTCTCCTTTTAAAAATTTGTTTTCCTAGAATCTGAGCTTCAGAATGTAGACTTTAAATTTAAATATACAGTATAGTCATTACATTTGTTTATTGATTATTTAAAGTAACTTAGAAAAGTGAAATAGATATTCAAAGTAGAAAAAGAATTAAATAGTCTGCTGTAAAAAATTTTAAAAACAACAACAACAAAATACAGCTTTCATTTGTGGATGTCTGCATTATTATGTGTCTATTGAAGTGAATACGCCCAGGATATTCTATAAACAGCTGCACCAGGAAAATTAGGGAAGAGATTGCTGTTATTAGTTTGACTGACAGCTAATGGATAGCCTAAACAGTGAACACTAGTTCTCTCCATATAATTTAGCCCAATCTTCTTTAGTCTTTAGCTGAAGCATGCAATTAGGATTGTAGTGATGACTGTGAATTCATTTAACATTTTGCATTATGTTAGAATTTAATTTTCAAATAGAATTTACTTGGCCCTGGAATATATTAAAAATTCAAACAACCTTGAGAAGATTGACAAAAATTGGTTTAATATGTAATGATTTGAAAATGTAAGTGGATATTTTTAAGTGATTGAAGATATCAGATGCATGCAGCAAGTATGTTCAGTAACTAGCATTTCATCAAATCCTATATAATACCTTTAAAAATGTATTCTTTTGTATATTTCTTGAGATGGCATATAGTGTTTTTTTTGTTGTAAAAGGGACAGATATTTCCTGCAGTGGATTAGCTGCAGAAATCTTGATTTAAAAAAAAAAAGTCTAGATTGCTTTATAGCTAATGGAAACTAAATTAAATAGTTAGAATATTATTTTTTACTAACTAGTAACTGATACATGCTTATTTATGAGTGATACCAAATAATATAATTGATTTTGAATTATAAAGTAAAAATACAATTTATGATTAGATGGAATAAATAATTCTTTATAAGTTAAACCTTTTATACCATAATTAATATTACTGAAGACTTTGTTGATCTTTCTGGTACAATTGATTGCATGTTTTGGAGTTTCTTTAATATAATGATTAATTATTTTGTTAAAAAAGAAAGTACTTTTTACTAAGATGTATTCAGTATCTGACAATTCATCCTTTTAGAATGTACAATTGAATAGGTTTTTAAGTTGTGCAGTAATTATGTGGAAAACCACAATAATTGAATAAAAGTGTCTTTGTTTATCCTCTTTACCCTCAGGTCTTAGCAATGGCTAATCTTATATTTCCATGGGTTTGCCTATTTTTGACACTCATATAAATAGAACATATAATATATAGCCTTCTTGTTTAGCATGATTTCTTCCAGGTTTCTCCAAGTTAGAGCATGTAACTGATACCTTATTAATGACAAAAGCAGTAGCTTGTAATTTATAAAAAGACAGACTTACAGAAAAGTAAAGAATAAGAAGGCCAGTAAGATGAATCTTGCTGTTAAGCCTCACGAGCTGAGTCTGGTCAGAACCCACATGGTGGAAGGAGAGAACCTTCTCATTCAAGTTGGCCTCTGCCTTCATCCATACCTTGTGACACTCAACCTCCCTCCTTGAATAAATTAATAAACAGGACAAAAAATATAGAGCCTAATAATTTACAAATAAGAGATTTAAATAGCACTTCTTAGTATTTGAAAAATAAAAAAATAATGACATTTTAACTTCTTAGATTGTTTTGCATATAGCCACCTTTTGAAAAAATTTTATTATGAGTGTGTTTATACATTGAATGCTGGTGCACACATGTGCATACATGTGGAAATCAGAGGACAACTGGCAGGAACCGATTCTCTCCTTTCACTGTGTGGATCCTGGGGATTAAACTCAGGTTGTTACACATGAGAGCAAGCGTTTTTGGGATTTGATTTGTTTTGTTTCTTTTTGTTGTTTTTACCTGTTATGCCATCTTGCTAGTCATATATAAGCACCTTTATTCTCTGCTGGATATTAATAATCTTTTAGCAGGGCAGTTTGGCAGTAGATACCAAGGACCTTAAGGACTGTATTTTCCCTTTAGAAATAATTTACAGACGTTTAATACAGCCTTTTTAATAATGACTCCACCAAATAAAGCATTAGTCATTGTATTGAAAACTGAAACTTACTTAATAAATTATATTTCTTTTATCAAAGGAAATACCTCTACCATTAAGAATTTTGTGGGGGGCTGGAGAGATGGCTCCGAGGTTAAGAGCACTGACTGTTCTTCTAGAGTTTCTGAGTTCAATTCCCAGCAACCACATGGTGACTCAAAACCATCTGTATGTAATGGGATCCAAAGCCCTCTTCTGGTGTGTCTAAAGACAGCTACAGTATACTCATATACATAAAATAAATAAATTAAATAAATAAGTAAAAGAATTTTGTGGGTTTTGGATACAAAGAAGCATACATAGAGGCATACATAAAAGTAGGCTACTGCATACAGTTCATTCTATCATTAGACAACAGAAGGTTGGCTCTGATGGAAATATATAAGAGATAAAGCAGTTCAAAGAGAAAGAATTAATAAAAATTTAGATATATTGCTGAGCATGGTAGTACATACCTTTAATTTCAGCACTTGAAGGGCAGAGACAGATCTCCATGAGGCCAGCTTGCTCTACATAGTGAGTTCCTGGGTAGCCAGTATTACACTGTGAGACTTCTGTCAATATATATGTGTACATCTATTATATGTATGTACATATGTTACAGTGTATTAAGCAATATGAAGTAGAGATTTTAGGTATATGTATAGCAAATAGTAAGTGTATGGTTTCCTTCAGGCCATTTTAAATGTAGAAAATAGTTTGGAGTTCTTATGAGCAACTGGTCATACACATTATTTGATTAAAAAAAAAATCACATGCTTAATTGTTGTTGATTGTCCAGAGTGGAAGAGAACAAAGAAAGCTAAGGTAGGAAAGATGAAATAGAAAGTATATAATATGAGAAACAGTCAGCGGGGGGGACTAACAACTGGACTGTAAAAGAAGATTAAAGAATAAAAATAAAAAAAGAAGGTATATAGTAAAATATAGGATAGTTATTGCATAAGTCTTTTAACAGTATTGGTGGAAGTTTGATAACATCTAGTCACATATTCATAGTATCTTTTTCTTGCTTTATTCCTTCCCTGTGCTATAGTTATGGATAATAACTATTCACTTTGGTTTTTGTTTTGTAATAATATATTACTGTAAAATCCTGGAAATTGCTGCATAGACCAAGATGAGCTTAAACTCAAAGAGATTTACTTGCCTCTGCCTCCTTAGTGCTGGGATTAAATGGAAGTGTACAGCAAAGATTTATTATTTTTATTTTATGTGTATGAGTGCTTCTCTACAAGCATGTATGTTATTAATGTGTACTAGTGCCTGCAGAGGCTAGAAGGCAGCATTGAATTCCTTGGAAATGGAGCTACAGACATCTGTGAGCTACCACGTGGGTGCTGGGTACTCAGCCCTTGCCCTCTGCAAGAACAGCAACTGCTCTTAGCTGCTAAGCCATCTGCAGCACTCAGTTAAGAGACTGTCTCCTGTGGGTATTCAGGTTGTGATGATCACAGATTCTGTAAGTAGTACATTTATTCTTTAATAAATATCTTTTGACATTTAAGGGAAGAAAAGACTGAGCAGTTACTGGACTGTAAACAAGAACTTGAGCAAATAGAAGTGGAATTGAAGAGGCTGCAACAAGAGGTTTGTACCTGGATTTATACTGGAGCATGAAATAGTTGGAAATTGAGTTTCCTCCTTGTAAATTGTAACCGTGATGTCAGTATTTTAAGCCCAGTTACCTCATATATTTGTATAAAGTCAGGTAACTTTTTAGTACTTTTATCAAAATGCTGAGCCAAAGCTAGAAATAAAGGTCTTTAGACTTTTGTACTTACTTTTTAAACTTATCCAAGATTCAAAGTAGTCTTTTTGAACTGGGGTAGTTCCAAGTCCTCCTTTTTTATGTATTTGTCTTCTATTACTTAATTACCTAAGCACCTCTGTAAACTATGAATTGATCTGTTTATGTGTTTCAGCTCTCCCATAGTGATTATATTAGACTGTATATATAAAAATGTTTTCATGTATTAGTCTCCTTTTTTACATCATCCTGAATCAAGTGATAATAATTTTTTTGAGTGATAGAGAAGAAGGGAATAGAGTAGCGGGTATAAGAGTAAAAGAGACTGGTAAATATGGTCAAATTATAAACATGTATTTAAAATGTCACAATGTACTTGGCAGGAGGGGCACAAGCTTTTTTTAATCCCAGCATTTGGGAGGCAGAGGTAGATGGAACTCTGTGATTTCCAGGCCAGACTAGTCTGCAGTGAGTTCCAGGATGGTCAGGGACTACACAGAGAAATCCTGTCACAAAAATACAAACAAATAAAAAAACTAAAATATCATAGTAAAATCCATTATTTTATATAATTAACATTGTTAAATCTTAAAAGCTAGTAACAGCATTTTTGGGGTTGTTTTGTTTTGTTTTGTTTTTTGTTTTGTTTTGTTTTGTTTTTCAAGACAGGGTTACTTGGTATAGCCCTGGCTGTCCTGGAGCTCACTCTGTAGACCAGGCTGGCTTCGAACTCAGAAACCCACCTACCTCTGCCTCCAAGTGCTGGGATTAAAGGCGTGTGCCACTGCCCTGCTTGTTTTTTTGTTGTTGTTGTTTTGGTTTTGTTTTTTTAAGAAGTGATTAAACTTCTTTTACTCACTATTTTGTTGTTCTTTACTTGGGTATCTAGGTCATAAATGCCAAGGATTGGAATAAGGCTGGACAGTTATGTCTTTCCCCTAACTAACTTAGCCTGCCATTATGAATATTTTGTGTTTTTTTTTTAATTTTTGTTTGTTTTGGTAGCTTTCAGACTATACCAAAAATGACAGAAATTAGGGGTGAAAGTTCTTTATACACAGCAACTCGACTTCTTCACATTCAGTGAGTTGTGTAAATGTTGTCTTCAGCAGTTGCCTTGCCATCAGTTTGTGGAGAGCAACTGATAGTCTAGACACTAATCTGGTTATTTGGCGGTTCCCATGAGACCCCCTTGACCAACAGCACAATTAGCTGTAACCTAAACCCAGTACTAGAAACTTCATTTGATGACAAAAGATAGCCAGTTAGGACTCTGCTCTTCCCCCATTATTTGGCAGTTTCGGGTATAGCATTTTCATATCTGTGTCTTCAGTGCCTGAGATTCTCATCTCCATCTCTTATATCCTGTTGATGAGGCTTGCCTGTGAGGATTCTGTTTCATTCCTAAATTTTTCGTTTCCAGATTTTTCTTAGTTTTAGTCCATGTGCCAGCATTTATGTTAAGAACCATACGACTGCCAGGCGGTGGTGGCGCACGCCTTTAATCCCAGCACTTGGGAGGCAGAGGCAGGCGGATTTCTGAGTTCGAGGCCAGCCTGGTCTACCGAGCGAGTTCCAGGACAGCCCGGACTACACAGAGAAACCCTGTCTCGAGAAAAAAAAAAAAAAAAAAAAAAAGAACCATACGACTTCTGTTTTTTATGACTGTGTTTACATGTTACATTTCTCCACCCTTTTACGTTTACCTGTATGTATATCTAAGTTTTTTTTCTTTTATTGGATATTTTCTTTATTTACATTTCAAATATTATCCCCTTTCCAGATCTTCCCCTCTGGAACGCTCTATCCCATCCCCCCTCCCCCTCCCTCTCCACCACCTACTCCTGCCTTCCCGCCCTGGCATTCCCCTACACTGGGGCATCGAACCCCCTCAAGACCCAAGGGCCACTCCTCCCACTTATGTCCAACAAGGCCATTCTCTGCCACATAAGTGGCCTGAGCCATGGGTCCATCCATGTGTACTCTTTGGTTGGTGCTCCAGTCCCCCAGGAGCTCCTTGGGTTGTCCGGTTGACATTGTTGCTCCCCGCATGTGGCTGCAAACCCCCTCAGCTCCTTCAGTCCCTTCTCCAACTTCTTCATTAGGGACCCCACACTCAGTCCAATGGTTGGCTGTGAGCATCCACCTCTATTTGTCAGGCTCTGGCAGAGCCTCTCAGGAGACAGCAGTATCAGGCGCCTGTCAGCAAGCACTTCCCAGCATCCACAATAGCGTCCTGGCTTGGTGATTGTGTATGGGATGGATCCCCAGGTGGGGCAATCTCTGGATGGCCTTTTCTTCAGTCTCTGCTCCACACTTTTAGCTCCATATTTCCTCCTGTGAGTATTTTGTTCCCTCTTCTAAGACGCACTGAAGCGTCCACACTTTGGTCTTCCTTCTTCTTGAGCTTTATATTACCTGTGAATTGTATCTTGGGCATTTTGAACTTTTGGGCTAATATCCACTTACCAATAAGTGCATACCATGTTTTTTCTTTTGTGACTGGGTTGCCTCACTCAGGATGATATTTTCTAGTTCCATCCATTTGCCTGTGAATTTCATGAAGTCATTGTTTTTAATAGCTGAATAGTACTCCATTGTGTAAATGTACCACATTTTCTGTCCCCATTCCTCTGTTGAAGGACATCTGGGTTCTTTCCAGCTTCTGGCTATTATAAATAAGGCAGCAATGAACATAGTGGAGCATATGTCCTTGTTACATGTTGGAGCATCTTCTGGGTATATGCCCAGGAGTAGTAAAGCTGGGTCCTCAGGTAACACTATGTCCAATTTTCTGAGGAACAGGCAGACTGATTTCCAGAGTAGTTGTACCAGCTTGCAATCCCACCAGCAATAGAGGAGTGTTCCTCTTTCTCCACATCCTGGCCAGCATCTGCTGTCACCTGAGTTTTTGATCTTAGCCATTCTGACTGGTGTGAAGTGGAATCTCTGGGTTGTTTTGATTTGCATTTCCCTGATGACTAAGGATATTGAACATTTCTTTAGGTACTTCTTGGCCATTCAAGTTTTCTCAGTTGAAAATTCCTTGTTTAGCTCTGTTCCCCATTTTTTAATAGGTTATTTGGTTCTCCGGAGTCTAACTTCTTGAGTTCTTTGTATATATTGAATATTAGCCTCTATCAAATGTAGGATTGGTAAAGATCTTTTCCCAATCTGTTGGTTGCGTTTTGTCCTATTGACAGTGTTCTTTGCTTTACAGAAACTTTGCAACTTTATGAGGTCCCATTTGTCTATTCTTGCTCTTAGAGCATAAGCCATTGGTGATCTGTTCAGGAAATTCTTCTCTGTGCCCATGTATTCGAGGCTTTTCCCCACTTTCTCTTCTATTGAATTCAGTGTATCTGGTTTTATTTGCATTTTGCTACATGTTGTCCTCCAGTTGAACCAGCACCATTTGTTGAGAATGCTGTCTTTTTTCCACTGGATGGTTTTAGCTTCTTTGTCAAAGATCAAGTGACCATAGGTATGGGGGTTCATTTCTGGGTCTTCAGTTCTATTCCATTGATCTTCCTGCCTGGCACTATACCAATACCATGCAGTTTTTATCACTATTGCTCTGTAGTACAGTTTGAGGTCAGGGATGGTGATTCCCCCAAACATTCTTTTATTGTTGAGAATAGTTCTAGTTATCCCGGGTTATTCCAAATGAATATGAGAATTTCTCTTTCTAACACTATGAAGAACTGAGTTGGAATTTTGTTGGAGATTGCATTGAATCTGTAGCCATTTTGATGTTAAGAACTGTATGCAAGATCATAAACTTAGACTACCCTAGATGAATAAATCAGGAAGTGATCATTTTTATTATGTGCTCTAGTTCTTATTCTACTTCTTGATAACAAAGAGGGTGTGTGTATGTGTGTGTGTGCATGTGAGAGTATGTACATGTGCTTGAGTATGCTTATGTATGTCTGTGTGTATATGTATGAGAAGTATATGTGTGTGTAGTAGGTCACATGTTTGGATAAAATCATTTCTCTAAAAATTGTGATTTATTTTTATTACCTTGCTCTTCTATATACTTATTATCTTGTATTTTAAATCTAAACCTTTATATTAATTTTGTGTGTCTGGATATTTTGCCTGCATGTATGCCTATGTTCCACTTGAGTGCAGAAAGCGACAGATCCTCTGGAACTGGAGTTACAGATGGTTTTTACTCACTGTGTCGGTGGTAGGAATTGAACCAGGTCCTCTGGAAGAGCAGGCAGTGCTCTTAACAGTTCTTAGCCATCCCTAAAGTTAACTTTTAAGCTTAAATTTAATGAATGTTGTCTAAGGTAGAAGTTAACCTAATTTTCAGTAAATTTAAAAAATTGCTAATGGAGAACTTTTTATTAAAATTTGTATATAAACATATTTTTAAAACTGTTTTGTACTTGGTTCAAGGAAAAAAGCTTAGCTTGTCTTCATTTTTCAAGAAACAAATTATTCTTTACAATACAATTTTCTTTTAAAATATATAATTTATTATATTTTATTAAATTAATGAAGTTATTTGGACAAAAATGGCTTAAAAAGAAGGTTTATACTCAAGATATTATTTATATTTATATTTATATTTATATTTATATTTATATTTATATTTAGAACATGAATTTGCTTTCGGATGCTCGATCTGCTAGAATGTACCGAGATGAATTGGATGCCCTCCGAGAGAAAGCTGTCAGAGTTGATAAGCTTGAAAGTGAACTCAGTAGATATAAGAGAGAGACTACACGATATTGAATTTTATAAGGCAAGAGTTGAGGTATGTTACATAATTATTCATACTTATTTTAAAGTGTTAAGATTTTCAAAATGCATTTTATAAAGAAGAATAATTTAATTTAGAGGTAACATTAAGGTCTTTGAGTTGTTTATTTAAATATCTTCACACATTATAAAGCTTAATGAATCCTTTAGTGCACTCTTACCCCTCCACCTACCCTACCCCTACAGTTTAGCATTGTAGCCTTGGAAGACTTTTGAAGATCACCTCTAACACTCAAAATACTTATCTCTATTAGTTTCAAGCTTGTTCCCAAAATAATGGAAAATATTTGTCTGATTATTGTTTTTGGTATTAGGATATTGGGATCAATGAAGGCTTTGTATATACAAATGAATTAGGAAAAACCGCCTTTTTTGTCTGAGTTTGACATCCTTGCATCCATTCCTCGTTTCTGTTAACTTCCTTATTTTCAGCAAACATGAAACTTTGTTAAGTTTCTGTATGGGGATGAAAAGAGAGTATGTGGAATCAAGAAATAAAAACTGGAAAGAGTAGGTCATACGGTTTGCAGCTAAGGCTCATGACAAGAGTTTTAAGTTCAAGGATCTACATGATGGAAAGCTAGAACCAACCACTGCAAGTTGTTCTGTGAGCTCTATTTGGGTGCTGTAGAATGTGCCTGTACACATAGACTAATAAGTAAATAATTAAGTGTAATTTCAACATGAGAAAATAGAACATTTAGTCATTTATTCCTTTTATTAGTAAATTTATTTATTGCTGGGCAGTGGTGGCACACGCCTTTAATTCCAGTACTTGGGAGGCAGAGGCAGGCGGATTTCTGAGTTCGAGGCCAGCCTGGTCTACAGAGTGAGCTCCAGGACAGCAAGAGCTACACAGAGAAACCTTGTCTCGAAAAACAAAAAACAAAAAAAAAAAACAAAAAACAAAAAAAAAAAAAAATTATTTATTATTCTACTGATACTTAAGATTGTAAGATAAAATACACACATGTACAAACACATATAACCATGTATAACATCCATATTATATCTGTTTTGGATATAATGGTCTTAAAGCATGACAGTATATACCAGTAACCCCAGCTCAGGAGACTCAGGTGGGAAGATCAGTGTTTGAGACCATTCTTGAATACATAGGGAAATCCTATCTCAAAATCCAGCAGAACAATGTATTTTCTCTAGACTTTATAAACAACCGACATATTATTTAGCAAAATAACAATTGTGAATACATACTTCAAAATTATATAAAAGGATTTCCTCAAATGGTTTATTTGACATTTATCATGAGGACTAAGGATTAAGCTCAGTGTTGGACATCTTGCCATACATGCACAATGCTCTGGATTTTAGCCCCCATACAAGAAAGACTTGAAAAGGCACAGTGGTGCATGCCTTTAAACCTGGCACTCTAGAAGCAGAAGCAGGTGAATCTGTGAGTTTAAGACTATCCTGGTCTACATAGTGAATTCTAAGCCAGCCAGGCTACATAATGAGACCCTGACTTAAGGATGGAATGGCAGGGAGGGAGATAGAGAGGTAAAAAAGAGTCTGAGTGATTGCAGCAGATCATGGAGGCTTATAAAACCCCAGCACACTGAGAGGTAGACGCAAGAAGCATCACAAGTTTGTAGACAGCCTGGGCTTATTGACTATTTAAGAAGACTCTGTTTCAAAATATTATAAATTAAATTGACAAGAGTCTTATTTTATCGTTTATGTGAGTTGGGTCTTAGTTTTGTATTGTAAAAACCTAGAACAAGTCAACTTTCAAGTTATTCCTCTATAGAAATTTTAAGTCTCTCTCAGTAGCAAGTAAGTGTTAATTTTATGAAGTTTTATATCTCTGAACCCTGTGACCCACTGAAATGTATTCTATCACTTGCCTGTGAAGTTACAGTGATATTACTCATTCTAAGGCTTACATGTTTTGAATGTGTAAGATGTTTAATTCTGGGGCAGGGAGTAGAAAGTAGGCAAAGCCAAAAAGAAACAACTGTTTAGTACTAAATAGCTTTACTCTTACATGAAAATGGGGATAAGAATGGTGTAATATGTTTATTTGTAATGATGCGTTTTTACCTTCTAAGTTTCAAAAAACAGATATTAGCACATTTCTAATTAATTTTTAAAAGCCTATTTTAAATGTTTATAGGAATTAAAAGAAGATAATCAAGTTTTATTAGAAACAAAAACTATGCTGGAAGATCAACTAGAAGGAACTCGGGCTCGTTCTGACAAATTACATGAATTAGAAAAAGAGAATTTACAGCTAAAGGCTAAATTGCATGATATGGAAATGGTAAGATTTATGGAATTCATCAGTTTTCCTGGTTTCTAAGGAAGAATTCTGTGATTGAGATTCCATGATTGAACTATATTCCCTATAATGACAAGGATGACTAGAGTCTTTAGTAAGGCTTTGACATAGACTAGATAGCTCAATAATTTCAAGATAGTTCCACCATTACATAAAATAAATATACAGTGGCATTTTCTGTTTCAATTTAGATAGATATTATGTACTAATTTTTGCATTTATAAAACAGTAAAACTATTTTACAAGCATGTCTTTTAAAATGAAAAATATTACAGCTATCTGATAAAATTTATCAGTGGCCATAACTATTTTGTTAAATGACTAAAATTGTTAGTATGAAGGAACATTTTCATTTTGTCCCTAAAGATTATTTATATCCAAGAATATATGTTCAAATTGAACTTGATAAGTTTAAAAAAAACAAAAACAGAGGACACAGTGGGTAAGAAGGAGGGAATTTAGGAGAAGGTAAAAGAGGAGTCAAACATGTTATAGAAATTCTCAACTAAATTTTTAAAATGATGATTTTAAAAGGCTGTCAGGTACCTGATCAATATTGATCAGTGGTGATTACAATAACTAAGCATTGCCTTCAATGAGAAAATTTTAAGGAACTAAAAACATTTCATTTAAAATAAGTAAAAATAAATGAATATGGATGGAAATTACACTATTTCTTAGCTTTCTTTTCCTATTCTGTATAATTGAAAAGGAACGAGATATGGATAGAAAGAAGATTGAAGAATTAATGGAAGAAAATATGACTCTGGAAATGGCACAGAAACAAAGCATGGATGAGTCCTTACACCTTGGCTGGGAGCTGGAGCAGATATCCAGAACTAGTGAACTTGCTGAAGGTAGTCTCAGTTTTTTGTTTCCTTTAAGTAGATTAATAAATAAATGAAGATTATTTATATTTCTTTATTTTTCCTAGCTGAGATCCCACAAGACAAGCAGTTGTCTCCAAAATTATTATTACTATATCTTGTTTTTACTTTTTTATAACTTAAAACTCAATTTTACTTGTTCAGGGAGAAGAAGGGCTTTTTAAAAACCTGAATCCTAGCCCTTTCTGTTTAGAGTTGTATCAGATAATTCTCTTATAGCTTCATTTAGCATGTAACATAAATTATACATTACTCTAAAGCAAAACTTGAGTTTTGCGAATTCATTAACGGGTTTGGATGGTTGGTTAGGCACTATTTCAAGTTACTATCACAGGAGATGGAATACTAATTTACTGGCTTCTTCTGAGAACTATAGTCTTCCATTAAGTAAAACAGTTGTCTTATCTCGTCAGTATGTTCTTAGGATACAGACAAATTAAACTAGGACGTTAGAAATCTAGTACGAAGGCCCTAAAAGTGAATATGTACTCAGAGTAAAGTCAAGGGTCTTCATGGCTATGGCTGTTTTCTTTTTTTTTTTTTTTTTTTTTTTTTTTGGTTTTTCGAGACGGGGTTTCTCTGTATACGTTCCTGGAACTCACTCTGTAGACCAGGCTGGCCTCAAACTCAGAAATCCACCTGCCTCTGCCTCCCAAGTGCTGGGATTAAAGGCATGCGCCACCAACGCCCGGCTGGCTGTTTTCTTAACAAATGTAAATAAATTATCCATACCAGGTGATTCATTGCTGAGGATAATGAAAGACTACTAGATACATTTGTAACTTCTTCCTGGGTGTGGTAGCACACACCTTTCATCCCAGGACTCACTAGGTAGATAGAGGCAGGCAGATTCTGAGTTTGAGGCCAGCATGGTCTACATAGTCAGACCCTGTCCTTAAAAAAACAAATTTGTATTGTGCTTCTTTATTTTTTTTTCCAGATCCTTTCTTAAAAATTAAGTTTATTACACTTGTTTGCATTATAAGCTTGGGTATGCTATTAGTTCTACAATTTCTAAATGACACAGTATTAGATTATTTTACCTGAGTTTTTTAAGCAAATATTTTTTTTAAACACTTGCCAAATGTAACACACTATACTGGATGGTGAGTACAAAGTTACCAGGTAACAGGTAAACAGAGTACATAGATATAAGCTCTGAAAGAATTTCTAGTTTAGTGCTTATAAGTAATTAGTTATACAGATAGATGTTTCATCCTGTATATTATTTATTAAAGTTTTAATGGTTTTATACTTAAGAACCTAATAATAAAATCCTAGTGTCCTATGTGCTGACTTAATAAGTAGTGAACTCATGGAAGTTTATTACTTCAAGTATTTGTGTAGCTTTTATTTGTACTTCTGTAAATTGAGTTACAAAGAAAGCGGCTCAGACTTCAATTTTCTGCTACAAATAAAGCCTGTATGTGTGTGCTTACCTATATGTGGAAGACAGAGAAGATGGTAGTTTGAATGAAAATGAATAAAACTGTAAGTTTAAAAACAAAAAAAAAATTAGTTCAATAAAGATGAGGTATATAAAGTCAAAATAGTATTTTCATACATTAACAATAGATTATTGAAAAAAATCAAGAAAAAATCGCACTTGTAATACCTATTAAGAAGAACTGGTGGTGGTGCACACCTTTAATCATAGCCCTCAGGAAGCAGAGGGAGGTGGATCTCTGAGTTCAGACCAGCCTGATCTACATAGTGAGTTCCAGGACAGCCAGAGCTACACAAATTAACCCTATCTTTAAAAAGAAGAAGGAAGCCTGGCACTGGTGGCTCACGCCTTTAATCCCAGCACTTGGGAGCAAAGGCAGGCAGATTTCTGAGTTCAAGGCCAGCCTGATCTACAGAGTGAGTTCCAGTACAGCCAGGGCTATATAGAGAAACCCTGTCTCTTAACACCTCCCCACCCCAAAAAAAAAAAAAAAAAAAAAAAAAAAAAAAAGGAGGAGGAGGAGGGAGGAGGAAGGTAGTCCCTGAGGAGAGAGGAAGAGGAGAAATAATAAACAGATTGACAGGATGGCTCAGTAGGTAATTGTAACTGCAACCAATCAGTCCTAATGACCTGAGTCAGGCCCCAAGATCCACATGGTAAAGAGGACAGACAGCACACACATTTTTAAATGTGAGTTAGGACTGGAGAAGGTTGAGTGATTGAAAACACTGACTGGTCCAGAGAACCCTTGTTTGATTCCCACTACTACATGGCAGTTCAAACCTTGTAACTGCAGTTCCAAGGGATCTAATGTACTCTTCAGGCTTTCACCGACACTAGGACTGCAAGTGGTTCACAGATCTGCATCACATAGATGCAGAGAAAATGCCCATACACATAAAATAAAAATAAATGCTCTTAAAAAAACACATTTATACAAACAATGGCATATTAGCAACAACAAAAACAAAATAGTAGGCATATAAAGAAATGAAACAGAATAGCAAGCTCAGAAATAAAGCTATGCATTTATGCTCAACTGATACTTGACAAACATGACAGAGAAGTAGTGTAGAAAATGATAATCCTTTCAATTAATGGTGCTGGGAAAATGCTGTTTGGTTGTAAAAGAATGACATATACTCAGATTTCACACCAGTGCAAATAGATGAAAGATTGAAAAGGAAGACCTGAAACTATAAAACTACTAGAGAACATCATGTCGTGTGTTTTAAATATAAATTTTATTTTTCAGTTAAAAATATGCCAGTACTAACATGAAAACCAAAATAATTTACATGAAAATGTAGATTTACAATTAAAACAATTTCCATTTATTCTCAAATTTTTGTCATTCTTCAATGACAGTTATGAAAAATTATATGTATTGTTTCCTAGGTCATATCATATTTTATAGTTGAATAAACTGTACCTGATGACATCGAAAAGTTTTTAATGCAACAAATGAGCTTGTTTTGTTCTTGTGAAAATATGTAATCCAGGTTGAACTGACCGAGGTGCTACACTCAATGCTGTAGGACTAAAGTTACAGCTCTTGGAAGAGTGCTTGCCTAACAGTGCAAGCTGATGGAAAGGAATGCCGTATTGCATGTTACATGTTACCATGCTATGTTTTAATTTATGAGACAAAGCCAGATTTGCAAAATGATACTAACAGTTTTTTTTAATATTTTAGGTATACTCAGATTAGTCACTTAAAAAATTTTTTTACCCAAAATGCAAAAAAGGTGATGTTGTATTTCCAGATGTGTATTTTAACCTTTCACTGGGTATCATCCTGAACAATCTGTAAATTTACAGTTAAATGTAAGTCATACTGTTTGTTTCTTTTGAGTTAGGGTCTCATAAAGCACAGGCTGGAGTCAGACTCGACAAGTTAGGTGAGGAGACCCTTGGAATTCTTGATCCTATTGCCTCTGCTTCTCATGGGCTGGAATTAGAAATGTGTGCCACCACACCAAAAAGAAATAATATTTCTGAGGAAGTGAAAGGATTGTAGCCTGAAATATCAACAACAAAATATGTGACAGTCTAGTAGGATTTTAAAATTCTGTGATTGTATAGTAAACTTTCAACTAAAAGGTACCAATGTGATGTCTAGACCAAATAGTTTTTCTTTATTTAAATAATAAGATTATTTACTGTACCCAATTTTGACCAATATTTAAATGTGGTAGGGACATGTACTTTTGCAATGATATGAATACAGATGCACAGTTGAGAAATAGGGACATGGAAGACTTCAGTGACAGCCCTACTTCCACCCCAACCCTCCCCTATCCCCTACCCCCCAAAATAGTAACAGCCTAGACAAGGGAACCAGGACAGGACAGGACTGGGAAGTAAATGTGACAGGTATGTACGATGTGAAATTTCCATAGAATCAATAAAAATGCTGGGAAAGAAAAAGAGTGTTATGTTAAAGGTGCTTTCTCATGACAAAATAAACCAGATATTGATCTTCACTCCTAAGTTGAGCATTGACTTCTTTTTTCAGAAGAATATGAACAGTGTATATGATCTTCAAACAATTTATAAGGGTTCTTCTCTAGCTACCTTTTAATATTTGAAGTCACTTCAAAATTTTGATATGCTTTTTTATTTCATGAGTTAGAGGGATCTTGTAAGATTGCAAGGCAATCTTTGTAATTTATCTAATAACCCAACATCATCAACATGACAATTACCAAGTAATTTCCCATGGAACTAGAACTCTGTAGTCTCTTAAGTTTAAGTTATGTATGTTAGAAGCTCAAGACTTAAGTTTGTTTTGTTAGTTTTTTTAATTATGTCTATCTTAGATAACTTAAAATTTTATGAAGTTAAAGATCAAGTATCAGGGTACCTTAGAAATCAGTATTTTTAATAGTTTTATTAGTGACATTTTTCAATATTACAGCACCACAGAAATCATTGGGCCATGAGGTAAATGAATTAACATCAAGTAAGTTATTAAAGTTGGAAATGGAAAATCAAAGTTTGACAAAAACTGTAGAAGAGCTTCGGAGTACTATGGACTCAGCAGAAGGCAGCACTTCCAAAATCCTAAAAGTTGAAAAGGAAAACCAGAGACTGAATAAAAAGGTAAACTAAAATTTAATCTTTATTGTAATGTTAATTTATATCAGTGACTTGTATTTTTCATTCGTATTGTATTAATATTGTTTAATCTCATTTTTAAGTATTAAGTGGAATAAATGAACCAAACCCTCTGACTGTCATTCAGGTTCAATAATAGTGAACTTAATTTTGGGCTGGGGATATCACTCAGTGGTAGAGCATTTGCTTGGTATATGTCCCCAGTACCTCAAAAAAGAAATTAAGAAAAACAAACTTGTTTTACTGATCTTACTTCATTATTACATCCTTATGGCCTTGGGATCAGTCTCTTATTTTAACAACAAAACATTAGAATATAAATCTCCAAAAGATAAGGAATTTTTAGAACACAATAACAATTGTCATACCAAAAATTAGCTTTTTAAAGTTTTTATTATTTTTATTTTATGTATATAGGTGTTTTGCCTGTATGTGTATCTGTGTAGTACGTGTGTGCGGTATCTGCAGAGGCCAGAAGAGGGCATCAGATCCCCTGGAACTGGACTTACAGACAGTTGTGAGCCCCTCTGTGATTGCTAGAACCTCAACTCTTACCTTCTGCAAGAGCAGCTTAATCATTTAGCCAGGTCTCCAGGCCTCTTGTCCAAAGTAACTTTTTGTTGTTGTTGAAAACAAGTCTTACTGTGTTATCCTGGTAACACAAATCTCAAATCTCACTAAGAGGTATACAATCCATTGCTATAATGCTGAAGTCTTCTTATTTAGTACTTAAGTCCCTCTGTTTTTCCTATCACATTTTCTGTTGACAGAATTAGATTGTGTAGTAATTGTGTAATTGTGTAGTAATTGTGTAATCCACAATGTCGATTTGTTGCTTGCTTCGTTTGTTCTGCACTTAGCAAGTTTCTCTCTGTATTTCGTCTTTTATCTACAAATTTTACTGTGCTTTAAAATTATTTTTTTTGAATCATGGATATTTGTAGAGTATGTGTATCTCATTTGGGTGGCATGTCTGCTCACCTGCCTTTTATAATGTTACAGAAAGTTTGTAAGTTAGTTTCTGTAACTAATTAGAGGTTTAACAGATCCTGTATCCTAATTATATTACTTCGTGGTTTGTTAATTGGATTTATTACAAAGAAACTTTGCTTTTGAGAATTATTGTTTTTTCTTAAGGTACCAGTTTCTCGAGTGCACAGCTGATAGAAGAACACTGATGTCCTTTTTCTTTTTCTACCTGACCGGAGATTGTGGACTGGTTTCACATAGCCTCCTGAGATAAATCAAATCTGTTACTTGTTTTAGTGGGTTGGCTTTTTTTGTTCTTGTTTTTTGGGTTGTTTGTTTGCTTGTTTGTTTTTTGAGCTTGTATATTTTAACATTTGAGGTATCTTTGCCTTCTGCATTTATTTTATTTACTATCTAAGTGTGAGCCTTCTTTAAAAATATTTTTGAGATAATAATATATCATTTTCCCCTTCCCTTTCTCTCTCTAAACCTTCCAATGTATCCATCTCCCATTACTTGCTTTCAATTCATGTCCTTTTTCTTTGACTGAGGGATGTGTGTGTATTCCTAAATTCACAAATATAGCCTAAATCTGTATAATGTTATTTGTATGTATATGTTTTCAGATCTGACCATTTGGTATGGTTGACCAATTATGTGCTCTTCTCCAGGAAAATTCTTTGTCCATGGTCAATATCTTGTCGATTTGTTTGTCTAGGCCTTGTGAGCGTTTATTCCTCCATGTTAGCATGACCCTTGTTGTCATCCTTGTTTAGCTATTGTTTGGGTAGCATGTTGGTGAGACTACAGTACTGTAGTTTGTCATTTATTTCTAGGACACACGTCTTACAGCAAGCTCTCTTTGAGTCTTAGATGCAGGAGTTGTGTTGCAAATATACATAGTCACTGTGTGTTGCAAAGAAAAGTTCCATGATAAAGTCTGAGGACTATACTTATCTATAGGTATCAAGACAGGTATTTAGACTGTAACTAGGGGTTATGCTGATTTGTAAGAGACTGTTTAAAAACTATTCAGATTCCTTATCATAGCCTTAGTGCTAAGGTTTCTTTCAATCCTTCCTTTCCTCCTCCTTTTGGTAGGTGTTTTTATTTTAAAGTAAGGTTTTTTATATGCAGCTCTGGCAGACCTGTAACCCACTATGTAGACTAGGCTACCTCTGCCTCTCCAGTACTGAGGTTGAAGGTGTACAGCAACACACTCAGTACTGAAACTTATTTTTAAACCATTACTCCAAGACATTTTGGAAACAGCCATTTTTCTAAAAAGTTTCTATTTCTTTTAGTGGGAAAATGGGTTTCATTGTTGTTTCGTTTAGTTTTTTGAGACAGTATCTCACATTGTCATCTAAACTGGCTGGGAACTACTATGCAGTGTAGTCCAGATTGATCTTGAACACACTGTGGTCTTCGTACCTCTGTCTCCTGAGTGCTTGGTTTATAGCCATTTGCTATCATACTTGGTAGGAAATAATAAAGAGCACAGATTAACATTATAAAAACTTAATTTTTTAAGATTTATTTTTATTTATATGTTTGTGTTCGTGTGGATGTCTGCCATGTGTATGCTGCTGACTGGGAATGTCAGAAGAGGGCAATAGGAATCCTCTAAACCTGGGGCTGGAGGGGTTGTTAAACCTCTTGAAATGGGTGCTGTGAACTGAACTCAGAGCTTTTGGGAGAATAGTGAACTCCCTTAACTGCTAAACCATCTCTCTCCATCCTGTGAATTTTAATTAGACTTTCATTGAATAGAAATACTCAGTTGTATAACCAAGTAGTTTATTTTGCATATTTTTGAGGTTCACATGACATAATTCTATGTAAGTGGTATATCGAAAATTGGGCATACCTGAACTCAGGACATAGTCCAGCTGGTGGAGCAGTCTCACATGCATGAAACTCTTCCTTTGATCCCTAGCACTGCACAACATGGGTGATGTCGTATCACAGTACTTGGGATGTGGAGCAGGAAACCAAGTCTCAAAATCATTAACAACAGGGAAATAGTAAGATTGCTCCTCAGTGACTATATATTTGACCCTACCCGCGGGTCCAGTTATTCGTGGGGGTCGAGGGGGCCCTCACCTGTAAAGGAACACCGGGGAGAGAAGGGGCGAGACCAAGCAAAATGGAGCCTTGTCAAGGTCTGCTTTAATGCGGAAGTGGCTTGCAAGATATACTCTAGGCAGGGGAGGAAGGGGAATAAGGAACAGGGTGGGGGGGTCATTGCTTAGGGCTATCCCACTATTGAATGCTTATTGCCCTAGACCATCCCACTGTTGTAAACAGCTTCCAGGAAATGCCAGAAGTTCTTTAAGTTCCTGAGACCTGAGACCCAAGAAAGTCCTTTCTTAACCTTGTACTGACTAGGCTTTCCAGAACAGCAGGTAATTTCCTGAGGTTCTCTTAGAACAGCAGGTAGTTTCCTGAATTTGGCTCCCAACATATATTGATGTTCCAAATATCATATAAATGAGAATTTCTTTAATGTGGAGATATACCTTTCAAATACAAGACTGGCATTTTCAAACCAGAAACCAGCAGAATGTTTAGCACTTAATGGCTACTCAGATATTAGCTGAATTAGATGATGAATTTTATTTGAACTTAATAGAAAACTACATTCCATAAAAAGCTGACAACCTGAGTTTAATCCTCACAACCCAAGATGGAAGAAAAAAATTAATTCCCAAATGTCATCTGAGCTCCACATGTATGCTATGTCATAACTATGCCTATACATATACATACATACATCATACACACAAAATTAAAATTTTAAAGATGTATAGATATTTATTTACTTCTTATGCTTAAGATGTTCTATGTAATATGTATCTTTCTGTCTTAGAGACTTGCTTTGAGAACCAGTGCCTTAGATTTTCCAAATAGACCCTCGTTTTTATGCTAGATATTTTTGTGTGGTTGTGTAGTGTTTATACATGTTTGTGTGTACATGTGTACAACCTTATCACTACAATCCCTCA
This sequence comes from Mastomys natalensis, assembly GCA_021653895.1. Lineage (NCBI taxonomy): Eukaryota > Metazoa > Chordata > Mammalia > Rodentia > Muridae > Mastomys > Mastomys natalensis. Next base: position 181,345 of record JAJTUV010000271.1, read on the forward strand.
TAGGCATTACCTCACAGTTAAGCTCGGAAGCCTGTCTCTTAACAGATTCTCAAGCCCATCAAATTGTTAGGTAGCACTAAACTATCATTACATATTTCCATATGTAATAGGTAAAAACAAATTATTTAGTTATCAGTAGGTTAAGAAAAATACTATATCGAGGAACATGTTGGGGAGCAAAGCTGTTCACCTTATGACAACTGAGAAGAAAGGGAGTAGAAGGAGCAGGGGTCCCAGCTCCCCCCACTTCCAAGCTTGTGACTTCTACTAGTTCCTCTGTTCTAACACCACAGACCCGAAGGGTGTTCCTTGGTGATTGAAGAGCTCGCTTAGTATGCTCAGTGCCACAGCACTATGGGCTTAACCTCACTACCGCATAAATAAATCAATATGTAAAGTTAAAATGAAGCCCTCAGGAGGTGAGACAGACACTGCTATCTTTTGTCTCAAATTGTGCCTTTCTCTCCTCAGTACCATGATTACAGGCATAGGTCACCGTATACCTAGAATGTAAGTTTTGCTGCAGGTTATTTCTTCAGTATTGCTCTTCCTTCTTAATTTTCACCAAGTCCCCTATTTGTTGTTTGATTAAACTTCCATCACCACATCTCTCTTTTACCTACCTGATCTTTTATAATTTCTTCCTTCTTCGTTACCAACAATGTCTAGGGTAATAAAATTGTATATTATAAATCTACTGTAGTAAAGAGTTTTCTGATGAGATTTGTATATCATAAGTACTTATTCTGCTAGGTTTGCTTTTGTATGTCAAAATAGAAACCTGTCTTAACATAGAGAAGAAAAGAATCATGTATGCAAACTTTATACAATCATTGTAGAATGCTACTTGAAATTTTAAACAAGATTCTTAATTTCTATCATTTGGATATTAAAATGATTTGATCCTTAATTAAATAGTCATCTTTTAATTTGGAATATTTTGTCTGTTAAGTTTTTAATATGTTGGTTTTATGATTTAATTTTCTCTAGGTTGAAATTCTTGAAAATGAAATTATTCAAGAAAAGCAAAGTCTTCAGAATTGTCAAAACTTAAGCAAGGATCTAATGAAAGAGAAAGCTCAGCTTGAAAAAACAATTGAAACACTCAGAGAAAATTCAGAGAGGCAGGTTGGTGTATCTCACTTAAGCAGTTGTTCTAAAGTGAATGTTTATATGCCACTACAAAGACATCTACTACAACTTTGTAGATTTCAAACTAACTACAATAGCTCCCCAGTACACATAGGTTTGCCTCACTGTTACTTAGAGTCCATCACAGTCCAAAAATGGTAAGTCGTTTAATGTATGCAGCTGTTTCCAGAAGTCAGCAATATGTAAATCCTAAGTTGTCTGTCATTCTGAGTAGTGTCATAAAATCTTGTGTGTTCCAGGTCCCACAAGTTCCTCCTGTTTCCACTACCTGCCCATAACTACTAATTACCCTTGTGCATAGCGTTTTCATTCAGGTCACCCTTATTTTACTTAATAATGGCCCTATGTTACAATTCATATATATCAGAGAAACTATTAAGTGCTTCCTTAAGGTGAAAAGTTTATAAAGTTTTCCAGATAGGAAAGAAAAAAATACACCAAGGTTTATGATATACTTATTGTGCCTAATACTAAATTACCATCATCACTGTGTGTGGAAACAAAACACTACATATAGATAGAGAACTATTTGCAGTGTTAAGACTCCATGGGGGATTTTGAAATATATTCCATCTGAATAGGGAGGTATTGCTCTATCATTTCACGTTTTCTATACCATATACTTAGAAAATTTGAAGAGAAGCTTAGAAATTTTTATATTGCCTGTTTGCTTAATAATAATTCATTATAAATGTTCTTCAGTTCCTGCACTTTTCAGGTGTCTGTAGAATAGCCCTGCAGTTTTAAAAAGAAGTTGGAGAAAGTGCATAGTACTGCCACCCTAGTAACAAGGGAGCAATGTGATGGCAGCAAGCATCTTGAACATTTGAAAGTTTGAAACTCATATCAGGTTATGCTATAAATTGGATAAATTTGTTTTTAGATATACTAGGTCACTTTGTTGTTTACATGTTACCCAACTAAAATTATTCTTAGAAATGATGACACATACACATAAACAACATCAATCCACCTTGTATAGGCAAAAACATAAAAATTATTTAATGAAAATTTATCTTAATGTCTTTAGAGACATTTGAAGTAAGTTAATTCTAAACAACTGAAGATCATTTTAATTGTAGATGCTTTGCTTTTCTATTAGCCATTCCTTCAGACTGTAAAATCCCTAAAAACATGAACGTTAGTGACATGACAGTACAGATACAAAGTGGTCTTTCAGTTATATTTGTCACATTAAGCAGTAAGCCATACATTCTAGAACATCCATGTTCTTCTTGTTTTTGAAAGTTTAAAGACTGTATTTATTCATTGTAATTTTAATTTTTTTTTTATTTTGTCAAATTAGATTAAAATATTGGAGCAGGAAAATGAACTTCTGAATCAAACAGTGACTTCTTTACGGCAGCGTTCCCAGATTAGTGCTGAGGCAAGAGTGAAAGACATTGAAAAAGAAAATAAAATTCTCCATGAATCTATCAAAGAAACAAGTGGAAAACTAAGCAAGATTGAATTTGAAAAAAGACAAATGAAAAAGGAATTAGAGCTTTATAGAGAGAGAGGAGAGCGAGCGGAAGAACTTGAAAATGAGTTGAATCGTCTTGGAAAGGAGAACGAATTGTTGCAGAAAAAGATAACTAATTTAAAGATTACATGTGAAAAACTTGAGACATTAGAACAGGAAAATTCAGAGCTAGAAAGAGAAAATAGGAAATTTAAAAAGAGCTTGGATAGCTTTAAAAACCTTACCTTTCAGTTAGAATCTCTAGAAAAAGAGAATTCCCAACTTGATGAAGAAAACTTAGAGCTGCGAAGAAGCGTGGAGTCTCTGAAGTGTGCGAGCATGAAAATGGCCCAGCTCCAGCTGGAGAACAAGGAGCTGGAAAGTGAGAAGGAGCAGCTTAAGAAGGGCTTGGAGCTCATGAAAGCCTCTTTCAAGAAGACAGAACGATTGGAAGTTAGCTACCAGGGACTAGACACAGAAAATCAGAGACTACAAAAAGCTCTAGAAAATAGCAATAAAAAAATCCAACAGTTAGAGAGTGAGCTACAAGACTTAGAGATGGAAAATCAAACATTACAAAAAAACCTAGAGGAACTGAAAATATCTAGCAAAAGACTGGAACAACTAGAAAAAGAAAACAAGTCATTAGAGCAAGAGACATCTCAACTTGAAAAGGACAAGAAACAGTTGGAGAAGGAAAATAAACGACTCCGACAACAAGCAGAAATAAAAGATACTACATTAGAAGAAAATAATGTGAAAATTGGGAATTTGGAAAAAGAAAACAAAACTTTATTCAAAGAAATTAGTGTATATAAAGAGTCCTGTGTTCGTCTAAAAGAATTAGAAAAAGAAAATAAAGAGCTTGTGAAAAGAGCAACTATTGATATTAAAACCTTGGTTACATTACGTGAGGTAAATATATTTACCTAAACTTAAGGCAAACACTTTTTATATTTGTAGTCCACATTTATTGAACCCATCAGTAACTTGGGCCATCTTTTCTATAGTTCAGTACAATTTTGGAATTAGAACTAGAAACAACTTCTAGCTTTCCTATTCAGTTGAAATTTTAAGTTGTATCTTTAAAATCATTAGTAATAAGGTATTAATGATTAGAGCAAGTGTTTCTTATCAGGTACTTGGCTAAGGATTCACATGTAAGTTGTACTCAAGTAAATGTATATGATTTTCACAACCAATACTATTTTTATCTTTCACATTAGCAAACAAGTTCAGAAACATTAACTTACTCAGAACCACAGTTAAAGGATTGAATTTCTGCATTTGATCTCAGGTCTTTTAAACTCCAAAACTCAGTGATGTTTGAGAAGCCTGAGAATGAAAATCAGGTTCAACTTAAACTTCAACATTGAACTATTGAGAATTCTTTCATTTATAAGATTTAATTTATGATATTTCCTGTGCTTCATTAAAGTCCATGAGTGTGTTGGAGGCTCCCTTACAGTTTTCAAACCCATGTTGTATGTTTATCAGGAAAGAGGGAAACTCTTTTGTAACATTAGCATTATAAAGAAGTAGCAACACATACACAGAAAAAGAGTTTATTTCCATTAAAAAATATTTTTCAAAAAATATTTTGAGCAAGAAAAGATTTTTAAGAAATGATTTCAGCTGGGTTAAAATGCACTGCTTCACTACTTTTTGGAAAGGGTCAGTCACATTTCTGATCTGGTTCAAATTATGTCTTGTTGGGTTGTGGTAGTCTTGACAGACATTCTTTTCTTTTTTTTTTTTTTATGTTTTATGTCCTTATTAGTTGAGTGGATGTATCATCTATAATTTTAAAAAAACAGTGAGTGAGAGACAATCACGATCACAATGGTCATATTTTTCAATGAATAACTTTCAGAACAATCTATAAGCTATTTTCCATTTTTTTTCTGTTAAACATGTCAACTTTATTTCCTTTTTTTTATTGGATATTTTATTTACATGTCAGATGTTATCCCCTTTCCCCATTTCCCCCCACCCAGGAACCCCCATCCCATCCCCCTCTTCCTGGTTCTTGAGGATGTGCCCTACCCACCCGCCCACCCCCACCTCCCTACCCTTGAATTCCCCCACACTGGGGCATCCAGCCTTCACAGTACCAAGGACCTCCTCTCCCACCTATGCCCAACAAGGCCCTCCTCCCCTACATATACACCTGGAACCATGGGTCCGTCCCTATGTTCTCCCAGGCTGGTGGTTTAGACTCTGGGAGCTCTGGTTCGTTGGTATTGTTGCTCTCCCCATAGGGCCACAAACCCTTTCAGCTCCTTCAGTCTTCTCTCTCACTCCTCCATTGGGAACCCCATGATCAGTTCAATGGTTAGCTGTAAGCATGCACCTCTGAATATGTCAGACTCTGGCAGACCTCTAAGGAGACAGCTATATCAGGCTCCCGTCAGCATACACTTCTGGCATCCACATCACTGTCTACCTTTGGTGACTGCACATGGGATGGAAACCCAGGTGGAATGGTCTACAGACTGCCCCTCCTTAGTTTCTGTCCCATGTTTTGTCTCCATATTTGCTACCATGAGTATTTTGTTACTCCTTCTAAGAAGGACCAAAGCACCCACACTTTGGTCTCCCTTCTTCATGAGCTTCATGTGGTCTATGAGCTTCTGGGATAATATCCAATTATCAGTGAGTGAATACCGTGTGTGTTCTTTTGTAATTGGGTTACCTCACTCAGGATGATATTTTCTAGTTCCATCCATTTGCCTAAGAATTTCTCGAATTCATTGTTTTTAATAGCTGAGTAATACTCCATTGTGTAAATGTACCACATTTTTTGTATCCATTCCTCTGTTGAAGGACATCTGGGTTCTTTCCAGCTTCTGGCTATTATAAATGAGGCTGCTATGAACATAGTGGAGCATGTGTCCTTGTTATATGTTGGAGCATCTTCTGGGTATATATGCCCAGGAGTGGTATAGCTGGTCCTCAGGTAATGCTATGTCCAATTTTCTGAGGAACAGGCAGACTGATTTCCAGAGTGGTTGTACCATCTTGTAATCCCACCAACAATGGAGGAGTGTTCCTCTTTCTCCACATCCTGGCCAACATCTGCTATCACCTGAGTTTTTGATCTTAGCCATTCTGACTGGTCTGAGGTGGAATCCCAGGGTTGTTTTGATTTGCATTTCCCTGATGACTAAGGATGCTGAACATTTCTTTAGGTGCTTCTCGGCCATTCGAGTTTCCTCAGTTGAGAATTCTTTCTGTTCCCCATTTTTAATAGGGTATTTGGTTGTCTAGAGTCTAATTTCTTGAGTTCTTTGTATATATTGGATATTAGCCCTCTATTGGATGTGGGATTGGTAAAGATCTTTTCCCAATCTGTTGGTTGCTGTTTTGTCCTATTGACAGTGTCCTTTGCCTTACAGAAACTTTACAATTTTATGAGGTCCCATTTGTCAACTCTTGGTCTTAGAGCATAAACCATTGGTGTTCTGTTCAGGAACTTTTCCCCTGTCCCCAAGTATTCAAGGTTCTTCCCCACCTTCTCTTCTATTAGTTTCAGTGTATCTGGTTTTATGTGAAGGTCCTTTATCCACTTAGACTTGAGCTTTGTACAAGGAGATAAGAATGGATCGATTTGCATTTTTCTGCATGCTGTCCTCCAGTTGAACTAGCACCATTTGTTGAAAATCCTGTCCTTTTTCCACTGGATGGTTTTAGCTCCTTTGTCAAAGATCAAGTGACCATAGGTGTGTGGGTTCGTTTCTGGGTCTTCAATTCTATTCCATTGATTTTCCTGCCTGTCTCTGTACCAATACCATTCAGTTTTTATCACTATTGCTCTGTAGTACAGCTTGAGGTCAGGGATGGTGATTCCTCCAGAAGTTCTTTTATTGTTGAGAATAGTTTTCGCTATCCTGGGTTTTTTGTTATTCCAAATGAATTTGAGAATTTCTCTTTCTAACTTTGTAAAGAATTGAGTTGGGATTTTAATGGGGATTGCATTGAATCTTTAGATTGCTTTTGGCAAGATGGCCATTTTTACTATATTAATCCTGCCAATCCATGAGCATGGGAGACCTTTCCATCTTCTGAGATATTCTTCGATTTCTTTCTTCAGAGACTTGAAGTTCTTGTCATACAGGTCTTTCACTTGCTTGGTTAGATTCACACCGAGGTATTTTATATTATTTGTGACTATTGTGAAAGATGTTCATTCCCCTAATTTCTTTCTCAGCCTGTTTATCCTTTGAGTAGAGAACGGCTACTGATTTGTTTGAGTTGACATTCTTTTCTTGATATTTGAATGAGTTGTACATTCTTTCATTCTTTTTAAAATAAGGATTTAGTCAGTGAAAAATTGAAGACGCAACAAATGAACAATGATCTCGAGAAATTAACTCACGAGCTTGAGAAAATAGGTTTAAATAAAGAGCGGCTCCTATGCGATGAGCAGAGCACTGATGACAGGTGAGTGGTGTGTGGGGAAAGTTCTGAAAGACTAAAAGAGGAAATATTGGAATGCAATTAGTGTATGAAAATGATGTGGAAAGTAAAGATTTGACAAATTGTATAAAAACTCCTATTTAACTTTATTAATGGTTGATACAGATTTTTTTTTTAAATATCTGTTCTTTGTCTTTTAGTTGAGATTAATGTGATCTTTAAGAAGTATCTACAGAGACACTTGTTTCTCTGATAGACTAGAGATCTACTCTTAAGAATACTCTTTTGTGGGCCAATAAGGTGGCTCATTTAGGTAAAAGCCGAGGCCAAGCCTCAAAACCTAAGCTTGATTCTCAGGACATACATGGTAAGAGAAATCAAATTTTGCAAGTTTTCTTCTGACCTCCATACACATGCTCCTACATATGTATGTGTACATGTGCACATACACACACACACACATATACACAAACAAATGTAATTAAACTTTTTCTCTAAGAATATTTGAAAAAAGAAGAAAACAAAAACTAAAGCTGGGTAGTGGTGGTATACATCTTTAATTCTAGCACCCAGAGGCACGCAGATTTCTGAGTCAAAGACCAGCTTTGTCTATATAGTCAGTTCCAGGGCTACACTGAGAAACCCTGTAACACTATTTGACCTGAGGAGAACAGGGGGTTCTCTTCCCAGCAACCATCTGTTACTCTAGTTCCATGGATCTGACACTTTTCTGACCTCTGTGGGCACCAGGCATTGATGTAAGTGTATAGACATATATATTCAGGTAAAACATACATACCATAAAATAAGTACATTTTAGAAATATTTAAACTTAAAAATAGATCAGACAACTATTATTACTTTTCTAAGGAAATTTTATATTTGATTTAATCAGAAAGTTAATTGCCAGTTTAATTGACTATCTAATATAAGTGCCAAATATGTATTATTTTTTATTTGGATTATCTACTGTTTATGAAACAGTTCATGTTGTTGGCAAAGCATGTATTGACCTAAGTAACACTTTCATTAAAATTCATGAGTCCAGTTTAGAGGGACCCTTCTTAAGACTTACTACCTCTTCTCAAGCCTTAATTCATATAGGTAGTCAGTATTGATTGATTCTTAGAACAATTTAAAACCTGCAGCCAAGATACAGTAACATTCATTATCCCACGTTTCTTTATATAAAGAAAGATTTTGGGATAGAAACCATATATTGTGAACTAAAACTTTCAGGAAATGGGATTGAAAACAATAACTAATTAAATTTGGGGAAAATAGAAAAGAGTGTTCTGTTTTAAGCCACTAAATCGTCTTCTTTCTTTTAACTAGTAAGTAAGCTTTATGTTAAAAATACAATAAAGGCTCACAGGTACAAATACTTTTTTAGTCTTTTATCTTTTCCATCTTGGAATTTTTGTCTCTCAGGTTCAGGTGATGTTCCTAATTCCTTTGTTTTTCTTCTGTCTTTCTAATGACTGTTCCTACCACTTTTAAGATACTACTGTTAAAACACACACAGCTTACTGATGGGATCAAGTATATAAATACATGATACAGTAAGTTTATTGTCAGCGTGTTGAACAGATGTAATTCTTTTCATCTCTTTATCCTGTTTTCTTTTTCAATATAATTGTTTCTTTGGGTTTATATTTTCCAGAATTTTATATGCTCACCTGAGATTTTTATTTTTCTCTTCTTACAGTACAGCACTACCAGATGGTCTAAAGCATTTCAGACATCAAAAATTAAACACAGCTAAAGCCAGACTTAGTGAATGTATTAAAAACTGCTATAAGGGGCTGAAGAAATGGCTTAGTGATTAAGAGCACAGGGTTCCTAGCATCCACATGGCAGCTCACAACTGTTTATAATTCCAGTTCCAGGGAATATGACACCCTCACACCAATGCACCTAAAATAAAAATTGAATTATTTTTTAAAAACTGTTGTAGAAACTTCAACACTAAAAGAAATGAGATGTGTTCTTTGTACTCATGAAACTTAAAATCTGATCAGGCAGGAAGTAAAAAAAAAAAATCAATTAAAGGGGCTGAAAAGATGGCTAAGAGTACTTGCTACATCTAGAGGGGACCCAAGTTTGGTTCTCAGCACCCGTGTTGTGTGACTTACAATTACATTTGACTCCAGTTCCAGGAGATCTAATTACCCTTTTCGTCTCTTCAGGCACCTGCACATGTAGCATATAGACACTTGTGCACATAAATAAAAATAAATCTTAAACTTTTAATTACAGTAACAGGCAGAATGGGATAACATTTTCATATAAAATTTAGATTTGTTTCTGTTTGGTTTTATCTTTGTATTCAATTGGGTATACTGAGGTAGAGTCCCTTGTAGCTCAGACTGGTTTTTAACTCACTGTGTTGCTGATGATGACCTTGAACTGTGCTCTTGATGTTCCTGCTTCCACTTGTCAAGTGCTGAGATTACAAGTGTGTACCACTGAACCCAGCTCTCCCTTTAGTTTCTTTAGGTATAAAAATTACATTAACCAAAACCCTTATTTAATATGCACTCTGAAATTTCGAGGACTTGAGTTTGCATCCATAGTACCCATGTAGAAAGCTGTGTGTACCTGACCTTGGGTTGGGGAGGACCAGGAAAGCCTCTGGGATGCGATGTCCAGCCTGCCTAACTGAAAAGTGATGAACTCCAGGGTCAGTGAGAGACCTTGTCAAGAGACCAAGGGAGAGCAACAGGAAAAGATACCTCCTCTGCCCATTGCACACAAATGTGTATACATATGCATGTATCACATATGCACAATTTTTAAAACTACTTAATAACTCACTCATGCATTCTGAAATATTGCACAGTAACTGAAATATTGGTATTCACACCAGTCTGACTCTACCAGGCTGTGTCACGAGTATAGCATTGTCTTTTTTATTGTTAAAAAAAAAAACTTAAGCTATTGAGGTGTTTTGTTTTAGACAGTGCCTCATTATATAGCCCTTACTGGCCTGGAACTCCCTGTGTAGGTAGGGAATGCCTGTGCCTTCCAAGTGTTTGGAATAAAAGGTGTATGTCACTGTGCCAGCTTATATTAGGTTTTAAGTCTCAACTGATCATATAGACCATTACATTAAAATGCATACATATTAGTACCACAGACAGATATAATGGATCCATTATCTTTTTTATGGTTTAGTCTTACAAAGCTAGAAGAAGTATTTGGTGCTTATCTCTTCAACTTACCTTTTTGAGCATTAATTGTTCTTCTGGCAGTCTTAACAGTAATTCAGAGTTCTCTTTACTTACTAGTTTTTGTTCCGTGACCACCACTAAGAGGAAGATAATTTACATCTTAAACATGAATGGTTTTAGATCTTATTTATTAATATATGAATGTATTAAATAAATTGTCTCCAAAACGTTTTGATATCTAGTGACAAACTATATTACTCTTATACTTGGATAGTAGGTACAAACTTTTGGAATCAAAATTGGAATCTACTCTTAAGAAGTCCCTTGAAATAAAGAAGAAAAGATTGCTGCTTTAGAAGCTCGGTTAGAAGAGTCTACAAATTACAATCAGCAATTGCGCCATGAACTTAAAACAGTAAGTTTTTTCTTTGTAATAGTTTTATAAATACTTGGACAGAAAAAGAGGAAATACAAACTTACGTGTATTTGTTAGTGTTTTATTCTGTTTCATGTATCTGGTAGTATACAGATGTTTGTCACAGGGGAGTGCTACAATTTTCTCAATTGTTTTCAAGTATGTAATAGTTCCTCTTACAGTTAGGGACATGTGAAGGATTATAGAAGTAAGATGGGCAAGAGGTGACCCTCTTGTCCATGAAAAAAACTCATCAGTTTTTAAGATACTGATTGATAACTTTACTCTGGTCCTATTTTTCCTATTAACCCACCAGGTAAATTTTAATTTGCAAAGATAGGATTGTAAAGATAACATTAGAGTGGAGAGTCACAGGTATGCTCTTAAAGCAGCTGATCTGCTCATAAAAGATGTCCTCTAGATCTCCAGATCTGTGAGATTTGGAGTTATCCAGTCAAGTTAGGCAGTGCTTTCACTCACTGAGTGAACTGGAATATAAAGGGTTTACCTACTTGTGAGCTTGGTAAGTGATAAACCACAGAGCCTCGTTCTCTTTACTCTTCAGGCTCCTCCTTGCCCAAGTACTTGTCCTTTTCTTTATTTTTTTCTCTTTTCTAGATAGGCTCTCTTGTAGCACTGGGTAGCCAAGGGTGGCCTTGAGCTGACCATCCTACTTCTTTCCTAGGCAGAAGGATTGTAGAAGCCTCCATACAGGTAAAGGAGATTATTGTAGGTCACATTTAGAACTAGTCTAGCCAAAATAACCTAGGAAATAAAAGTAGATCTCTCCATAAATTGTGTGAGATTGAGTCTTTAAATTTTTTTCATTTAATTTTATTTGTGTTTGTACACACACACACACACACACACACACACAATGGAGACACACCACAGATGCCTGTGGAGGTCAAAGAACAACTTGAGAAGTCTCTCTTTTCTGTATATTGGTCCTAGGGATCAAACTCAGGTCGTCCTGCTTGGCAGCAAACACTGAACTACTGAACCATCTCACTAGTCTATGAGACATGTTCTTACCAGGTTATGGTTCAAGAAGAATGTCAGATTCTCACTGGAGTAGAAGGGAGCTGTGATTTTGAGACTTGGTGCTTTATAACAGTCATTAAGTCATATAACTTCAAAGACATAAATTTAAATTGCCCAAAATGTGCATACTGATTATAATAGCTGCTGCCTGTACAGAAATTCAGTGATTCTGCTTTCTCTTAGGTATTTAGTTTTTCTATTACAGTCTTCCAATCTTTTTTCCTCCATAAGCATTATTGCATAATAATACACTATTCTATTATGTTTCTAGACTAGAGAAATAGTTAATGAAATTTGAGTTTCTACTGCAGAAAGAGAAGACGTTTGTTTGCCACTTACCTACAGCGTCTTTACTGACATTTGTCACTGATTTTGCCATGGAACATACTCTTGATTGAGAGTTCTTCATAGTTAGTTTAAGTAGTTATTAGTCACCTTATGTCCTGAACGTTGTACTGTATTAGACAATGTGAGTAATAATGTACTTCATGAAACTATTCAGCCAGAAAAAATAAAACAGGTTTGAGCATGGTTTAGTTTGTGTGGTTTAAATCTAAATATTAGACATACCAAATTCCATCATTGTCTTTAACTTCAGCCACTTTACATAACTACTATAAGCTGGTTTCTTCCTTTATACATGAATTCAAAGGGAACTGTACTTTTCTAAGCTTTGAATACTGTATCTTCAAAGATACATATAATTTGAAAATAGATTGTGAAAATTAAAAATGAATAATATAAAGACTAAGCTGTGACGTAGAAGTGTAAAAGAGAATTTAAACCATCCAGAGAAAGGCAGAAGCCAGGCGGTGGTGGCGCACGCCTTTAATCCCAGCACTTGGGAGGCAGAGGCAGGCGGATTTCTGAGTTCGAGGCCAGCCTGGTCTACAGAGTGAGTTCCAGGACAGCCAGGACTACACAGAGAAACCCTGTCTCGAAAAACCAAAAAAAAAAAAGAAAGGCAGAAAAACAGAACAGAGCACATATTAGACAAATAGAAAATGAATAATAAAAGGGACATTTAAACCAAATCATGTAAATAATTATATTTAGTAAAAAAAAAAAAAATCTAAACATTCTCATTCTAAAGTACAAATGACTATATTCAATGGAAAAGCAACACCTACTGAAATGCCACCTTCAAGGAAGTTGGCATTATTATATATACGATGTATTATTGTAACACTAATCAAAAGATTGCTATTAAATAGTTTTATAACAATGACTTATCAGCTAAAAATGATAAAATGATCATTCTAGCTTCATGATAAAGGAAGGTTAAATGTTCTTGTGTCTGACAACAGCTTCAAACTATGTCAGTATTGATACAGTGACATGGAGAATGACCTGTCCACAATTATATAAAGGATTTCATATGAATTTCACATATAAAAAGAGCAGTAAGTGCTCTTAACCACAGAGCCATTTCTTCAGCCCCAGAAATTCAGATTGGAAAATATAAAATACAGATATTTTTACTGACTTCTGACATGATTGTTTTGGCAGAAATTCTAAAGAATTTATAGAAAACTTTATAAAGTTTGTTTTTATCAAGTGTAATAGGTTATAGGTCAGTATATAAAACTCAATCATATTTGTATGTATTAACAATGAAAAATTAGTTTAAAAAAAAATACCATTTATAATACTGTAAAATACCATAAAGTACTTTAAAGAACTGCATTAATGAAATAGAATTTCTTACTTAGTAAATGAAAAGGAATATCATATCATAACTGAAATGTTTTATATTGTTAATATGACAGATCTCAGGTTTGGATATAATTCAGTAGTTTTAACACTCGTCCAGGCATGCACAAAGCCTAGATTCAATCACCAGTACTAAAATAAACAAACAAGCAGATCACAAAAGAATCTGTTAATTCAATATAATCCCAAACATAATTCAAATTAGATTAGTAAATAAACTAATTAGCTAATTACAAAATTTTTGTTATACTATAGCCATTTTCAAAATATTAATTTTGATAATCTGTGAATATGGGAGGTCTTTCCATCTATTAGAATCCTCATCGTGTCTCTTATGTAAAGGTTCCTTTATAAAGGTCTTTAGCTTCTTAGATTTATTCTTCTCTTTTTCTTTGACCTACTGTAAATGGGAATGTTTTCCTTGTTTCTCAGTAGGTTCATCATGAGTATACAGAAAAACTACTGATTTTTGGATGATGATTTTATATCTGGCTACTTTGATAAAAGTTTCAGTCATGTCTAAGTGTTTTTGATGGAACCTCTAAGGTCTTTTCCAGATAGGATCATATTATCAAAAATACAGATAGTCTGACTTGTTTTTCTGTTTGTTCTTTTCAATTACTTTACCTTACCTGACTGCTCTAGTAAGACATCAGGTCTAGATGTGTAACAGTGAGAAGACAGGCTTGCTCCATTCCAGGGCTAGAGGGAACAGGGTCAGTTTCTCCCTGGGTGGTAGAGTGTTGGTTATAGGTTTGTTGCACATAGCATATGTTATGTTGAGGTATGTGTTTGTATCCTAATTTCTTCAGGGCTTTTATCATGACATGTTAAACTTTTCTGAATCTATTGAGGGGATGCGGTAAGTTGTGTCTCAGTGTGTTTGGGTGTTACATTACTTGATTTATTTGTTTGACTTGTATATGCCAAACTATTCACACATCCCTGGAATGAAACCAACTTAATCATGTTGTCTGATTTTTTAAAATTACTTTTTAAATTTAACTGTATGTTTGTGTATGGGTATCAGTAGAGGGGGTTGCCTTAACTGGTGCCTGAGGAGACCAGAAGAGGGTGTTGAAACCCCTGGAACTGAAATTACAGGCATTTGGTTGTTAGTGACTCGTCCTGGGTGATGGGAAGTGATCTTGGATCCTCTGAAAGAACAGCAAGCTACTCTTAATTACTGAGCCATTTCTCCAGCCCCTTGTCTGTGTTTTTAAAGAGAGAGCACTTGAGGAATATACTTCTGGTCTCCAAAGGCATGTGCACACATGTACACAAACATCTTTACACATATAGTTTTAATTAAAATTATTAATAAAAATTAAAATCTGTACACAAAAAAAGATTAAAAATTAGAAATAGCCCAGGGATCCTCAGTTGGTAATTGAATAAGGAAATTTTGATACATCCATATACCAAATGATAGTTCAAAAGTAGAAAAGAGAAAAATTACTGATTCATTTAATGTATTAGTAAAAATATGCTCAGAAAAATGTAACATAAAGAGATTATACTGTGTAATTTTATTTATATGAAGTTTTAGAGCATGCAAAACTAAATTTTAGTGAAAAAAAGCAAAACAATGATGTCTTGAAAGCAGTAATCCTTCCAGAGTAATAGAAATACTCTCATCATGTTGATAAGTTATTATGGTTATTTATAAGTTATCATATTATTACCGTATTAGATATATTTTTTTCTAAAAAAAATAGATCAAAAATCTCTTCTAATCAGTGCATTAGTAACTATATATAGACTATACTTCCATTCTAAAGATTATATTATCTTTTACAATCACTAAAAACCTGAATTTACAGTAAAATGACTGTATTGTACCTGGTTGGTGGTTCTGTGTCTTGAGAGGTCTGGGGGCCCAGCGCAGTTGAGATTGTTGGTCATCCTCCTCTGCTTCTTCCTGTCTTTTCCTAATTCAGCCACTTGGGTCCCTGGCTTCTGTCCATTAGGAGTTAGAGGGACAGGAGTGAAGCCCTGAGGGACAGCAGAAAGAATGGAAACAGGTAACCTTGGGAGATAGGAGGTGGGGGGACCCTCCAGAATGTACCAGAGACCTGAGAGGTGGAAGAGGCCCAGGACTCAGAAGGAGGGACCTTAGATGAAATGCTCAACAGTGAGGAGAGGGGATTTGTAGAGTCCACCTCCGCCTCCAGTAGATAGGCAGAGCATCAAGTGGAGGGATGGAGTTGCCATCCCACAGGCAAAACTTGAATGGATTTTAAATTTTAAATTGACTTTACATTGCTTTGTTGTAGTGACTATTCTGACTCAAACTTTATTCATTTCCTGTGAGAATATGAGGATTTTTATTAATGATATGTAAGCTAAAGGTATACTTGAAGAAACTATCAATCAGAAGCCTTGATTTTTATTTCCAGCTCTCCTATTTTGAGTTATCATTTTCCACTCTTGTTATCAGACGTAGTTGAACTCTTCTTGCCAAACAAACACAGAATAGTACACGCCAGACCTAACATTCTCTCATTTCAGCTCTCCTTAATATTGCATGTAACCAGAGCCTTTGTGAACATAGTAAAAAGACTGTATAAAAAAATAGAAATATCCCAGAACACTATTAGAGCACTGGCCAAACTTTCCATCTTGGCTTTTTTTTTCTTTTGCCTTTTGCTCTTGCCATTTTGTAATTCACTAGTAGCAATGCTAATTTACTGCTGAACTAAAGGCTCTCTTAAGTTTTGTACACAAGCTATTTTAATCATTTTTACCATTAATATAAGCTATAGTGTTAATTTTTAAAATATACTATAAATATCTAAAGTAAACTAGAAAGTCAAGATAAGTATAAAATGGAGTTTAAATTACAGAGGGACAAGAGAAATGAGCAGTTTAAACGGTTCAGAGTTTATACTGTGTGTCCAGAGGATCTGAGTTTGGTTCCCAGCACCCACATACGGTAGTTCACAACCACGTATAACTTCAGTTCCAGGTGATCGGAAGTCTCTGGCCTTTGCAGGTACCTGTACTCAAATGCTCAGGGACACACACACACACACACTCATGTAAAAATAATATATTTAGGGGCTAAGGAAATGGCTTGGTAGTAAAGAACCCTGGATGCTCTTCCAGAGACCCTGGATTCAATTCCCAGTATCCACATGGTGACTCACAACTGTTCATAATTCTAGTTCCAGGAATCCTATACCTTCTTCTGTCCTCGGCAGGCACTGCACACACATGGTACACATACCTTCTTGAGGCAAAATATTCATCCACAGAAGTTTTTTAATCTTAAAAGCCTAAAAAAAATCTGAATACAGAGAGGTGTTAAATTTGGCAGTTTTGATGTTAGAAGATGATCAAGTTTTTCATATTAGTAATAGTTCAAGTCTATGTATTAGTCAGTCTTTTCTGGTGTTACTGCAACCTACTTTAAGTCAGTTTGAGGCCCAGTGTGGTAACTGAGTAGTCTTAGCACTTAACAGGCCATGGAAAGGTTTTTCTTGACTAAGGAGTTAAAGGGTAGCCTGGGGGTACATGAGACATTGTCTCAAAACAATAAACAAAAAAATCAACTCAGAACTAAAAACTTCCTGTAGAAGAGATATCCTTGAATTACTTACTAAAATATAAATTACACTAATGATATATGCAAATCATGAGTTAAATGAATAAGTCATATTTTATTAACATAGTTAATTCTAGGTAATACATTATTCTTAGAAAGTAAGATTCCTAAAGATACCCAACTTTAGTTTAGGAATCTTTTAAAGCTAATGTTAACATGTGCCAAATATTTATTTGCTCTTTATATAGGGATTTCTAAATAGGTTCAAGGTTGCTCTAAAACTAGTTAATATTAAGTAGTACATCAGTGTCTGGTTAATCTTTATTGAAAACCATTTTCTTCGTTGTTGTTGTTGTTGTTGTTTACTTATTATCTTTTATAGTTTATCCTTGATCGTATTTTATTAGTAGGCATTAATTGTTCATATGAATGGGATTTGGTGTAATGTTTGTGTGCATATAACCCAGGAATCTGTTCAAATTCCTTAAAAGGCTGCTTAGGTCCGTTTTCATTACAAACAACAGCAAAAGTATACTGAACTTTCTCTCCAGCTCCCAAATTTGCCTTTCAAAGAGCTTTTGATCACATTAATGGTAATCACACATTTATCCCATATTAAATACAGTGTCTATCATATTCACTGGCTAATACAGACCCAAAGAAACTGAGAAATAGAGAAATCTAGGTGATTTGTTTTCTTTCCACTAAAATATTTTAAACAATTTTAGGTGAAAAAAAATTATGAAGCTCTCAGACAGAGACAAGATGAAGAAAGGACAGTGCAGAGCTCCCCCCCAGTCTCTGGGGACGACGACAAGTGGGGGCGAGAAAGTCAAGAAGCGACTAGAGAGCTCCTAAAAGTTAAAGACAGGTTAATTGAAGTAGAAAGAAATGTAAGTATTAAAAAATTTTAGTAGGAACAAAATTCTTCAAAAATAAAGAATTGTTGGTTATATTTATCTTTGATTATTTTATTTTATACTTTCTTGTCTAGTTTATCACATAAAAAAGACAGATCTAGATGTAGTATGCTTTGCTCCTTACTTTCTTATAAGTCAGTCACAAACTTAACACTCACATCATGTTAGTGCAGACATGTTAACATCATGTCTGCAGAACCAGTATCATGAGGACATACTATCCAGTTCTTGTGCCAGCGTAAGGCATAACCCATAGGATTATACTTAGCCTTTGTGTACCTTCCAGGCTGACTTGGGGGAAAGACTTCTCCCTTGGTCGTTTTTTACCAGGGAACCCCTTCAGTAGTATTCACAGTTTAAGCTCTCTCCTTTGAGATCATTAACAATTTTTGCAAAATGGAGTCCGATTAGAGTCTGGTACTCAGGTCACCTTTGATGTCCCATTAAAGAGTAAGACTTCTTTTTAATGGTGCCAATCTCTTTAATAATTATAGCTGTTGTGTCAGATATGGTCTTGACTATAACTTTACATCCTCTCCTTGTTGTCAGCCCCTTTTTTGTATCTTTTTGTTCTGCTTATTTTTTTTTTTCACTGTAGACAGAATAAAATCAGTAAGCAGTAACCATGACACAGTGTGATTGCTATCTTGTGAGATTTCCTACACCAAAGCAATTAGTCCATGACTTTTAAGTTCAGTGTCCCAGTACATGGGCAGAATATAACCATGTTGTGTACCACAATTCAGTGCAAATGGCCTCTATCCTAGTTCTCTGTCTGCCCTAACCCCCCCACCCCCCGCCTTTGTTCTTCCAAAATCTATCCAGATTGGCCTTTGCTTATGTCATCCTAGCTCTTCCTAGTTCCAGACTCTTCCATAATGTTCTTGGATTCTAATTCCAAAGGCCTGAGAACTATATCACAACGGTTTATCACAGATTATCACAACGGTTTCAGTTCTTCATAATAATATTCTTTATTAGTTACAAAGACACCTGTCAGAAGCAACTTACAAGGGAAAGAAAGATGGGTTCACAGTTCAAGGATATAGTCCATTAAGGCAGGGAAATCATGACAGAGGAGCCTTAGGCACTGCTCATATTGCATCTTCAAGCCGGATAGCACAGAAATAGTGTTGCCCAGCACACCGTCTCATCTTTATTCAGTCTACACCGGACATGCCCAGTGTTTTATCTCATAGACAGCCTAGATCCTGTCAACTTGGCATTCAGTTTTAACCATTACAGTGTATCTGAATGGCCTGGCTACATGGTAAGTTCAAGACCAAGTCTGGACTATATGATATCCTGTATCAAAACAGCGTGTGTGTGTGTGTGTGTGTGTGTGTGTGTGGTGTGTGTGTTGTGTGTGTGTGTGTGTGTGTGTGTGTGTTTGAACAAGGCAGTATTCCATGTTTTTTCATCCTTTCAACAGAAGATTTTTAAAAAGAGTACAGTATTAATTTCTATCTTAGCTTCTGCGTGTGTTTACTAGTTGCTATTTTGGTTGTTGTTTGAAAGAAGTTCTCCACTTGTAGCTCAAACTGACTTGAAACTCACAGTCCTTCCTCCTCTTTTGTCTCCCAATTTCTGATGCTTTACTCTGTTAGTACAGCTTGCTTCTTCAACTTTGATTTTTATGGGGTCAAATCATAATCTCTGTTTTATACATTGATGTATTGTTTATATAATATAAAACTAAAGATATCTTTGTCTATTAAAGATACAACAAAATATTGTGATTCATTGTATCGTCTTTCTGTGTAGTCAGTACTACATAGAAAGTGTGACCCCTAACTAGAGTTCATTTATATATTGAAGTTTTATTTATATTATTTAGTTATGCTTTTTAGTACAGATTTAGATTTTATGAAATTTAAGTTATAAGTAATTAATCTTAAATATGTAAAATTCATGCCTCACATTTCAGTGCCCATGACTAATGTTGTAATTCACCCATTTATAGTTAAAATAGAATCTTAGTTTTATACCATGAAAAACAAAAGCAAAAAACCAAACAACAAAAAATGTAATATCTGTTAGGTCTCTTACGGACTATGTTTTCTAATAGATGGCTAAAATTATTTGTGTCATTTTTCTTCTCTTCCATATGGTTTATGAAAGTACATATTGTTTATTTTCCCTCCTGTGCCCAGAATCACCATTGGCCTGTGTAGACACTGCAAAGGTACAGCTCTTTAACTGACACAGCCCAGGGAAACACCCTACCACTGACCTGCACCCTCAGCAAAGAACGTACTGTATTAAGGACACTATAGAGCAGACAGGACGCAGGCACAATTGTATTCTAAGGCTATAGCGGTGTTGCAGTCTTTTATGATGTATTAAATAGTTGCAACTTGTGACTGAGGGGGAAAGATTTTCTTTTTTTTAAATTGTTTAAGATCATTTTATTAAATACCATTATCTGTTAAAGAAAATATCTTAATGTTTATTTTTAATAAGTGTGGTATTTTTTCTTGTTTTAAGAATGCTACACTGCAAGCAGAGAAGCAAGCACTGAAAACTCAACTGAAGCAACTTGAAACACAAAATAATAATTTGCAGGCTCAGATTCTTGCACTGCAGAGGCAGACCGTGTCGTTACAGGAGCAGAATACCACTCTTCAGACACAGAATGCCAAACTTCAGGTTGTACCAAACACGTTAATTATATACTTAATCATATACTGTTACAGTAAGGGAGGCTAGACATGTAAACATTGTTCCTTAGCTCCTCAGAATTTAATAGTGGAAGACAGATTGAAACATTTTCATTTGCTTCTATGCCACACTCTTAGTGTGAACATTTTTTAAATGTCAAAGCCTATATAAATTATTAAATTCACTCCAGTATAAGTGAAGATCTTATATTTAGTTTTGAATCTTTTTATCCTTTCAACCAGTTGACCCCTTGTTTTAGAGTATAACTATAACACAATATTTCTTATTTCATTCTTAAGACATTCTTAGAAGTTTAATTATTAAAATGCATGGCTTGATCTTCATGTGAGTCTTGAACAACTGGAGTGGGGCCTATCCTAAAAGCTGTTTTCTGTTTGTGGGATACATTCTTCTAGCTGGGCTGCCTTGTCTGGCCTCAGTGGGAGAGGAAGCACTTAGTCTTGCAGAGACTTGAAGTGCCAGGTTGAGAGGATACCTGAGAGGAGGACACCTGCTCACAGAAGGGAAAGGGAGACTTGGGGGAAGGATAATGGAAAAAGGTGACCAGGAAGGGGGCAGTGAGTGGAATATTAAAAAAAAAATAAATTTTAAGAAGAGGGAGAGAAAGAAATGCATACAACTGTAGCAGTGATATTCCCGGGCAGTCACCATGTTCTTGCTGCTCCTCGGCTCTGACTGGGGCTCTGGCTAGTTAGATGCGCAGGCCCAGGCACCCACGAGACACCAGCATAGTGGATGGCTCTGCCAATCCACCACACAGCATCCACAAAGCTCGGCTCAACCCCAGACAATATCTGCCATCCTCAAAGTACCTGGTAGAATGAAAAATCTTAAAGCTTAATGATTATCTAAAGGATTTATATATTTAGAACTGCTCAATCAATAAGATGGCCACACAACTAGAGTTGTTACCCAATATCTAACCTTTTGATAGAAGTTGCTACCCAGGACAGCTTTCGACCCATCCGTGGTTCTCCATGGCTGATAGCCTCCTTCTTCTCCCCTTCCTCCATATCTCCCCTCCCCTTCCTCTTTCTTTCTCCCAGCTCCAATTGAGCTCCACTGTGAATACAATGTTGCAGTAGCAGGAAATTATCCTGCTACATACAACATAGAAATTTTGCCTTTAGATTTTGCTGAAATCATTTGATGCAATCTGATGCATCCATCTTCAACTTAGCAATGCCAGTGCCAGTTCACACAAAACAATCCAGGTAGAAGAGTCTGATTTCTCCTTTTAAAGTTTTTTTTTTTTCCAAGTGGCAAAGTAAATGCTAATTTAGACTCCAGAGAGCTCTTCCAAAAATAGTTTTTCAGGTCTAAAAATAGTTAACAGGTAACCTTAATTCTTTGAGAAGCTAGAATCTAATTATTTTATTATGAATATATCTGCAGTGATTTAATTAGAGCTTATTCAAGTTAACATTATAACTCTTGTTAAAAAGAACAACACATGGATTAGAGAGATACCTAGTTCAGTCAATACCAAGCAGAAGGACCTGAGTTCAATCAGGTCACAGAAGAAGCCAGTCTTGGTGGCAAATGCGTATGATTCCAACACTGAGAAGCAGACACGTAAATCCCTACAGCTCACGTACTAGCCAGCCTTGCCTAATGGTAAGTTCTAGGCTAGGAAGAGACCCTGTTTAAAAAAAAAATAATAAAAAAATAGGGCTGGCAAGATGCCAGTCAGCAATCAAGGATGCTTGCTGCTAAGCCTAGTGACTGGAATTCAGTCCTTGCAGTCTAAACAGTACAAGCACAGAAGTGAATCCTGCAGTTGTCCTCTGGCTTCCACACTTGTGCCACCACAGACATGAACTCTTTCTTGCTCTCATTCTCACGAGCTCACTGTGTAATTTGAACTCCTAGATATATGCCTGCCTCTTCTTTTTAAATACTGGGATTAAAGGTATACACCACTATCTCTGGCAACTTTTTCCTAAGCCTCTTAATAATAGACACATTCTTACAGGTTGAAAATTCTACCCTTAATTCACAAAGTACTTCACTTATGAACCAGAATGCACAGCTTCTAATCCAGCAGTCTTCCTTAGAAAATGAAAATGAATCTATAATGAAAGAACGAGAAGACTTGAAATCTCTTTATGATGCTCTGATAAAAGATCATGAGAAGCTGGAACTTCTTCATGAACGGCAAGCCTCAGAGTATGAATCTCTGATCTCTAAACATGGCACTCTAAAGTCCGCCCACAAAAATCTTGAAGTGGAACATAAAGACCTGGAAGACCGGTAACTTTTATCTTACTGTGTTAATTTAAAACAAATTTTCTTTGGGTAGAATAATAAATTTTATATATTAGACCCATGTAAGAGATAATTTATGGAAAGAATTTATATAAATTTGCATGTGATGTTTGTTAAGAAATTATTCATTTCTTTCTTTTCTACAACATTTTCTTTATTAGAACTATTGAAAACCAAATACCTAACTCTTTCCCCCTCCCAGTTACAATCAGTTATTAAAACAGAAAGGACAATTGGAAGATTTGGAAAAAATGATCAAAATAGAACAGGAAAAAATGCTGCTTGAAAGCAAAAACCATGAAATGGTTGCTGCAGAGTACAAGAAGCTTTGTGGTGAAAATGACAGGTAATGATATGTAGTTATGTGTTTTACTTACCAGGGAATTAACTCTGTTTTGTCCTCTAGGAGCAGACATTTCATTGCCTGGGCCATTTTCTCAGCCCAGTGTACATGTTTGTATGCATGTTTGTGTGTACAGGTGCACATGTACACAACTCAACTTTTTAATTATCTTGCCTTTTTCTTTTCTAAAAGGCCCTAAATCACTAGAGCCATCTTCATCTTGATACTCTGCAGTTTTGAATTCAGTTAGCGCAGTACAATGCTAAAATAGACTATGGTTTATAAAGAGGATGCTGCATGGACAGTACAAGCACTTGAAGACCATATTGTGACAAGTTATAGAACAGAAAGGAAGGGTTATTTTATTACATACCAAACTTTGGAGAAAATATTTACTATAAAGGTCTCATCTTGTAGCTGACTGTAGCTAACATTTTAAAAATAGCTAGTTCATGGACTTCATTTGGGCTTCCCAGGCATCAAACTGTACATTTCTATAGAGTCTCAAGATGAACAACTTGTCCAAAATGAAGAAGAAATCCAGTAACAATGAGTTTGACCAAAATAATGTCCCAGGCTTGGAATGAATGATCTCAAGTAAAGTGTTTTCTGTGTCTCTGGTCTGTTCTTGCCCAGCATTTATTTATTAATGTCTGTTTCCTATGACAAGAAAAAGCTTCAGTAAGTAAAACTTACTAAAGTAAAACGCAAGAGCTGTGTACACATATGTGCACACATGCACATATGGTCTTATCTGAAGACTGAATAATTCTAAATTGCATGTTTAATCACAGATAATACCAAAGTTTCTTTCTTGGACTATGTAGTCTGGCCTCTTCTGTTCACTGCATTTATTTGGCACTATTGTTTTAAAGGACAGACAGTATTTTTAAAAATTGAGAACTTATTTTAACACTTGTGTTTTAGGAGGTTTTTGGTTTGGGTGTGTATGTGGAGATATAGGCATTTATGTGTTTGTGTGCGAATGTGTGTGAGCATGGAAGTAAGAGGTTGACATCGAATGCCTTATCCTGCACTTCATCATTTTTTTTTCATTTGTGTATGTGTGTGTGTTGTATGTGCATGTGGTGTGCATGTTTGCATGAGTGAGACACATATGTGAGAGTGCATGTGGAGGTCCAAGATTGATATTGAAAATCATACTTTAATACTCTTCCATCTCACTTACTGAAGCATGATCTCTCAAGTCAAAACCAGGTCATTGATTGGCTCACTTTACTGACAGCCATCTCACTAACTCATTTTAGCATTTGTGATAAATGAGTCGTCTCCATTCACTGTCTCTCTCCGATACCCATTCCTTGGGAAGTCATCAATGAGAGTTTTTGTTAACTGACAGAGGTGTTGATATAGGTAGCTGTGTGAGTGATAATGCCTTTGCTCGTGGACTTTTACCTACTAGTAGTACATCTGCCAAATATGTGAGGGGTTTTCCTTTTTTTCACTGTTCTTTTTAAAAAAAGATTTGATTGCTTAGAGTTTTTTGTGAGTTGAGTTGAATTCTTTGAGGAATGAATTGAATGAACTATATTAGGTGTTGTAAGAAAGACCACCTAGACAAGAGTTTGTTTTGTTTACTGTGTTCCTTTTCTGGGCTCTTAATCTTAATGAAATAAGATAAACTTGGCAGATTACATCCAGTTTAATGGGCCAGATCCAGCCAACTATCTGTGACATGACAGCTCCTAAACTAAAAAAAGTCAATATTTTGAATTTAGTGGGGTCGGGGGAAAGTAGCATGCTACAAGGAATTCATGTGGCCTATGATGTGCTATTTTCTCTTTGGTTTAAAAAAATGTGTCAGTCTCTGTCCTTGAAGATCAGGTAAGCCTTGTTTTGAAAGTAAATTGTGAGAAGAAAGAGAATAGCTATAGTTTGATTTTTACCAAATGGTAAGTGGAGATTACATAAATAATCATCTACAATGGCTGCAAAAGCTACATATGTATCATTTGGCTGGTGCCCGTGTTTCTCAGCACTTAATACTGGCTTCATTGATTCACTTAATCTGATCTTTGTTTATATTTAATTTAGAATTCAAAATTCCATGTGTCTTAGTTAGGGTTTCCATTGCTGTGAAGAGACACCATAACCAAGGCAACTCTTATAAAGGACAACATTTAATTGGAGCTGGCTTACACGTTCAGAGGTTCAATCAATTATCAAGGCGGGAGCATGGCAGCTGGAGAAGAAGCTAAGAGTTCTACATCTTCATCAAAAGGAAGCCAGGAGCAGACTGTCTTCCTAGCAGCTAGAAAGAGGTCTCAAGGCTGGGCGGTGGTGGCACACGCCTTTAATCCCAGCACTTGGGAGGCAGAGGCAGGTGGATTTCTGAGTTCAAGGCCAACCTGGTCTACAGAGTGAGTTCCAAGACAGCCCAGGCTACAACTCCTAATAGTGCCACTCTGGAACAAGCCTATTCAAACCACCACACCATGAAATCATAATTTAATTGGTTGTTTTTTCTTTTCCATTTTAATTAAATATAATTTTGTAGAAAAACTGATTATTGATCAGTTAGAGACTGGCAAAATTTATATTTTCTAAATATGTCTGAGTGATATTAACAGAATTTTCACATTGTGAAAACTATTAAAATATTTCTTAATGATTTCTAATTGTAGGTTAAATCATACATACAGTCAGCTTTTAAAAGAGACTGAGATTTTACAAACGGACCATAAAAATTTGAAAAGTGTTCTAAATAATTCTAAATTGGAACAAACAAGATTAGAAGCTGAATTTTCAAAGCTAAAGGAACAGTATCAGCAGTTAGATATCACATCTACCAAGCTAAATAACCAATGTGAGGTGAGTGTCAACAGACTTAATCATTGTTTCTTCCTTTAGGACAAGTCATGCCTAAAAAGTAATGATTCGTATCACGGTGGCAGCCTTGGTATAGACTTACTGGTGTAAAGAATTGGTCAAGAAA
This sequence comes from Mastomys natalensis, assembly GCA_021653895.1. NCBI lineage: Eukaryota > Metazoa > Chordata > Mammalia > Rodentia > Muridae > Mastomys > Mastomys natalensis. The sequence continues at coordinate 207,439 of JAJTUV010000271.1, forward strand.
ATTAAGATAGACCATATTTATTTCTTCCTTTGTTATTAGTCATTTAAACATATATGTCCAGATGTGTTTTGTTTATTGAAAACTGTTTTTAAATTTGTAGCATGAAATTATAAATGAGTAGGATGGAACATTAGTTTGTGAGCATATATATTTAAATACCCAACAGAGCTCAGAAGGTTCAAGGCATTTATTTAGCTATGATTTGTAAAAAGTCTAAACATGTTTATATAGTTAGGATTCTTCTAGAAAGACAGAGTAAGGAACATGATACTAAATGAAGTCCTTAAGAAAAAGCAGAACAATTAGATAAAAATGTAAAAAGAAAGAAAGAGAGAGAGAGGGAGGGAGGGAGGGAAGAAGGAGGGAAGGAAGGAAGGAAGGAAGGAAGGAAGGAAGGAAGGAAGGAAGGAAGGAAGGAAGGAAAAAGAAAAAGCCACATATTAGGACTCTAGAACTCAAAAAATTGCATACCGAAAATCAAAATACCTTTATTAAAGGGAAATCTTACTCTTGTTTAGTTGGCTACAGGAGGCTTCCTTACCTTGTGGTTTCTCTGCTTTGCTATTCTCTTCTTCTTTCCTTCACACTGACTTGATTTGGAGTAGAAGGGTCGTTGCGAGAGGGTGGAGAAAGAAGAGAACTAAGTGCAGCTTTTGTCTTATGTATTATTTTATGTGTGTAGGAGTTTTGCCTCACATGTGTGGTGCCTGCAGAGGCCAGGACATCAGATTGCCTGATAGTGGTGAGCCGCAAGTTGGGTATTAGACGTCAGACCTGGACTCTGTTGAGCCATCTCTCCAGCCCCCATGTTTCTACAAATCCGCCATGTAATATTAATGTAGCAAACATGTGCAATGTTGACAGTTGTTTCATGGAGACGGTCGCTTATATATATTCAGAATATATAGCCATCCTTCCTGATTTTCTCTATTTGAAAACTTTCAAATGTTTATTTCTTTTTCCTTTTGGGCAAGGGTGGGCAGTGGTTCTGAGGGATTGTTTAGTGGTAGCTCTGAGAGAACACAGGATACACTGCAAACAAGTAGCATTTGTACTGGGAAGACTGACTTGATTTGGAAAAGCAGAGAAATCCCTGTGTCTGAGAGTCATCAGAAATGAACCTTCAGCTAGCCTGCGTTTGAAATACTGATTTAGGCAAATAGACCAATTTCTCAGGACTGGTAAGAAATTTAACTAGGAGTTCTAAGAAATGAGACAGCTGAAGTGAGTTTGGTAAGATAACACATGTCACTGATGATCTGGAAGGCTACTCAGCAGATTAGAGAGCATGCCAGCCAATTGTTACAATTTGAATCAAATATTAGCACTTAATTAGGCGTGAAATCATATAACAAGATTTGGAGAAGATAGAGACTTTAGCCTATTGTAAGAGGATAGGATTGAGAGGTAACCTTGGCAGGGAAGGATGGGAACTAGAGGCAGAAGTGTTTCTGAAGTACAGTTGATGCTCTGTTTCTTGGCATGTGTACTAGTTACCTAAACATACTACATGTTGACTGAATTATGTCTTAATTTTTTTTTCTCTTTTCTGGCTATGTATCTTTTGTCACCATAAGGATAAATAACAGTAGAACCTCAGTGGTATTGGGTAGTAACTTTCTTTTGGCTCAAGTGTGTGTGGTTAGGCCAAGAAGATGTTGATACACTATGGAAGTTGAAACCCAAGGTTTCACTTGAAATCTTTAGTTAGAAGGGACTTGTAGGGTAGTTTGGTCTGTGGTCTTCTTCTGCACTCTTTCTTCTTTGTTGTTTGTAATTTCCCATCTTCTAGCAGGTCCAAGTCCACTGAGTGAAAACACACAGAATGCTGGGGCTGGGGCTACCTGAGTCCCTGTCTCAAAAACAAAGCAAAGCTTTAGATAGGAAAAAAAATGACTCCGTTCAGTTTTTTGACAAGTCTACCACGTTTTAATTTTATAATTGTAAATAGACAAAACATGATACAATATTGACAGTTGTTGTAACTACATGTTTATTCATAAGTACCATTCTTCCCAGTACCTTTTAAGAATGTTTTAAATATTAACTATCCCCCTGTAGAAGGTAGGGGGCATAGTAGTTATAAGAGACTTGTGTTACTTGTTTGTTATTGTTGCTTCTAATACAGATCTTTAGGCTTCATTCTAGATCTGTTGAATCCTGATGTGGAGGCTCATTAAATGTACCCTAAAAGAAATGATAATTTTCTACAATAATTCCTTTGAGTTTTGTAAACTTTGGCATATCAGATCAAATTGGTATATCTCCAGTATCTGCTGACCTTTTACAAAAAGCTTAAAGTAACTGTTAGTACCTATCTTTGTTAAGAGTTTTATTGCTGTAAAGAGACATTATAACCACAGCATTTAATTGGGGGTGGCTTACAATTCAGAGGATTAGTCCGCTACCGACATGATGGGAATCATGCCACCATGCAGACAGCATGGTGCTGGAGAGGTAGCTAAGAGTTCTACATTTGGGTATACAGGCAGCAGAAAGTGGCATCAACATATTGGCTGAGCTTCTGCTACCTCCGGTGACACACTTCCTTCAGCAAGGCCAGACTTCCTAGTAATGCCACTCCCTATGGGCCTGTTGGGGCATTTTTATTCAAATCACCACAGTACCAATCATCAATTAAATTATTTTACTCTCTTTGATCAAGTCAACCCAAACTATTCACACACTTTTAAGCTTACTTGAAAACATTACTAGGGAGAAAGCTGAGCTGTATTAACTACAGTGTTAGAACCAGGTTCTTTACCTAAGTTATTTAATTCTTGGAGCAATATTGGCAGGATAGGAGCTATCTTCATTGTATAGATTGGAACTTTAACATGTTAAGCATTTATTTCCTAGTCATTTAAATAGAAGATAAGATATGAATATAGCTTTTGAACAAATCTGAAGATAGAAAACACTGATTTTGGAACTGTATATATTTGACATAATATTTGTTAGAATTAAGATACATGTTTATAACAATGATTTAGCATAGTGTCATTATCACTAAAATAAACATTTAGTGTTCTGATCAAGTGAGTCTTCCTTAAATACTGTATGTTGTATATGTATAAATAATGTTTTAGACGATTTGTGTAAAATGGAAATCTGTCTTCAAAAATAAATTTTGTATCTAAACAGTTGCTCAGCCAACTTAAAGGAAATTTAGAGGAAGAAAATCGACATCTACTCGATCAGATCCAGACACTAATGCTACAGAACAGAACACTGCTGGAGCAAAATATGGAAAGCAAGGATCTCTTTCATGTTGAACAAAGACAGTACATGTAGGTACCAAATAAATTTGTATTCTTAGTTATTGTACATTGATGTTACTGCTGTACCTAGTGGCAGAAAAAAAGCTATGCTCCTTTTTCTTAATGTTTTTACATCATTATTTCAGTATGTACTTTCTTATTAAAATTATCTTACTACTTGAGTGCGCAAGACAAATTTATGGTGCTATAGTGGACTGTGTACAACTTGTATTTCCATTTGGGAGGGAGGACCTACTTAATCTTAGAGTAATAAGCCAGTTAGTGAATTTGGAGCTCAACACAATCAGATGGAATTTATTATCCTTATACTTTCTGTTCTTCTCAAACTGTTGAGAAACAGCAACTTCTTTCTCATATAAGTAGTAGATCTCAGGGAGATGAGGGGACAGTCTTTTGGACCTAAAGATTCTCAAGATTCTATTACCAGTCACAAAATGTCTTTATACAGCACCATGTGAGACCCTCAGGACCATGCTGGTTTATGAGGGAATCAGGCCTTTTTTTTTTTTTTTTTTTTTTTTTGCCAGTTTGTAAATTTGCTCCTTTGCATCACTAGATCGCAGTTTTCAGCTGGCTGAGGACCCTACCACAGTAGGAAGAGCTGACCAGAACAGGATTTTCTCAGGAGTGAGCATGAGACCTATAGTGGTCTGCTATAAAAGAAGTAACTTTAGGGAGGATATGCTGCCTTGAGAAGTATTTTTCAAGTTTCTTATACTGTAAACATTCTGCTAATAATCAAAACACTGAATAGAAAACATGTGGGTCCTGCCGTAAAAGAATTTTTATTATGAACAAGACACAAACCTATAGTCTCAGCATTTGCCAAACTGGGTGGAAAAACTCCTAGAATTTACAAATTCAAGTCAATGTGAATAAGAGAGAGATCTCATATAAACTGGACATGGTAGCCATGGACAACCACATGCCTGGATTGGGCAGATTTACCACTACACTACTCTAATCCCCGGCTATGAGATCCCTTGTAACTTGCGGTTCATCCAGGCCTCGTGGTTGTCCTCCATCGTCGTCAGCTTCCTTCTACCGCTGGCTTCCTCCTGCTTCTCCTCTGCTTCTCTTTCTGCTTCTGCTCTCCTGGCGACTCCCTTCTCTTCTCCTTCTGGCCTGCCTTTTATATCAAATTCCTCTTATTCTCTCCTCCCCTAAGCCTTTTTCTCCGCCTCCCCTTCTACTGCCCAATCTCTGGCTCTAGTCTTTATTTTACAAGTTTTAATTGGACAGGTTTACAAGATGTTCCCTGTGTACAGATTCAATCATCCTCTGCAGCCCCTCCCAGAAGGGTGGAACTAGGATCAAAATACAAGGCTGAGGCTATCCACAACATTGATTCAATCATCCTCTGGAGCCCCTCTCAGGGGGTGGAACTAGGATCAAAATACAAGGCTGGGGTTATCCACAACACCCCATGGGGCCACAAACCCTTTCAGCTTCTTCAGTCTTCTCTCTCACTCCTCCATTGGGAACCCCTTGATCAGTGCAATGGTTAGCTGTGAGCATTCACCTCTGAATATGTCAGACTTGCAGACCTCTACGGAGATAGCTATATCAGGCTCCTGTCAGCATGCACTTCCTGACATCCACATCAGCGTCTACCTTTGGTGACTACACATGCTATAGAATGGACCTGAGATCAAATTACAAAAGAGACATGATAGAAAAATTGTCTGATAAGGTGTACCTGTACAGAGAGAGAGAGAATCTAAAAAGAGTCAGATTTGGGCCCAGCTATGATTTACCTTTACAGAATTCTTCCCTTTCTTTAACCCAGTAAGGTAAGAAGTTCTCTGATACAACTCAACTATCCAGATGTTGAAATTGAGCCTCCTAACTCAGTTCTCAGCTCACAGGGTGCATGCCAAGGCACTTCATTTCTCTATCGTTGGCTGTACCTTCTATAAAGAAGAGCTATCTGCTGCTCCCAGGGTTATTTTAAGGATTAAATGACTTTTTGAGCTTGATGCAAGACAGAGCATGTGAAAGCAGGATGCATTACAATGTTTTTCTAAAGCATTAAATTATTGCTGAATTTAGGGTGGTAAAACATCTACTATATTAATACACAGACATTTCATGGAACAAAGAGTTAACATGAACTTTTAAGATAAATGCAGAATTGCAAAGAAATCTCACTTGTAACTGGCCAATTTGTTCTACATCTTCAGTCTTTTAAGGAATATGTATTCCTTGACTTTGCCATAGGAAGCTATTTTAAGTTAAGAAATCCCAAGCAAATGTAACATTCTTGATACTTAAGTTTCCTGTGCCTTGGGCAGAGGAAAGCCTTCTTGTCTTAGTCTTAACTTTCATCATCAGTTCATTTCCAGATTTCAGTGATTTTTGGTCTATTTGATTGGCATTCAGACATTCTCTATTTTGACTCATTGAACTTAAGCTACAGATAACCACGTTAAATGTCAAGGCATTTCTAGCTAAATGTCTATCCTGTGGTTTTGGAAGGAGTGACAGCAAACAAGTATTTCTAAACTTAGTAGTTTGTAATGACAGTTTTCATCAGATAAAAGGAGAATAGTACTAGGAGCTATGGTCCTTTGTGGTCTAGCCATTAGCTTCTTAACTATCAGACTTCCATAAGTGACAAGTCCAGACATTAACTTTTAAGCAGCATCTATTCATAGAGCATCTTCTGTAGACGCTCTCACCCACCAACTCTACTACAGAACTCACAAATGCTCTCTTTATCCATAACCTTTAGGATATATCTCCTATCTCATTTGCCGAAGAGTTCATATCATTTTATGGTTTTGTTTGGTTGATTCGGTTCTGTTTTAGGTTTTAGTGTTTTGTTGTTGTTTGGCTTGATTTGAAACAGAGTCTCACTGTGTAGCCCTAGCTGGCCTTAAACTCGCAGCTCTGCCGCCTCTATGAGTGGTGGAGTTGGCTGTAATGTCATGCTTGGCCCATAATATCACTTTGTAATAGAACTTAAAGCACCTTATTTCCTACTGAGGAAAACAACAACCTAATGCTCCCTTACTGTTCCCCTTTGCCTGTATTCAGACATTAAACTTCCCACCTTTCTAGTTCATCCTATGTAATATATAGCCTTTTACATTTTTAATTTTCACATTTTTTAATTTTGTGTTTTGTGTCTAGTGTATGGGCATGCACTCACTATAGCATGTATTTGGGAGTCAGAGGACAACTTGAGCAAGTTGTTTTTCTTCTTTTACCATGCTGGTTCCAGGAATCAAACTCAAGTTTGATTGACAGACTCAAGGCTAGCAGAAAGAACCTTTACTTTTACATACTGAGCCATTTCATCAACCCTGTAATACAGCCCTTTTTTTTCTTCTCCCCACTATCCCCCATCGTTTGTTTTTAAGACAAAGGTATTGTGTAACCCTAGCTGACCTAGAACTCATTAGTACACCAGCCTGGCTTCAAATGTCTGGTTAATCCTCTTGCTCTACTTCCCGGGTGCTATGATTATAGGCATGTATTGTCACACCTAGTTTAATATAGCCTTTGTCTTCAAGAAGATTTTTTGGGGGGAGTGTTTAAGATAGAAATATTTTCCTTTTTATAGGTGCCTGCTATATTTCCATAGTACTTTATTTGGTTATTATTATTGTTTTGGTATGTAATAGTCACTTATGTGTATATGTTCTCTTCCCTACTATATTATAAGCAAAGCAACTTAGCTATTCATTGTTATATAAACTCCATGCCTTCCTCATTATAAGTGATCATTAATTAATTGCTTTGTAAATAGTATTTTGGCATTGAAAGCTTTTTAAAAGACCTTGTTCTGTAATTGATAATGTTTCTGTATGCAATAAATACACTAAGAACATGAAATGAATATAGAATATGAATAATAGAATATATTCATCCATTGAGGGAGGAATGTCAAAACTAAATCTTTTTTTGTTGTTGTTTGTTTGTTTTGTTTTGTTTTTTCGAGACAGGGTTTCTCTGTGTAGCCCTGGCTATCCTGGAACTCACTCTGTAGACCAGGCTGGCCTCGAACTCAGAAATCCGCCTGCCTCTGCCTCCCAAGTGCTGGGATTAAAAACTAAATCTTTATAACTGTTAAGTGTCTTAATTAGGGTTTTATTGCTGTAAAGAGACACTATGACCACAGCAACTCTTATAAAAGAAAACATTTAATTAGGACTGGCTTACAATTTCAGAGGTTTAGTCCATTATCATCATAGCAGGAAGCATGATGGCTTACAGGTAGACATGGTGCTGGTGAAGCTAAGAGCTTCACATCTTGATGTGTAAGCAGCAGAAGGAGACTTTGAGCCACACTGGGCACAGCTTTAGCATATGAGACCTCAAAGCCTGACCCCACAGTAACACACTTCCTCCAACAAGGCCACACCTACTCCAGCAAGGCTACACCTTTTAATAGAACCACTCCCTGTGGGCTAAGCATTCAAACACATGAGTTTATGTGGGCCATTGCTATTCAGACTACCACATTGTTTAATTCAGCCTAAAGGGAAAGAAATCTATCTGCATGTGGATGTGGTTTCAAGATTATTTACTGTATCTATAGTTGTTAGAAAAAATGTATGCAACAGTTTTTATGTTTAATAAAGCATAATTCATTATAAAAATTTTTGAGATACTAAAAAGTTAGGGAAATGGTGTTTATATAGTCTCTATTTAATAAAAAATGTTGAAAAAATTACATGATGAAATTATAATATAGAAGATTTCAATAAATCCTATGGAAGAATTTAAACTTAAGTCCTACATTCTTTAAGAACATTTAAAGGAGAAATATGGAAGAAGCTCACTTTTACTTCTTAATTAGGTCTCATTTATCAATGATGGTTTCTGCCTTTGTTTATGTTCTGTGAAGAAATAAGGTAATAGTCATAAAGTCATTGGATAAAATATTATACATATTCTAAAATGTAATTTCCATTTTTATAGTGATAAACTAAATGAATTGAGACGACAGAAAGAGAAATTAGAAGAGAAAATTATGGATCAATACAAATTTTATGACCCATCTCCTCCTAGAAGGTACCACTAATCAAATTTTAAAGATTTGTTTTAAAGAAAATGTAGTATCATTAAAGCTTATAATTTTATGAGGATTATTGTTGAATTTTAGACTAAAAATTCTTTTAATTCTATCAGGAGAGGCAACTGGATTACTCTAAAAATGAGAAAATTGATAAAGTCCAAGAAAGATATTAACCGGGAACGTCAGAAATCTCTAACACTAACACCTACCCGCTCAGACTCCGGTGAAGGATTTCTTCAGCTGCCCCATCAAGACAGTCAAGACAGCTCTTCAGTAGGGTCAAACTCTTTAGAAGATGGCCAAACCCTGGGGACCAAGAAGAGCAGCAGTAAGTGCTTAAGTGCTTTAAACAGATTATTGATTTAGATTTCTTTTTTAAAAGACAATTCCCAACAGTCTTTTAGTTTGATCACTGATATTTCATTTTAACTTTATGTTTATAAAATTAATTGCAGACTAAAATAGTGTACATGTAGATAGAGATAACCATTATTATGCTAGTAAGGTAAAATATTGTAAAAAGAACATTCAAATAAGAGCTTGGCTATATCTTCTCCTAAAATATGCTGTTAAAATAGCCAAGTCCTTCCTGTGTATACTTCACAGTGTAATTAATTATAAGGATAAGAAATAAAAATAAGATTTCATTTCATTAATACTATAACTTACTCAAAATAAAGTGTTTTACAATGAGCTTTTTGCTCATATTTTTTAATAGTAAAAATTGAAACAAAGTTATATTAGGGAAGTAAAGAAAAATAAATACTAGTTTGAAGAGGTATTACAGAATTATTTAAAGATAACTGAAGTCTCAAAAAATTATTGAGGGATACTTGCTGAAGTTTTGGTCAAAATGAAATAAAGATGGGGAAATGTAAATATATAAACTTAAGATTTAGTTTTTATTAGACTTAGAAGTCCCACAAAATGTGCCTGATACAATTTATAGACTTTTAGTTCACTTACTAGTATATGTTTTAGCTAAATAGAAAGACCAAAGTAAGAGCCTAAAAAAGTATATATCTTAAGAAAAAGAGAAAACAATTCATTACTAAGCTTTTGAAGATGTCTACAAAGTTGGTTATTTGTGTTCTCATAAAATACTTGGAAAAACTGTGTACTTTGATCACACCATTATCAGTGTCTCTAAGTTTTAAACACATACCTGTAGCCAGATGTCGTGATGCATACCTGTAATATCAGTGTTGTGGAGAGTTCAAGGCCGGCTGGCTACATAAAACCCTCTTTCTAACAAACAAACAAACTCACTATTCTTTTGAAATAAAAAGTAAGCAAAGGCAACCTGTGCTTCCCTCAGGGGTTGCCTGTCTATGTGGCTCTCAAAGTATTCAAAAAATTAGTACAGTGTATGGCCTTGAATGACTTATCTCTGAAAGGAGGTAGTATTTGCACCTGTAGCATATATTTCACAGAACAGTTTTAGCAGCCTAGATAGTAAGTACAAAAAGTACAGATGCATACACAATTTACATCTGATAGTCTCTAGAAACAGTGTAATTCTTTAGCTTTACATAAGTTGATTATTATATAGGATCTTTTTCCATCTAGCTTTGTGTCCACCTAATCGTGTGGAAAGATCATCAAGTTTTCCTTTACAGGTGGCTAATAAGTCATTTTTATCTTCTACCTTTAAACACTATCTGTCATCCTATTAAGAAAATGTAATGTGTATCCTTAATTATTTTAAGTTACAGGAATATAGTTTAGACACAAACATACACAGAGAGAGAGAGAGAGAGCTTTTTTTTTTAATGTCATTTTGTCTGTCTAAAGTGTAAGTCATTCTTTCTTACTCCATCCTGGAACATTCAGGATAAAACTCAGAAGAAAACAATATTCTCCTCTCCTACAGTTGTTCAACTTTAGATATTATTTTAAATAAACACAAAACTCAATACTAATGTTGCCTTAATCTAAGTATGCTTCAGGAAAAGAACATTGTATGTCTCCAAACATAATTGCCATGAGAAGAATCACATTTCTGGCAATTTTAAAATTCTTTTTATCCTGCCCATTTTGGAAGAATGTCTGTCTGTCATGTCAGTAAAGCAGTCTTTGAAAAACAACTGAAAACAGAAAAAGGAAAAAAAAGAAAAGTATCTACACATGACATGTGCATGCTGCAACCATTCAGCTTTGTTTTAGCTAAGTGTCCATTTTTACGTTGTTTCAATTCATTCCTGTTTTGTCATTGAGAATAGCTGCATTTACCAAGCATGAAAAGATATGTCAAAGTAAAAGGCTTAAAGGAGTCATGACTCTTCCTTACAGCAGTCAAAAGGTGAAAAGCTATTTTAACTTGCACATCTTTTAATGGATACTTATCAATTTATCCAAAAAAGAAAAAAAAAAAAGCTTTGATTATTTACATGCCGATGACAACCTTCTGAAAAAGAACATAGTTATTAAAGTTGTGTATAATATGTTTTCATGTTGTTTGCCTAAAGGTATGAATTTTTATATTAAATCATACTAAGATACAGCTTAGTTTTGTTCTAATTATTCCAGTACTTGAGCAACAATTATTTTAATTCACAAAAAATATTTTGTGGAGTGCTTCATTTTTTTTTTTTTTTGCATAAACCCACCCTATGGGCCCTTCAAAATATGTGCCCTTTTAAATTTGTTGTTTATTAGTATGTTATTTTATGTACATAAATGTTTTGCCTGCCCTTATGTCTGGTATCACAATCATGCTTGGTGCCTTCCAAAGCCAGAAAAGGGCATTGGCCACCTTGGAACTAGAACTACAGACAGTTGTGAGCTGCCATGCTTGGAATTAAATTTGGGTCCTCTGGAAGAACAGCCCGAGTTCAGAACTGCTGAGCCATCTCTGCAGGCCCCAAATATCTTTAAACGTTATATTTCCCTTCCATTTTGCTTGCTTTGAGGTTCATTTTTTGTTAGCTTTCTCAGAACTTAGTGCTAACACTTATTGCTGATGTCAAACTATTCTTTTTCCTCCTTCTCTCAACCAACTTTTTGGAAAATGAGCCTAATATACCTGCTGTTGAATCTTTAGGAAGACTTGCTGAAAGAATGTGTATTTCCACAGTGCTGCTAAAAAATGCACTAGATTCTAGTTTAAAATCAGGGTTTCCTTTATTGAACATTAGAAGACTAACAAAATAATTTAAGGTGTTTTTTTAGTTTATTTTACTTTAAATATCTGACCACCATAATTTTTGTTTGATATATGTGTATTACCTATATGTAAATATAGATATAGATATACACATATATATTATTAAAATTCTCCAGTGGGATATGGATTTTCCTAACTTTTTTTTTAAAGAAAGCCTTTAACTTAAAAAATGTTTTAAAAAATAGATGTGTGTGAACCCTGTAGGACTCATCCTTTATAGTATAAGCCACCCATCGCCTAATTTTAAAAGTTTACTTTTACAATTTAACTAGGGAATTTGGTTTCTCCCTAAGTCATTAGAATTAGTTCCTGTGTATAGGACTGACTGTAGCCAGTGCTCTCAGAATACATGTTCCTCATCATTGTCCTCAGTGCTTCCCAAGTAGTCACAGTACCAGGGTGCATGCTTCCTTCACTGCCTCAGCAGCATGAGGGCGTTAGCCATAATGTAGCATACATAGCTGAGACCAACATTCATTCCTGTCCTTAATTTCAACATTTAACTCCCATCTGTTCTTCTCCCTTTTTTCTTTCATTTCCCTGTTTCTGTTTTTCCTCATGCTCTGACATTAAAGTGGTTGCACTGAAAAGACTGCCCTTTTTGAGGAACAGACCGAAGGATAAAGACAAAATGAAGGCCTGCTACCGTCGTTCCATGTGTAAGACTTTATGACAGCTCAGCTTCTTTCCAATGACTACACTGGCTTCCATCACTAATTTCTCACTAACTTTCTCTGGACTGTACTAATTTCCTATTTTGCAAAGTGCAGTCTTCCTTTATATGAGGAGCTGGAAGAATATTTTTTCAAAGAAGGCATTGAATTTGCATTATATGTACACTGCTCATACATATATATGCATATGTTTAGTAACACATGCAATATACTTGTAAATGTCCAGTGCTTTCTTAAAACTGGCAAAAGCAAACAAACTTAATTTTATATGTCTAGAGATTTTTCCCCAAAGAAGTTTACTTAAGGAAAATATAACAGACCCTTTAGCATTAGGAACTTATTTCCTTAATGAACCTAATTAAATAAATAAATGAATAAAGTGGCCTATAACCCTTGAAAATGTTTGTCATTCTTTATGTAATAATCTTGGCTTTCTCTTTTGAAGTAATATGGGTAATGATATAATGTTACTTTGAGTATCTCTTTCAGGTTTTTATTTATTGGTAAATTTATTTGATTTTTAAAGATGAAGATTTTATTCAGTAACCTGCTCTGACCAAGGACTCTTTCATTTTCAATAATGAAACTGTGTAAAATTGTTCTCCATCTTATTTCATTCCATTTTTTTGTCACCACAAAACTGCATTATGAAGGCTTCTAATGATATTTCACACCATAGCACAAAAGCATGGCAATTGGACATCGTAAAATTCCTTTCTGTCTTTTAAAGGCGGTTGGGGGTGTGGGGGTGGGAAGAGTATTGAAATTTATCAATCATCCTTTGGCCTCATTTCATTCAGCTAAATGCATGTCATTACTCAAATGGTCTTATAGTTACAGTCTTGGGCCCATTTGCATTAATTCATAAACAAAACCAGATCATTTATAATACAAAATAGAAATAAGAGCCAGTCCATTAATCATGCTGATTCATTTGCTCTCATTTGCATCCCAGCCATGAATGACCTGGTGCAGTCCATGGTCCTAGCAGGAGGACAGTGGACAGGTAGTACTGAAAATTTGGAGGTCCCTGATGATATTTCAACGGGTAAAAGGAGAAAAGAATTGGGAGCTATGGCCTTCTCTACTACAGCCATCAACTTTTCAACTGTCAACTCTTCTGCAGCCTTCCGATCCAAGCAGTTGGTTAATAATAAAGGTATAGGCCGTCTGCTGTTTGCACTGTGGTGTGTAACTATTGACGATGGGAGTTTTAATCTGACTTCCTTGTGTATTTTATTTTTCCCAAACAACCTGAAATAATTATCAAGCCATGATATAAATTTGTCTTTAGGAAAGCGTCAAGCTATCTGAAACTTTTAAGATAACTATGTAAATAATCAAAATCTTTTCTAGGCCTCCTCGTGTAATAAATAATTTATGAACTTACATGAAATGAAGAAGAATATCAGATAAAGAGTGAAAAAGAGGCCAGGTAGTGGTAGCACACGCCTTTAATCCCAGAGTTTAGGAAGCAGAAGCAGGCAGATCTCTGTGAGATTGAAGCCAGCCTGGTCTACAGAGTGTGCTCTAATACAGCCAAGGCCACACAGAGAAACCCTGTATCAGGGAGGGAAAAAAAAAGAGTGGAAAAGAGGAGGGACTGGTATTTTTTTTTTTTTCTCAAATCCCCAAAGCACAATTTAAGAGAGCTACATAGAACAACACTGGTTTTGCTTTGCAGAGTCATGGGGGAGATTATTTCATTGCTTCTAGTGTTTTCTTAAACAAGTCAATTCTCATCAGAACTATTTTTTTTCTAGTTCCAGTTTCTGCCTCAGTCTAAGAATATATTAAATCAAGACATATTATGTGTGACTGAAAACGTTTCCATATTCTGTATAAATATTTATAATGAATTGTTTTAGTACAAAATGTATTTATATCCATTTTGCTATTTCATGTAGATACTACATCCTTTGAAGACGTAAGTCCCCAAGGTATTAGTGATGATTCTAGTACGGGATCAAGAGTTCATGGTAAGCGATGGACATAACTTAGATGGTATATATTAAATACTGAATTGAAGTGCTGAGATAAATGTGGCATTGTTTCATTCATTTCTCCCAAACTAATACTGCAATTTTTCCATTTAATATTATTGTTTCATTTGAGTATTCTCTTCTAACCAAGGTCATTTACAAAGTATGCCTACATAATCTTCAGGGGTAATTTTGTTACCACTGTCATAAAAGGTTCATTTTAATAGTTGCATTTCACCATTGAGTTTCATTTTGATAAAGGATGAATCCTAAAAAGACAAACTTTCTACAGTATAGAGTATTTTAGATTTTTTTAATTCCTATTTGGAAAATCATGTTTTACCAAATGAAATTATTACTAGTAACAAATAGATAACTAAAAAAAAAAAAACTTAATTAATAAGCAGATTTTTAAGAAGTATCATGGAAGCAGTATTAGCTGAATGCTTCTGTAGTACAGAGAAGAAGAATAAGATGTATGAGGTAAATAGATAACTCAACACTCAGTCGCTTAAGAGTTCATACTGGCCGGGCGGTGGTGGCGCTCACCTTTAATCCCAGCTCTTAGTAGGTAGAGGCAGGCAGATTTCTGAGTTCGAGGCCAGCCTGGTCTACAGAGTGAGTTCCAGGACAGCCAGAGATACACAGAGAAACCCTGTCTCAAAAAACCAACAAAAAAAGAAAAAAAAAAAAAGAGTTCTTACAGCTCTTGTAGAGGACCCATGTTAGATACCCAGCATCCATATTAATTATTTAACAAACTGCCTGTAACTCTAAATTCAGGGGAACTGACAGCCTCTTCCGGCCTCTACAGTCACTGCTTTCATGTGCACAAACCCATACATACACATAATTTTTAAAATATATATATAAAATAAAGAAGCCAGCAGAGTGGCTCGGCAGTTACAGGCAGTTGCCATGGAAGTTTAGCAGCCTGAGTTCAGCCCACAGAATCCATTGAAATGTGAAAGGAGAGAAAACTCTACAGAGCTGTCCTCTGGTGCACAGGCTTTCATATACATGCTAATAACTATAATTTAAATTTTTTTTAATATATAGGCTGTTAGGGACTAGAAAGATGGCTCAGCAGTTAAGTTAATTTGCTACTCTTGCAAAGGAACTGGATTCAGTTCCCAGCACCACATGGTGGCCTACAACCATCTACAACTCCAGTTCCAGAGGACCTAATGCCCTTTTCTGAGTTTTGAGGGCATCAGGCACAAATATGATACATATACACACAGGCAAACATGTATACACATACAATTAAACCTTTAAAAAATAATGTGTGTGTGATGTTAATGGTGCGGATAAGATGGTCACATCCCTGCACTTTACGCTCTCTGCAGCATGGGCGCTCCTTACCTGATCACTAGCACTTGGTGCACACTAGGGCAGCATGTCGTTTTATTCAATTGTGATATCCATCCCTAGAAATCATATTCAGATGGAAATATGATCTCTTTCTTCCCCCCTCTCACTATTGTAATTTCAGCTGTTTTTCCAGAAGTGCCATGTTCCAACGTGTCTTACTAAATTATCTAAAAATGTTTTTGCTTTCTAATATGTATGATTCACTGTCTGTGAGCATGTGCAGGCTGAGAAAGTATGCATGACTTCTCTCAAAGCATTCTGTGACCAGAATGTAAAATTCAATGCTCTCAGATGGAAGTTTCATTACACTGTCTCCTGATTCTTTCATTTAGCCTCAAGACCAGCCAGCCTTGATAGTGGCAGAACATCCACTAGCAATAGCAATAATAATGCTTCACTCCATGAAGTCAAAGGTATGCTGTAGGTACATTTATTAATGTACTCCTTCTGGTCTCCAGTATCCTTTACAAGTAGAAGGATCAGTGCAGCCCAGTGGTAGAGAACCTTGATTTTAGCACGAACAAGGCCCTGCTTAGCTCTGTTAATCTTAGCTTAGCGTAGCTTCTATTTAGCTCCAGAACCAGAGAAGACAAAGTTGAAAATAGGATGATCTTTCTGGTGATAAAGTGCAAAATCCAAATGTCTATGTTTGAAACATAGTTTCTGGAATGCTTGCACTTGTACATTGGGATACAAATGTATTTCAGTGTACACAAATGTAAAATCAGGAGCAGTTATTTTGGTTTTAGTTCTTCCTTTTCACAGATAAAATACAACATAAGTATCTATAGGTCTTTATTTTAAGTCACATTTTGTGCTTGATATCAAAATGATTGTCCTTAAATTTTTTCATGATGCATGTACATTACATGTATTACTTGTATTTTAGTAATGCTGATAGCTAGCTTTGTCAACAAAATACGTATCTTTTTAATAAAAGAAGCAATTGTGTGTGTTTATATGTATGTTCCATAAGAAGTATATGGATACACATATGGCTTGTATAAAGAATTACCCCGATTTGTGTTTCAATGTGTATTCCAATGTGAGGTTTTTAAGCAATAGCTGTAATACATTTCTCTAAAATATATTATTGCCTTTACAGATTCTGAGCTTGTTAAACACTACCATACCTATTCTCTGTACTCTAAAATTGTACAACTATAATGAATGCATTTGTTCCATTGCTTTTGGATTATAACATTATATATCTCATTTTCTAATTAATTTTATAACTTTTTATTACAGTGATTTGAAATACATGATTTTGAGAGGAATTGATTTTCGTTTTATAAATCATTGCATTAAAAAATATAATCTGAAGTTATGAAAAATTCTGATTTGAAAATATAAGAAAATCCTAGTTCTGAAAAGTAACACAACTTTACACAAATTCTTCTATGATCCCTTACTCTTTATGATTGAATCATTTTCTGTCTTGTACTCTGTCTACAGTTTATTATTGATAATCAGTCCTATAAAGGAATAGTGAACTTTCTTAGGAACCTTGTTCTAAAACTAACGTCCATTCTATTATAAATCAACCTTAAGTAAAATTCAAGGTTATGTGGTAGCAATACCAGTAGTGGACATTAAAACCAGTCAGATAATTCAGATACTGAGGAAAGAATAAGCCAAGCATGGTGACATATGCTTGTAACCCCAGCATTTGGGATGGTGAAGCAGGAGAATTTCAACTGTTAGGATGGCCTCACCTACATGCCAAGATCCAAACCAGCCTAAGCTATGCAATGAAACCCTGTCTGAAAGACTGTTTGATTTTTTTTGGGACTTGTCTAATTATTTTATGTCTCCTTTCAGCTTTCCTTTGTGTATGGTATTTAAGGATTTTTTGGGGTTTTTTTAGTCATTTTTAGGGTTTTTTACTTAGTATGAAATCTTTGAATAAGTAATTGAATGAGACTTCATAGAGACAGAGAATTAAAGTGCTTTTTTGCATTTAAATGTTTTGGGCTTTAACATTCTGTAGGAATTTAAAATAAGTTCTTTTTCCAAATTGTGAGTTATTTTACAGTTATTTGAACCTGAATTGTTTATTACTTGTTTTAGTCATTCATTTAGTCTTCAATATATTGAATGGTTGTTTAATGTGAAACTCTCTTTAGGATTTGACTTTGGTGATAAAAGTATATTTTTACTCTAATAGAACTTAAAATTTTATTTATCAGTTTAATAAAACCAGAAAAGCAGTTCTGGTATTCAGTTGTTAGACTGAGGAACAAATAACATAGCTTACCTAAGTATGTGTAAAATGACGTTTAAAGGCAGTGTGGCTACTAATAGAGTAAAAACCTGCTAACAAATATTACATAGTATTGTCTCATTTCTATTATTGAAGTTTCAACACAGCATTTACTCCAAAAGCAGGTGCAGTTAATATCCAAAGCAGGCCACAAAGCCACAGCAGTGGAGATTTCAGTCTGCTTCATGATCATGAGACTTGGTCTAGCAGTGGTAGCAGTCCAATTCAGTATTTGAAAAGACAGACCAGGTCAAGCCCTATGCTCCAGCACAAAATGTCTGAAACAGTAGAGAGTCGAGCCCATCACAAGATGAAAGCTGGCTCCCCAGGAAGTGAAGTTGTTACTCTACAGCAGTTTTTGGAAGAAAGCAACAAGCTTACCTCAATACAGGTTAGTTCTTTATATAGTAAACTTGATTTAAATGAGCAACACTAGTTAAATGCCTTGTGACTGAACCTTAGAAAAAAAATATTTTAAGTTATGGAGTACTAAGAGATAACCCCAACTCTGTAGTGTGTAGTTCAGTTTATCAGGAGGCTCTAAACATGGCTATACTCTTGTCTGTAATCTGTATTGTTTTGCCTTTTAACAGTTGAAGTCCTCGAGTCAAGAGAATCTTTTAGATGAAGTAATGAAAAGTTTATCTGTCTCTTCTGACTTTCTGGGGAAAGACAAGCCAGTTAGCTGTACCCTGGCCAGGTCAGTAAGTGGAAAAACTCCAGGGGACTTCTATGATAGACGGACAACTAAACCTGAGTTTTTGAGATCCTGTCCTCAAAAGACTGAAGATGCCTACACCATCAGCTCTGCAGGAAAACCTACACCAAGCACTCAAGGAAAGATAAAACTAGTAAAAGAAACCTCTGTGTCAAGACAATCAAAAGATAGCAATCCTTATGCCACTTTACCTCGTGCAAGCAGTGTGATCTCTACTGCTGAAGGAACAACACGAAGGACAAGCATCCATGATTTTTTGAGCAAGGACAGTAGACTGCCCGTGTCAGTTGATTCGGCACCACCTACTGCTGTAGCAGAAACACTGCAGCATCCAGTGAGTACCATTTACAGCAGTGGTCCCCTGACATGCCAACACATTGTGAAGACACATCTGAGTCTGTTTATACTCAGGCTAGAAATTCAAGTTCAGAAAGGCCATGTTTCCTAAACCAAACTTTTGCCACTGTTAAAATATCTAATGATACATTTGGAATATCAGGTAATGATAGCCACGGGGCATTTACTGTGGTTCATTCATCTCAGCCATTTCTATCCCTGAACACAGAACTGGTTAGTAACATAAGTGGGTTACCTCCCAAGTCACTTACTAGAATAACTGACCAGACCTTTGCCTCTTTGGATAAAGCTGCACAAAAAGATAATAAACAGTTTTCGGATAGTCAGAACCCGAGTCACAGTAAGCCACAGTCCTCTGTAGATAGCAATCTTATCATTCCTGCATGCCTCTACCCTGATGACACAGAAGTTGCATTATCAGTTTCAGAGGATAGTCAAACTGTTTGGTATGAATATGGTTGTATTTGATCAAAACTGCATAATATGTTAATATTATTCATTAGGCTTGTATTTTTAAGATTGTTACACAGAGTTCAGCTATATAAAAAGGCATGTATATAAACATGAATGTGTAAACACACCAAAGTCTGCATGAAATAGTAATTACATTGTGCATTTTTGCATGCCTTTAAAACCTCACCCACATTTCTCTTTCACATCTTTTTAATGCTTGATAAAGCTGATAAAGACACTTCAATGTCATGGAGCATGTCCAAGTAGCTGCATGGTCTGTTATCAAGAAAATATATCCAACTCATTGTTTGGCTTTCATTCGCTCTTCCTGCTGCCTGCCTCCCCCCCCCTTTATTTCCTGATGTGCACTCCATGCTGCACATGTACAGCATTAATAAGGAAAATGTTTTTGAAATGGTATTTTTTTGTCATTTAATCATGTTATCTGATTTAATCATGTTATCTGTCCTGTTCTCTTTTCAAAGAAATAGTTAATAGTTCAACTTAATTTGAACTAATGCATACTTTTATAAAACATTGTTCAAATTAAAATATTGTTTATGGATAAATGTGTTATTCCTAGAATTTTCCATCAAATTTAAATGTAATTCACATAGTGAGTAGGAATGTTTGTATTATAATTCTCTTGTTGGTGCTGTTTGTTTTCTGATCAATACTTCAGTATTCCCTTCAAAATGACTTTTTTTGGAAATCCTTTAACACAAGAACTTTCTCCAGTTTTTTTTTTTTTTTTTTCACATGAGTCAAAGAAATAAACCAAGTTACTTATTATCTCAGGAATTTGTATTTTTACTTCAATTCAGAAGAATAGCAAGACTTTTAAATGATGAAAAATCTAACTTCTGTCATTAATTTACTACTAAATTGAATATGTAAATCCTTAATGCAAACTTTTTTAATAATTGGAGTATAAAATTAGGACTTGTGAGCATAAAAATAAAAATGTACTATGTAGTCTTTATTCTAAATTCTGTTGTATTAAAAACATAGTCTTGCCTTTAAGACTATGCCTTTAATCCTATGCCTTTAACCCCAGCACTCTGGAAGGCAGAGGTGGGTGCATCTCTGAGTTCCGGGCCAGCTAGAGCTATATGTGGGACCCTGTCTCAAAAAGTTCAAACAAAAAGAAAGCAAAACAAACAAACAAAAATAACAAAAATATTCTTTAGCTCCCTACGCTTCAAAACAATCCACATAAGATAGAGATAATATCCATAAACATGGACTTCAATTTCATATAGTTTTAAATTATCTTTCTGTATTCATGTCATTCTACACCAAATCAGCTTCACTCTCTCAGTATTAAAAAAAAAAATCTATAATCTTATTTCTGCAGGATATTTAGCTGTCTCAGGAATGTTTTTGTAATTTTGATTCAACCTAAATATTACTGATAATAACTCAGCCTAGGTAGGAACCATAAGTAACTCTATGAGTGAAGGGATTATTGTTTGTGTACTTAACCTCATTGAGCTGTTACAGTTAATACCGGATGAAAGGGAGAATCTTAAACCTTTGCTTAACTAAATTTGTATCCTTTGTGAAAAATCTCTCCTCTGGTACATACCCAGGATCACTTTACGAGTAGACCTTTTGTTTATATTGCTGACCATGTGTTTCTTTCCTTACAGCTATTCTTAAAATAGTTCTGATACAGGTGATCAGATGAGCACAAGTGGTATTTTACATATTTTAGTACCTCCTCATATGCTTTCTGCATGAATATATCATTACCTTATACTATGAATTTTTTACCTAGTCAGTCTTACTACTCCAAACATTTTTGTGCTGGTTTCCCTTTTGTTCATAGCCTACTAATAAACGGTAGCACAGCTGCGACTGATGCGGCTGGATGACAGAAATGATTTACTTAGCTTTGGACATCATAAAACTGGCCTTATACTTTCTATACTTAAAGTGTTGTTAATTTTGTTAATTCAAAATATATTTTAAATTATGTATTTTATAAATGTTATATTGTTTTGTTTTATGAAAACAAACTTGTCTCTAATGTCTAATCTAAAGGATACACTGCTTGTAAGAGAAGTAAATACTATGTCCATATTTCCTGCAGGCTAAGATTGCAGTGTAGTATTCTTCCAAATACATCACATACTATGGAGTCAAAGTTTTCTCAAACACCACTAACTTTACCTTTTCAGTGGTAGGGAGTAAATAAAGCCTTAGTAATCACATGGAACCAGTGTTTCCCAAAAGATTTTTATGTCAGCATTAAAAATGAAGCAGCTGTAACCACTTCTGCTTCCACACGAGTCTCAGGTTAACTGAGTGCTGGTTGAGCAAATGCTTGTCTCAGTGAGCCTGGGTACACTAAAAGGAGAGATGGCTTTCAGAAGACATGGCAGAATGTTTTGTTTGGGTGCTCTTGTTGCCCATTTTAGGATAAATGTATCTCTTTGAACCAAATAGTAAGTCTGACTTTCTGCTTCTCTCTGGAACACTAGAAGTTATTTCATTCCATACCAGGTAAAAAAGTGATGAGAGTTAAAAAAAAAAAACAAAAAACAAAAAAAAGCAGCAGCTGTGAGTTACACAGCTGCACTTACTTGCCCTGAGATACCTCTGTGGTCTGCTCTGTTTATAAATAATAAAGCTGACAGTTTTTTAAACTTCTTGGCCTTCTATAGATTTTATCCATATGATTACTGTGATGCTTGAACAGCATAAGTTAAACCAATGTAAATAGCTGTAAATTATGCCATAGCCCCGATGTTCACAGTAAAGAATACCTCAGTGGAGGTGCTCTCTACAATTATATTATTGCAAGACTTTTTTACTTAAAATTATGTGGTGGCCATTAACATATTACTATATAGTAAGTATACAAGCCTCTGACACTAGATGGGGAAAAGGTTAACTCTTAGATTTATATAAAATAGTTGCCACATTCATAACAATGTTGCTTACGGCTTTAAAATATTTAAAAAATAGGCTTCATGTAAAATGTCTGTCAGATTAATAATTTTCCAAGTTTCAAATTCCTCTTTGTCCTACTCAGTAAGAGCTTTTTAGTTTATCTTCATGAATTGCGTTATTGAACTTTTGAGTAAATAACATGAACTACTTTTCTCCCACAGATGTGAACAAAGTACAAGAAAGCAGAAATTCAAAAAGCAGGTCTAGGGAGCAACAAAGCTCCTAATTCAGTGACCCACTGCATGACATGTGGGCCAAGGGGTGAGTTTCCTGCTTGAATGGTAAATGAGATCAGTCTCATTTGTACAGACTAACAGAATTAAGTATGATAACAAGTGCACATTGCACTAACAGATTACATTTTGCTTGCTGGATCCACTGACTTTCCCTCCTGCTTAATTAGTAAAGATTAGTTGGCTGCCTTAGGTTTTTGCCTGTCTAATTGGGTAGCAAGCCTTTAAAAAGTATTTTCTCTCAATTGAAATTTAATTTTAGCAGTGAATAATAATAATCTGAAATCTTTCATGTGGTTACCTCTATGTAACTGGTAAGAATGCACTAAATCCCTGTCTTATGAAGAGCAGCTCAGACGTTCCCTCTGGCTTTCTGTCACTCTCATTTCCATATAGACACCTGTGCATGTTGTTCTTAAGGTAGCTTCCCTGTAGTGTATATTCCTCTTATCTTCAAGCTATTCTTACACATTTTCTTTCTTCTTTCTGTCTTTCAACAAAATACAGAGAGAAAAGTGTCCTTCAGTTTCTCAGTGTGAAGACTTTATTTCTGAAGTAACAAGACACCTAGCAACTATAGGAACTATTAAAAACAATAAGGAGATTTTAACACATCCCTTCGTGACTAGAGCAGGCAAGAGATATAAACTCCATTCTTCCTTGAATCAAGGAGCACTACTGGATTCAACTGCCAAAAGTTTTAGAAGGTTTTAGGACACTGTACAGTGCACTAAGCTCTACTGAATAAAGGACATTCTCTCACTAAGGACCGAGTGTTTTAAGGTCAAGTATTCTAAGAACAGCCTACTTCTTTCAACATTTGTTTATTAATTTATCCATGTTTGCTTACTGCTTCTGCTAAGTATTATCCAAAAGCTAGCCATTTATATTTAGTTGTATAAATCTAAATTAAGTGCTGTAGTATTTTGTGGAATGTACTATATATCAAGATACAGAGAAAATTGTTCTGGCATGTCAGCCTTTTTTCATTAGCAGACTGCATGTGTTGGTACGCTGGTTATTGTTTTTGTTTCTAGAGCCAACTGTTTGGATGCACTGCAAAGGAAGCGCAATTCATAAGATATGCAGTAATTTCCATAATGAAATATAAGAGTTATAAAAATTATATATTAATCTTACACTTTCCCTGATAAGCTGCACTAGGTATTCACAAATGGATCCAAGATAAAAATCATTTTTCTGAAACTTTTTTTAATGAGATGGTTTTCCAGCAAATAGCATTTACAAGATGAAGTGATTATGTTTTTAACTCATTTCCCTTCTCTGCTATTGGGTTATGTGTGTGGTTTTTTTAATGTGAGAGCTGATTATTGCTTAAGAAGTTTTCTTATGGCAAAATAATGTAAATAATTTCTATGATCTACATTTTTTTCAGGAACTCATATACTATTAAGGTCATTTATTACTAAGAATTTTTCTGTTTTTATCCTTTATAATATTATATTAAACTTGGTAACTATTATAGGTAATCTTGAAATATTTATATATGTTTGTTACCTTAAACATTTGAAAGAAGCACAAAAAAGTAGATTTAGTTATCCCAGAGAAACACCAATTTTTTAGTAGTAGCAATTTTATATCACAATTTTATTTTCTTATGAAATCAAAAAAACACATTGCTACACATTAAGGCAAGTTCATTATTTAACATAAAAACCACAATAATCTTTTGAAATGAAAAAATACTATTTTTATTTTAACAGTACACTTCTTAAGCTTTTATTACCAGCTCTAAAGAACTTTTTGGAATAATTATGCATTCCCTAATGTGTGTTTTACAAACTGTGTATCATCACTAACCCAGTAGCCATGACAGAAGTCTCTCTTCTTTGCACCCACTTCCTCCTCTTTTTGTTTTCCTCTCTCCCCACTCTGTGTACCAGGTCACTAGCGGGTTGTGTTTATAGTGACCTTTGGAAAGACCGTCAATAAAAAAGACAAAAAATGTTTAGTTGCTCAGAAATTGAAAGTTAGAGAACTTGGATTTATTTAACTCAGTGCTGCCAGAAAATAATGCTATAAAATTAAATTACTTTGAAAATCTTGAATGAAAGGTGCTATTTAAATGTAAATACAAAGGATTTTTACTGAAACACAATAGACATACTAAAAATCCATTCTCTAGACTTGGAAATCTTCTTCGTGACTCCTTAGATTCAAGTATCAAATTGGTAAATGGGTATCATGGCAGTCTAGAGACAGTTGCATGTAAAAAAAAAAATGTAAATTCACTGTTGGTTGATAAGTTGAAAATAAGTGTAGAATTATGTTTTAGCTTAAATATAGTAAGTGGGTAAGTTAGATTTATATTAACTAGCATCCAATTTGCACAATTAGCACACATCCCAGGACAATTAATGAGTGTGAGGTGACCTGATGAGGGTGAATAGTAAGGCAGTTTGACCTCTCTGTGATATCAATAGTCTTCAAACAGAAGCTGCTGAGTTACCCAGCGCCTACCTGAAGGGACCTGTCATGTAATGAATCGGAGTAGGCCAACCCTGAGGAGAAAAAAGAGAAAACCAAGGGAGTACAATGAGACTATTAAATTATTCTCAATTATATTAATTGCCTTCCTCATACAGCTTCAAAAAGGACTAGCTGATAACCACATGATTTGTTTTCCTTTGAAATCTACTTCAGAAGCAGACTTTGTAGGAAGCTAAGCCAAATGGAAATGAATCCAAACCATTTTTCTAACCAAGCCTAAACCCACCTATCTGGTGCTATTCCTAAACCTCTGTGAACACTTTAAAACTCGGAATAATAGCATCAGCCCAGAGCTCTAGTAACATGCCTCCTAGCTGGCCATGGAAATGCTTTGGTTCAAGATTTTTTGTTTTGTTTTATTTTGTTTGAGTTGGTGGTTACCAAAGAGTTTACAAGACAGGTTCCTGTGTAGCACCTTTCATGCAAGGCATGTTAAAAGCCTATTTAAAATCACTGTGCATATTATACAATTGTAGCCACCTCACAAATGGATTACTACATCCTGAACTGTCTTAACAGTTTATGTCAGGAAGTAAAATCAATACTGTACCAAATCTGGAATTGTAATGGGAAATTATGTATTCTAAATTACTTTTGTACTTTAAGTTACTTTTTATGAAAAAAAGTGAATTGTCTTTCTTTTCAGCTATTTGTCCTGAGATGTATTTTTTCTTTAAGTCTTGAATATGAGTAGTACAAAAAGAGCCCATTTTACAGTATAAACCTTGATGTACAGGTTAAGTATTTGGACAGTGAAACGCCTTAAAAGGAATGCTTAATGGGTAATGTTGCACTTATAACATCCTTTGAAAAACCTGATTTTAAATTGTCTTTTTTTATTTTACTAGCTTTTTTTCAGTGTTTGCCATTGTACTCACAACTGTTATTAAATACCAAATCAAATAATATAAAAAGCTGTAACATTTCCTTTAAAATTAATGCTAATAAGGGAGGTAGAGTTGAATGGCAAAGCAACTTTCCTCGGTGGCGCCTGATATCCATCACAGGAGTCCATATACAACAAGACACCATTGTTTGAGTTGTCTTTTACAGTCACTTTCATTTTGTTTGATTCTCCTTAAAAGTATATATGTTGGACTAACTGATATAAAAAGAAATAAAAACAAAAGGTAATTTTTTAACACATTGTTATAGTCATTTTAAAATTGTATGTTGGCCAAGTGTTACTTTTTGCCCTAGAGAACTGTTTGTAGGTTTGATAGACTTTATCCTAATCGTTTTAGTTATTAGGATGTTTGGGTAGAGAGTCAGTTCTGTCCATCCTAAAATAAGTTTGTTTACTAAGAGAAAGTTTAAATTATAAAGGAGGAATAGTGAGAATGACAGTGGTAGCTAATAATAAAATAAAACTATAACAATAGTTTGTTGTCCCTCCCACCCCCTTGGAGTTTTAGAGGTGGTAGGAAGGAGGTGCTACTGGGGATTTTACTCAGGGCCTTAAGCATGGTAGGTGGCACTTTACCACTTAGCTGTAGTCCCACCCCCTTTCTCAGAACTTCTTCTTGTGCTGTATGCATCTTGTGATGTGACATAAAACAACTAGGTGACGAACTAAGTGCATTGATACAGTCAATGGTTGTTTGAACACCAGTGCTGTGACACCACATTCACTGCCACAAGTTAGGTAACCACAAGGGCTAAGTGACCAACAGGTAGGTAGGATATATGCTGTAGATATGATAGACAGTCACTCAGTGATGACATCTCCTGCTACTCAAAATGGCATATCATTTAAAACTTACAAACTGTTTAATTTTGGAATTTTTCCTGTAATCTGGTTCATTTAACCACAGGTTACTGAAACTTCAGGAATTAAAACTCCTAAGAATGTGATAGGCTGCAAGACTTGTCGTCTTTGTGGGGCTGGAGTGCTGACTCGATGGTTCAGCACCGGCTGCTCTTTCAGAGGAGCCAGGTTCCATTTCCAGCGTTGTCCATGCTACAGCTCATGACTGTAACATCCAGCTCCAGGGGAGCTAGTGCCTTCTCCTGGCCTCTATTGGCAGCTGACACAGGTTACACATCTACATGCAGGCAAAACACACAAAATAAAAATAAACTCAAAAAAATGTATTCAGTCTTTTGTTTGTACTTATTAACTCGAGGCATCTGGCTGTCTCACACATCATGCTTCATGATCAACAGGACATCCAAGTTCTACAAATTCTGACTCTGGCCCTTCATTTTATGTTCATAAAAACCTAGAACTACTTGTTTATTTTAGAGATAGAGTCCAGAGCAGGTAAAACAAGCATGGAACCTCTGGGAGAAAGGCAATCATTAGTTTCATTTTGCCTTTCAATAACACAAGTTGGTACAAATTAGTTTCTCTACTAGATGGAAAGTATTTCTCAAAGCTTGAACAGGAAAGTACAGTTCTTTTAGAAACACCCCAGTTGACTGGAATGGAGATAATGGCAAGAACAATTTCTGTATTCTAGCCTATGTCAGATCCTCAATGAATAAAGAATTAACTAAATTGTTCCTAGATTTAATGCTTCAGCTGCCATAACTGAAAGGAAATTATATTAGGATTTTCTTTGGGGGGTTGTTGGTTTTGTTATTGGTTTTTTGTTTTTTTTGTTGTTGTTGTTTTTTTTTTTTTTTTTTTTTTTTTTTCCCCTTGAGACAGGGTTTCTCTGTGTAGCCGGGCTGTCCTGGAACTCACTCTGTAGACCAGGCTGGCCTCGAACTCAGAAATCCACTTGCCTCTGCCTCCCAAGTGCTGGGATTAAAGGCGTGCGCCACCACCGCCCGGCGTATGTTAGGATTTTCTAAAGGAACATAACCAAGAGAAAATACATTACAAAGGGGGATCAACCCACACAATTTGGG
Organism: Mastomys natalensis; assembly: GCA_021653895.1. Classification (NCBI taxonomy): domain Eukaryota; kingdom Metazoa; phylum Chordata; class Mammalia; order Rodentia; family Muridae; genus Mastomys; species Mastomys natalensis. Next base: position 235,291 of record JAJTUV010000271.1, read on the forward strand.
CTGGGTATTGGAACAATGTCTGTTTTACATGTTGGAGATTGTGAGAACCTAGTAGGTACAGTAGCCTGGAGGATTCTGGAAGAGCCTCTGTCTTCAGTCTGTGTGGGTGAGTGTCCATAAGGGATGGTCGTGCTGCAGTGGGGCTCACCAGGAGGAAGAAAGGAAGGTACAAAAACAGCACTGTTCTTCCCTGGAACTCCATCCAAGCTGCTCTCAGAAAGCTCTGCCCACTGTGGAATCTTCCGCATTGAGTCCTGCCTCGAAATGTCCCCACAGACCTGCCCAGAGGAGTATTTCTTTCTGGATCAAATCAAGTTCCCAACCAAGACTCACCATAACAAAGATTACTAAAGTTATCCTAAAATAAGATAGTAAATTAGGGTGAAGGATAAAATAAACTGCCTTTCTGTCATCTGAACCAATTCTGATGCTATAAGCTGTATTTTACTGCTGAACTTTAAAATATAAATTTAATGGTTTAATGGTAACACTCTAGTTTTTCTACATTGAGTTTAATAAGCCAGTTGTAATGGTACCTGCCTGTAATCCCAACATTTTGGAAGTAGAGGTAGGATCAGAACCCTTGGGTACACAGCTAGTTTGAGAACAACCTGGCCTACATGAGACCCTATCCCAACAAGACAAAAAGTGTTTAATAAAAAGTTTTGTTTTTAATGTCTCACTGGAAACAAGTTCCAAGTGCAGTAAAAAGTAAAAGTTTAAGTTCATTAATCCTAAAAGGAAACCCAGTTGTTGGAAGTCTTTCTTATAATGAGTAATTGTCATGGAAGATTGGAGACAAAATTGAATCTCAGCTGACTAAAATGACCTCAATTCCAATCTTTAAAAAAAGAAAAAAAATCCTTAAACCTGGGGCTGGAAAGACAGCTCTGTGGTTAGAACTCCTTGTTCTTGCAGAGGGTCCAGGTTCAGTTCCCAGGACCTGCATGGTGGCTCAAAACGATCGGCGGCTCCAGTTCCAGGACATCCAATGTCCTCTTCTGACTTCCACAGGCACAGGCAGGCACATATATGGTATACATCTATACATGGAGGCAAAATGCTCATATACATAAAAATCTATAAGGTGAATGGTAGTCTCCAAATTAAAGACACAAGAAATAAAAACAGTTGTCAAAATGAGTTTATTAAGAGTATTGGCCCAATTGGGTTTTGACACGAATTAGGCATTGGCTGGCCTGGAACTGGAGATCAGCCTGCTCTGCCTAAAGTGCCAGGCTAATGGCATGTGCCACCACACCTGGCTCCCAATCAGTTTTTAATCAAAGTTTAGAATTATGGGATCATGTCCTGTAGCCTTCACAAATACAAGAAAGTCTTCAGGGCTTAATCCCATGGTTGCAGCATTAGTCATTGGATGAAAGTATACTTTCTCATGTCCACCTTCCAGAAAAGCTGAATCCAAAACAAATTTAACATCTCCATCATCACAGAAGAGTGCCAAAGGTGTGGCACAACCTTGACCAACTTTTAGTTTTTCTAGCATGGCTGTTTCATCAGCAAACCGAAGATTTCCACTCCCAACTCCTAACTGCTTGCCAAGATCATTTAAATTGATTTGTCTATTATGAAGAACTGTGACTAACCAATAGTTTTTCTTCTTTTTATCCTTAAGAAATAAGTTCTTACTATGTGCTCCTTTCAAATGTTGAATATGAGGCATCATTTCTTCAACTGTAAACACCTGCAAAATATGCAAAAGAAAAAACCCTGTAAGTTGCACACGTACATATCCACAGTTGTACGTATTTTTCATGGATGACTTATGACATACTCTGCTTTGAATTTAACTGGTATTCATTTAAATGTTTTATTGTTTGGGGTTGGGCCTTTTGGTGCTGGGGATAGAACCCAGAGTGCTCTATGCATGCTGGGCAGGTACAGTATATCTGAACTAAAACCTCAGCCTCCAAATACTTGGAAAGCCTCTGTACCTGGAGTACTGATACTCAGCGCTGAGGTTGGGATCAAGAATTCAGGAAGCCTGTAATTATGCAGCAGAATCCTGGTTGGGGTTCAGGGGGAGCCTTAATCATCACAGTTACAGACCTCAAGATCTCAGTTTTTCTTGGGTCAGTTTTTCTATCCTAGTATGTTAACAAAGCCATCAGTGCCTGGGAAGCTTATTACTTTTGAACTTTGGTGTAAAATTTGATGACAGTCCTTAATATTTATCTCCAGAGTAGCTGGCATTCTCTACAAGGACATCGATGGGGAACATAAGACCCCGGGTTAGTACATAAAGAACATTTAAAAAAAAAAAAAATCTGGCAATGTAGACAGAATGTGACATTTGTAAAGATGGGGAATATTAACGTGTTTCTCAAGACTGATGTTTTTGTCATAAAATGTGTTGTGCAAGCCTTACCAACCCTCATAATAGTTTCCTCGAAATTGTAAATCTCCAGTATGATAAATTATGGTAAAATAATTAAGGTATGTACTTTTGTTTGTGGCACGAGCCGGGGGTGGGGCCAAAAGGCTTAGTATCCTCTGGAGCTGTAGTCTTAAACAGTTATGCTCTCAATGTGGGTGCCGGAAACTAAATTCGTGTCGTCTGCAAGAGGAGTAAGTGCTCTTAACCGCGAAAACAATTCTCCAGACCCAGGGGTATATACTTTTGGTAATTATTTGGGAAATGATCTTTGCCGTGCTGCAGTGGTAACAACTGACCAAAGGAGTAAAAGCCAAGCCACCTGAATGACCTGCTGTGCCTTTGGTACCAGATACAGCCTAGGGGATTCTATAGGGTTGCCACTTAGGTGGTGCCTTGTTGCTTAGTCATCTACATAACGTGCCAGCTATCCAGCCCGCTTTTAAGTCACATCATTCATCCCAAGACAAGTTTCCTCAAGGTTAGTGCAGTTTCCAATAGACTTGCAAGTCCCTGCTTGGACCCAATAAACACTCGCCCTACGCCCCCCGGTTCCGGGTCTCAGCTGTAGTGGAAGACCCTCGGCCTTCCTGGGGCCGCAGCCTCACCTCGGGATGCTCCACAACCTCCGTGCGAATGGCGAGGGCGCCGAGCCTCTGCTCTAACGCCGCCCTCAGCTCCGAGCCTGCCATCCTCCTGCTACGTCGGCAGGGTGAAGAGAGGGCTTGCCGGAAGTGCCGCGGCTTCTGGGGCGTGGTGATGCCTGCTTGCTCCGCCCTGGTACAGCTCTGTAGCCCATCCGTGGACAGCCGAGTGCTCTCAGCCACACCCCCAGCCACCTGAGCCGCCTGTGCCGCCCTCAGAAAGCTCCGGGCTCTGTTGCTCGTCCTGAGGCCGCGGCCGTGTGGCTTCATGCCTCAACAACTGTAACATAGACTTTCTACTTTTCTTTTTAAGTGTTATGTGTATGGGTGTTAGTTACCTGCTGGCATGGCTGTGCACCACGTGTGAGCAGTGCCTGAGGAGGCCCAAAGAGGGTGTTCGATGTCCTAGAACTAGAGTTACGGTGAGTCTTGTAGGAGTTAGGAACCGAACTCGTCCTCTGGAAAAACAGCCAGTGCTTCCGCATATTTTGATAGTAGGAAACAGTACTGCGACGATTCACAGTGGTCGTTGTGATATCTTTTGGCCTGGAATTTGCAACCATGTTGGGACCACTTGCTTTGAATAAGGTTCAAATTCTACATTAGTGTTTCACTTAAATTTTTAGATTAAGGCTCACATCCGACATGAAACCACTGGTACACTCAGAGATGTTTAACTTTAATATAAACTAATTTTATTTATTCCGGAGTGAATAGTGAAGATCTGAAAAAGAAACCCTCTTAAGACACAGATGGTAGGCTTTTTCTCTCCCTCGGTGACACAAATAGAGCCAGATTAGACCAGATTAAATGTAGATAAAGGCGGTTTTACTAGGAAGCAGCTCTCGGGTGGGTCCACCAATCTGACAGGTCAGTAAAGTCACACATCTTAAACACGAGGGTTTCACAGAGTTTAGGCAAGGAATTGTGATGTGCTGACTAGGAGTTGGGATAGTGTACATACATGGTCAAAAACTGAGCCCCTAGGCAGGCACTCTTGGCTGGTGGGTTGCCACAAATGCACCACGTTAGCCTGGAGCTTTCTCTGCCCGTGGGGTAGAGAAAGGAGGGCAGACTAAGGAGCAGGGATTTGTTTCAGCCTAACAACAGGTAAGTGACTCATGACTTACCCAGTACTGGAAGAAGCTACAAAATAGGAAGTCAGAGTTATGTTTACAGTTTCGCTCAAAACTCAGGATTGCAAAATTTTTTAACTTTTTAGTTTAACTTTTTTTAAAAAAATCTTTTTGCCTGTGTGTGTTTGCACCACCTTTGGAGACCAGAAGAGGGTATAGAATCCCCTGGAACTGGAGTTAAGTATGGTCATGAACTACCTACCATGTGGGTGCAAACCCAGGTTCTCTGGAAGAACAACCAGTGCTCTTAAAACATAGAGCCATCTTCCCAGGCCCCTTTAAAGTCTTTCTTAAGACAGCACTGTGATTTTCTATTCTCCTTTTTTATTGAGTCATGGCCTCATGGTACACAGACTGGTATCTAGCTCATCTTGAACACCGCCACCATCGTGGCCACAGGAGCCTTCCCTATTCCTTTTTTTTTTTTTTTTTTTTTTGGTTTTTCGAGACAGGGTTTCTCTGTATAGCCCTGGCTGTCCTGGAACTCACTCTGTAGACCAGCTGGCCTCGAACTCAGAAATCCGCCTGCCTCTGCCTCCCAAGTGCTGGGATTAAAGGCGTGCGCCACCACCTCCCGGCGCCTTCCCCATTCCTGCATTCATTCTTTGTTTTGTATGTCAACATGTTCATTAGATAATTGAAGCCTCATACATAGACAATTTTTATCCTGCTTTTTTTTAAACTGATGAACATATTCCTGTTCCTAACCTATTTCCTATTTTAGTAATATTTCACTTAGCTGGATAATAGTCGTTTGTTTATTGGATACAGAGACTGGAACCCGTGGTCTCAAGCAATCTACCAACCCTCAATCACAGTTTTAGCCACTTCATATTGATGATGTTCATTAGTGAATCTTGGTTTTCTAAATTGTTTATGAAAATACCTACTCTAAATTTATTAGCAATGAGTAAATTAACCTAGTGCACACCAACACTTCTCTGTATGAGTGTGAAGACAACTTGTGGGAATCAGTTTCTCTCCTTTAATTGACCAGGTTCCAGAATCAAACTCAGACAGAGCATAAGGCCTGACAACAAGGCTTTATCCACTGAGCCGTCTTGCTGACCCAAATTTTAACTACATTTTTGACAGGATTTTTAGGAGATAACTTTTGGTCAAAGAAATATTTTATTGCTTAATAAGCATTTTTCTGCGGGGGGGGGGGGGGGGGGGGGGAGGTGTTTGGAAAAATTAACAAAGGCTTAACATTTTGATTTGGTTTGAGGAAGGCATTTTGTTTTGTTTTGAGACAGTGTCTCACTATAGCCCAAACTGGCATGGAACTCCCAGAGATCTGCCTAATTCAGCCCCCAAGTGCTGGGACTAAAGATGTGTGTCAGCCATGCCTACAGTGCTGGGACTAAAGTGTGTGTCAGCCATGCCTACAGTGCTGGGACTAAAGATGTGTGTCAGCCATGCCTACAGTGCTGGGACTAAAGATGTGTGTCAGCCATGCCTACAGTGCTGGGACTAAAGATGTGTGTCAGCCATGCCTACCAACTTAATGGTCTTTGGGCTCTTCATTTTTCTGATTAGCAGACCTAGACAATTTTCTCATGATTATGATTTCCCTCCCCCCATTTTTAACTAATTTTGTTCATATTTTTGGTTCATATTAGACCAATAGTTCTCAACCTTCCTAATGCTGTAACCCTTTAGTATAGTTCTTATGTTGTAGTGACCTCCAACCATAAAATTATCTTCATTACTACTTTATAACTGCAATTTTTCTAGTTATGAATCATGGTGTAAATATTTCAGGAAATATAGGTTTGCCAGAGGTGTCATAGCCCACTAAATAAAAATCAATTTAATCGAAATATAAGTGAGAAAAATGTAAGAGAGGTGTGGCTCCTGGATTTGTTTACTTTCCTCCCTCCCTTCTCTCACTTTTTTCTCTTATTTTTAGATTGATTTTATCTACAGAAGTTTCTTATGTAGCCAAATGTGATTTTTTTTTTTTTTTAAAGTTTTCCTGGTCTAAGTTTAGAAAGTTAACCTCCAGCAATAAAACATTTGTTTTATTTTTCTGAGCATGATAGCACATACTTATGATCCCAGCACTTAGGAGGCAGAGACAGATATAGTCTGTGAGTTGGAGGCCAGCCTACACAGAATTTCAGGCAAGCCACGACAACAGAGTGAGACCCTGTCTCAAAAATTTAAAAAAAACAATTAAGGATGTCTGTCTTAGGGTTTCATTGCTGTGAAGAGACGCCATGACTGAGGCAACTCTTAAAAGGGATAACATTTAATTGGAGCTGGCTTACAGTCCATTAATCATCAAGGGAGGAGCATGGCAGCATCTAGGCAGGCATGGTGCTGGAGAAGCTGAGGATTCTACATCTTGTTCTGAAGGCAAAAAGGAGAAGACTGGCTTCCAGGCAGCTAGGAAGAAGATCTCTCAAAATCCACCCCCACAGTGGCATACTTCCTCCAACAAGGCCACACCTCCTAATAGTGCCACTTCCTGGGCCAAGCATCTTCAAACCACCACATTGTTTAATTCAGGGCTGAAATGATGGCTCATTGGTTAAGAGAGTACTTGCTGTTCTTACAGAGGACCTGTGTTCCTAGCCCCCATATGGCAGCAAAGTGATAGTCTCAGTATTGATGGTCACAAAATAAACCAAAATACTGATCAATTCTGAAAAACACTGAAGATTCTCCAATTCCTGCAGGATCAATTATTCTTACAAATTCAATCCCATATGTAAGAATAAAGTCCATCTATCATATTGGTACATAACTTTTCATTCATTAACAAATGACAAAATATGTGCATACCAACGTATTAAAATTTATTATCAGTAAATATTGATTTGGATAACTATTTTGTGTACTTGGGATCCTGCTGAAATCTCTTGGATGAAAAGGAGTCACAAATGGAAAATGCTTAAATTGTGGTCTATCTGGCCATCAGCTATGTAAGCTCAGAGTGCCTCCCTGAATGCAGTTATCCATCAGTTTAGTTTCTGAAATCCTTCACCCTCCCGAATTACTACTATTATCCTTTAGTCTATAATAATCTCTTCTTAATTTCAGTCTACCTGTAATTGGATGACAAGTATTTTGTATCAAAAGTTTTGCCACCAAAGGTTTATATTATAAAATAGAACTCATGCCGGGTGGTGGTGGCGCATGCCTTTAATCCCAGCACTTGGGAGGCAGAGGCAGGCGGATTTCTGAGTTCGAGGCCAGCCTGGTCTACCGAGTGAGTTCCAGGACAGCCAGGGCTATACAGAGAAACCCTGTCTCGAAAAAACCAAAAAAAAAAATAAATAAATAAAACTCAATCTGTGTGTGTTGAAATAACTACATCATCATTCACACATTATCATTATACCTCAAACACACATCTGTGTGAGAATTGCACTTAGTACAAAGAAACACTGGTTTGTCCTCAAGTCAAATTCAATATGAACTTTACAGTGAGGACAACAGGAAGTAGTTGAACTGAAAAGTACCTAGCATGAACTTGAGGAAATAGTTACCCAGGAGTGACTGAAAAGTAAAAGCTAAGAAATTGTTTTTAAAGGGGAAAAAAAGAATAAGTCTGGGAATTCTGTGAACAGTCGGACCAGAAGGGAGGCTACGCCGCTAGGATGAAGCTCGTGAGATTTTTGATGAAATTGAGTCATGAAACTGTAACCATTGAATTGAAGAATGGAACACAAGTCCATGGAACAATCACAGGTGTAGATGTCAGCATGAATACGCACCTTAAAGCTGTGAAGATGACCCTGAAGAACAGAGAACCTGTGCAGTTGGAAACATTGAGCATTCGAGGCAATAATATTCGATATTTTATTCTCCCAGACAGCTTACCTCTAGATACACTACTTGTGGTTGTTGAACCTAAGGTGAAGTCTAAGAAGAGAGAAGCTGACAAAGGCCAGTCTGATTCAGCCCAGAACCTCACTTCACATTGGTGCTCACATAGAGCACATGAAACCCTGGATGAGGTCTGCATAACCTCCTGAACCCAGAGTAGGGACAAAGTCGTCACAACACTCTTGAGGCTGGAGCAGAAGAACTGGAAGTTCAAGGTCATCCTGGAATAGTTCAAGCTGCTGACAAGGAACTGGCCTAGCCTTCTTTCTCACAAGGTCTCAGAGAAAAATACAAGGTTTCTGATTATTTCTGTCTTCCTTACATTTTGGCTACATTGTAACTTTGAGGTTAGCCTGAGCTACATGAGATCCCGTCTCAAAACTGGAGTGGGGAGTATCTTTGTAGAGCCCAGCTTTTTAGCATGACCAAGTTTGAGATGTAAATTAGAAACAAGCTTTTTAACTGGATGTTGTTTAAAAATGAAATAATCATAGATTCTTGCTACTTCCTAGCAACTGAGTTCCAGAACACATTGTATCTGAGTTTCTGAGAGAATGCTCTTTTATGGACAGAAGAGGCTTTGCCTGTGTAAGATCAAGTTAACTTGTTAAAACAGAATTTTCTATTGTGCCATTTTCCACTTTACATTAAAATGTTTTTATTCACATAAAAAAAAAAAAAAAGAAGAAGTCTGTAGCATTTCCACAAGATGGCGTTAAGGGAAACTTGCTGTTGGTAACGTAACTGTAGGCATTTGGCAGTAAGGACAATTTGTGGAGAGGAACACTGTTAGGGGGGTTAAAGAATCAAAGGACTCTTTGTCTTTTTTGATTTTTGGGAAAAAATACAAAATCTAGCCCTACCCCGCCAAAAGGGAAAACAAAGGGCCCGAAAAGTGTGACATTTTTTAGATACCCAGGGAGTAGATTATTGTATCTATTGGTTTAAAGATCTTAAAACCCGAAATGGGAAATAAAATAAAGGGGCAGACTGAGGGGAGGTAATTTTGGGAAAAATGTCCCAACCCAAAAGCAAGGGCAGACAGGGACTAGTTCTTAATGCTTCCTGTTATCTATTTCAACATATCTTTCAGTGTACTTTAGTACACTGAAATATGCTGCATTTTTAAAAAAATGTTTTTGGGGTTTTTGCTTTAAAAACTGGCTAGTGGCATTGTGTGCTTTCATGAGCTTTCCAACACACACACACACACGCAGAAAAAATGAATATTTAATAAGTAAGGATTAAAAAAAAATGTTTTTAGTTATACAATCAGGACCCCTTTTGGGAAACCCGGGCTGGGAAGGAATTAGAAGAGGGGGGCAGAAGTTTGGGCCCGTGGGGCTAATGAGGGAAAATCCAAAATGTATGGGGGGGGGTGTTAAAAGGGGTGTGTCCCATGGAAATTTAAAGGATATTTTAAAAAAAAGGGGTCTTGAGTGGGGCCCCTGGGGGGAAGGGGGCGTTCCCCATGTTTTGCCTCCCCCCCAATTTTTCCCTTTTTAAAGGGTCCAACCCCTTTCCCAACGTGGGTTCTTTATTTATTTTTTAATTTTCCCCCCTTCCATTTTTATTCCTTTTTCCCCCCAAAAACTACTTTCAGTAAAACTTTGTCCTAAATTTTTGTGCAATAAATTTTAGGGTTTTGCTTTTTTTTAAAATTTTGGGTTTTGGGCCGGGAAAATTTTTGCGGCATACGGGAAAACTTAAACACCCCCAACCCCCCAAAATTTCACCAAAAAAAAAAAATTTATTTTTAAAAAGGGTTTTGGATTAAAGAAAATTTTTCATTAACCTTTTCCAGGCCCCTTTTGGGAACCCCGGGCCCTTGGGAAAGGAATTAGGGGTTTTGTGTCGGTTTGGGGGGTGGTCCCAAACTAGGGGAATTTTCCAAAAGGTTCCCGGGGGGGGTAAAAGGCCCAATTGGGCCTTTTGGCCCCTTTAGCAAAGACGGTATCTTGGGGCTTTTGGTAAAGCCGTTTTAAACCGGGCCCCGGCCCCTATTCATATTTTGGGAAAAGGCAGGGAAAAATTTACCCCCAATAGGGGCCTTTCAAAATTAATTAAAATGCCCCCCGGCCCTGCCATCTTTCCAAAATTTTGAATTAAATTTTTGGGGAATTTTGGTCCCCCGGTTTGGCCAGAAAAAACGGGGGGGAGTTCTCAGGGTTTAAAAGGGAAAAAGGCTTTTTTTGAAAAGGAAAAGGGGGACCTGGCCCCCACCAGGGGGGGAAACCGGGAACCAAAGGAAAGGGGGGCCCTTTTTTGGGCCAAAAAGGGGGAACCCCGGGGCCCAAGCAGCAAAAAACCATAAACTTTACGGGGGGGGTTGTTTTTTTTCCCCCCGGAAGGGTTTCCCCCCTTTTTACCCCTTGCCCCTAAAAAGGGGCCGAGGGCCCGGCCCTTGCTCGGATTTTTTCCCCTCCCTTCGGGTTCCCAAGGTGCTGGGCTAAAGGGGTCCTTTTACCACCATCCAGGAAATTTTTTTTGTCGGTTTTGGTCTTAAACCCAAAGGGGGCCAAAATTTGCCCTTTAAATTTAAAAAAAGAAAAAATTTCCCCCGGGCAGTGGGGGGCCATCCCTTTTAATCCCAGCCTCAGGGGGCCCCCCGCCTGGTCACAGGGGAGTTCCAGGCGCCAGGGCATACAAGAAACCCTTCCCCAAAAAACCAGAGAGAGGGAGAGGGAGAGAGAGAAAGAAAAGGAGGGGGGGGGGGGGGGGGGGAGGGGGGGGGGGAGGGGGGGGGGGAGTTTAAAAACCATTTTCCCTACCCCCCCTTCCAGGAAAAGCTTTCTAAAGATTATGAAAAAAATTCTCTGGGAAGATAAATTGGCTCCCTATAGTAAGGGAGGAGAAATCACTCGATCACGGGGAAAATCTGGGGTTTCCCCTGAGTACATGTCAAAAAAAAACCCTTTTTAAACCTTTCAAAATGGCAAAGAATTTATTGAAATAATTTTAAGTTCAAAAGGTTTGGGAAAGGGGAGGGTTTCAGCAATTAAAAAATAGCTCACAACCCAAAATAAAAGAGTTTTGTTTCCAGCACCCCGGGCTGCCCTCTAGCCTTTAAAACAATTTTTTTTTCCAAAAGACCCCCAGTTGTTTTTTTGGCAGAAATTTTTATCAAAAAGGGTCTTGTTTTCCTTCAAGTTCTTTCTAAATGTATGTGGCAGGGAGTGTGTGTGTGTGTGTGTGTGTGTTGTGTGTGTGGATGTGTGAAGATCAGAGGACAACTTGCAGGAGTCTCTTCTATCCTTCCCAGTAGTGGGTTCCAGGTATCAAACTCAGACTATCAGGCTTTGGAACAAGTGCCATCTCACTGGCCTGTCATTTTCTTCCAATCTCTTTTTTAAAATGAAACTCAAGTCAGCAACTCAACTTGTAAGTTTTGTTCATTTTTTTTTTAATTTATTCCCTGTATATGTGTGTGTTGCCTGATTGTAGTATACCACATGCATGCAGAGGTCAGTTCTCTGTGGAACTGGAGTTTACAGATGGTTGTGAACTGCCATGTGAGTGCTAGGAATAGAACCTAGGTCCCCTGGAAGAGCGAGCTTTTAACCAGTAAACCATCTCTCCACCTCCCTTTCACAATCTTAACTACTAACATTAATTCTCAAATCACATATTATACAATGCCCAGTAAATACATCTGTATGTGTATATACATACTTTACAGTCTGGTGTTCTGAGTCCACATGGAACAATCAAAGAAAAAGGGTCACTTAAGGATAATTAAGGCTTTGCTGGCAGCAGGGAGATCATCCTCTGTGCTGTTGACTGAATCTTGAACCACCATGCAAAGGCATGTTTATTGATTGTTGAACAAAGTTGGTTTGGGGGTAAGACAAGTTTTCATACCAAAACCCCTGTGTTGCAGGATATCTGATCACACTGTGAACCCCAAGATTGTATACTGGAAAAACCTGTTTCTGGCTGTGGTGTGGCTCAAAGCAACTGCCTCTTGACAGGAATGAACATAGGGGGGGAAACATGAGAGAGTCAGAGTAAATCAGGAGGATGGATAGAGAGACTTACAAGAAAGAAAGAGAGGACATTCGGTTTGAAGGATTTTCAGACTGTGGAGAACTGGCTTTATCCTTCTGAGACGTCAGTAGAGGAGGAAGGCCATCTGAGTTTTCTCTGCCTTTCTTAGCTAATAGGCTTTTACCCCAGCATCTGGATCCTGAGTCTTCATTTGGTAAAATCAAAGGATTAGGATTTTAACACCCCTTATCAAATCTACATGTTTCCTGAAGGAAAACATCATGCCTCCTACACGATAGTCTTTATTGTACACTGTTTCCAGTACCCAATAATGCAAGATGCTCCCAGTCTGCAGGGACCAGCTTATAACCAAAGTCATGCAAAAGCTGTAAAGCTCCTTCAGAAAAACAACTCCAGAGATAAAAGAAAATAATCATTGTTTTTGTGATAGTCTGACCTCCCCAAATCACCCCTAGCATAGATGTAGCCATTTTGTTCCATGCTTACCAGCTATTTTATAGGGTTTTCTGTAATACGCCTGCCAGTCATTGACATAGAAAAATAATAACTTGACTCAGAGCAGGATCATGCTGACCACATCCCGTTATGTTCTGAGGTTTGTTAATCTTAAGAAATTACACAAAGCTTTGCATAGGATCCTTCAAGTTAAAGATCAATATGAACTGTTATGTCTAAAATATCTTGAGTCTGAGTTGCCCAGTGGTCAGCACTTCCTGCACCTGCGAATGAATTCATTGTGTTTTTTTCCTTTATAAGCTAATAAAAAAGATATCTGTTGTCATAGTTCAGATAATTCTGAGCTATAAACCCCTGGTCTGACTAGTATTAGGATGTGCATTCAATAAACTATTCTTGCTGAGATCCATATTCCTATGGTTTGTGTGGCAATTCCTGAACCCCAACAGTTTTCTACAGTGATTTCTTTAAGGTTCAAGTACTTCTAGAAAACAACTATTCATTCTGATCTTTGCCCAGAGAACTCCACTACAGGTTACAGAATGGCCACAAAGGCTGAAAGATGTGCAAAGGTTTAAAGCCGAGTTAAGAACTTTCAAAGAGGCCTGAGAAGTAGAAGCTGAAAACTAACGGACAGAAAGAGTGTCTGTGAGGAAAAGACAGTGCATCCAGGCTGGAGGTTGGCTGGAATGATGACAGAGTTTGAACTGCAAAAAGGCCATGTGGTTGCAGGACGGGGGTGGCGCACGCCTTTAATCCCAGCATTTGGGAGGCAGAGGCAGCTGGATTTCTGAGTTCGAGGCCAGCCTGGTCTACAGAGTGAGTTCCAGGACAGCCAGGGCTACACAGAGACACCCTATCTCGGGGTGGGGTGGGAGGGAAGGCCATGTGGTTGAGGTTGTAGAGGTGAAGAGAACGTCCAGGTGCAAGCAAATGAACAGGTGGTTGGATATTAATTTTTAGTAGGTATACAACATTATTTCTGCTGGTTTCTCAATGCCTGCCAAAGCAAGTGAGAGCAAAGAACTGCTTACAGAAAGTGAACTTCAATAGATGTTTATGAACTTGAGTCATTTTTAAGTGTAAGCTGAAGGGAGATTCAGATAAAAAAGATTTCCAGGATTCTCTAGTCATTAATACTGATGTGAATCTTTGTGGTGGAAAGGGGGAAGGGTAGTGAGATAGCTAACTGGGTAAAGGAGCTTACTGCAAGGCTGAGTTCCTGAGTTCAATATATATATTTGTGTGTGCGTACCCAAATAAAACAAATTTTTAAAAAGTTAAAGGAGTGGGCTGAGGGGCCTGTGTTAGGGTAGACAATGGGAGAGAATGGTAAAGCGTGCTTTGGGGTAAGAAACTTTTCTATAGCATTCCATTACTCTGTGGTAGCGCTAGATGTAAACGAGTTACCGTCAAGAGACTCTGGCTGTGGCCAAAGAGGATGGACCAAAAAAACTCCAACCAACGTGAAGAAAAACAACGAAAACCGTTTACATGAACCGGGTACTCTCAACAAGTCACTGAAACCTTCCCACGATCTTGTGAAATCCGTACCGTGGTTCCCAAACAGCAGATAAAGCCGTGGCCCAGAGGTGACAACACACCTCCAAGTCCACACTGAGAACGGGCTGGGCCAGCAGCCAGAGCATCCTGGCTCTACTACCTGCCCTGCCCACCCCGTTGGACATCTTGAGAGCCACCTTGCGCCGCTTCCTTCCAGCTAGATACACGCGTGTTTGAAGAACATGTCCCTCCTGGGGAAGGGAGGGAACTGCAGAGCGCCCCCTCCCCGCTGCAGGCCACCGGCCGAAGGCCGCAGGTTACAGGAGCCGCCACCGTTGACCTCCAGCAGCCACGGGCAACCCGGAATTCCATGGGGGAAGCCGCTTCCGGCGGCACCGGAAGCACCACGGGGACCTTGCGGAAGGACGGACTGAGTGACCCACAGTTCTGGGTCCGGAGGGCGACTTCGCCTGGGAGCCGAGTGAGTGGGGTCTCTGCGTTAGGGTGGTCGCGAGTGCCAGTGTCACTTGCCGCGGCTTCAATGCCCACGAGTGCCCGGGTGCGCTCCCCAGAGGCCCGCGTGGCGGCGGCAGTGTTTGATTTTCACGACTTATTTTTTTCCTTTCTAAAACCTCTTACTGGTCCATTCAGACATTTCCTTAATGCCGCTACGCATTTGCAGCATACGCACCCTCTCCCCGCTAAGGGAATTGTCAGCCTGAGTTCCCGGTTGCCGCTAACCTTACGGCAATAGGGAGTGACAATGACCCCTCTGGATTCCACCGTCCTCTGTAAAGTGAGAGGCGTTGGGATATTTAACAACCAAGGTTTCTTTCCAGGTTTGAGATGTTGGTTATTTTTCTGATGTGTCTGATTTCTCGATTACATATCTCTTTGTTGGTTTGTCTCATAGAGTCTTTCTCGTTCCGTTAATTTGTGCCCTGGTTCACAACTCATTTAAAAATGATTTAAGTAAGCTGGGCATAGTAGTGCACATCTTTAATTCCAGTACTCGGGAGGCAGAGGCAGGTGGATTTCCAAGTTCAAGTTCCTCCTGGTCTACATAGTGAGTTCTAGAACAGCGAAGACTATATAGTGAGACCCTGTCCAAAAAATACAAAAGGAAAAAAAATGATTTAAGGAATCCTATGCTTTCTGAGCACTTCCTTTTACTTCTTAGATCAGAGCAAACGCCTAACATGATTTTTGAGGTGTGTATAATAATTATGCAAATGTCTGATTATTGAATATGAAATTCTAAATATTTTTAAAAATAAAAATATTTGTGTGTGTGTGTGTGTGGTCAGCCTGCCTGTCCATAGAAACAAGAAAAGAGTGTAGGATCCCGTAGAGCTAGAGTAACTGGCAGCTGCCCATATCGGGTGTCTGGAACTGGACTCAGTTGTCTCAAGAGCACCAGTGCTGTATACCAAAGCCATGTCTTTGGCCTCTTCTTTTTTCCTCCAGCACTGGGCACTGGGGATTGAATTAAGCTCCCTTGCATGGTTAAGCCTTCACTCCATCTCCCTCCTCCCCTTCTCCTTTTCCTCCTCCTTCCCTTCTTTCTTTTTTCTTCTGTTGCATTTTCTTTCTTTCTTTTTTTTTTTTTTTTTTTTTTTTTTTTGGTTTTTTTCGAGACAGAGTTTCTCTGTGCAGCCCTGGCTGTCCTGGAACTCACTCTGTAGACCAGGCTGGCCTCGAACTCAGAAATCCGCCTGCCTCTGCCTCCCAAGTGCTGGGATTAAAGGCGTGCGCCACCACCGCCTGGCTTTGCATTTTCTTTTGAGAAATGGTTTGCCTAATATACCTAGCCTGGCCTTGAGCTCCTTATAAAGTTAAGACTGAAGACTGGTTTTGAACTTGTCATCCTCCAGTCTTGGCCTGGAGTTGTCTGTGCCAGCAGGACTGGATTGAATTTTTAAATCTTAGTTAATTTATTTGGAATGAAGTCAGGCTTTCTTTTGATCCTTCCTTCCTTGAATGAGTCTTTAAAGGTAAAATACTAACTAAATCAAACACACACGAAGCCTCAGAATTATCTATAAATGAAGGAGATAGTGGCTTGTGAATGTTTTTGACATTCATGCTGGTGAATCTTCAAAGCATGTAAGTCATTAGTGAGAAACAATATATTTATCATCTCATTTGTTCTTTGTAACCTTGTTATAGAAAGGCTACAAAGAAATACTTAACTTTCTTTTTTACAGAGCTCAGGAAAATGAGGCACATAGGACAAGAGTCACTTGCTCCTCCCTGACAATACTGGCTGGTCTGTGAGAGGTGTCCAGTCAAGGCTTTTTGACACTGCATCAGGTCTTTCTCTACTACTTTACTATGTCACTTTCAGCTCTCATTTCCTTTTATTTGTATTTTTTTTCTGTGTATGTATGATGTGTGTTATGTGTATATATAGGCATATCGTGTGTATGTCCTGGGCCACAGATAGAGGTTTGAGGACAGTTTTCAGGAGTTGAGCCTTTCCTTCCAACTTATTATGGCTTCTGGAGATTGAACCCAGGTTGTCAAACTTGAAGGTTAAGTGCTTTTACCCACTGAGTCTTCTCATCGACTATGTGGTGTATTTCCTTTTTTTTTTTTTTTAATTTGTTTTTTGAAACAAGGTCTCATGAAGCTTGGGTTGGCCCCAAACTCACTATGTAGCTAAAGTTGGTCTTGTACTTCTGACCTTCATGCCTCCACTACCCATGTGGTGGGATTACAGTCACCTACACCATACTTGGCTGTCATTTCTTTCCTTTAAAAACAAACCAGGTAGGTGGTGGTGGTGCACACTTACAATGCCAGCATTCAGAAGGCAGAAGCAGGCAAATCTCTTGAGTTTGCAGCCCACTTGGTCTACAGTGTGAGTTCCAGAACTGGTAGGGCTACACAGAGAAACCCTCTCTCAAAAAAAAAACAAAAAAGAAAAACAAAGAAACCAAAAACACTTATGGGAAGGCATGGTGGCATGGGTCTCAGACCAGCACTCAGGAGGAGGAAGCAAGGGGGACTTGAGTTGCAGGCCAGTGTAACAGCACAGTGAGGCCATGTCTCAATGCCAACAATTCAGTGTATTTACTATGTCAGCACCAGAAATACATGTGAGAAGGATAGACCGACATGTTCGATTAAAGTATATTAAAACATAATGTAGGGGGATAAAGAGACATCTCAGCAGTTAAGAGCACTGGCTGCTCTTCCAGGAGACCCACATGGTGACTGACAACTGTAACTCCAGTTCCAGGATATGATGCTTTTGGCTTTTAGGAGCATGACACCCATATGGTGCACAGATATGCAGGCAAAACATCTATAAACACAAAATAAGAATAAATCTTAAAAATACAACTTCATTCATATAAACAAATATGTAAGTATAGGGAAGGGATTAAAATGAACATTAAACTATCAATTAAAATACGTGTGTGTGCACGCTCATGCGCTCGTGTTTGTGTGTGTGTGTGTGTGTGTGTGTGCATGTTTATGTTCATGCAGCCTAGGAGTCAAACCCAGGTTCTTGTGTCTGCTAGGCAAGTATGCTATGATTCACAAGCCCCTGAAAATTTTTTTTAAAAAAAAAATAGCCATTTATTGTTTTGTAGACAATGTCTTATGTGGCCGAAGTAGGCCACAAACTGTGTTAAATGACCTTGAACCTCTGATGCTCCTGCTGCCACGCACATGCTAGAATTACACGTGTGCCATACTCAGTTAGACAGTATTGTGCATGCAAGACAAATGCTCTGCCAAGCGGGCTGCAGCCCTGCTCCCGTGAAGTGTTTCTTGTGGCCTATCAGTCTTATTACAGTAACAGCAACAGTATAGTACTAGCTAGTGTAGAATAGTACTTGGCATAAAATTTCATCTCTGAATAGACCACAAGTTCTTTCAGGACAGAAGCCCAGTTTTATTTGTGTGATCTTTATGTAGTAAATATTCAATTGATATTTGTTAATTTGCTGTAAATATTAACCAAAATTTTATTCTAAAATTGTTTTTTTCTAGGAGAAACATGAACCAGCAGCTCCTGAAGTTGGAAAACTTGCTACGATGTCACACTGTTTGTAGGCAGTTGCACAGTCTAAGTCAAAGAAGACTGTTAGCATGGTGGAGGCATGGGTTTGCACTGGCTGCCCCAGCGTGCACAGATCGGCTATGTGCCCGGCCCTGGCGGACAGACATGCTCACTGGTTCAGCTTTGCATCCTCACAGGCTTCTTGTAACAAAGAAGGTTGTTGCAGATTTATAGCTCTCACGTTATGTAATCTCAAGTTCAAGTTTATAGAACTATGTAGAGAAACCTTCTTTGAATATTTTGTCCTTTCCAGAATACTGTGTAAGCCTGTAGTCTACACAGATCTGTGTGAGAACAGGAAGTTCCGTGGTTATTGTTGTCTAGTTGAAGAACTTACAAGAGAGTTTGCAGATAGGAATAGCCATAATTGTGGTACATATTACAAAATAGACCTAATTTGTTTCTTAAATTGTTCTTCCTTCATCCAGGAGTTGAGACTCATACCTCTAGTCTCAGCCAGCACTGGGGAGGCAGAAGCAGACAAATTTCTGAGTTCAAGACTAGGATAGCCAGGGCTACATGGAGAAACCTTGTCTTGGGAATATATTTTTTCCTTCCTTCTCACTTGTATGTTCTATCTTTTTAATAGGAAAAAAGAGCACCGAAATCTCAGTTGTCTCCAGTAAAAACTAAAAAAGAGGTAGAAGTATGGGTTGGAATGACTGTTGAAGAACTAGCCAGAGCCATGGCAAAAGACATAGGTGAGCCTGACTAGTTCATAAGGAAAAACCCTGGGTCTTAAAAGCTTAGGATTAGCTGGACTAGGGTTTCAAATGCTAAATTATACTAATTTTTTTCATTTTAGAAATTACAAGCTCTAATCATTTCTTGACTCATTGCCTAGTGTAACTCTCTAAGCTCTTTACTGAATATGTAGGATTTTCTGTGTGGCGCACACTTTTAATCCAAGCACTCAGGAGGCTTTAAATTAGAGGCCAGCCTGATCGTCATAGGAGCTCCAGGCCAACTAGTTCTCACAGCATGAGACCCTTCCACACACACACACAAACAAACAAACTAACAAACAAACAAACAAACTGGGTCTTGCAGAGGACACAGGTTCGGTTCTCAGCACTCATATGGTGGCTTATAATCTTTGTAACTCCAGTTCCAAGGACTGTGATGTCCACTTCTAGCCTCTATGGGTATCAAGCATGCATAGGTTACACAGACATACATGGAGGCAAAACACCCACACGCATGAAATACAATTCAAATAAATAAAAATTTAAATTCAGAGCCCGATGTGGTGGCACACACCTTTAGTCCCAGCATTAGGGAGGTAAAGGTAGGTGGATCTCTGTGAGGCCAGCCTGGTGTCCAGAGTGAGTTCCAGGACAGGCCCTCTCTCAAAAAGAACACTTTAAATTCATAAAATTTCAGGACTGTTAATGTAAATCCAGACTCACTTATTTATTTATTTATTTGTTTGTTTGTTTGCTTGGACTGAGGAGATATTTTTACTCTTTTGTTTTGTTTTCTTAAGATTTATGTGTATTTTATTTATATTTTGCCTGCCTGCTTGTCTTTGTACCACACACATGCTGGGTACTCAAGGAAGTCAGACGGGTATAGAACCCCTGGAACTGGAGTTACAGTTTGTTATACCTTGCCTTGAGGGTGCGGTAATCAAACCTGGGCTCTCTGGAAGAGCGCTCTTAACCACTGAGCCATCTTTCTATCTAGCTCCTGATTTCTTTCTCTTTCTCTATAATTTTCTGATTCTTTTTCTCACTAATTTGAGAAATTGTTTAAGACCAGCAAGAATATATTTGTGGGAATAACCATAGCTTTTTTTTTTTTTTTAAATTATACATTTTAAAGGATTCTGTTACAGCTCCCTCCCTCTTCCTCTCCTTCCCTCCTTCCCTCTTCCCTTCTTTCCCTCCTTCTTCCCTTTTTCCCTTCTCTCCTTCCTCTTCCCCTCCTTCCTTCTCTCTTCCCCTGCCTCCTTCCTTTTCTCTAGCATTACAGATTGAACTCAGGTCCTATACATGCTAGGACACCATTTTTAAAAACTTAAATCACTCCAGGACAGCCCGGACTACACAGAGAAACCCTGTCTCGAAAAACCAAAAAAAACCCCCTTAAATCACAAGGCAGCTCTGCTTGCACATGAGTGTTATTTCAGCAACTCAGGAAACTGAATAGGAGGATTAGGGATTCAACACCCACTTACATGAACTCTGGACTCTATAAATAATAAATAGTAATAAATAAGCCATGAAATCACAGAGGATAGTAAAGAGTCATGAAAACATTTCAAAATTATTTTATTGCACTTATGTATTTTATTGTATGTACATGTCCACATGTATGTGCACTCTAGGTCTAATGCCTAGTTAATTTCCTTTCACTGTTTCCAATTTTCACTGCCTTTGGGTTATTAATGCCTATCATGTCTGTCTACGGAACAGGAACCAGCGGTGTCCTCGTATGCAGCTCTCTCCATCTCATCCACTGCATCCCTGGTGGTGGTTTGAATGATTCTACAATGGCAATGGGAAATGCTATAAATTTCTTTATTTATTTTAATTGCATTCCCGTTTCAACAAAAAAAAATAAATTTTCCCCCATTTTTTTTTTCTTTTTTAAATTTTCTTTTTTTTCAAAACACAAAACAGTTTCGCCCCCCCCCAAAATGGTTTTTTTTACTTAAACTCCCCGAATTTTTTTTATTTTTTTAAATTTTTTTTTTTTTTTTTTAAAAATTCGGGGTTTTTTCCCCCAAAAGGGGGTTTAAAAAAATTGTTGCCCTCCCCTAAAAGGGGAATCAAACTTAAACTTGGTTTTTTGACCCCTGGGGTTGGGTTGAACTTGGGGTTCCCCCAACATGCCATTCTTAATATACCCCCCCAAAAACCCAAACACTTTTTTAAAATTTTTTAAAAAAAGACGGGTTACAAATTTTTAAACCAAAAAAACCCATTAAGCCAAAAACCAAACCCCCCCCAAAAGCCCAAATGGTTTTTTGGGAAAAAAAAAGAGAAAAGAGAAAAAAAAATTTCCAGGGGAAAACTTACTATACTAAAACCATTCTTTTCCATTTTGGGGGTTTCAAAATTTTTTTTTACTTAAAATAAGGAAACCAAGTTTATTCAAACCTTATTTTTTTAAAACTTTTATTTCTTTTTAAATTTTTTTCCCCCTTTAAAAGAATGCGCTTCAAAACAAATAAGTATTGGTTTTCCCCTGTTAAAAAAAATATTTGTTAAAAATGTTGTTTTTTTGTTTTTTTTATTGAAGGAAGATGAACTACCAAACCATTTTTGTTTTTAAAAATGCTTTTCTTTTTTCCCCGGGAACCATTTTTTTTTAAAAAAGGCCCCCCGTTGAACAAATGGTATTTGTCAAAAAAACGCCTTTTAAAATTGGGAAATTTCAAGGGGCGGGGGAAATTTCGGACACTCAAAACCGGGGTTTTTTTCTTTTTAAAAAAAAAAATCCCTTTGGTGAAAAATTTGGGTTCCTTTTTTTGCCATCTTGAAAAAAAATAAAGAAAGGGCCCCAGACTGGGGGTTTTTTGGGAAAGCAAAATGGTTTTGTTTGGGAAAAAAAATATTTTACTGGTTTTTTAAAAACCCCTTTTTTAAAATTTTTAAATTCGATAGGCTGGTTTTTGCCATAAAAATTTGAACCAGCTCCATTATGGGGTTCCCCTCCCCTGGTGGGGGCACAATTATGTGTTTTTCTTTTTTCTTCAAACTCTGGTAGATTAAGTTTGTCAAAAAGAAAAAAGGAATTTTTAGGTTGGATTCTAAAACCATTGGAAAAAATTAAATTTAAAAAAAATTGAAAAAATTTAATAAGAATATAAAAAATTTTGTTTTTGTGTTTGGAAATTTTTTTAACCATTTTACCATTAAGTGACACACAACAATTTTTTCCCCAGAAGCTTATTGGTTTTTAAAAATTTTCGCCGTTTTGGCTTAAAAAAAAAAAAGGGGGGCCCCGGTTCTAAAAAAATTTAAAGTTTCTTTAAAATTTAAAATTTTTTTCGTAAATTATTGGGCAATAAAATTAAAATTTAAGAACATTAAAGATTTGTGATTAAGCATTTTAAATTCAACCCCGGGTTACCCCGGCTTGAAAGCCCCTTTAAAAACAACAAAACCGGGTGGTCACGCCTTAAACCCATTGGGAGCAGGGCAGGGGTTCGATTTCCCCACCCCGGTCTCTGGTTCAGGCCCCGGGGGACAAAAGAGAAACCCGCTAAAAACCAAAAAAAAAAAAAAAAAAACCAAAATAAAACATGTTTAATTATTCAATTTTTTTTTTTTAAAAAAATTGTTTGGATTTTTGCATTTTTTTCAGCTCCGCCCCTAAAAAAAAAAAAAAACCCTTTTTAAACCCCCTTGTGCCTTCCCCAAATGGGAAAGGGTTGGTAAAAATTTGTTTTGGTTGAGGAAAGGACGGGGTGTGAAAACAAACTGTAACCTTAGATAAAACAGGGTAGGGAAGGTGTGTGGGTTTTTAAAGGGGGTCTTTTTTTTTTTTTTTTTCCCCTTTTTTTTTTTTTTTTTGGGGTTTAAAAAAATTAAGCGGGATAATGGTGAAATTTTTTTTGGGGGGGGCCCAACGGGGAAATTTGGGAGAGGGCCCAGCCGTTTTGAAGTTTTAGAAACCCCGGGTTCACAGAGAAAACTTGGCAAAAAGGAACCCCCAAAAAAAAACTTTTTAAAAAAAAAAAAAAAAAAAAAAAATTTTTTCCCTTTGGCAGTTCACAAAATTTTAACCCCCTTAAGAGATTTATTTCCTTGGGTTGAGGATAAAGGAACATTAACAATTAAAAAAAACACCAACACAAAAAAAACAAAAACCCCCTTTTTTTAAAAAAGATTTGTTTTGGAAAAGGGGATGTTTTGTAATTTTTTTTTTCCCCCCATTTGTCTTCCCCTTTTCCATTTCCCCCTTTTTTCCCCTTTTTCCCGGGCCTTAAGGGTCTCTGAAAAAAGCCCATTTTCTAGTTTCCGATATGGCTAGGATCACTTTGTTGGAAACTTCTTAATATTTTTTTTTAAAAACCCTTTTTTTAGTAATTTTAAAAATCCTTTTCTTTGTTTTTTTTTTTTTTTGGTTTTGGCACTTGGGTTTTCTCAGCCCGCCGTTGAAAACCCCCCTTCCCCTCCCCCTTTTTTTCAAGACTTCCCTTTTTCCTTTCCCCATAGGTTTTTAAGTTTTAAATTTTTTTTGTTTTTCCCTAAAAAGGGAAAATTTTAAATAGTTTTTAAAAAAAACCCCGTTTTACAAATGTTCAAGGGGGAAAACCCCATAAAAATTTTTTTTTTTTATTTAAAAATTTGGATTAAGGAAAATACCTGCCGAGAGGGAATTTTGGGGTTTAAAAAGGTTTTTTTTTTTTTTTTCTCCTTAAAAAACAAAGGGGGGGTTTTTTTATGATTTGGGTTTAGGGGCCTTTTTTTTAATATTTTTCAGCCCCTTTTCCGAATAAATGGGCCCCAGTGTATCTGAAAAAAAAAAAAAGCTTAATTATTTTTGTGGATGTGGTTGGAAGCTATCTTGCATTAGGGGGGGGTCCCGATTAGAGGCCTCCAGTGTTTCCCAAGGCCCCATGGGTGAGAAACCCTTTTTGTTTGCCCCAAACTAAATTTTTAAAACCCCTTTCCCCAAAACCCCTTTTATTTTTCCTCAAATCCCTTACTAATTCATAGTCCCCAAAGTTGGTTTTCCCGGTTTTGGGGGGTTGCCGGCTTAAATTGTGCATATAGGGGGAAAGATCTCCCACACCCCCTTTCGTCTTGGATTTAATAGTTTTTTTGGGAAAAAATTTTTTTAGTGTGGGGCACCCCCCTTTTCCCCCCAAAAAAGGGCTTATTTGAACCCAATTACAAAAGAGCCCCGGGGGGTGGGGGCCAAGCCTTAACCCCTTTTTTGGGGAGGGCAGGGGATTTCTATTGAGGGCCCGCCCCTTTTACGGTTTTTTCCGGAAGGGGTCCAAAAAAAACCCCTTTGAAAAAAAAAAAAAAAAAAAAAAAAAAAAAAAAAAAACCCATTTTCTGAACCTTTTTTTTCCAGACTTGGGGGGGCTGGTCTCTAGGGTTTTGGGGTAATCCCCAAACAAATTTTAACCCCCCCTCCAAGGCCTTTTCCCCCCTAAAGGGGAAAAAAAACATAAAAAAAATTAAATTGGAATGTAAAAACCCAAATTTGGTTTTCCCCCCTTTCCTTTTCCCCCTAATTTTTTTGGGTTTGGTCTTGTTTGTTGATAATGAAGGGGGAAAAAAAATTTAGATTTGGCCCGTTTGGAAGGACTAAAAAATTTTTACCCAGGAAAATTTTTAAAAATTTTTAAAAAAATTAAACAAAGGGGGAAAGGAAATACGGGGGGGAAGGGGGGCAAGATGTTGGGGCCTTTTTTTTGTTTTTTTTTGTTTTTTTTTCCTTTTACCACCGGGTTAACCAGGCCGGTTGGGGGACCTGGGGCTCCCTTTTTAAACCTCTTGGGGTTTGGGTTCAGGCACCCCCTTTCCAAAAAATGTTTTAAAAAAAAATTTTTAGGGAAGGGAGAGGGTTAAATGGAAAAATTTTGAAAGGGGAACAAGGGGGGGGTTAAAAAAACACAAAACAAAAAAGCGCGATAATCAGTTAGGACCCACCACTGTGGGAAAATCCTATCTTGTAAGGATGTCAACTTTCGCACTGTGAGCCAGAAGCCTGACTTGACTTGCTTCTTAGGTATTTTCCCACAACTAGAAGCGAAGTACTATCAGGCTGGTTTTGTTGTTGCTGGTTGGATGATTCTGTGCACTAAAATGCTGTGGTTTTTACAGATGCCATTTATGAAGAACTCCATTTTATTTTAAATTACCAACTATTTACTCTGAATCAAAAATACAAGGAGGCTCATATTGTACCTCCATGTCTGTCTTCCAGTTCTCTTCAGGTTGCTACTGAGAAACGATCTCATTTCCATATCTTTTCATATCTCACACTTTCCTCATAATGCTTCCCCTCCCCATTCATTGAGGGGAAGGTTCTCAATGCTCTTATTTTCTCTAATTAGTTTTTACTTGATTTTTATTTTCCCAAAATTTGATCCCTCTAATAGGAATTATGCTTCTTTTAATAGTAAAATTATATCTTTCTTCTCATGTTTATAAAATATGATCTATTGTATTATGCTCTGAAAGTAAGATGCCAAGCTCCCTGTAGTAAGGTTAAAACATTTAAAGATTTGGCCAGGCATAGTAGAGCATATCTATAATCCTAGCTACCAGGAGGCTGAAGCAGGGGGATAGCAAGTTTGAGGCCCACCTGTGCAATTTGAAAGCCTATCTCAAACTGAGGTGAAAAGGAGCAGTGGTGGACTTCAGCAATGCACTGTGCTGTGCAATTCTCCGTTCAGCTCTGACGCCACCTTGCTGGGTGAATCCCAGCATTCAGGAGGCAGAGGCAAGTGAATCTCTCTGTTCCAGGCTAGACCAGTCTCCAGATTGAGTTCCAGGACAGCCAGGGATACTCAGAGAAACCCTGTTATCTTAGGAAAAAAAAATGAAAAAGAAGAAGAAAAAAAGAAGAAGAAGGAGAAGAAGGAGAAGAAAGAAGAAAACAACCAGACCCTTAGCTGGCACGAGAACAGCAGGACCTGTTACCCATCAGCTCAGTCCTGTTACCAGTTAATAGCCCTGACTACCCTGGACCTCAGTGTAGACATCAAAGATCTGTCTGCCTCTACCTCTTTCTCCCAGTGCTAGGACTGAAGGCGTGATCACCACACCCAGCTGATCTATGCGATCTTGGGAGCATTGTGAACATATACCACTGAACGTAATCGAATAATCTAATCTAGCTTTATATTATAGTTGAAGGCAACCCAGGGAGGTGAATTATTTTTTCATGTTTACATACGTGGGTGGTTATACAGTATAGTTTAAAACTCATGTTTAGGCAGCTTCTTTTCTTCTTATATTTAATGAGTAATATTTGATTTACTTATTGCATAGGGTTCTTGAGTGGACCAATAATAGATGGGAAGGTTTGTTCCATTGAATAATTTTGAGATATAAAGTTGCATCATTAGGAAAATTTGCAGGGTGGAAAAAACAACCCACAGTTGTATCTGTATACAGTGGTTCATGTCTGTGCTCCCAGCATTGGGAGGATGAATCACAAAGACTGCTCTGAATCCCAGGCCAGCCTGGGTTGTTCCTTAGTGAGTAGTAATTTCCAGGCAAACCTGGGTTACAGCACGAGACTCTGTTTTTACAAAATTCAAAACACATGCTGGGCAGTGGTGGCGCACCCCTTTAATCCCAGAACACAGGAGGCAGAGGCAGGCAGATTTCTGAGTTCAAGGCCAACCTGGCCTACATAGCAAGTTTCAAGATAGCCAGGGCTACACAGAGAAACCCTGTCTCGAAAAACAAACAACAACAACACACCCAGATGCTGGCAGGAACAAACAACAACACACCCAGATGCTGACAGGAACTCTAGCTTCACAGGATCTTTCTCTGGCCTCTGCAGCACCAGGACTGCACTTGGTGCATATACTTACATACTTGCAAATACTAATGCACATAAAATAAAAATAAATGAATCTTCTTTTTAATACAAAGAGAAAGAAGAAAACCACAATTGTGGAAGCAGATAGAGGAGACAGAATTAACATGTGCTTATCAAAGGTGTTAGTCACCGCCTCTAGTGGCTGCCTGTTAAAATTGTTCCTGTAAGTATTTGTCCTCAGGTCAGAGTTTCTTGCTGAAGGCTTGCTGTTCCTTTTCATTTTGTAAAATTGGTTATTTCATGACTTTAATTCTTAAAAAGAAAACTGTAGTTGTTCTAAGATTTATTTGGTCTTCTTACCCTGACATTTATCAATATCATTTACTGATATGTATTACCCTGTTGTTAAAGGGAGACAACCTGATGGCTTTGGCAGAAGCAACAATTGCTCTCACAGAAATGTTGGAATTGAAAGCAGATCCCACGGGTCCAGTGGAAGGAACAGTAATAGAGTCTTTCACAGACAAAGGAAGAGGGTAGGATTGCACTAAAATGATTATTATTCTGGTTGATTATTTTTGTGACTTGGTTGTATAACAATATAGTTTTATTGTGTACTCTTAGTTTCTGGGCCATATTTAAAAAAAAAGAAATGTGTTTTCAAAGTATTTCATTGCACTGGTACACTGAATACAAACATGAAGCTGTTGTCAGGAGACCAACCACACCAGCTGTATGTGCGTGTGTGTGTGTGCGTGTGTGTGTGGTGTGTGTGTGTGTGTGTGTGTGTGTGTGTGTGTACGTCTCCCTACTCACACTTTGATGGCTAAAGTGGTTAAATTGATTTGTTTTCTACCCACCATTGGCCCACATATTTGCATTTACAGGTAGAACGTCAACAAATTGGAGTGAAATATCAGTTGTTGCATTTAGGTGTCTAATTCTTTGGCTTAACCCAGGAAGCTCATTGTATGACATGTTCTTGAGTGTCCTGCCCAAGAAGCACAAGAGATTTTCTCTTTGCTTTGTATGCTGTTAAGAGCTATGAGCAATTGCACAACCCATGTGTAGAATGGGTTAGAAAACAGGATAGGATTGAGCCAGAACAAACTGCCTGTGGCACCTTCCCCCTTAGATGCTCTGTTAGTGCAGTCACGCAGGACGTGTCTGTTCACGATCACCTTGCTAACTGGAGTTAGCAAGAGACAGGGCCTCAAGTGTGGTCACCCGATCTTTCCTCTAGTGAAAGACTTGGGGCTGCTTCTACATCTTTGTTTTTCTTCTACTCCTTGGCTGTTGTGAAGAATACTTTGTTTTTATTTTTGGATTTTGTCATAATGAGGACAAGCCTGAGGCCTGGCCCCGTGTGTTTACTTACTTCGTAATTCCACCATTTTGAAGATTGAGATTGGAAGAGTCTTGATTAAGAGACTAGCCAAGCCGGGCGGTGGTGGCGCACGCCTTTAATCCCAGCACTTGGGAGGCAGAGGCAGGCGGATTTCTGAGTTCGAGGCCAGCCTGGTCTACGAGTGAGTTCCAGGACAGCCAGGGCTACACAGAGAAACCCTGTCTCGAAAAACCAAAAAAAAAAAAAAAAAAAAAAAAAAAGAGACTAGCCAGATTAGTCTAGATTAAGAGACTGTCTCAAGAAACCACACTGAGGGGCTGGAGAGCTGAGTCAGCAGGTAGGAGCACTTGCTCTCAGAGGTCTAGATTCAGTTCTCTGCATCTTTATGGTGCCTCACAGCCTTCTGTGACCCCAATTCCAGGGATCTGATGCCTTCTGAGAGCACCAGGCAAGCATATGGTGGACATACGCATATGCAAGTGAAACACTCAGACACATAAATGAATCTTAAACAAACCACACTGGGGGGGTGGGGGGGAAGCTGTGATTTCCCATGTTAAGCAAGTTTAGTGTGATAAATCCTTGGCCAAGTAATTGTCTTTATACTATCCAAAACTGCTTGAGAAGTTGAAAAGGAAATTAATCCTATATATTCATAGGTGTGTGTGTTTGTGTGCACATGTTTCATAAAGCTATTTTTGTTATATTTAAGAAAGTACAATTGTGTCCTGATTAAGCTTTAAGAATTCTTAATTTTTATGTTCATTTTAGTCCTGTTACAACAGCTATAATTCAAAGAGGAACTCTGAGAAAAGGCTCAATTTTAGTTGCTGGGAAGAGTTGGGCAAAAGTTCGACTAATGTTTGATGAAAATGGAAAAACACTAAATGAAGCCTGTCCCAGCATGCCAGTGGGAATCATAGGCTGGAGAGACCTCCCTTCTGCAGGAGATGAAATTCTTGAAGTAGACTCTGAGGTATTCAAGCCTAATCCCCTAATGTTAGATATTATATGATGGCTTTATGTACCTGTGTATAATATTTGATGTTAAATAAGAGTGCTGACATTGAAATAATTATAGTTTGTAAATGGCTATGAAGAGAACAGTATACCATTTCAGAATCTAACTATGGCATTATATTTTTCAGATAAAGTTTTAAAACTGTTTCAATTCTATATAAAAGTCCTAAAATTATAAAATTAGTGGTTTCATACATGAAATTCAGCTGATTTCATAATGGGGAAAACAGAAAGCCTTTAACCTAGCAGACACTAGTGTCGTTTCATTAAATCATGCCAGTTTTCCCTGTAAAGCCAAGGGCCCGTGAAGTTGTCGAATGGAGGAAGTCTGAGCAAAAAGAAGAAAAAGGCAAAGATGACCTGAAAATACTAGAAGAAAAGCGAAAGGAACACAAAGAAGCATATCGGAAAAGCCGTGAGAAGTATGGCAGTCTACACTGGAAGGAGAGATCATATATAAAGTACCTTGAAAGAAAAGAACAGAGACCCTTAAAGCCCAAAGAAAAGATAGAAAGGGACTCAAATGTACTTCCTATAATTATTAAAGGTAATTTTTTGAAGGTTTTATAACTATTTAAATGTTTTTTTTATTCTCATAATTCATATGGGACCCCTCTCCTTTAGTTTTATTTAGGGATGGTAGAGTTGCAGTCTTGCTCTATAAGCCCAAACTGGCCTGGGCTTACTCTAGAAACTAGGCTGACCTTTCCTCCTGCTTAGCCTATAAATGTCCAGGTTACAGATGTTCACTGCCCCAGGAAACCCTTAATTGAAGTTGAAACTATTTTAGTGGTTTGGTGTTCAAATTTTTTTTTTCTGAGCAAGCATAGATTATATTGATTTCATTGCAAATGTATCTTAATTTGTATTTTATCAGTAAGTTCTTATAATGCTAAAGCTAAATAAAAGTGATTTTAGTGATAAAGCCATTCCTGTCTTAGCTTTAAAATAGATTGCCATTTTATATATTGCCTTTTACAACCAATACATTTTAAATTCTTGCTGCATTTGTAGGTGACGTTGATGGGTCTGTGGAGGCCATCTTGAACCTTCTGGATACCTATGACGCTTCCCACGAGTGTGAACTGGAATTAGTGCATTTTGGATTGGGTGACATCACTGAAAATGATATTACCTTTGCTGAGACATTTGATGGTAAAGATTCTGCTAGCTGTATGTTAAACTGGGCTCTCTAGATCGTATTTTACACGTTTTACCTGTTTTGTGTTTGGCTGATCATTGGCCAGTATTCTCCCCTGTGCAGGAATATCATAGATAGTCCATCTGTCATGGCCACTGCAAACTTAGGAACTATTGCAAGTCCCAAGTAGTGTTTCTTGATTTTGTTGTTGTGTTTTAAACATCATTATTAGCCGGGCGGTGGTGGCACACGCCTTTAATCCCAGCACTTCGGAGGCAGAGGCAGGTGGATTTCTGAGTTCGAGGCCAGCCTGGTCTACAGAGTGAGTTCCAGGACAGCCTGGGCTATACAGAGAGACCCTGTCTCGAAAAGCAAAAAAAAAAAAAAAAAACAGAAACCAAAAAAAAACCCCACATCATTATTGCCCTGGTCAAAGGGTGCAATTCCAGGTATCTTTGAGTACTCTCATCCGTTAGCAGTCTGTTTAGTACTTTACACTACCCTGTGACCTTGTAATGCCAGTTCTAGGACAGTTGACTCCCCTTCTAACCATCTCTGGCACCAGGCATGCATGCACATTATACATGTAAGCAAAACATTCAAAATAAATCTAAAAAAATAGTTTTAAATCATGAAGAAAACATCTTTGTAAACAAGATGTAGTTTATAAAACCAGTAATAATTTTAAATTACTAGTTTTCATGAAAGTCACAGAACTTCTCTATTGCTATGTAATTTACAAAGAAGGAAATAAAACCATTTGGATTTGACTTTCTACCTCAAAGGTAAGTGACTGTACTGTAATGCTTGTGCTAACAGGATCTTGTTTCTGCTTTCCAGGTGTTATTTATGGCTTTAATGTGGATGCAGGCAGTGCTATTCAGCAGTCAGCTGCACAAAAGGGAATTAAGATTAAACTTCACAAAATTATCTACCATCTTATTGAAGATTTGCAGGAGGAACTAAGCAGCAGATTGCCCCACAGGCTGGAGGAGTACCCAATAGGTGAGTGCTAACTTCCACTTTGCAACATTTGTACTACAGCACTGTAAATAGGACCTAAAAAAGCAAAGCGTAAGAGAAATAGATTCAGTATCCCAATACACAGTGTGTATTCTAGAAAAAAAAACAACTACCATGAGTGAGAATTACAAGTTACCTTAAGCCTAGAGGATACAAAAGCAATTGACGAAGAACTTGGCTCAAGTCTACACATGAACAGTGTTTGTAATACAGGCTGTCATAGAGGAGCTTTGGTTTTGTCCTAATATATTGAAAGCATATAAAATACCAAATATTTTAAAGTATTCTAGAATAGTCTTGGCCAGATTAAAGGCCAAATTTATTTTAAATTGTGAAATGTTCATTTGCCTCAAAAAAAAAAAAAAAAATAATATATATA
Source organism: Mastomys natalensis (assembly GCA_021653895.1). Taxonomy (NCBI): domain Eukaryota; kingdom Metazoa; phylum Chordata; class Mammalia; order Rodentia; family Muridae; genus Mastomys; species Mastomys natalensis. The sequence goes on from JAJTUV010000271.1 coordinate 266,722, forward strand.
TATATATATATATATTTTATATTTTCCCATGTAAAACCAGTGACCAGAGTAAGGGAGTGGTTTTTTTGTCTTTTTTGGTTTTTTTTTTTTTTTTTGGTTTTTCGAGACAGGGTTTCTCTGTGTAGCCCGGGCTGTCCTGGAACTCGCTCGTAGACCAGGCTGGCCTCAAACTCAGAAATCCTCCTGCCTCTGCCTCCCAAGTGCTGGGATTAAAGGCGTGCACCACTGGCATAAGGGAGTGTTATGTAGTGTTAATAGTCTAATCCAATCTATGATCATCTTTTGTCTAGTCTTGAAACAGGCTATAAAGTAGATTTTCCCACCTACATCAGGTTCATAAATTACATGTAGTTGTCATCTCTTTTTTTTTTTTTTTTTTAAAGATTTATTTATTATGTATACAGCCTGTATGCCTGCAAGTCAGAAGAGGGCACTAGATCCTATTACAGATGGTGGTGAGCCACCATGTGGATGCTGGGAATCGAACTCAGGACCTTGGAAGAGCAGCCAGTGCTCCTAACCGCTGAGCCATCTCTCCAGCCCCGTTGTCATCTCTTATATCCTATGTAATCTGGACTAATTCTTGAATCTATCCTTTTAACTTTAACATTGTTCCTTTTTAAGATCTGGTTTTGCAGCTTGGGTCTATATAGTTTTATTTAGGCTACTCTGACCTACTGAATATTATCACACTATACAAGAGTGTATTATGTTTTTGTTCCAAGAGCAATTTGGGAAAGTCAGTTGAGGTTTCCAGAAATAAGTGGGCACAACAATTATCATTACCACACCCAGTTAGCAACACGATCAAACTGCTTTGTTGTTAGACCACAGGTTACAAATAAGTGCTGCTCAGCATATTAAACAGAACCTGAAGTGACCTAGAATTCAGACATCTACCTGCCTCTGTCTCCCAAGTATTGGGAATAAAGGTGTGTACAACCATGCTTGCCTGGCAGAGAAATAGAATTCTTTTCAGTCTCTGCACATGTATGACCTGTGCCCCTGGAGGCCAGAAGTGGATACTGGATTTCCTAGGACTGGAGTTATAGTTGGTCACTAGCCACCATGTAGGTACTGAGAGTCAAAGTGGAGTCCTCTGCAGGTCAGTTACCTGTCACGTCTTACATTGTTTTCTGCCTAAAGGTGAGGCTTCTATACTAGCTACCTTCACTGTAACAGAAGGGAAGAAAAAAGTTCCTGTTGCTGGCTGCAGAGTTCAAAAGGGACAGTTAGAAAGACAGAAGTTGTTTAAACTAATCCGAAACGGCCAAGTTATTTGGAAGGGTAAGCAATATCAAAATCTCTTTCTAAATTGTACAGTCCCCGTTGTGTAGCATCCATAACCTTTGTCTGTATATTTTACATAGCCTTAGTTTACCCTCTAACTGCTCTATAGTCAGGCTCCATCCCAATTAGTTCTGATAACACCCCATAATTTAAGTCTTTTTTGCTCTCCCAACATTTAACCCGAATGATCTCCAGACTTGCCTGCCATCTTTTGATTTCTTTTCTGGTACAACTTCAAAAATAAAGATTTAGACCACCTTTAAAATGGAAGAATCTTTTGGGATTCCCTGGTTGGGTACAGGGGTGGGGCACAGCAGGTAAAGGCATCTGCCACATTAAATCCCACAACTTGAGTTTAATATCCCAAACCCCATGAAGTTAGTAACCAACTAAGTTGTCCTCTGACCACAACTGCCAAGGCACAGATCTTACACACAATATACCACTTAGTAGATAACTTGCTATTTGTTGAATATACTCACCATGACTCTTTTCTTTTAAGGTTCATTAACCTCACTGAAACACCATAAAGATGACGCTTCAATTATAAAACTGGTATGGACTGTGGTCTTAGTTTAGATGAAGAGAAAGTAGAATTCAGAGTGGGAGATCAAGTCGTTTGTTATGAAGAAAATAAAATCCCAACTAAGACTTCTTGGGATCCAGGATTTTAAAAGCACATTAAAAATGGTAAAATGTATTGTTTTGGCTCCTTTATTTAAATGCAGGGTCCTGCTGTAGTCTCCCAAGTGCTGAAACTATGCACCACCATGCTTATCTTTTAGCAGCTCATGCACATATTCCAGGCAGCTCCTAGCTCAGGAGGCTCTGAATTAATTAGCACCTTGAACTTATTTTTCTGAGAAATAGTCATGTCTCTTAATGAAAGATCAAAGGGATGACGAGGTAGCTTCATGTCTATAGCATATTCCATGCTCCCTTAAAGAATTTTGACCCAGGTGCCTTAGTGCCTGCCAGGAAAATCAAAGGTTATTTTGGCTTAGACAATAATCTTACATATTACAGTGTAACTCTCTGGCCCAAGTCTTTGCCATGCAGCTGGCACCTCTCAGGAACCGAAAGGACTAGTCTGTCACATAGCCCAGGAAACATTCTTTAAATGTACAATAAAACACAACACTAAACATCAGTTCCTTCTTTTTATTAACTCATACACAACTACTTGTCTTCTGGTTTGTTGAAGCAGTAAGTCAGACAACACTTGCCACAGTAATGCCTGTCAAAGTGGCTACCCATGAAAACTCCAGCACCACATTCATCAGAAGGACACTCTCGACGAAGTCGGCTGATTTTGCCATTTTCATCCACCTGAAAAACAACATGTTCTTAAGTCTGATTTAAGTGACTCGAGCTATTAACCTCTTCATCTCACAATACTAATTTTTAGTGCTTTAAGTCGGTTCTACAAATTAAAATCCTGTTTCCAAAGACTTAGAGCAGAATCTTAGAAGCAGCAACAAAATGCAGTTTCTAATTACATAAACTCACTTAAATATCAAAGGGGAGTTCACTTTCAACTTATACTTCCAAAAATCTATTGTTCAGCTCTTGTTCCAAATGCATCAGGCTTTGCTAACACTACACTTGGGTGGCTCACCTTATAATATTTCAGCACAGCCAACTTAACCTTCTTCCTCTTATGCTTATTCTTCTTGGGAGTGGTGTACGACTTCTTCTTCCTTTTCTTAGCACCACCACGAAGTCTCAACACAAGATGAAGGGTAGACTCCTGTTAGTGCAAAAGGAGACAGCAGCACTGTAGCATCAACAATTCTGACCCCAGCCTGTGAAAAGGCTGGGTGTTCTACTTGTCTGCTACCCCAGGACTAGAGAAATGGGGGCTCAGGAATCCAGTTCAAGGAGGCCCTGAGCTACAAGAGAATGCTCTCCACAAACCACAAAGAGTCAACTACCCACCACATATTTTAGAATCCGGGAGCAGCTACAGTGCCCATCAAGTGTTAGTTGAGGCACTACTTCCCTATTTCTGCATGTTTTCCCTCAAACAAACCTTTTGAATGTTGTAGTCAGACAAAGTACGGCCATCTTCCAGCTGCTTGCCAGCAAAGATCAACCTCTGCTGATCAGGAGGAATTCCTAATTAGAAGAAAAAATATTGGGCTTAACAGAACAAGGTACATATATATCTATAGATAATCAAATCATGTATCAAATAATTGCTAGCAGTGGTCACTGCCTTAGTAGCAACTCTTTTTTTCTAAGACAGTAAACCCCTGGAACTCAGATTCACCAGTCTCTGCCTCCTTAGTGTTGGGATTAAAGGTGTGAGCTGGGCCACTGCCCAGCCTGAGAACTCTTACTGAACATTTTATGTCTTTGTGATCAGTAAGTAGGGAAAGAGTAACTTGTTTAAAAAGTCACACATTAAAAAAAAAAAAATGCCGCCGGGCGGTGGTGGCGCACGCCTTTAATCCCAGCACTTGGGAGGCAGAGGCAGGCGGATTTCTGAGTTCGAGGCCAGCCTGGTCTACGAGCGAGTTCCAGGACAGCCCGGACTACACAGAGAAACCCTGTCTCGAAAACACCAAAAAAAAAAAAAAAAAAAATGCCTTGCAGAGTTCCTAATCAATCAGATTGCCTATCACCACTCTCAGGAGTATTTTATTTTCAAACGCATGTAAATCTGTTAATCTGTCTCCTACCCTAAGAGAAAACATGTCTAGGTCATACAAGACAGGAATTTTTCCAGTGACAAAACTTTACTTGCCTTCCTTATCCTGGATCTTGGCCTTTACATTTTCTATAGTGTCCGAGGGTTCGACCTGCAAGTTTTGATATACGTAGTTAATGTACAGTTACTTAGTAAGAGACTAGAGCAGTCATCTCATTAAATGCTAACTTTACACAAAACGACCGAGGAGGTGAGCTTCACTAATCAATGAAGATGGCAGAGCGGGCAACCTCCCAAGAGTGCTACAATCCAAATCTGTTCCCAGAGCAGGGCGAGCACACGTCTGCCCGGAGAGAAGCGTCTCCCACCACATGACCTACATTTCGCCACTCCGGAGAGAGCAGAGAAACCGTACCGCACCGAAAACAAAACGTTGGTGTTGCTAAACACCTATTCTCGGCTCAAAGCCAAGCTTTAGAACTCAGACGCAGAAACGCGCTCTCAAACACTGAGGGCCAGTCAGGCCTTGGCTTCCTCAACGCCACCTAGCCCGTACCTCGAGCGTGATGGTCTTCCCCGTAAGGGTCTTCACAAAAATCTGCATCGTGCCTGCGGCTCCACCTGCATTCGAAAAGAGACGGATTAGACCCGACGACACCGGTGAGAGCGACGCGTAGGGTCACTAGACAGAGCCAGGCAACAGAGCACACACTCACCAACGATGGCGGATCGGAAAGGAAGAGCCTAGCGTGGCGGACCGGGTCTCCCGGCCGAAGGACCCGCCCCTTAGGCGGCCACGCATGTGCCTGCGCTCTGCAGCTGAATCGAGTCTGTCTAACGCAGTGCCAGTGCGTTCAATTTCTCTATGCTCTTTTCTCATTTTGGCTCAGAATGGCCTCGAAATGGTGTGTTCAACTAAAAATGCCTCAGAAGGCTTTCCTATACAGCCGATGCAATTAATAGGGGCTTTCCTTTAAAGGGGCTTGTAGAGCATGAGAAAAGAGAGGTAAAACAAGTCTATCTGGGAATTGTAGTTTTACACCGCTTTCTTCTTGCTAGAACTACTTGTCCCAAGATGCATTTCCACACTTCCGGGATCCCTGATTACAATGTCTAAGCTGTGGAGTCAGGGTTAGGAGAGAGTCAGGTGAGGACTTGGGGATGAGACCCAGTGATTTGCGCGGGGTTGGGGCCTCTCCGGAAATGCCCAGGAGGGAAGGCTTAAGGGCTAGGAAGACCATTTTGGGGCTGAAGGTGTCAGTGACGCCTTAATGAGGAGCTGGTCGGGGTATCCTCTGCCAACTCCAAGGCAACTGAAGTACAGTCGAAGTCTTTCGAAGTGCAGGGTTCTGCCTCTTCCAGTGTAGCTCCTTCCTGGCCCTCCGCTACCCTTTCTCCGATCCAAAGAAGCTTTTGAGCCTCACGTGCCTTTCTAGTATGAAACGGTTAAATGTATTGGAATCTTCACCTTTTCACGTTTTAAAAGCCATACAATAAGGAAATCTGCAGAATGATTAGTCTTCGACTACAAGTTTGCATGTGGAGGCTGTCCATCCTGGAGAAAAAGGAGCATGTGCTCTCGGAGAAACTTGAAGCTGTTAGAAGCTGGCTGTGCCCTTTCCCAGTCCCTTCTCCACCTCATAAACCCCGTGCCCTCTCTAAAGTACCCTCTCAATATCTTTTCTTCCTATCTGTAAGCGTAGGCGTGCTCCGTTTTCTTATAAAGAGGATCCGTATCGTCTAATAATCTGTTTGCTCTTTCCTCATTTTAATCTACTAGTTCTGCCTCCAGAGTACACATTTTGAAAAGTAAAAATGGGGGGCTAGGAGATGACTCAGTAGGTAAATGTTCGATATGCAAAACCCTGTGTTGAAACTCCAGCATCCACTTTAAAAAAGGCTGTTGTGCCAAGTGGAGTCTTTGACATGGTAGGCCAGCAGAGACAGGAGACTCCCTGGCGCTCATTGCCCAGCAGGTTCACTGAGAGATGGGGAACGTGGACACTACACCCACACCCACATGACACACATATTTCTTAAAATAGGATAGGGCTTCTAGGTGGCTCCATCAGTTAAGAGAGTTAACATCTGATCTGGAGTTCCAACCTTAAGATTCAATTGGTAGAGAAAACCAACTCTGGCAAGTTGCCCTCGACTTTCACAGGACCCCCTACGCCCAAACTAACTAAATGCAATAAAAATTTAAAAATTAAAGGTAGACCGATTCAAGTAGACCCCCACACACACTCAACACAATGTGACCCTCCTGTCTCCACACATGTACTCACACGAATAAACAGAGAAGTAAAAAAGTGATGGTGTTATTCTACATCATTCAAATATTTCACTTTGGGGTTAAAGGTTATCTGAGTATGTGTGGAGCCCTAGAATTGATATTCAACACTACAAAGAGTAAAATGTGTTACTTTCCAATCTGGAGAGATGGCTCAGTGGTTAAGAGCACTGACTGCTCTTCCAGAGGTCATGAATTCAATTCCCAACAACCACATGGTGGCTCACAACCATCTGTAATGGGGTTCAATGCCCTCTTCTGGTGTGTCTGAACTCAGCTACAGTATAATCATATACATAATAAAATAAACAAATATATACTAAAAAAAAATTTGTTACCTTCGAGTAAGAAGAACAAAGATATCACATAAAAAGGTAGTTTTGTCAGAGAGAAAAAGTTGTTGGTCCCTGAAAGGACATTAATAGGCCACCAAAGGCACGTGGGTTTCCACCACTACTACTCAGATGTGAGCACACATGCCCCAGTGATCCTGCCCTTCCCTGTCTTTTAACTTTGTTACTATTTGCAATTACATTATCTGTACATAATCTGTCTTACCAGATTGTAAGCTCCAAGGAGCCAGGACCCTATTTTACTTTTGCTGAATCCCTAGCAGTAAAATACTAAATAGACATCCAATAGTGATTGAACTAATGAGTAAAACAAATTGATTTTATATTTGAGAACACTTTAGGCCAAAGAGCTAATGCACTTGTTGAGAAGCCTGCTGGTCCAGTCACTGGGACCTCCACGGAGGAAGAAGAACCAACTTCCATAAATTGTCCTCTGACCTCTATATGTGTACCATGACAAGCATGTACCCACGCACAGACACTAGGTGACTTTTTTTTTTAATTAAAGAACACTAAGCATACATACATAAGCCATGCTTATGGCTTTGCTGGGACTACTTTATGTCCTCTTGTAAATCAACTTTTTGTTATCCAACTCATCAAAATTATTGTGCTGTCTCCTTTTTAAAATTTTTAGTTTATTTATTTGAGATAAGGGCTTACTATGTAGCCTTGGCTAGCCAGGATCTCACTATAGAGCAATTTGGCCTTGAACCACAGAGGTTTAGCTGTTTTTCTGCCTCTCAAGTGATGAGATTAAAGATATGCACCACCGTGGAGACTGGCGTCCTGCCTCATTCATGTTTGTGGCATTTATAGCTTGATACATTAGTTTAGATAACTGGTTATCAGCTATATTGCCAACATATCATAGAATTATTTTAAACACTTATTCAAAGCATCGTTATTTATAGTAGTAAAAGTTCAATGGCTAATGGGAATGGTTAAATAATTAGAGGAATCTCATACCATGAAATACTATGCAATAAATACTATCATTAGAGCTCTTTGGGGAAAAAAAATTAAATATTTATCGTTTTTGACACAGAATCTAACTATGTAGCCCTAGCTGGCCTGGATTTTACTATGTAGACCAAATTGGCCTTGAACTCACAAAGATCCAACTGTTTCCGCCTCCCAAATGCTAAGATTAAAGGTGTGTACCACCACAGCAGTAGTTTAAAATTTTCTCTTCTTTGATAGCTTCATATATTTAGTGAGTTTTAGTTTTTTTCACTATCACCCTGTCTCATCCTAACTCCTCTCACTAAAATTCTTCTTCCCACCAAGGCCCTTTCTGCCTGTTTTGTGTGTGTGTGTGTGTGTGTGTGTGTGTGTGTGTGTGTGTGCATGTGCTTTGTCAGCATTTATGTCTGTTGCATCACTTGCATGCCTGGTGCCAGTGGAAGCCAGAAGAAAGCGTCTAATCTGCTGGAACTGAAGTTAAAGATGGTTGTAAGTCACTATGTAGGTGCTGGGAATCAAATCCAGGTTCAATAAAAAGTAACCAGTGCACTTACCTGAAAAGCCATCTCTCTAGCCCCCAAAGTCATGTTTTGTTGTTGTTGGGGGTTTGTTTATTTATTTATTTAAGCATGTGGTGTGTTTTTGTCATTTGCGAAGTGAAGGCAGGAAGGACAGGTATTCAAGGTCATTCTCAACTACACAGGGAGTTAGGGTTGCAACAAAGCCTGTCTCTAAACAACACTTTTAAACAATACACAACTCACCTAACTATGGTCATTGTGTGGTGGATGAGTGTCACAGGGCTAGGCAGACACTGAGGTAGAGAAGTATTTGACCTGGTTTGTATCAGCAAGAAGCATACAGTCATCATTCCCCAGATGAAAGAAATAAAATAAACTTTTGGAGGAAGAGTGAAGTCTCAACTACTTACTGTCCGTTTCACACACTTTAAAATAATTAAAATGTGATATAAAATTTTAAAAAGAGGGCTGTGATATTTCTCAGTGGTAGATTGCTTACTTACCATGTTCTAGACCCTGATTTAATCCCCAGCATTGTAAGATACATGGTGAGTTTGTTTTTAAGTTGAGATACATGGTGAGTTGAGTTGAAACCTAGGAAGCTATCATTTGATGCACATGATAGGAGTCGGCTTGGTTTCCAAAGGGAAGGGAGTTCTTTTATACTTGATCAGCATTCTGGCAGGGGACCTTGGGTGGAGGTCAGAAGACAGCTTTGTGGAGTTGGTTCTCTTCTCCCACCTTTATTTGGGTTCTGGATCTCCAACTCAGGACTTCAGACTCTTACGGCAAGTACATTACCTGCTAAGCCAGTGTATCAGGAGAGTAGCATGGGCATTTTAATTCATTGACTGAAATATTTATCTCAATAACAGATCTCTTAATGTTTTTCTGACACATACATAGTTTTAAATTGACTTTTGACTTAAGAGTTTTAGGCCTACACATTAACTGATTGTCATGTTTTCTTTCAGGTTCACTAAAGTTTTTTGGCTTTGTTGCAAAAGGAGGTCAAGGTTTAATTTTTCTCCGGTGAACAAACTTGCAGATTAAGATTTATGTCATTCCAGGAAGTAAACAAACATGCAGTTCTCCCTCCTATCATTAGTAGAAATGACAAGGATTTTTTGGAAAGCATACAAAGATACATAATTACAGAAACCAAAAGAGTGGGTTGCAACGAAGAAGGACCTGCTGATGAATATTACACCATATATCGAAATGTTTTCGACAAGGTACCATGATGCTCTTGAGTAGGGCATGTCTGACCACCGCTTTCTGGATGCTAGTTTGGAGAAGTTCATCCATTTTTTTTTTCAATAACTTTGTTGTACTCTCTGGTAATCATTTTTACCATTTCAAGTGAAGGTGCTAATTTGCTAGAATTTGCATTGTGAACAAGAACTAGTATTTTATGTTCTGGATTTGTTTGTGGTATCAGTAAAATCTTGGTTTAGATATGATATGGCATGTTAAATTGAGACCTCTTAAGCCAGGTGCTATGCCATATGCCAGTCATCCCAGTTGATGGGGAGGCTGAGGCTGGAAAATCCTTCACAGCCAAGAGTTGGCAGTCACCATGGACAACATTATGACATGAAATCAATGAATGAATCAATGAATGAAAATTTATCTAAACAGTTTAAGCTCTTTTAGAGGTCTAGATATGGTGATACTCCTTTGCATCCTCCACTTTAATGCTTTTCAGTATACTCAAAACGGTATCCATCAGTGTTCTATTGAGATCTGGTTCTTCTAGCACACTGGCATGGTCATTGATCATGGAGTCGCTGCAGTTGTATTGACTACCCATTCATGTCCCTGAGTTGGATTATTAGAGCACGTAATAGGAACACGTGAGATAAAGATGAGGAACAAGTATCAGGGTACTTAATGTGGAAAGCTTTTCCGTATGAAAGGGCCCTCTTTGCAGTAGACAGGGTGTGGCTATGGCAAAAAATAAAAAAAAAAGCATTGTATTCCTCAGATACCTTTTTCTGGTACTTGCTGCAGATTAATGACCTTTCTAGATCACTTGTGATAAAATCTTCCTGGATAACTTTCTTTAGATACTATTTAGCTAGAAAAAAAAAAAAAAAAAAACTCTGAAAAAAACAAAACAATACACTTGTGGGGAATAACACACCCAAGAAATGTAGCAGAGAAAAACAAGCATAATCTCAGATTTCAGAGAAAATTTTGGATTGATTACTTTTATTCCTTATATATCATCAATATTTGAAATACAAAGTTTTTCTGTTTTGTTTCTTAACCTATTTAAATTTTTAATAATTTATTTTTGTATGTGATGAATATACGAGATTAAGAAAAAAATAGCCAGCCAGGCGGTGGCGCACGCCTTTAATCCCAGCACTTGGGAGGCAGAGGCAGGCGGATTTCTGAGTTTGAGGCCAGCCTGGTCTACAGAGTGAGTTCCAGGACAGCCAGGGCTACACAGAGAACCCTGTCTCGAAAAACCAAAAAAAAAAAAAAAAAAAAAGAAAGAAAAGAAAAAGAAAAAGAAAAACAAAGAAAAAAATAGCCCTAATAAAGGGGTATGTGCTGTGCTCCACCACCCCTTCTCTCTCCTCCCTGCATGGAAAGTGTCCTTTCTGAGGGCACATAGGTTTCTTTGTTAACCTTTCTACTGTTCTTTTCCTCTGTTATCCTTCCTGATAGATGCTTTGCTTAGATATTATTGGAAACCATGACCATTATAGTGGTGTAGACTCTTTTCACAGTTGTTTTTGACATGTTGAGATGCAGTTAGGCACTCTGAATTTTCCTAGTGAAGGTGAATGAATTCAGATTGCAGTATCTCAGTGGGGGGTGGGGAGATTACTCAGTGGTTAAGAGCCTGAAGTGCTCTTCTAGAAGACCTGAGTTAGATTCCTAGCACCCACAGCAGGTAATTAGTTCCTAGCTACAACTCCAGCTCTGGGGGATCTGAAACCTCTGATTTCTTCAGGAACCTGCGCTCACATGCACACACCTACACACAGGCACACATACAAATCATTAAAAGTAGTATAAAAATAATGTAAAAATTAAGTCAAGAGACTAGATTTCAAGGAGTAAGAGATGATATATAATTAAAAGATCTACAGTTGAGAAATGTAGACCTAGTATTACATCAGCTCATATCTCATGTATGAATTCATACCAAATATAAGAAAGTCTTTCTCATATCTAGGATCACAGTATCTACATAGTGACCCATGGAGAGTGTATGCTTGGTGGTTATTGTTTTTAGTGCCTACTCATGTTGAGTTTGGTGTAAGATGTTTATATGTCTAATTAATAATTATGTTTCACCTAAAAATAGCCTGCTTCAAAGGCTTTTGATCACCATATCTTCTGTTAAGTTCAGTGCCACAGACAGACAAATCATATTTCAGGTAATAGACTATGTCAATGCATACAAGTCCATTCTTACTGCAATCAAAAAAGAATATGATGCCTTTATTGAGACAATAAAGAAAGGCCGAAGAACTGCTTTTTATCTTCATGGAAAACTTAAAGTTTTGGCAGCAGAGCCTACAGCATTGGTGTATCACCAGAGAAGAGCAATCCAACTTGAAGCAAAGTGAGTGTGTCAATAACTAGCCAGAAAGGTATCGTGCTATTGGGTGATAATCAGTGAGCCTTTAAAAAAAATTACTGTTTTTTTATGTTATGATTTTGAGACAGGGTGACTTCACTAGCTGTGAATTCACCAGGCTGGTCTTGCTCAAGGCTTTCAGCCTTCAAGTTACAGGTTACAAGATTATACCATGCCTACCTTTAATTAAAATGTTATTTTAAGCTATATTTTATATTCCCTTCTCCTACCAATTATTATATATTTCAAGTAAAACTATTAATTTCACTTAAGGATTGTATGATCTTCTTGGTATTATGAAGGTACATTGTGGTGTCATAAAAAGAGGGGAGTTATTTCATGCACGAAAGATTTGACAGTACAAGTTCATGATTCCCACCTGAATGAGAGCACTTAATCAATGATTCCAGCAGTAAGAAACCCACCATGGAGACTAAAATCCTCCTTGAAAACAATTTTTAAAAAAATTAGGTTTTACTATGTAGCTCTGGATTACCTCAGACTTACAACAATCCTCCTGTCTCAGCCTCCCAAATGCTAGTTTCTTGCCTTCAGTGTGGTGTAATAATACTTTCCACCTCTGGCCTCCAGAATGCTGAGAAGATAAATGTTACTTTAAGTTGCCAAATGTGTAATAATTGTTGCAATAGCCCCAGCAAAATGACAGTTTCTCTCTTCTCTCTCTCTCTCTCTCTCTCTCTCTCTCTCTCTCTCTCTCTCTCTCTCTCTCTCTCTTTGTTTAAAGCTTCTTTAAGCCTAGTATGGTGGCTCATACCTGTAATCCAGCACTTAGGAGACTGAAGGAGTAAGATAACAAATTCAAAGCCAAATTTAGCTGCATAATGAGCCTCTTCCAAAAAAGAAAAAGAAAAAAGAAAACTAAAAATACTTTTACAGTTGTAACTGAATAGATGGTGTTTTATGGCTAGATAACATTTACTGGTTTGCATTGGGGTTTGCAATATGCTTTTATTGGAGATCCGAGAGGAAATCGTTCCTTATTTGTAGTGTGTCAGCTTCTGAGTATGGTTTTCTAAACTTCTAGATCATAATGACTCAAATTATAATTAACCAAATAAAACAAAAATCTAGTCTTTTTAAAAATATTATGAATCAAGAATTAGATTGGTTGCGACAAGCATATGAAAGCATTTCTGTTTTTTTTTTTTTTAAGAATGAGGATTATTGAAAAAAATTCCAAAGCGATTCAATTGCAAATAGATCAGATGAAGCAGCTGAGAATGGAGTATGACAAGAAAGAAGTAAAGCTCTGTGCTTCCTCCAGGCAGCTCTGGAAACCCATCCCAGGTGCAGTGTACTGTTTACACTTCTATTTCAGACAGACTCCCAGTGTGTCCAGTTGGTTCCCTCTTACACAAGCTAGTATAAGATGCTAATATTGTAATACCTTCAGTCGTATGTTGTATAAGCAACTTTAGGCAGGGTCCTAGTAGATACTCTGCACAGAGCAAACTTCAAGCAATCCTGAAGGATGTGAAGACTTGCAATCTGGCCAGTTCACCTGGTGTACAGTCAGAAGCGCTCACATCAATGTTGGCATCACTTGAGAATTATTAGAAGTGGAAATCTGTGGAGCTGGTAAGATTAGTCAGTAAAGTGGCTACTGTGCAAACTCAGGGTTCAAACCCCTCTCTCATGCAAAAGCCAGTGCCTGCTCTGTAATCCAGTTCTTGGTTGGAACAGAGACTGGTGGAGACAAGTGGATCCCCAGAGCTCATTGGCTTAAGGAAGACAGCTAGTATAAACCGTTCATGTCCACACAGGTATATAGACACAGTTGCTGCACATGTACACACACACACACACACACACACACACACACACACACACAAATACATTTGTGGATCCTATCTCAGATTTACGATATCAGAAACTTGGTGATTGAGTCTAGTGGGTGATATTGTCTGAAGTTCTGGTTATTCTGATGGAGAGCCACTGCTACATTGACAACTGTAGTGTATTAAGTTTGCTGAATGTCAATCATGGTGATGTCCGAGTTTACTGGTTTCGTGTCTTTAATATAATACTCTTGCTAAATTTGAGAAATGGAGTTTATCCTTGCTTCAGGAGGAATTCGGAGAGATTAGTTTGATGAACAGATTGTGACTTACAAGACTAAAGATAGTAATTTGAGGATAGTAACTCCAGTACTTAAAGGTTTTTTTTTGCTTAGTGTTTATCCAGAGACAGAGCTGATAGGTGGAAGCTTTAGAAAGACAGATTTGGACTATATTGAATAAACTGTGGTTTAAGGGAGTGAACTATTCTATACTACAAAATTTCAACCCAGGTTTTCAAATCATCTTGCATTTGGTAATAGTAGGGTTACTTTCAAATGCAAAATTGTGACTAGCAAACTCCATATAATACATGTGAATAAACACAGAATACACAGCGCATTGGCTAACTGCCACGAAGAGTCTTGGGGAGAGGATGCTTAAGATCTGAAAGGGTTGATTCTAAGTGTAGGGAAATGCTGGGGACGGTGAATTCGGATGTGTGTCTTGTCTTTTAATGCTTTACTTTTTATTATTTTATTTATTTACATTATGTATATGAGTACACTGTAGCTATCTTCAGACACCCCAGAAGAGGGCATCGGATCCCATCACAGATGGTTGTGAGACACCATGTGGTTGCTGGGAATTGAACTCAGGACCTCTGGAAGAGCAGTCAGTGCTCTTAGCCGCTGAGCCATCTCTCTAGCCCCCGCCCCTTTTTAAAAAATATTTATGTATGTATGTATGTATGTATGTATGTATGTATGTATTTACTATGTACACAGTGTTCTGCCTGCATATATGTGTGCAGGCCAGAAGAGGGCACCAGACATCACTGCAGATTGTTGTGAGCCACCATGTGGTTGCTAGGAATTGAACTCAGGACCTCTGGAAGAACAGCCAGTGCTCTTAACCTCTGAGCCGTCTCTCCAGCCCCTTTTTATTATTTTTTGTGTGTTTGGGTGTTTTGTTTTGAATGTATGTCTGTGCACCACATGCATGCCCAGTGCCGTAGAGGTTAGAAGAAGGCATTGTATACCCTAGAACTGAAGTAAGACCCTAGTGAGACACCCTGTGGGCACTAGAAACTGAACCCACTCTTCTGCTAGTAGAGCCAGCACTCCTAACTAGTAAACCATCTCTCTAGCCCTGTGTAGGTATCTTTTTATTTTTCTCAAAGATGGGTTCTTTCTATGTAACCTGGTCATCCTGGAACTTTCTGTGTAGACCAGGCTGACCTTGGACTCACAGAAATCCACCCACCTGTGCCTCTCCCTTATCCCTCTCTCAGTACTGGAATTAAAGGTGTGTACACTACACTTGGCTCTGAGGAGGGGAGGAGGGGGGAGGGAGGGGAGGAAGGGGAAAGGGTGTGTGTGGTGTGTGTGTGTGTGTGTGTGTGTGTAATGAACACAAAGGACATTTCAAGAGTAAGAGACATCTCAAGATATTTGGTAGGCATCAGTTTTGTGTTAGAAAAGATAAACTCGTCGAAGTTTAGCTCTTGGAGGGTAATGGAAGCTGTGGTGTGAGAGAGATCCACTGGCCTGATCCTCAGTCATTAGATGCTCTGATTGATTCTGAACTCTCCTGGATGCTGCATAAAACTCAGAAGGGGTGGAGAATTTGCCTATTTTGTATAAGGCTAGGGTTCTCAGTACCACAACAAAGAAACATATGTAAAAAAAAAACCCAGCCTATTAGCATTGCAATTTTGTAATAACGGTATTTATGTTCAGTAAGCTACAAGTACCTGTTAGTGTTTCTGAATTATTTTATAATAAAGTAAACATTCCTACATAAGACTCAGGGTTTTTGTTTATTGTCCTGTAGGGATGACTCTCCAGGATTCTGTCAATCTGGAAGCTCTTAATAAACATAAGCAGTATCTTCAGGATAAATATATAAAACTTAAACAAGACATGTCAACAAAGTATGTACCAGCCCAAAAGAAAACTGATCTAGATGAGGAAATGATTGTGTTACTAAACCGGCGAGATATAGCTGAAAATCTGAACAAAGACCTGAAGTTTCGGTATGAATGTTGGTTATTGTAGGTGTTAAAGGCTTTGCCTGTGTTTTCTCTCACTCTGCCACGTGACCCTGCTCAGTGTGTTGTCCGTGGTCTTTTGCAGCCATCAAAGACTGCAAGTTATTTCACACATACTTACTTCATGGATGCAGAAGAACATGAGAATTCCATTTCAAGATGTCCTGGAGAGAATTCAGAAAACCAAAGCTATCTATGGTAGTTTATCTATATTTTTAATTAGCAAGAACAGAAGAAGGCACTTTACCCCAGAGCTAAAGGTTTTCCTAGGCTTAGTTTTAAAAATGTAAGCAAAAATATACTATTATTAAATTAGGGATTAGATGACTGGGGAAAGTGTAGCCCTGGTGAGGCAGTGAGAAAAATCACCTGGGGCTGGAGATGGCTTAGTGGTTAAGGGCACTGGCTTCTCTTTCGGGGGACCCATGTTCAGCTCTCAGCACCCATATGGTGGCTCAAAACTGTAACTCAGTTGCAGAGCATGACACCCCCATACAGACATACATGCATGCAGAACACCAATGCACATGAAATATAAATGACTTTGTAAAGAGAGAGGGGAAAACATGTCCTCATTCTTGAGAATGAGGCCGGGAAGGGGAAGAGACTCACTTTAGGAAGGGGCTGGTGCTGTGTGACTTATTTCTATTGCTAAACAGCTTGATGTCTCATTATAAATTGTCCTTTCAATGTTTAGGAGATGACAAGATTGTTGATGAGCTATTTGAAGATGATCCAAACAAGACAAAAGAAGCTATAGTTATGCTTTACTACATTGAAAGGCAAATATCATTTGTATTTTGGGTTTGTTGTTTGTTTTGGGTGGGTTTTGTTGTTGCCTTTCTTTTTGTTTGCTTGTTTATTTTGAGATAACTTCTCACAACCCAAAAAGTTTCACTACAGAATACAGGATGGCCTTGAACTCCTGATCCTCCTACTGGCCCCCTCCTGGCTGCTGGCTTGCAGGTTTGCCTTTTGTAGTTTGAAAATTCTATTCTAGCTGACAAATTAGAAAAAAAAATTAGAACTTTATTTTTTTCATAAATTTTTATGATTTTTTTTCAGAAAATTATAGAATACCCTAGCTACTTCAATCTTTTTGTAATTATTTTTATTCTATAACATATTAAGTTACTTGTTACTATATACTATTTATTTTTATCTTTAATTACACTTTATTTATTTTGTGAGGGTAGTGGGGATAGCAGGTCGAGTACAGCTTGAAAGAATTCTTGCATAATTCCAGACCATCATTGTAGAGACTAGGAACCCAAAGCAGCTGGTAGTATTACATCCAAAGTCAAAAGCAGAGAGCAATGAACAGACACTCTACATGTATTATCTGAGATAGATGTAAAATAATCTAAAGCCTTCACCTTTAAAATTAATTTATAGGCTGCCAGGGTGGCGTGTAGTCAGCACATGTAATATCTATGCTCTTTTTTTTTCCTTCGAGACAGGGTTTCTCTGTGTAGCCCTGGCTGTCCTGGTACTCACTCTGTAGAGCAGGCTGGCCTCGAACTCAGAAATCCGCCTGCCTCTGCCTCCCAAGTGCTGGGATTAAAGGCGTGCGCCACCACCGCCCGGCATATCTATGCTCTTAAATGTTAGACAGTTTTCATTGTTTGATTTGTTTGTTGCTGTGTTACAAAGAAATGGATATAGATAATTTAAAGCACTAATGACTCTCTTATTTTCTTACATAGTCTATTTTCCTGAGTCTAGCAGGATTTTTAAAATTTGGTATCATTTAAAAATATTCCTTATTATTATTACTTTTTAAAATGTTCATTGGTGTTTTACCTGCACGTCTGTCTTTGTGAGGCTGTCAGAAGCTCTGGAACTAAAGATGCAGACAAATGTGAGGTGCCGCGTGGGTGCTGGGAACTGAGGAGTGTTCTTAACTGCTAAGCCATCTCTCCAGCCCCCCCCCCCAAATATTTATTATTTTTAAGTATGCGCATGCATGAGTTTGTGTACATGAATTTTGGTGCCCACCGGTGCTGGAGGAGTCATACCCACCAACAGGTGGCTGTGAGCCATCCAGTATAGATGCTGGCAACCGTCAAACATGGGTCTTCTGCAAGAGTAGTATGTGTTTTTAACCACTAAACCATCTTCAACCCAAATTTAGTATGTTTTTTTGTATATGCATGCACAGGTGAGTGGGTACACATGAGTGTGCAGACCAGAGATCAGGGTTACGTTTCATTCTCTAATTGCTTCTCCATCTTATTTATTTACTTATTTACTGTTTAATTCACTTATTTAATGTGAGTGTACGCATGCATATACCACCACACTCAAGTTGCGTCCAAGGACAACTTAGTGGAGTCAGCTCTTTGTGCCCAATTTACACAGGTTCTGGAGGGCAAGCTCAGAACCAACCTTCATTGAATCCTGAAGGATCCTCTGCCTTGTCAGCACTGGGATGAGAAGCTCTATGCTGTGCCAGGGTGTACGTGGGTGGTGGGTATCTGGACTCAGGTCCTCGCGTTTGAGTGGCAAACACTTCACAAACCAAGCCATTTCTCCATCAGACTCCAGCTACCAGTTTTCACTTGATAGGAAAATCTTTGTTGAGATTTGAAGTCTTTTCCACTTTATTCAACATTCATTTGAGGCACTGTGTGACCCCTCTTTTCCTGTTTTCCTAAACAGACCAGCATTGGCTTCTGAATGTCAGGAACATCTCTTGGCTCTGCAGCTGGGCTGCATGTGCGTTGGGTTATTTCTCCTAGGTTCAGTTGCTAAGCAGATATCTCTTTCCTGATGATCTGTGAGAAGAGAAGCCCCAGCTCACTATGAACCCACTTTCTGTTTCCTGTGTGAAGTTTGTGGGGACAGAGTGCAGGGTCAGGTTCAAAGTTCCTCAGAAGATGAGAATTTAACCCTGAGACAAACAGGTCAAAACAAACCCTAGGCTTCTAGGGAAACACTGAACATGGTACCAAATAAATAAATGTAGTTATAATTTATTAGATTACTATTTGTTTTCCACTATATTGTTATACTTAGTTTCTAATATTTGGGTTTTGTGTATCGTTGTAATATGTTTTAAAATGCTGTGGTTGTAGGTTCAATGAATTAATGTCCCTTGGTGAATATGAGAGGGCAGCTTGTTTTGCAGCAAACAGTCCAAAGAGAATTCTTCAAAATACTGGTACAATGAATAAATTTAAGGGTAAGCAAATCTCTCTGAAATATATATATACGAATTATACGGTTTTTTTCTTGATAGAATGAAAATAGTATTCTATGAGGCTAGTCTTTTATTGTCCCATCTTTATTATTTGTTGTTTCCTTAGCTGTAATATTAGGGATTTCTTTTGATTTTCTAAGTTAAATTATGAAGTGTTTCATACATGAGAAAGCATGAAGAATATTAATATACCCACCATCAAGATTTTATAATATTAATTTTTTGATCAAACATGTTCCATATGCTTTTTTAAAGATTTATTTTTTGTTTGGTAGATTGGCATCATAAAATAAATTATACATTTTGGAGGTATGATGCTGAGTGTTAAATATGGGGGCTTCATACATGCTAGGCAAGTACTCTGCCATGGAGATACACCCCCAGCCCAAATACTATGTATAAAGTACGTAATTTGCTAAGATTGACTTATGCACATGCCCTTCACATTATCATATTAACATACCCATGACATCATCACCACAAAGCTCTCTCAAGCCCATTGGTAGGTTTCCTCTTCCCACTCCTCACACCCACTACTGGCTACAGGCTCTCCTCCTAGACTCCATGAAACCACTAATTTGCTTTCAGTTACCATAGGTAAGTTTTTTTCTATAACTAGAACAGGCTGTAGATGGTGGTGTTAGCATTCTGTCTAAACTCCACCTCCACAGTTACCTGGCAACAGCCAGGTAGGCCTGGCCCACTATAAAAGGGGCTGTTTGTTCCCTCCTCCTCTCTCTCTTGATCTCCTGCTCTCTTGCTCTCTTGCCTCTTGCTTCTCTCTTGCCCCCCCCCCCATGTGCTCATGGCCGGCCTCTATTCTTCTTCTCTACTTCCTTTCTCTCTCTCTTTCTCTCTCTCCCTCTCTCTCTCTCTTTCTCTCTTTCCCTCTCTCTTTCTCTTCCTCTCTCTGCTCTCCCTGCCTCTACTACCCTCTTAACTCCCCTCCCCATGCCCTGAATAAACTCTATACTATACTGGTCCCTCGGGGAAGAGATGCTTCAGCATGGGCCCACTGAAACATCCCTTACCCATACCTCACCACACATCCATAGAGCATATTCTATATCTCTTTATCTTTTTATAAACACATCGGGTGGTATTACCATTATTATTATTTGGGGTGCAGAGTCTTACTGTCAGGGGATATGGGACTGGCAGATAGCTGGAGAAGGAAGCCATAAATAAGTAACAAAGTAGAATGTTTGCAGAAGTGACCCTTCCACACAGCCCCCTTCCAGCTGACCTATCCCTGGGACGTGCCCCAGCTAGGCCTTGGAGGGTCTGCGAGCCAGTAAGTCTACTCTTTGTCTATGCTGACCAACTTAGAATGAGTAGAAGGGAGTTCATCGCAGGCCAACCAAACCCTTAAAACCTGGAGCCCTTTATGGGGATGTTGGTTTCTAAATTCCCTTATATGGAGTCTGTCCTTGTGCATGTATGGGGAGGGGGGGTGGGAGGGAGATATTTAATTTATTCATCTGTCATTGGACGTATTGAATGATGGAAATAAATAATTGAGGAAGACACAAATAAATAGAAAGATATTAAGGGAGACCCTATAGACCAGCAGTCTCAAGTAACCTTGACCCTCAGGATCTCTCAGACACCGAGCCACCAACCAGGCAGCATACACCAGCTGATATGAGGCCCCAAACACATACACAGCAGAGGACTGCCTGGTCTGGACTTAGTCAGAGAAGATGCACTTAACCCTTGAGAGACTTGGAGTCCTAGGAGGTAGAGAGGTCTGGTGAGGTGAAATGGGGGGCCATCCTCATAGAGCCATGGGGGCGGGGGGAGATGTGGGATGTGGAAGAGTCAGAGGGTGGACCAGGAAGGGGGATAGGGGGATAGAGTCTGGTCTGTAAAAAAAAAAAAAAAAAAAATCAAAGAATAAATAAAAAGAAGGAGGAGGAGGAGGAAGAGGAGGATATTTTCTGCTTGTGGAGTAGAAGAATAAATATTGTTGAGACACCAAGAGTAAAAGCAATGTTAAGATTCAATCAATATAATCTTTGTAATTCAATAGCATTTTCATAGAAATTTTTTAAAGAATCCTGAAATTTGTACAGAAGCACAAATACCCACATCAATCTTGAGACAAGAAGAAATTGGAGATATAACATATCCTAATTTAAAATCATATTATGGACTTATAGTAATAAAATAGTATCCTACCAGAATAAAAACAGATAGTGCTGGTTTTGATGGCACATACCTATAATTTTAGCTACTAAGGAGGTAAAGGCAAGAGAATCACAGGTTCAAGGTCAGCCTAGGCTGTAAAAGTATCTTTTATTCACCTGAAGTAATTGTCTCTGAAGCTTCTTGCTTCTGATAACCTAGGCATAGTCCTGGAAGCTTCTAGCCTCCATACAATCTTGTCTAGTCCTAGAATGTTTTCAGCGTCTGAGACTTGCTGCTGAATAACCCCTTTCTAGCTCTTTCTGAACTCTGGCTGGATGGTCAACTCAGCTGTTCTGGCTCAAATTCCTCTCCAAGCAGACTGATTCAATCTAGCTCTCTCTCTCTCTCTCTCTCTCTCTCTCTCTCTCTCTCTCTCTCTCTCTCTCTCTCTCCCCCTCTCTCTGACTCTTCCTGAATTTCTCTGCTTGGCCTCATACCAACTTTGGAAATCTGTTCTAATATTCTGATTCTTCTTATTTTCTGACTCATTCTGTTTTCATCTATGTCTTAACTTGTTCTCTCTCTATAACTTCTTTCTGTACAACTCTCTTGGTAGGAAGATAGGAGTTCTCAAGCTGAGTATTGAAGGACACTCTTGAAAGACAGAGGTTCTCTGCCAATTCAGGCCAGCCTGGTCCACAAAATAGTAGCAGCAGCAGCGGCAGCAGCAGCAGCAACAGCAGTAGGAAGGAGGAGGAGGAGGAGGAGGAGGAGGAGGAGGAGGAGGAGGAGGAGGAGGAGGAGGAGGAGGAGGAGGAGGAGACTCCTCCTCACTTGGTAAAACTGCAACCTCTTTTCTTCCTTTTTTCTCTCTCTTAAGTAGCTTCCCTTTCCTTTCCTCTCTGTTCCCATAAGAGCTTGGCATATCCTATTCTTTCAAATCTTTCTCTGATTTATCACTTTGTCTGCCTCTCAATTAGACGACGTTTTCAAACTTTACCTTCATTGTTTGGGATTAAAGGTGTGTAATAAGGGTGTGTCTGTATTCCAGCCAGAGGGAAAAAAGGTGTGTGCTAAGGTTGAGCCATACCCTAACTAGAAACAGGTTTGTTTGTTTGTTTGTTTGTTTTTAGTAAATAACAATCTAAGGGGTCACAGTGTGATCAAATGTCCTGCAACACTAAGCAACTTAGTATGGTTCTTGTCTAGTATGGTCAGGCTGGAGGTGTAGCTCAGTGGTAGAGTGCTTGCTTAGCATGTGGGAGGCCCTGGATTCAATTCCTAATACTGCAATACTGGTTGACAACCCAGCCACACAGGCCAGTGAAATTGAATAGAGAGCCCACGAATAAGCCAAACATAATGATGGGCAGTTTTCACCAAGACATCGAGAGAGTACAGTGACACTGATAAAGCAGCTCAGCACGTAAGGACCTGAGCTTATGTCTTTATTCTTGTATGTCCCTTCTTCTAAGTATTTGGGTGTGCCATTGTCAGGGGTTGGAAAAGTCTTGCTCAATTACTGTAGTAATAGCTGGCCTCAGTGGATCCTAAGTTTGGCCATGTTGAGTGCTTTAGTCTTTGCCTTTTAGAGTTGTCTTTGCTGAAGACTTCTCTCTTTACCCTGTGTTGATTCAGGAAGGAGTGCTGCAGATGACTTCTTAACTTAAAAAAATTTAAAAGAATTTTAAACATGAATACAGGAAATATTTACATCATTTCCATTTCACCTTCTCCCTTTTCAGTTCCTCTAATGCCCCCCTACTTCCTCTCAAATTCATGACCTATGTTTTTAATGATTATTGTTATATGTGCTCGAGTGCATGCGTGCACACATGCACCCCCCCCCCATGAACCCATTTAGTGTTGCTCATATACTTGGGATTAGATAGCCTAGCAAAGAGCTAACTTATCCCAGAGGAAAAGTGATTTTCTCTCTCTCATCAGCCATTGATCCTCTGTTCTTTAACATTCCATGGATGTGGCGTTCCTGTAATGTCTATAAGACAATATTCTGGTCCTCTGGCTATTATGATTTTCCGCACCCTCTTCTGTAATTTTTCTGCGCAGTAAGGGTTACATTGTAGATGTATCATTTGAGGTTGAACACCCTACAGTCTCTCTTTCTCTGCATTTTGACCAGTTGTGCATTTCTGTAATAGTCTCCATCTGCTGTAAAATGAAGCTTCTTTGATGAGAGGTAAAAGCTACACTTATTTGTATATATATTATTTGTAATACAATTAGGAATTGGGCTGGAGAGATGGCTCAGCGGTTAAGAGTACTGACTGCTCTTCCAGAGGTCCTGAGTTCAATTCCCAGCAAACCACTTGGTGGCTCACAACCATTATTTTTTGTTTGTTTGTTTGTTTGTTTTCGAGACAGGGTTTCTCTGTGTAGCTCTGGCTGTCCTGGAACTCACTCTGTAGACCAGGCTGGCCTCGAACTCAGAAATCCGCCTGCCTCTGCCACCACTTCCCAGCAATTACAACCATTCTTAATGGGATCAATGCCCTCTTCTGGAGTGTCTGAAGACAGCGACAGTGTACTCATATAAATAGTAAGTCTTTTTAAAAAACACAATTAGAAATTACATTGGCTTATGGAAATAGCTATAGTAGGTGTCTTAGTTAGGGTTTCTATTGCTATGAAGAGACATCATGACCAAGGCAACTCTTTTTTTTTTTAAAGATTCATTTATTTTATTTATATGAGTACACTGTCGCTGTCTTCAGACACACCAGAAGAGGGCATCAGATCCCATTACAGATGGTTGTGAGCCACCATGTGGTTGCTGGGAATTGAACTCAGGACCCTGGGAAAGCAGTTGGTGCTCTTAACTGCTGATCCATTTCACCAGCCCCCAAGGCAACTCTTATAAAGACAAACATTTAATTGAGCCTGACTTGCAGTTTCAGAGGTTTAATCCATTATCATAGTAGGAAGCATTCAGGCAAACAAGGTGCTGGAGAAAGAGCTGAGAAGTTTGCATCTTGATCTGAAGGCAACTAGTGGGTGGAGCCTGAGCATAGGAGGAACCCCCAAAGCCCGCCCCCATAGTGGCACACTTCCTCCAACAAGGCCACATCCCCTAACAGTACCACTCGCTATGGGTCAAGCATATTCAAGCTACCACATTCCAGTCCCTAGTCCCCAGAGGCTTGTTCAAACACTTGAATTATGGGAACCATACTTAGCCATAGCATAATGTGAAATACATTTAATCCAACTTCAAAAATCCGAAGTTCAAAGTCTCTTCTGAGATTCATGCAATCTTTTAATTTTAATCCTCTATAAAATCAAAATCAAAAAGCAGATCACATAGTTCCAACATATCATGACATTACCATTCCAAAATGTCATAGTGAAGAAATACTGTACTAAAGCAACACCCCAAACCAGCTGGGCAAACTTCAAACTCCATGTCTCCATGTCCAATGTCAAAGCACTCTTCAGATCACCAACTCCTGTCATCTTTGTTGGCTTCTGTTGGCAGATCTGACATTCAGCAACAAACTTTGTTCTCTGGGGGTGGCTCCACTCCTTAGCAGCTTTTCTCGGCAGGTATCCCATGGCTTTGACATTTCTAAAATCTTGGAGTATCCAAAGCAACTTCAACTTTACAGCTATCTGTTCCAATGTCTGGGATCCACACATGATCTTCTGGGCTCCTCCAAAGGGTTTGAGTCACTTCTCCAACTCTGCCCTCTGTAGCACTCTAGGATCTGGTTGACTCCGCTGCTGCTGCTGTTCTTGGTTGTTATCTCATAGTACTGGCATCTCCAACATGCCGGGTCTTCCACTGCAACTAGGCTTTATCAATAGACTCTCATAGGCTCTTTTCATTATGCCAAGCCTTGACTTCTTTGCATAACCCCTTCAGTCCTGGGATGAACTGCAACTGAGGTTTCACCTTCCACCAATGGCTTTTCCTGGCCTCTCACAATTCTAAGCCTCAGCTGCTCTTCATGACTCCTTCATGCCTTCAAAACCAGTACTATCTGGGTGATTCTTACATACTACCAAGTCCAGCTGCAGTCTGAGGTACAACCTTGGCTATTTCTGGATACAGCTTCTTTGTACTCTCAGAAAACACTTTCCAGAAGATTTCACCTCAGTGGTTCTGGTCTCCTCTTAATCACTACTAATTTCTTAGCTCTGGCTAACCAGCATCAATTGTCCCAGTAACCCCTTCAATTATTGACTCTAAACCCAGAGCCACATGGCCATAGCTACCGAGTTCTTCTGCATGCTGGGGCTGGAACATGGACCACTTGTTCTATTACATTATCACCAACTTTCTGTTTTCCAACACCTTCACTGCCTAAGCTTGACTGTCCTGGTACTTGCTCTGTAGATTAGCTCTGAGCTCAGAGATCTGTATAGCTCTTTCTCTCCTAATGCTGAGATTAAAGGCATGTACCACCATGTCTAGACTTAAGCTTTTTTTAACCTGGAACTTGTTCTGTATCAGGCTGGCCTTGAATTTAGAGATCTGCTTGCCTCTGTCTCCTAGGATTAAAGGCATGTACTACCATACCTAGACCAAATCTTTTCATTATAGATCTTAGTCAAGTTGAAACGGAGACTAGACATCACAATCCATCCATTGTCAATTTGACACATAATTGTTTCTCCTTACATCCAAATGAAAATAACCAGGTCATAATAACACCTAACAAGATATAACTCTTATACAACTGCAAATGCATGAGTTTAGCTGTGTGAGACTACCCTGAGATCACCGTTCCCTTAATCTGTTTATCTCTTTGAACAAAGGATTTAGCTTCATTCCACTTCCTGATGCCTTTTTACTCTTTCAACCATATATTTTGTATTTTTTTCCTTTCTAAGTGTGCTATGCTTAATCAAAATGCTCTCCATGAGAGAAAACCAGAGGACAAAGTCCATGCTGGGGTTTTTTGAGACCTTCTTTATCAATGCAATTATTCAAAATCTCTTTACCTGAGCTTCAGGCATAGTCTTTGGACAAGGGCAAAAAGCAGCAACATTCTTCACTCAAAGCTTCTTAAGAATGATCTGCAGAAGCCGGGCAGTGGTGGCGCACACTTTTAATCCCAGCACTTGGGAGGCAGAGGCAGGCGGATTTCTGAGTTCGAGGCCAGCTTGGACTACAGAGTGAGTTCCAGGACAGCCAAGGCTACACAGAGAAACCCTGTCTCAAAAAAACCAAAAACCAAAAAACACCAACAACAAAAAAGCAAACAAAAAAATGAATGATCTGCAGAGTAAAAAATCACCCTCAGCACCAATGTCATCCATATTCCTACTAGGATGGCCCTTTAAGTCCCACCTAAAACATTCCATGGCTTTCCAAATCCAAAGTTTCAAAATCTACATTTCTTTAAACAAAAATATGGTCAAGGCTATCATATCCATACCCAAGCCCCAGGTATCAACTTCTGTCTTAGTTAGTCTTTCATTGCTATGAAGAGACATCATGACCAAGGCAACTCTTATGAAAGCAAATGTTTAAACAGAGTTGGCTTGCAATTTCAGAGGTTTAGCCCATTATCATTATAGCAGGCAGACATAGTGCTGGAGAAGGAGCTGAGAGTTCTGCACCTTGACCTGAAGTTAACCAGGAGAAAACGGCATTCTCAGGTAGCTAGGAGGAAGCTCTTCCACAATGGGTGGAGCCTTAGCATAGTCAACCACAGTAGGTTCTCCTCTAAGGTCTGTAGCCTCTCCAGCCACTGATAGGACACTGTTGTCTAGGTTACAAGCATGCACTGCCTTCTATTGACTAGGAGATATCTGAGCTTCTGATGGCTCTCAGCTATTTTTGGCATCATTTGACTTGCAGACAAACCACCATCGTCTACCTCCATCTTTATGTGGCCTGCATAGCGATAGTATTATAAAAAAAAATGTAGAATTTATTCTGTATCTATTGTTAAAGGTTTGGGAAATGTAAAGAAATTAAAAGAGTAATATGAACTACAAAATGTAATCTAATTCTTAATGAACTTGACTCAAACTTCTCATTCTTTTTTTCTTTTTGTAGCTATTGGAAAAATTAGAGGAAAGCCTCTCCCATTACTCTTGTTTTTTGAGGCCATATTTAACACCAGTCAAGCCTTCAAACGTCCTATTAATGCTGAGCTAACCATGGAGGGAATCAAATGTGGATTATCTGAGGAACGGCTTGATTTAGTTACCCACTGGGTCACCCAAGAAAAGTAAGCAAAATTAAGCTGCTAACTTAATTTCAACATGTAGTTAATATGATTGTTTCCCTCTGACTTACAAGAGTTGTCATCTGTGAGCTAGAGTTTCTCGGTGTGGCCTAGGCAGGCCTCAAGATCAAATCCCTCTGCCTCAGTCTCTTACATGCTGGGATTATAGGAAAAGCAAAACAAACAAAAAAATTGTTAAATAGCAAAGAGAATTTACTATCAATTATCTTCCAAAAGTAAACATTTAGATTTCTTTAAAAGCAAACCATTTAATTTCTTTTAGGAAAATACTGATTACAGATACTAACTACATAGACTATTCTCTATTTAGAGAAAAGGGTTTAGGGTTTGCTAAGGTTTCTTAAAACCCTTGGGCAGCACTACTAAAGCATTTATGAAGCTGTTTAAAGTATATGAAAAACTCAAGCACAAGGCTCTCAGCACGTGATGGTCAAGTAGTGCCTTGAGCCTATAAGAAGGGGGCTTACAGCCTCCAACAAAGCTACCTTGTACAAAGGATAGAGTGGGGAGGTGAAGGTGAATCAATGTTCCAGGGTTGAGTTGATACACTAACATCCAGGAACTTACAAGACCTAGGGATAAGCACTGTACTTATCATAGCATGAAACTTACTGGTCCAAGGCCAGGTTTCATAGTAACTATGTTGCACTGATGTCTCTTCATTTTTGAACGATTATCAAGTTAACAGGAAATTCTGTAATGTAATACTGTATTTTTTTCCAGATGTGATCGAGCATCTTGTGATGAGTGATTATATTTTGCACCTTAAAAAGTGGCAAGAAATAACAAATATCTGTTTGCAGAATGGTTTTGAAAATTTGTCTAATGACATCATGTCCATTCTTCGAT
Organism: Mastomys natalensis; assembly: GCA_021653895.1. Taxonomy (NCBI): domain Eukaryota; kingdom Metazoa; phylum Chordata; class Mammalia; order Rodentia; family Muridae; genus Mastomys; species Mastomys natalensis. Next base: position 294,872 of record JAJTUV010000271.1, read on the forward strand.
CCCAGGCTGGAGTTTCAGAAATTTCTGAAGAAGATACCACCAACATAATGGAACATGTTTTTTGGTAATTCTATATTTTAACCACCCGAGGGCGCTTGTACAACATTTTACAGGCATTGGCTGGGGAAGCTGGTTTTAGCATAATTAATATAAATAAATGTTGATTATAAAGCTCTCAACAGTAAATCACACTTCTATTATGATGTTTACTTTAATCTTGAAACACTGAAACATTACTTCCCTCTACCATGCGGCCACTTCTTATAGAGAAGATTGAGCAAATCCAAGAGTATAACTTTGAATAAAGTAGCATAGCACTTCTACCCTAGAACAAGCTAATGTCCAGATAGACACCTTTGTTGTCATCTGATTTGATGCCTAGAACTGAAAAGGCGTGGTAATTCTCTGCCTGTATACTGACTTTCTAAATGTCAAATATTGGAAGTTTGCCTTGAATAAGAAAAGTAGAATAGTATTTAAAGACTGGACATGCTGGAAAAGAAACTAGACTAGCTTTGTTCTGGTGATTCAAAGATGGCTCTATTCTTTTATATCTGTCCATATTCATGGACACATACACATGGACTCACACATGCCTACACGTGCACACTCACACACTCACACATACACTTTGTGTATAACTTTTGCCATTTATATACAGTGAAGGTCAGATTCTACTGAAGTTTAGAATCTTGGCAGGTTTTGTTTGTTTCTTTGTTTGTTTGAAAACAAGGTTTCTCTACGTAGCCCTGGTTGTCCTGGAACTCACTCTGTAGAACAGGCTGGCCTCAAACTCAGAGATTCTGCTCTCTGCCTCTCTGCCTCTCTCTCTGCCTCTCTCTCTCTCTCTCTCTCGCCTCTCTGCCTCTCTCTCCTCTCTGCTCTCTGCCTCTCTGCCTCTCCCCTCTCTTCTCTGGCCTCTCTGCCTCTCTGCCTCTCTCTCTGCCTCTCTCTCTCTCCTCTCTGCCTCTCTGCCTCTCCTCTCTGCCTCTCTGCCTCTCTGCCTCTCTGCCTCTCTGCCTCTCTGCCTCTCTGCCTCTGCCTCTCTGCCTCTCTGCCTCTCTGCCCCTGCTTCGAGTGCTAGGATTGAAGGCATTTGCCACCATCTGGACCTATTTTTAAGAACAACAAGAAAATCTGTAGTGGTAATTATTTAAGCCGCCAAATTTGTTGCTGTAAAATCTCCTACCCTAAGGAGACCAGTAAAGGAAGACAAACTCAATAATTATTGGTATAAATTGCACGCCTAGATGGGCGATTTACCACTAACCTACTGTAATCCTGGCTATGAGATCCTTGTAACTTGCGACTTATTCAGGCCACGTCCTTGTCCTTCCTGCTTCAGCTCCTCCATTGCCGGCTTCCTTCTACCTCCGGCTTCCTTCTACTCCGACTTCCTCCTGCTTCCCTTCTGGTTCTTTCTGCTCTACCTTTTATATCCAATTCCTCTCACTCTCTCCTCCCCTAAGCCTTTTCCTCCGCCTCCCCTTCTACTGCCCAATCTCTCGCTCTAGCCTTTATTTTACAGGTTTTAATTGGACAGAAGGTTTACAAGACGTCACCTGTGTACAGATGCAATCCTCCTCTGCAGCCCCTCCCAGGAGGGTGGAACTAGGATCAAAATATAAGGCTGAGGCTATCCACTGGGAACTAGGATCAAAATACAGGCTGAGGTATTCACAACAAAAATACAACTCATTTCTCTCTATTTCATATAATTCTAATGGTTTCTAGATATTCAAAGAGGAGGCCTCAAGAAAGACCTTGAACTGGTTCTTTAACTTTTCTGGTTTTTTTTTTGTTTGTTTTGCTTTTTTTGTTTGTTTGTTTGTTTGTTTGATCAAGGATCATGTAATACCCACAGTGACTTAATTCAATAACAATTTCCTTATTTTCTATTAAAATGAATAAGATATCATATATAATGTGTGAGTACCTGAGATCTAGAAGTAAAGTTGCAAGCGATTATAATTAATCCTGATAGTAAGTGTGAAAGGAGAACTTATCCAGCATGGCGGCCTGTCTGTGTTAGCACTTACTAGAATTTATTACAGATGTGACTTGACAGATGGCAGCAGAAATGACAGCAAACCTAGCAGTTCAGATTTTGTGTTATTGAGACAGTCTTACCCTGTAGCTCAGGCTGGCTTCAAACTCACCCAGTCTTTTTGCCTTAGCCTCCACAGTATTGACTGTAGTTGAGAACTACCAAGTTTGGCTTCCTGAATTTATATGAGGGAAGAAATGAGGTCTTGTCACATATTTTAATTTTTTTATTTTAATATTCTGTGTATGGGTGAAATTTTGCCAGCATGTGCATGCAGTACCCAAAGTGGTCAGAAGAGGGTTCCAGATCCCATGGAATTATGGGTGATTGTAAACTGTCATGCTTCTGCTGAGAATAAGAACCCAGGTTCTCTTAACTGCTGAGCCTTCACTACAGCCCTTGGTAATTTTTTTTTTTTAATTTTTATTTCATGTTTTGCTTGCATGTATGTCTGTGCACCATTTGCATGCCTAGTGCCTGTGGAGACCAGAAAGGTCGTCAAATTCTATTTGCTGGAACTAGAGTTACAGATGTTTGTGAGCGATCACAAGGGTGCTGGCAATCAAACCCAGGTCCTCTGGAAGAGCAGGCAGTGCTCCTAACTGCTGACCCACCTATTTTTAATATGCGTTTCCGCCTGGGAGCTTAGACAGTGTGAAGACTATTCTTGAGGACTGGTACTCTTAGGAAGCTAGGCCTTTAAAGAAAAAGGTTACCCTACATTTAAGTATTTTAACATTCTAGTGGTTCTTTTTTAAATGTGTGTGTGTGCATGTGCACTGTGTGTGTGTTTGCACGTTCATGCGCATGCGTGTGCACATGCTGTACCACATTGTACTTGTGAAGGTTTCAGGACAACTTTGTGAAGTTTTCTCTTTCCTCCTTAGGTGGATCCTAACATGGGTTCTAAAATACTCAGTAGAAGCTGAGTCTCGGGTTGGCAAAATAAGCTCCTTTCCTGCCGAGCAGCTCACAGGCCCCAGTTTGCTTTCTCACTTCTTGAGTCAAATCAAGGATGGGCATGGGGTGAATGGGACAAACGCTCAGGAGGACTTTGATTCCAGACAATATTTCTTTTCAGTGCTCTTCAAAGGGCACATTGTCACTGATTTCCAGTCCCCATGTTGCTATGCCACACTGCCACAGGCTCCTACTTTAGCTGACTTTATTGTGTGTGCTATTTGAGTTGATGCACACAGTCTGGCTAAAAAGTCATTGGCATAGCTGTAGTACTGAAAGCTTTCACATGCTGTGCTGGATAGTTTTATGTCAATTGACACAGGCTAAAGTCACTGGAGAAGATGGAGCCCCAGTAGAGCTATATAGCTCTATGAGGCATTTTCTTAATTAGTGATTGAAAGGGGAGGGCCCAGGCCAATTGGGGAGGGGGTCACTCAGGGGTGGTAGTCCTGGTTGTATACGAAAGCATACTGAGCAAGTCATGAGGAGTCAAACCATTGAGCAGCACCCTTCCATGGCCCCCTGAATCAACTCTGCCTCGAGTTTTCTGCCCTGTGTGAGTTTCTGTCCTGACTTCCTTTGATGATGGATAGTGATGTGGAAGTGTAAGTCAGATCAACAAGGGTCAGATCCCCAACTTGCTTTGGTCATGGTGTTTTGTCACAGCAGTAGTAACCCTAACTGAGACACGTCTCTAGTCTATTATTTAGGAAATATCCTCTCCCACGCCCCCATAACACAGGGTTCTGGAAGGAGCCTCTGATCCAGGGTTAAGCTTGTTATCAATTCACAGTTGGAATTTCACTGTTCTCCAAGTCAGCTGAGTGTTTGACAGAGGAGAGATAACAGTGCCCAATGTTTCCTGGAAAAAGAATGCTTTTGGAAGAATGTGGGATCGTTTGTAAATTGAAGTTCCTCAACTTCACTAGGACAGTTTAGCCCGGAAGTTCTTTGCTGTGTGGGACTTTGTGGTCTATAGCATATTTAGCTGCATTTGGCCTCAGTCTGCTAGATCCCAGTATCACCCACATCTCTCCACACAGTATGGCCATCAAAAAGTGCTATAGACCTTGTCAAAGGGTTTTTGAACATTTTGTGTCAATTTTCTTGATATATATAAGCTCTCAACCAATTTACCGTTAAACATGATTTTTACTAGGTGATCCTTCCGCAAAAAGGAGTGAAAGATAGCAAAATAAGTGAATATGCCTTCTATGTTGTTTTCTTCTATATTATCACTGTTGCCCGGTTCCACAAAACACTTAAGTTAAATGCTGACAACCAAACAAATAACCCACAACTCAAAAGTCCAAATATCTCAAGGATGCTTCTCAAGAGACAAGTAAGGAATGAGACTCCTCTGTTTACCTTCTTCTCCCCTTTTGATGTCTACAGTTCCATGCCACTCACAGTCTCTGGACAGAGTGGTTTGCAAATGGTGACTTGTTAGCACACTGGAGAGGGTGGTAGGAGGTGGCAATGACAAGTGAGATATTGGGAAGCCATTTTACCAACCAAATCAAACCGTAGTCTGAAAGAGCCTCTTTTATGCTCTTCTCAGAAAGCAACAGAGGGGATGAAACTCTAAAGGAAAGTGAGATCAGTGATCTGGAAGGAAATACTGGCAATGAATCTTAAAGCATCTCTGTATGGAGAACCAAAATGTTTTCTGCCTTTACTGTAGTTAAAATAAAATTAACATGGAGTATGAGGATTTTAAGTTATACAGGGGAACACTTTTAAAAGATTTGTTTTTAATATTTATTTTTAATTATTGTGTATGGGTGTTTTATCTGCATGTATGTCTATGCACTGTCTGTGTGAAGCCAGAAAAAAAAAAAAGAGTACAGATACCTGGAACTGGAGTAATGGGTGGTTGTGAGCCATGTAGGTGCTGGGAATTTAACCAGAATCCTCTAGAAGAGTAGCAAGTGCTCTTCACTACTGAGCCATTGCTCCAGGACCTAAAGATTCATTTTAAAGTGTGTTTCTGTGCATATACACGTGTGTGTGTGTGTGTGTGTGTATGTGTGTGTGTGTGTGTGTGTGTGTGTGTGTGTACGTAAATGCCAATATTCTCAGAGGCCAGAGGTAGCAAAGTTCCTGGAGCTGGAGTTACCATGGTAAGACCCTGGACTTGAACTCAAGTCACCTACAAGAGCAGTACATGTTCTTAACATAGGTGCCATCTCTCCAGCCCCCCAGGGGGATATTTCTTATAGTTAAAGTTTATATTCAGTAGTCCGGAAGTCATCTGTTGGACCTTGCTATTAATGTTGTAATCTACCATGTCCAGTCAGCTTTCCTGAGCTTGACAAAAAATGGAGGACTCCCTTTTAACAGGGCTTGATCTGGGAAGCCCAACCCCCAAACCTTCTACCTGAGGAATGTCACTTGGCAAAATTACAAGTTCAACTTCCTATCTCCAGATACAACCTGCTCTGCCAGCACCTGGGATTCCTAAAGTGTCTCTCCATGCAAATGAGGCATTCCCAGTATGTTAAGCTCCAGCCAATGGTTTTACATCTAAAACCCTAAAAATCCCTTCTCAATCTCCAAGGTTCATATAGCCCTTGTTCACCCCAAATAAAGAGCATAAGCTATCTCACTGAATATCATCGAAAAGAACTGTAATGCTGAAATCCTCAGACAAGACACCCCCACCCAACTCCCCAGCTCTTACTGCTGAATCAAAATCTGCTGAACACACCTGAGAGAGGAAGTAGAACTCAGAACCATAGTCATCCTTAAAGATCTTTCTTTTTCCCCAATCCCAAACCTCAGACAGAGTCTCTCTGTAGCCCTGGCTGTCCTGGAACTCCAACTACAGACCAGGCTGGGTTCAAATTCAGAGATCTACCTGCCTCTGCCTTCGAGTGCTGGAACTGAAGGTGTGTGCTACCATGCCCACCTATCTTTAAAGATCTTTAGGAATTACCTGTGCTCAAGTCTGGCTGCTTGGCTGAGGCAAGTGTGGTCCTTCAAGTGAAGGGACGACCTATTCAGCTCCTGTGCTCTGGTGGCACGTGTGGTGGCAGTAATGTGACATTCTCTAAAGACGGAAGTTGTCTGACCAGGCCCAGTACGTAAAGATCTCTCAATGATTGGTGGCACTCTGTAATCTGTAAAAGCTAGTGTGGAGTCAGGTGCCTTCAAAACCTACTTAGCGATGATTTGGGTGCAGGTTGTTTATTAGCGAGCTTTCTTGATGTCAACACTGAGGAAGAAGAAGAAAGGAAGAAAGTCCAGACTTGAGAAAAGTTTAGCTCTGAAGTAGTTCCAACAAAGGTGGATGTTTAGGGGCCTCTCTGAAGTGCTTCCAGATGGAGCTATGGGCTGGGCCTTTAGCTTTCTGTGCCAGTGGATGGGGCTGCCACCAGAAGAAGGCATGGACTTGAACAGGAATGCTTATGGGCAGTCTTCTCCCAGAGCCTTTCCTACCACATGAGAGAGTGCATCCTTTGCTTATGAAAGGGGCATTAGGGTAGATCACAGCTTCCACCACCAAGCTTCCTTGCTTTTCTTTTTTCCTTTGTCTGAGGCTTTTCTTCACCCTTTACCTACTCATTCAGAAATTATTCTGCGTTCTCATTCCCACCCAACTTTTGCCACTCCAATATGTGGATAAACACAGAATAATGATTATCTCCTTCCTTCTCTCCTGGTCAGGCAGCTAGAAAGCTTCATGATAGTCAGCCTGCATGGCAAGCTAAGTGTGCAGCCTATTTCCCAGCTCCTGGAGTTTTAACGTTATTCCTTTAAAACAGCCATGTGTTCCTCTGATAATACCTCCTGGGTGAATTCTCATAGCAGTAGGTACAGCTCATAGACACTGGAGTCTGGGTCAGCTCAGGGTCTAGTTTGCCAGTCCTGGATCAAGTCCCATTCCCTCTCTAAAACTGAGGAAGGCTAAGTAAGTAATCTCTGTCACCCTTTCTACTCCAGCATTTAAGAACCTTTAGATTTGAAGGGTTTCCACAAGAGAAATGAGAAAAGGGGGTGGGGTGGGGGTTGGGATTGGGTGCGCCAGGTTCCTTTCACCTTTGCTTCCTGTCTCATCCAAACAAAATACCTTAGAGCCTCCTTTCTCAGTCACATGCAAAATAGAGGGTTAATTATGGTATAACCTCAGGTGTTGGGTGGTGACACTGGGATCTAGGACGCTGGAAGGCAGTCAGGTCTGCAAGTTCTGTTCAGTTGCTCTGGATTTGCCTGCAGGCTGAAACTTGAGAGTGAGGTTAAGCTGGAGCAGATCAACCTGGATTCTGACTGCTTTGGGAATGCTCTGGAAGACTTCCTGTTGTGCTGGCTTCATTCTGTAATCCTTGGTTCCTTTTTCCTTTGCAGTGCTGAAGACAGAACCAGGGCCTTGGGCATGCTAGACAGGAGTTCTGCCACTAAGAGACACCCCATGCTGCTCTCCCTTTTCCTTGATGTAAAATAGAGTTGTCCAGAACTCTTGGTAGACTTTTTGTTTCCTTACAACACACACACACACACACACACACACACACACACACACGCACGCACGCACATGCTACCTTTTGTTTGGCTGTTTTGGATGAGACTGGGCCCAGGCACTCATTGCCCTTGAGAGACACTCACTACTGGGGAGGTCAAGTAAAGACTTGAAATTGTCTTTTCTGTTCCAGGCTGGTGGTTCCTTTCAGTAATGACAGGCCATGATAAATGAGTTACAGAGTAAATATAGCACAGAGGAAGAAGCTCGAGAGAAAGGCTAGTGGTGAAGTGTTCGGCAAGCAGTGGGAGTGTGTCTGTGGAGAAGCTCAGAGGTGTGAACCTGCCCTAGACCACTCCTTCTCCGGAGTATAGCGAGCAGAGCAGCGTCAGTGACCACCTCTCCACCCTGACATCCCTCCTCCATGACTCCCCAGAGCACCTGAATCCAAAAGGTCTGTTGGCTTTGAGGTCCTGAATTGCTGAGACGGTGTTTTGTTGCCGTTGTTTCCCCTGGCCCATGCCAGGCCTTCAGTAAATAAGCATGAGATGAAGTCATCAAAGGCACCAGTTTCATGTGTGTCAGAGAGGGCTGCAGTTACTGGAAGCTAGAGGGTGAAAATGAAAGAGTAGGAGGATCCTGGAATCCACACAGAGTCTGCTCCTGCTGTGAGAGAAAGGGTATTTCATTTAATGTCAAAACTGAGGGGCAGGGCAGCATTATTTTGAGGAAAGGGTCAGTTGGAGACTACTGCTTGTGAAAATAGCTCCCACCCCTCCAACCCCCCACAACACACACACACACACACACACACACACACACACACACACACACGCCAAGCAACTCTTCCTCCAGACTCTTAATGGGGCCCTACTTACACAGCAAAAGAACAAAGAAGTGATTTCAGCATCTTGAAATTGGAATAGCTATTGCCAAACAAGATCAGCAGAATCGTTCCATTCCAGAAAGTTTGGGACCTCAGAGGTTTCTCTGTACTCTTCACCCTGATGGCAGATTGCTGGCAGCCCACGCTGAGTTGCTCTATAAGAATGTGCTCCTGGGCCTCTGTCTCCAGAAAGATGGAGAGAAGGAAAGGCAAGCTACTGTTGCCTGGAATTGGAAAGCATTGAACACTTTGGTCTCAGCTCCTAGAGACAACTCAGGGTGCTGCTAAACTTTTCAGTTAATTAGAGGCAAACGTATCTCTGTGGCCAAGCAAGAGAAGGACAGCAGAATGGCCAGGAGCTGGAGGTCCCGAGGACATGTGAACATGCTGGTTAGGAGCCAGACAGGAAATGAGAATTTATCTCAAATGGTTAAAAAAGTTATAAAGGGGGACTGGAGAGATGGCTCAGCGGTTAAGAGCACTGACTGCTCTTCCAGAGGTCCTGAGTTCAATTCCCAGCAACCACATGGTGGCTCACAACTATCTGTAATAGGCATCCGATGCCCTCTTCTGGTGTGTCTGAAGACAATGACAGTGTACGCACATATATGAAATAAGTAAATGAATCTTTTTTAAAAAGAGAGAGAGAAAAGTTATAAAGAGATTGTGAATAGATGCAGATAGTGATAAAGGAACAAATAAAGAATATTTAGGGCCCAGAGACTTTCATTCTCTGGAAGCTAATTATTACCTTCCTGGGGAAGGAGACCCTGCATCTGAGTTATGAGTGTGGGGGCCTATAGAAAGAGAGACTATGGAAGCTGCCATCAACCAGGGACACATGGCTATGTACTACTGTTGGAAACTGGGCACTCAGAGCAGGGAGGGATTGGGAAAATGCACTCTCCTCACTTTCCCTGTTGGGTAACCCCCACTGGCCAGGTGGCAGGTAACTGTCAGGAAGCTCTGTATTCTCAAGGACCAGCCTCCTGGGAGCTGAACCTGCATAGAGGAGGGTTGAATGAAAAAATAGCCAGTCCTGGGTGCTAGAGAAATGGTGCAGTGGCTAGGAGCTTTTGCTCCTCTTCCAGAAGACCCTAATTGGATTCTCAGCACTCAAGACAGGTGGTTCACAACAAACTCACTCTCACTATGGGATCCTCTGCAGGCATCTGGACTCGTGTACACACACACACTCACATGTGTGCGTGCACCTTTAAGAATAACCAGTAGCGGCCGGGCGGTGGTGGCGCACGCCTTTAATCCCAGCACTTGGGAGGCAGAGGCAGGAAGATTTCTGAGTTCGAGGCCAGCCTGGTCTACAGAGTGAGTTCCAGGACAGCCAGGGCTACACAGAGAAACCCTGTCTCGAAAAACCAAAAAAAAAAAAAAAAAAAAAAAGAATAACCAGTAGCATACTGATGAGTTATATAATCATTGTATATTATTTATAGCAAAAAGTTTATAAATCAAGCCTGGTGGTAAAGGTTTTTAATTTCAGTAACAGTTTGGAAGGCTGCGATAGGAAGATTACAAATTCAAGGCCAATCTGGGCTACAAAGTAAATTCAAGTTGAACCTGGTTAACTTATTGAAACTCTGTCTCAAAATAAAAAAAAATATATTTTTAAAAGAATAGATGATATAACTTAGTAACAAGATGCTTTCCTAGCTTCCACAAGATCCACAGTTCAAGCTAGCACCAACACCAAACACTCCTCAGTATTATTCTGTAAGGGGCAGATCCAGGACTCTTCGGAATGCAAGAGGTTGGTAAATAAGGCACACTCACAGGAAAGCACACCAAGCTGATGAGCTGACAAAGAAGAACCGATCAGTAGCCAATAGAGGCCAACCTTGGCATACCAAGTAGAACAGAAATCCCCGGGAGAGTGAGCACTTGTCCAGCCCACTGTGTGAGGTACAACCCCTCAGTAGGTGGGCTTGGGTCGTATGAGAAAGCAAGCTGAGCAAATCACAAGGGACAAGTCAGTAAGCAGTAGCCTTTCTCCATAGTCTCTGCTTCAGTTCCTGTCTTCAGGTTCCTGCCTTGGCGTTCCTCCATGATGGACTGTAACCTGTAAATGAAAAGCAGACAAACAAACAAAACACCTTTCTTCCCCAAGTTGCTTTTAGCCATGGTTTTATCTCAGCAACAGAAATATAAGTAGGCCAGGGCCCTCAGAAGAACACAAGAACTCTGCAGCTGAGTACTTACTTATGTCTCCAACTGCTTAGAGTTATAAATCGCCATTGATTTTCCTGACTCGGTGTTCATCTGTGAACTGGAGTGGTGACCCCACAGTGACTGGAGGCAACTAGGGAGCAAGCAACTGACATGGGCATTAGCCTACTTTCCTATGAGGTAATCCAGGCAGGAGTGGACATTTGATCCGAAATGCAAGGTCTTTCATATAAATACTTCATCACCCAAGACCTTGCTGAGCTGAGCAGGGACCAGACTTTGTTGCACACTGAATCCTGTCTCCTCTCAGATGTCCCATGACTCCATTCAGGGGAGGGGAAGGGGAGTGGTGGCTGAAGAGGGAGAATGCTTAGGAACCAGTGGTTAGCAGGCAGGGTTCCCTCCTCATGACTGCCATCCGCTTTCTGAGTGACCCAGCTAAGTCATTTTTCTTTATTTTAATTCTGCCAACTACCAACTAGACATGATTTCCCAGCCCAGCTCTAACGCCCTTTCCTTGTTGCAAAGATCAAATGTGATGGATGACATGTGAAAACAGAAAATGACACAGTAAGGAAGGCAGGGAATGTGCTGACAGTACACCAGTTATTAGTACTGACTGTCTTTTTAGAGAATGCCTGAAGTGACCTGAGCCATGTCCCAGCTGCTTCTATGTGCTTATTCAGCAGATGCTATATGCCAGAAGCTCATTTTCTGCCTTATGGATGGACAGGACTCTCTGAAATTCTCCACTTTCCAGGTCTGACCTTCAGAGGTTTTGGTTTAGCCTCTTCTCTCTAGGGACAACAGGAGCTACAGTAGAAATTTGATGCCTGTTAAAGGGTGCTAGACATTGACTGAAGTGAGAGTTCCCCCACTGGCCACCTCAAGTTTTATTGGCATTTTTGCCATTTTTGCCTTAGGAGCTGCAGGCTGGATTTGCCCAGGAAGCAGGGACATTCAGCAACCATGTAGGCTGTCATAGCAGCCGCTTAAGCTTGTCACCAGGGAGTTCATGTCAGGCTGTACTTTAAGGCACATCCGCTGTGGCCTGGTGGGAAACAAAGAGGAGGTGACATAGGAAGCTGGTAGCCACTGTGGGGACAGCCCTGGCGACCAGCAGGGATTCATTTATCACTGGGGACTTTGTACTTCATCAACTGCCAGTCAGAAGCTCAGAAGGCCAGGCTTCAGGAGGGAAAAGGCACGCATGCATGGCAAAACGTATTACATTCTCTTAGAATGTTAGATTCCGAGAAAGAATCAGAGGAGCTAAGAGTTCTCACCTGGTAGGGCAGTTCAGAGCCCCTGGCTCTCACGAAGGGGACTCCTTCCCAGCTGGGCCTAGGCTAATGCCACACTGCCTCCATGTCCTGAGTCCATTGCCTCTATGAAGCTGGCATTTCTTTGATTCCTTCTTCAGGAATTCATGTTGCTAAGTGCCTACCAGATATCTGGCTTCTCTGATAGAAACAGCCTAATCCAGAGGAAAATTGTCAAGGATTGCTAAGTAAATAGAGTGTTCTCTCTTACTGTGATGGAGAAGGAAGAAAGATGTAAGGCAGAATGGTGAGGACACCATAGAGCCATCCTCCCACCACGCTCTTTCCTTTATAAGACCAAGGACTCAATTGCATCTCCAATACTTGGCAGTCATTTCTGCATCTCTCTCCACTCACCCTGCTTTTTTATTGTTCCCAAATCTAGCCTCTTTATTTACTTCACACAGTGTGGACTAGGAGGCTAAGCAGATTCGTCCAGTGTCTGGATGGGCAGTTACTGGATGATGCATAAGGCTGCAACAACCGGCTTCTCCTCACTATAATTAGGGAGTCGGAGCTACACTGCTGGTGAAGATGGACTTTTCAGGGCTTTGTCTTATTTTAGCTTCTTCTCCTCCTCCCCCTCCCCATCCTCCTTCTCCTTCTTTTCCTCCTCCTCCTTCTGCTTTGTTTGCTTGTTTGTTTGTTTTTCAAGACAAGGTTTCTCTGTGTAGTCCTGTCTGGGAACTCTCTCTGTAGACCAGGCTGGCCTTGAACTCACAGAGATCCCCCAGCTTCTGCTTACTGAGTATGCCACCACCCAGTTGCTTGCTTGCCTGCTTACTTACTTGTCTCCTTCCTTCCTTCCTTCCTTCCTTCCTTCCTTCCTTCCTTCCTTCCTTCCTTCCTTCCTTCCTCTCTTTCTTACAATGTATAAAAATGTTCCTGCCAGTTTGACCTTCATTGTCCTGCAGCCCCTGGACACTGTTTTGGTTTAGAGTTCTCTGACTAGTGCTGCGGAGGGTGGTGAATGCGAGATTCCAGAAGGAGAAGACCCATTGGCTGGCTGTTTTCATAGGAGCTGTACTGGCTGCTCGGTCAGTATTGATTTTCAGACTCTCTTCTGATCACACTGCATTGCGCTGCAGTGGCTCAGGGCCCTTGTAGAGATTTTAACTTAAACTCTGTTTTCTGGAAGCTGCTGATTCTGACTGTCTTCTTTTTGGCTGCCCCCACTAGGTCACCTGGGGCATGTAACTTGTTGTCATCAGCCTCCTTCTTACTGTCTAAGCTAAAAAGGTCTGAGACAGTATCCACATTTATATTTTGCCAAGGACAGCAATTTGGCTTTGACTCTTAATGTTTCTTAAGTCTTGGAGTGTGTCATATGAGGAGCTGAGCTGGGGAAACCTTCTTATAGGAAGAGAATTGCAATAGAGACCTACAGAATACTACTTCAATCCCCCCACCCCCCCGCCCATGCAGCCTACTGTATTTGGAAGTAGAAATAAAGGTTCCAGCCACATTTTCCTTTGTGAACTTAGCACCTTGTGGAAACTGTTGGGAGCATTTCGTGAATATGAAGGAGTCAGGCTCTTGAGAAACAGATCTGAAAAAGTCTTAAGAGCAAGCCGCATATTTAGTAAATCCTACATGAGTGCATGATGTATACCATGGGCTGTGTCTGAAGGTGCATCCCTGTAACTGCAACATTCAAGATGCTGAGGAGGAGCTCCAGGCGTGTGAGGACATAATGAAATCCCGTCTCAAAACACAAAAATAAGCAAATAGCAAAGCACTTACTTATCAGAACTGACAGTCATAAACGAGACTATAGTAGCTAACAAAAGTACATAAGTAGCATTGAGAAAGCTATGTTTAGAATTTAGAGAAAGTTGGCACGATGGTGTAAAAGTGTACAAGAGGTAATAGGCACGTGAGAATTCATAAATTACTGCTGGGCAGATGGGACAATCACTCTTAGTTAAGTGTTCTTCTAGCTGTCTTAAGTATTTCACTTAAGTTACTTCGTAAGTAGATGTTGCTGCAATAATTCTGTAAATGAGGAAATTGCAAGGAGCTCCTCTTTTTTTCTAAAGAAGGAATAGTAGAGGAAGAATTGGAACCTATTTCCTTGGACACTTTGTTGGGGAAGGGCTACATCCCCCTCCCCCCCCATACCTCCTCAGTGGCCTCAGAGCCACATGATAGGAACAATTCCTGCCCAGAGTGGGTAGAAAGGAAGTCAGCATGGTGGTTATGTATAAACAGAGCCGAGGCTAGCCCTCTGTGTGCCCTAGAGCCTTTGAGTAGGAAATTCTCTAAGGCTGTCCCAGAACCTCTCTTCTTTTCTCTCCTCTCCTCTCCTCTCCTCTCCTCTCCTCTCCTCTCCTCTCCTCTCCTCTCCTCTCCTCTCCCCTCCCCTCCCCTCCCCTCCCCTCCCCTCCCCTCCCCTCCCCTCCCCTCCCCTCCCCTCCCCTCCCCTCCCCTCCCCTTCCCTCCCCTCCCCTCCCCCCCTCTTCTCCCCTCCCCTCCCTTCCCCTCCTCTCCCCTCCCCTCCCCTTGTCTCTTCTCTTCTTCTCTTCTCTTCTCTTCTCTTCTCTTCTCTTCTCTTCTCTTCTCTTCTCTTCTCTTCTCTTCTCTTCTTCTCTTTGAATTACTATCCACATGCCCAGGCTCTACAGATAGAAAACAGTCATATTTCCTAAAATACGAAGCCTGGTTACCTGCTTAGTCCCTCTCTTTGGCAAGTTGGGTAGGATCTCTCTTGATAGGTTTGTTTTATCAGAAGCTTGGCATGAACTTCCTGGAGCCTGGGACTGGCTGAGAATAGCTTGGGAATTCTGGAATTTGCGACCAACAAACCTGGGGTAAAGTTGAATTATAAGGGTGGATTAGGGGTTGGATAGAACTCTTCTCTCAATTCCCAAAGGGGCTCACTAACTACTCAGATAAGTCCCTTCTCTTCCTGCTGCCCAAGAAGCCATTTCAAAGCCGGGTTTGCCATTTTTTCTGATCAGAAGGGGAAATCTTCCTGAGACTGACTTTTCTCCTCTAGCGGACTGACGGCTGTCCTGCCTCCTCACTGAGCTGTACCACAGTCCCTCAGGGAAGCTCCTCCCTGAGGTGCAGTTGGTGCAGGGTAAATCGGCCATTATACTTCTCAGACTGATAAGAGATAAGTGTCTGTTTGCCCTGAGATAATGCATGCAGTGCCAGGCTTAGAACAGAAGGGCAAGCCTCAGCTACAAAGTAAAACCCTGTCTCAAAAGGGGAGGCAGCTGTGAGATGGCTTAGTGGATAAAAGCCACTTGCCATCAATCATGATAACCTGAGATCAGTCCCTGCCTCCACATGGGAAATACATTCCCACAAGCTGTCTTCTGAGCACCATTCTCATAGACACCCTGGGCTGCTTTCATGTCTGTCTGTCTGTGGTGGGTTGACAGGGTTTGCACAGGCTCAAACCCTCTGCTGCTGGGAATGGGAATCACTGCAGCGCACAGTTGGCTGTGGAGGGCTTATCAGAGGAGACTATTTCCTTCTTGGCATGGCTGTCTTTGGATAGTTTTTCTTTTTACTGGGTGTAGAAGCAGAGCAGGGTTAGCCACTCGGAGATAGATGACTGAGTGTCTGGAGAAGGAAACCTGTGTTCACAGCAGCCTTCCGAGCCTCTCCTTCTCCCTTCGTCTCTCTTTGCTAATTTTTTCCCTGCTATCTGTAACACTGTTGGTTGGGAAACACTTTCTCCTTTCTCTCTCTCTCTCTCTCTCTCTCTCTCTCTCTCTCTCTCTCTCTCCTCCCCTTCCTTTTCCTCCCCCTCCTCTTTTTTTTTTTTTTTTTTTTTTGAGACAGGGTTTTCTGTGTAGCCCTGGTTGTCCTAGAACTCACTCTATAGACTAGGTTGGCCTAGAACTCAGAGATCTTCCTGCCTCTGGCTCCTGAATGCTGGGATTAAAGGTGTGTGCCATCAGCTCACTTTCTTAAGTGGCATGTTGCTGGCTGAAGCAGAATCTAGGCTGTCCACAACAGCATCAGAACATACAAGCTATATGCAAGGACATCATTCTTAGCTAACCATCTCTAATGGCAGCTTCTGTATCTGGCTCCTTTGCTGTGTTTGGTAGCAAGTCACACAGATTCTGTTCCTCTCCTTGATCAGTGTATCAGACTCAGGAAAAGCCTTGCCCATACCTATCAGACTCAGGAAGAGCCCTGCCGGTAGCTTGGTGTCAAGACTTCCATACCAGCTTCCTGCTATGAGTTCCCAAAAGTTGTTTTGACCTACAAGACGCATACACAGAACTTTGGTCTAATTAAGGAGATAAGATCTACACACATGCTTTTTATAGTATGTTAGTTGTCAAGAGAACAGACCTCAGGCACCTTGATTTTGGTCCTGAGGGATTTCAATAAGTGAAATGGAGTGAGTGCGTTGCTGACAAGGAGCAAAGTTCCAGCAAGTGTCAGAGGCAAGAATGTGTCTAATGAATTCTTGGACGAGTAGACTGGTGTGCTAAAAATAACAACCAAGCACCTTCCGTATGTGAGACACATGGTAAATTCAAAGTAAGAGTGTCCACTGCTCTTGTCCTCAGTGCTTCCATAGACCACGCTGTGAAATGTCCCCCAACACAACAGAAAGGTTTAGGAGAAGCCTAAGACTTGAAGCTGAAGGCAAGGACCGGGGGTGCAGGGGTTGTCACCTCTCCCAGCACAGCACCCAGATGACATAATCTCAGTGAAGCTGCAGATGATGTTTAAAGCAAACATTTACAAAGAGGATTGGCACGAGGAGCGTTCAGAGAGCGAGCGCTTCCATGAGGAATGTGCAGAGAGCAAGCGCTTCCACGCTGCAGTAGATTTAGAGAGCAAAACGGGAAGAGAAGAAATCAAAGTCAAACACAAACATGGTCTGAAAGCAAGCCTTCCAGCTCAGGCCGCTGCCATGTTTCCTGTTGTCTTGGTGACCATGGCAGCAGTCTTCAAGCCCATGGAATCTTCCAGGTCGATAGATTCTTTGGCTTTTTGAGCTGCTTTGGTTTTCCTTTCCCTGTTTACAGAGGAATGTCTGTGATCTCTTAGAGATGCAGTAACAGTTAACAGACTCTGAGTTATTTTTCAAGGACAAATTATTAATGAGACAGATGGTTTGGTTCTGCGTTTCTTTACCTGAGCATGGCCAGGGCATGGTTAAGGTCTCGTGGCTTCTCTAAGGGAACTTAGTTTGATTTATAGAAAAGCTGGTAAATAATCACTTATGATGTAAGTTTAAGCCCAGCTAGACATGGTGACACACACCTTTGGTCCCAACACTTGGGAGGTAAAGGCAGTGGCAGGCAGAGGTCAGCCTGGTCTCCATAGAGACATCCAGGGCAGCCAGAGCAACCCAGTCTCAAAGAACAAACAAACAAAACCCCCAAAGTTCCAACAATGAACTGGATATTCAGATATTTTTGTTCTGTGTTCAAATCACTCTCTGCTAGCTGGGATTGATAAGGATTGATAAGGATTGATAAGGAATGCTTATAAAAGTCCCATCAGCACTCTCCATCAGGACACTACACAGCTGAATTGAGAGGAAATCCCAGATGCTTGTTCTAATAGAGCAGCGAAATGTCCATGTGATGGACCAGTTCTTTAGCAGCTTCTGGAAGTCATTCGGCCTCCTTCTCCTTTAGCACTTCATGAAGCTGTCTCATAGGGATCCCAGAAGACAGTAAACCAAAGAAGTGGGAGAATGATCTACAGAGTGGGGAACAAAATCCAATGTGATTTTGTCCTGAAAGGGGGCTCAGCTTACCTCTGATGAAGCTGGTCTTCTCTCTACTACAAAGAGGGGACCTCAGTCTGGTTGGACCTAGGCTCCATTGACTTCCTCTGATTAGCCAGCTGAGTGGAAAGTATTTCTCAAGAACTAGCATGGGTGATACGGGAACTAGGATTTGAGGGACCGACTCCTGGAGTGGCTATAGTCCTGAGGGAAGCAGCTATTGGTTAAGCTCAGGAGACCCTGCAGAAGAACATAAGCTGTGGGACTCTGCCTTTTCATGCTTCTGTGAGCGCCTGTGACAACCGATACAAGCAAGAGAGGAGGGAGGGATTGACACAGGGGCTTCTGGAGACTATCAATTTCAGGTAGTTTACTTCCAGATTACAAAAAATGTAGGGGTGTCCACCGGTGTGCTAGCCTTCTTCCCCACACTGAGATTTCTACCAATGTGAGTCTTTTGTTACAACAATTCCAGGCCAACAGGAGCAGAGAGCATATTGCCCTGGTTTTATTTGGGGAGGTGCCTCTGACTCACTGAGAGAATTGGTTGATCTTTTGTACCTCAGTTTCTCTCCTACTGTGAAAACAAGAGGCTACTTGCCTGTTGCAGATCACAGGGCTGTGGGAAAATAACTTAATGAGAATAAAGACTATTTACTCACAGCCCATCCATTTGAGCACAGTAGTATTTGGACCTGAATGTCTATTGCAAGAGAGCCAGCCCATGGTGACCTGACAAATTTTGCCAAGTGAAACCCAACTAATTGTTTCAGTCAATATTAGTTTCTTTCTCTTTCTAAGCTATATTGCATAACACTTGGTTCTATTTATTGAGCAACTCTCATGTGTCAATCACTCTGCTAGACATTATCTTGAATTCTGTTTTTAGACATAGTATTTTATTTTATGGGCATGAATGTTTCACCTGAATGTATATATGTGCACCACATGCATGCCTGCTGCCTGCAGAAGTCAGAAAAGGGTGCTGGATCCCCTGGAATTGGAGCTACAGATGGTAGTAAACCACCACCTGGGAGCTTGGAACTAAACCTGCAACCACTGCAAGAGCAGCAAAGACTCATAACAGCTGAGCCATCTCTCCCGCCCCTGTCTTGAATACTGAAGTATGAAAAATTGGTTCTCCTTTACACATGTGGAAACTGAGGGACAGGGTATAGACAGCCTAATAAAGTGAGAGACTAAAGGATTCTAAGTCAGTTCTGTGTGACACCAAAATGATCCCTCTCTACTGAGCCCCACTGGCTCCTGGCTTTACTTCTGAAATTTTTGAGGGCAAATGAATGCAGTCTGCCTTGAAGAGGCAGCTCCTAGAAGGAAAGACTCCAGCTGAGTTCAGTGCTAAGCAGAGATGTGTGTGAGCCTCCTTTCTCTGTTTGGCTGCAACATCATCTGAAACTGAACTCCCTTGTCTGTGGAGAAGATGATATGTTTCTGGTTTTCAGCCAGCTCAGGAAATGAAAGGTTTATGTGAGACACACTTGTTCCAATTGGGTCCTTCTCTCCTCCCCTAAACTCCAGGAATGGGGTGAGTCCCTCTTACAGCCCCATCTGACTAAAACTTGGGGGAAAGGGGAGTTTTGGGTCTCCTAGCATGTAGGGTGCACTTCAACCCAACAGAAGGCCCAGTTTCTTGTAATGTGACTTACCTAGAAGCTGTGAACTCTGCCCCAGTTCTTATCAGGTGCATGTTTATCCTCTGTGTTGTTTTCAGACAGTGGGTGTGGTGGTTGATGAGTTGAAACCTGTCCTGGTTATGCAGGGGAACTGGCTTTAGAAGTGTTATTACTCGCCTAATGTGGCAGCTTGCAAAATAGTTTCCATGGCACTCAGCACAGCCAGGCCTGCACTGCCATACATCCACTTCTGCAAAGGTTTGCCATTCAGAAACATTTAGATCTGACAAATGCTACCCCAATATAATTATCCTGTATCCTCTAAATAGCATTACCAGGTGTTCTAGATTCTATCAAGTTGACAATCCGCACTGCTGTCACACTTGCTAATTGAACTGCAGTTATAGATTGAAGTCACAGAAAGTCTCCAGTCACTTAGGCAATGTCATGCCAGTATCAGTACTGATCTAGGTAGTTCATTCAGGGGCTGAGCTGCTGGCAACCCCTTTAGCAACTATGGTAACAGTCTTTGGTAACTGCTGGTTTTATTGTATGACAGGACTCAAATGCCCCAAGACTTTAGAAAAGAAATTCTGTGTCATGTGATCATCAATAACATTGCGTATGTGAGGACAGTCCCCATCCACCTGTTTGTGGTAATTGCCACCCCATGGTTGTTTAATGTAGACTTGTTCTTGGTGAGACCAATGTTTCATGGTCCATCTCTAGCCATCACAGCACAAGAGGTTGGCTACCAGTTGTCTTAGTTTCTCTGACAAAAACAACTTCAGGGAGAAAGGGTTTATTGCTTACAGTTCAAGATGCCATTGTCCACTGTGGCAGGGCAAGGGAGGCAGCAGCAGCTTGGACCAGCTGGTCACACCTCACCTACAATTAAGAAGCAGACACAAATGAATGCATTCGAGCCAGTGCTCCGCTTGCTTTTTCTAGTTTATATATTTCAGAATTCTCTGCTCAAGGAATGGTCTCACCCACAATTTTTTTTTCTTTTTTCTTTTTTTCTTTTCTTTTCTTTTTTTTTTTTCTCGAGACAGGGTTTCTCTGTGTAGCCCTGGCTGTCCTGGAACTCACTCTGTAGACCAGGCTGGCCTCGAACTCAGAAATCTGCCTGCCTCTGCCTCCCAAGTGCTGGGATTAAAGGCATGCGCCACCACCGCCTGGCGGTCTCACCCACAATTAAGATGGGTCTTCCACAAAAGCAAGCAAGCAAACAAACAAAAAACAACAAAACAAAACAAACAAATAAAAAACCCGTCAGGATAATTCCCCATAGACATGGCCAGAGGGCCATCATCCAGCTAATTCTAGATTCTGCCAAGCTGACAATTCACACTTGCTAATTGGATGGAAATCACAAAGACCCAGAAATACTCTCCAATCAGTCTTGTCATGAAAAATGCAGATTTCACCACACTAAAGCCTTTCTTCAGGCTCAAACATCTGGTTGGAGGTCTATCTCTGTCCACTGTGTACTCTTGAAGGCTCTTCTGACAAAACTGTGAAGAGCCTTTCAAACTTTATCTGAAGCTGTTCTCTTAACACCAGGTGTGTCAGACACGGCTGACACGGAGGCTGTAGTGAGAAGACTTGGTCCTCAGTTTTTTGAAGCTCACAGCTGATTGTGGAAGACAGGCATTGAATTGTATGTTGGGGCTTGGAAAGGTGGCTCAGCAGTTAAGAGCACCGGTTGTTCTAACAGAGGACCAGGGTTCAATTCCCAGTACCCACAAGACGGCCCATGCCTTCCTGCAACTCCAGTTCCAGGTGATGCAACTTTCTCACCCAGATATATATGCAGGAAAGATACCAATGCATCTAAGAAGAAACATTGAGAAAATCAAAAAGAAGAAGGAGGAAGAAGAGGAGGAGGAGGAGGAGAAAAAAGAAGGAAAGAAAAAAAGAAAAGGAAAAGAAAAGAGAAGAAAAGAGAAGAGAAAAAAGAAGAGAAAAGAAAGGAAATTGCATGTGTTACAAGGGCTGTTAAAAGTCTCAGTGTTTAGCAGTCTGAGATTTAACTCTGGGGTAGCCACCCTCTGCAGTCTCATCTCAGAATCTCTTTCCCATCTAAGGTAAAGCAGGTTACACCCTAGGTAGGGAGATAGCAGTGAGCTCAAAGGTTTAGTATCATGTAAGATTCAAGGAGGACAGTGTATTCAACATCAGGTACTCCATGAAGACTCAGGAATCAAAGACTTCCAGTTTTGTCCTTGTTTCCCCCAAACTGATGTGTAGAAACGGAGCCAGGTGGAAGGCAGCCTATGGTCTTTGCAGACAGACTCCCAGAGGACGGTGGCTAGGGATTGCACAGAGATAGCAGGGTACACATACAGATTGAGCAAAGGGACTCAAGTGTGACCTTGACCAACCCCAGGGATTCCAATAAGGTAGTCATCTTTTCTCCTCGGAAATTCCTTCGAGCGTGTGATTGATAGTGTGTCCCTACCTCTCAAAATGATTTCTTTTTAGTTATTTGTCCATATCTGTGTATGCATTGAGGGAGTGCCTCAAGAGGCCAGAAGAGGGAATTGGAGACCCAAAAACTATAGTTACAGACAGCTGTAGGCTGCCTCACAAGGATGCTGGGAACTGAACTCAGTTCCTCTGTCAGAGCATCAAGTCATCATAACCACTGAGCCATCTCTCCAACACTTGCTTGTTTCTCTTTGTGACTTGTATTTCTCAATAAGGCAGATGAGGAGATGAGGGCTGGACTTACTCTTCCATTCTAGTTACATAAAATCTTTAGTCCACAAAGAGCAGTTTTTATTAATAGAGATAAATGCTAATGGTAACTAGATGATTAAATGGTTTTGGTGGAAACCAGCCGTCCAAGGTGGATGGTGCCATGACTTCTGCTCAGGACACTCAGTAAGGGAACTTCTTCATATTGGTGTAGAATCACTGAGCACTGGGTATGATGGAGGTCATATGCAACTTACCACCTCACCCACAAGATGCTATTGCATCCCAGTGTCCAAATTCAGGACAAGAACTCAGGCCCACCTGCAAAAGCATCAACTATGCAATACAGCCTAGAGATGATATCCTCCAGCTAGACTGTTAAGGCTCTGGAAGTTTTATTGAAAGATATATGCCACAGAAAGAAACCAACAGAGAGATGGCTCTGTGGTTATGAGCACTTGCTGCTCTTCCAGAGGACCTGAGTTCAGTTCCCAGAACCCACGGATATTTCTAGGATGTTTTGCCTGAAATAATTTCTTCTTTTATAGCCTGTACTTTTCTGTTAAAACCTTTTGCTGCTTTAAATACTGCCATATACGCCTCTGAAGATGTTTTTCAGTTTTAGAAGCTGAGATGATTACCTCTAGGTGCTCACAAGCCCACTAATCACCCTAATAGAACCCTAGCTGCTTGGAAGGGTTTCTTCAGGTGACAGTTTGCAAACAGCCTCTAATTAGCACATGGGTTAACTATCATTTGCACATTGTTTCTCTTCTGGGAGCCTTGAAGGCAAGTTTTGTGATAGAACATTCAGTTAGCCTTGGTGGGAATACTGGATATAAAATGCAATATTATTGATATGAACAATAAATAATAATGATAACCTATATTTAAGTGGTATAAGCCCTGGCAATTATCTCTTGCAGTGTCTTGCTTCCCAGGCCTAGGAGATCCTGAGGATGAAAATCACATTCTAATATTTTAAGTTCTGGAAAACTCTGGTAGGCTTATAAACAGTGTATACACTGAGTACACAGTGTTCTTCTTAATATTAATTTAAAATTATTGTTTGATAACTTCATACATATACATAATATAGTTTGATAATACCACCACTTCTCCTCTTTGATTTCCTTGCTACTTCTTCTGAAACAACTTCCTTCCCAACAACTCATTTTACTACTTTCATGACTTAAAAAATAACCTACTCTGCTTAACTGTGGTTGTCCCATGTGCACAATGGATGTGGAGTCTTTACTGGATCATGGGCAGCTTATTGGTGATTTCACTTATGAAGCAAAAGTCATTCCCATTCCCCCAGCTGCCATTAGCTACCAACAGCTTCTCAGGTAGGTAAACCATGTGTCCCTCTCCCTTCTATGATGGATTCCTTACTGTGTCAGTTAATCATAGAGGCTCGTGAGTTCATGAGTTCAATGCCAGCCATCTTGTGTTCAGAAGAGAGCATTTTATAGCACTTCTTCAATCTATCTGCTCTTCTCCCATCATCCTCTGGGCCTCAGGGTGAAGCCCTATATAGATACCTTGTTTAGGGCTGAATACTCAACACTGGTAAGTATACAATGCTCTAATTCCTTCTTCCAGGTTCTATCGGACAGAATGACCACCTCATGAGGACTTGAAAGAAATTTGGAGTGAAAATCCAAATATCACATGGTCCCGGCAATGCAACGATCAAAATAGTGTCTATCAATCCAACCTATATTATCTTCAAGGTGTTACTCAAATCCGTGTGGAGCTATTTGGAGTCAGGAGCCTATGTTTGAGTTCCTGCGACCACTTGCTACTGCAGTCATGTGGAACCTTGTACTATACAAATGAATGATAATGCCTCAAAAGTCAATCAATCAATCAAACAAACAAAGAGGGATAGGTGGTAGCTCAGTGGTAGAGAGCATGCCCAGCATATGCCAAGGCCCACCAGTTAAAGGTTGCCAAAGATCCAAAGATGACCAGCAGCCATCTCCTCTACTACAAAGTAAGAAAGAGGCATGGAGCAGGCTCTCCCTTGGGGCTCACAGAAAGAACCAACCCCAGCAATCTCTTGACTTAGCAGTTCCAGCCTCCATCGACTGTAGGAGAAAGGTTCAGTTACCGTATGCCATCTAGATTGTGGGTAATTTGTGAGAGCAGCCCTGGAAACTGATACAGTGCTGATTTTCGTGAACTTTGCAAAGACCAGTGATCTAAGCACACCAACCCACTTCATTATCCTTCAACAGCCTTGCCTAGGCTGAGACCACGGGGCTGTGAAGCTTTGAGGAAAACTGTGCCGGTCCATGTGCTGCCAACTACCAGCCTTGGGATTCCTGTCCCTGAAGCCTGCGACTTGATCACACCAGATACCAGGTAATTCTCGTCAGCAGAGGGAGATAACCAGAGTTCAGTTCCTGTGACCTACACTGGAAGTAGAGAACTGACTCTTGCAAGCTGTCCTCTGACCTCCACTCACAGATGCATGCCTCCACACACAAATAAGTAGATATAACATAAAATTATTTGTAATTGTTATTCTTTATCACATTAGACATCAAATGTAGCTGCATATTTTCCCCACAAGTTGGGAGGAGTAAGGAGAGGAAGAGGAGGGGGAGGAGCTAAGGGGACAGAGATGTAGGAGCCATGGATGATCACTTTGAGTTCCAGATCACCCAGGGCTACAACACAGATTGACCATGTCTCAAAACAAAACCAACTAACCAAGCAAGCAAACAAACAAAAAAGCCAATAACAATAACAAAGACCCAACCCAGACCATGAAAATGAACATAGGGCAGAAAAAGTGACTGAAGAGCAAACCCAGGGACCACAGTGCTGGATGCGGAAGGTGAAGAGGGGACACCCCGTCATTTTCCTGTCCCGATGTCTTTACTGCAATGAAGACCTCTCTCTCAATACATTTGTGCCATGGTTACTTTCATGTACTTGGTTTCATGGGCATCTCCCTCTAGCCACGGAGAAGGGGAGAGCAGGGCTTACAGACAGAGGTATGGAACAACATGGGTGGACAGGGAAGGAGTACGAGAACCAGGCAGAGAGACAGGTAAAGGATGGAAGACAAGAGGGAAGGAGTCTGAAACAGTGCAGGATCTCCATGGCTAGGAAGCAGCTGTGGGCTGCAGGGACAAGCAACTGGAGGAAAAACCTCTCTTCACTTCAAGAGCTCCTTCAGAGGCAGGCAAAGTATCTCCCCAACAACATGGCAAGATCAGTAAGACCTGTGGACTGTGAAGAAAGGTTTCCACCTGGAACCTGAACATTCAGCAAGAGGTGGTTTTGAGGAAACTGTCTTTCACTACAACTGCCCAACATTACAGGGCTTTGTAATGCACTGAAGGAACTCTGTCATCTGTAGTACAGCGGGGAGACAGCCTCTCTCTTGTACTGTGTCACTGCATTGTAGGCCTGCTGGACCAGTGGAGCCTCCTTATGCTCATCAGCACTTTGGGAGTTGGTTCTCAGGCAGTGGGCAGCCTGGGTTGTTATCCTCAAGAGGACCTGGCACTTCCACAGGAGGCCTGCTCTCGGCTGATTTGACACACCGCATTTGCCTTCTGATTTGCACACATAAAATGAATCTTCCTCCTTCCCCTCACTCCAGAGCCTCATCAATTAGAACCACTTTGTTCTTTGCGTCTTTCTGCTGACCAGTTTGGAAATTGGTGAGCAGGGAGAAGAAAGGGAGGTTGTGTGTTTGTGGGCAGTGGCGCTGGAGGGCTGGCCTCTAATGAGGGTTCCCTCAATGGTTCCATTGTGCTGCTGTTTATATAGTTTTGATTTTAATTTGCATCCGTACCAGGCTCGGCTCCCAAGAGTCATTCAGCCGTATCTGGAGGCAAACCTGCCAGCTTATTGGCCGATAGGAAAGTGATGTGGGCCTCCCCTCCCCCCACTTTTATCATGTGCTGTTAATTGTTTATAGATCATGAGGAAGAAGAAAGACTCTACAGAACCAGAGAAGTTTCTTTTCTCACATGGCTGGATCATATGAGATATAGCTTTTTTTGTTAAAAGGCTGAGGTTAGGGTTAGGGAGAGAGTGTCAAAGAGCCAAGATGAGTGTCTTGAAGACAAGAGAACTCTACTGTGTTCTTTCTCCTCCAATGAATGCCCATTCCTTATTTTCTCATTTTTTCTGAAACATGCCTGCAGTCTTGGACTTAAGAACCAACTCTAGCCCACTTTTCTCTTTATAAGTAAATCACAATTAGCACCCAAGGCCCGTACAATGCAGTAATCTGGGTCTTGCTGATGGTCAGTGCCTCTCCAGTGTTTCCCACCACTGTAAGCTAATTCTATTCCACGCTTCTGCTCAGGCCAGGACTCTGCCTGGAAGGCCCCTCCTGCCTGTCCAGCGCC
This sequence comes from Mastomys natalensis, assembly GCA_021653895.1. Classification (NCBI taxonomy): domain Eukaryota; kingdom Metazoa; phylum Chordata; class Mammalia; order Rodentia; family Muridae; genus Mastomys; species Mastomys natalensis. The sequence goes on from JAJTUV010000271.1 coordinate 321,159, forward strand.
TTGTCTCTGTGTCTTCATCCTCCTGAATGCTCCAGCTCACATTGTCTCAGTGTGTGCTCCTTAAAAGTGGGGTCGGCAAACAATCAACGAGACAGAATAAGGAGTTAATCCACAGTATATGTCACCAGAGCCCAAGAAGATTCCAGAGAGAGGCAAGACAACAGAAGAACGAAACCAAATCCCCTTTTTTTCTAACCAAGGTCTAGAGGAAGAAAGCAACAGTGTCTGCTGCAAAGGAGCCCAAGACTGACAGCTCAAAACTGAATGTGTAGCTTGACCGGATACAAGAAGAACCTCGTCAGCTGTGATGAATATGGACTTTGTTATCATTCTCCATCTCAAACCTACCTCTCTACAGGTCTAGACTGGAACCTGCTTGCTGCACGGGTACCTCTGTGCCTTTTTCAGCACATAGAAAGCCCTTCCTCCACTGGCTTGGTGAATTCTTATCCTCCAGCCCCAACACAAGTTACATCTCCGGGAAGTGCTTCTCAAGCTCCCCAGTCAGTAAGTGCTTCTTCCCCACTTCCCCAAAGCCCTCTGTGGCTTTCCCAGGCTCTCCAAGGCTTCTCCTCTTGAGATCTAGGGACTGCTGAATGGGCTGCCCCTACTGCCAGACTACCAGTTGTTATGGCTATGCCTAGTGAAGGCTGGAGCCTTGGGGTAGAAATGAAGGATGCATTCAGTGCTCCCCTCTCTGGGCCCTTCACCTTTTGTAGCCACAGTTCCCTGCTATGTACTGGGTCCAGGGTCCCAGGTAATTGAGTAAAGTCATATTGGAAAAAAATTGGACACAGAAAAGTAGGGGACATGGTATGGAAATGACATGTGCACTGGCTAACAGAAATGTACTGTTATCTGGGTGTGGCAGCTCATACCTATAACCCTACACTTGGGAGACTAAGGCAGGAGGATTGCCCCAAATTCAAGGCCAGCTGGGGCTCCAAAGTGAGAGTCTGGTTTTTTTTTTTTTTTTTTTTTTTAAAGGAAGTATTAGCCGGGCAGTGGTGGCACACGCCTTTAATCCCAGCACTTGGGAGGCAGAGACAGGCAGATTTCTGAGTTTGAGGCCAGCCTGGTCTACAGAGTGAGTTCCAGGACAGCCAGGGTTACACAGAGAAACCCTGTCTCAAAAAAACCAAAAAAAGAAAATATTAATATAACATGAGCCACATTTTTGATTTTTCAAGTAGCCAGCTTTGAACTTAAAGAGGCAAATCCCCGTTCATCTGGATGTATATGTTTCTGTTTCTCAAACAGAAAACAATGTCATCGTCTCCTAGGCAGGAGTGCTCACAGAATCCTGGAGGACATAAGAATCCATAAGAGGAACTAGCTTCCCAGACCCTCTGATTTCTTAAGGGACAGATGGCAGACTGCTGCTGAGGTCTCACTGGGCAGTGACTGTAGAAAGCAGGGAGGGAGCTGCTGGTGGCCACACTCCCTTCTCAGATGACCTTTGTGCAGTAAGAAGGCCAGAGCCTTCTGCAGTCAAGTCTTAGGATTAGAAATCCAGGTCATTTATAGCACACAGGAGATAGGGATGTCCCAAGTGTCTAACAGGGGCCCCTGGGACAGGTGGCACCTGCTCTTGTACATGTGAGAAGGTTGTTTTGAGCCTGCGGTGGAGCCTGAGTGAGAACAAAAAGGAGACAGATCAAGCAACCGAAGCTCGAGGGAAGACACCATGGGGCTGAGTGGCAGCTTGCTTGACTAAAGCTAGGCATGTCTACTGCCTCAGTGACCAATGTGTCTGGCAGTAAAACAGCAGCTAAAGAGCTGGCAGGTAGGCTATCTTTTGTACATGCTCATCAGTCTTCCCTCCATAAGTCTCTATTAAAGGGATACCACTATAATTAATAGTCACTAATGTGGTCTTTCTATTTTTAAGCCACACAATGTCTCAAATAAGAGTAAGGATCAACATAGGGACATTAATAAACTGAAAAGGTTCTGATTGGGCAAACATGTTATTTTATACAGTTATAAGATACAAGAGGTCTTACTGTTCTCACTTACGACACAATAGTACACTGTGGTCCCTACCACCTAGCTTAAAGAGTACTACGATAAGCACAAATTGAAGTCCTCAAAAAATGCCACCCTGTCCACCCTCTCCCTAGCTATCTCTCTTCATCTCCCCCTCTCCCCATTTGCTGTGTTAGAGATCTAACCCATGATCTTACATACTCTAGGCAAGCATTCTAACACTGAGCTATGTTCCCATTTCTTGTTTGAGACAGGGCCTTATTGTGTATCTCATAGGATGTCCTTGAACTTGTTGAATTGCCTCATCCTACCAAGCAGTAGATTATAGGTGTCTGTCAGTGTGGGATGGATGGATAGATAATAGATAGATCAGATAGATAGATCAGTGAGTGATTGAGCCTTACTATGGGAACTATTTTAGATCATTATAGTGATTAGCTGTCCAAGCTGACCCAGGTGTCTTAGTTTGGGTTTTATTGCTGTGAAGAGACTCCACGACCAAAATAACAGTTATAAAGGTAGACATTTAATTGGGACTGGCTTATAGTTTCGGAGATCTAGTCCATTTTCATTCATGGCAGGAAGCATGGCAATGTGCAGGCAGACATGGTGCTAGAGGAGCCAAGAGTTCTAGATTTTGAACCAAAGGCAGCCAGAAGGAGACTGGATTCCACATTGGGTGGAGCTCGAAGCCCACCCCACGGTGACACACTTACTCCAACAAGGCCACACCCCCTAATAGAGCCACTCCTCTTGAGACAAGCATTTAATCCCATGAGTCTATAGGGGGCAAACCTATTTAAACTACTACACCATGAAAGACAATGTTGTAATTCCAGTTTAAGTCTGAGGCCTTTGGACCAGGAGCTCATATGTAAACCCCACTACCAATGTTTTTTCCGTAAGTTTGAAAGTAGGCACGAAGCAAAATGGCAAATTCCTGATTCCTCTGCCTTTTTGTATTTAGTGTAGGAGCAAATAATGATTGCTGACCCTGGCAAAGGTTCTGTGTTGCCTATACTGCTTCAGAGGCTAATTTCATCCAAAAACACACTCACGGACACACCCAGAAATAATGCTTAATCCTCACATCCTTACTATAGCGTCTCACTAGACTGGCTTTGAGCTCACAGTCTACCCACCTCTGCTGGAAGGCAGGCATGCCCACAATCACATGCAGGGCTTTTTCAGAGTTCGTGGGAGAAGAGTAGTTTCTTTGTGAGGAGGAATAACATGAGAATAAACATTTCCATTCTTGTAACCATTGGGTCATTCTGGGCTCGATGTTCAGGATGATGAGAGCCGCTAACCCTCTGTGGAATGCGGACCTCATGCAGAAGAGCCTAAATTAAACAGAATGACAGGACAGGAATGGAAAGTGCTATGAGGCTCAACTGCAGACAGCTGAGATAACAGCGGCAGCAGAGACAGTTTTCCTCTCCTCATTTCTACTTTTCAAACAATGGACTCGATTTACTGTAATTAGGTTCTTTATGGATAGGTAACTTAAAACAGGATAATTACCCAAGCATTTAAGAACAAAACACAGCTGTTTGTAATTGAAACATTCCCTGTTCCTGCTCAATAAATTTCCCACCATTAAATATGATATCGCAAACCCTATAGAGGAAGTTGATAATGTAGACCTGATAAGAAAGGCCTGGACATGGCTGTTCAGCAGCATGCTTCCGTCTTAAGCATGAGGATACACGTGAAAGCCTCCCAGTGTCTTGGGTCTAACTTTGTGCTCCTTTGAAATTTCTTCTTCTGTTTATAAATGGACACTTACTCAGGTCCCAGTTCCTCTGGACATGCTGTACTTTCCCCAGTTCCTCTTCAGGACTAAGACATTCATTGCCCCAGTTACCACTATATTGGCAATTAGTGATATCCATGGATACATCTATCTCAGGATAATTACAGCCTCTTCTCAGAGACTTGAGATGACAGGTCCATGTGGAAGTCCACAGACCCACATCCTTTCCGCATTTAAGGACATTTCTGAAGGGGCCTTCCAAGTCAATTCCCGTGACAGCATCACAGCCCAGCTTCTCTCTCTGCTCAATCTTGTCTTCACAATAGGTAGTGTTCTGAGAGGTCTCAGAGCTTCTTCTTTCCTCAGGAAGCCTGACCTGAAGAGCATTTTAGAACTTACTAGAAGTAAGGATCCTGGTATACCTGTAACTGACTCAGTTACAAAGAGATGAGAGAAAACTGACCCTACTCAAACAAATAAACAGAATCAGGATAAAGAAATGAGAATTTTCAGCAAAACTTCAGACTGGAGGAAGTGATGGGGAGAGGTCAGTGTCTAGGTGGGGTTGTCTTTCTCTCTGCTCTGTCCAGTCCCCGGCCTGACTTAGACTGCTACAGGGAAGGCAGATGGAATGAGCTTTCACATGCGTGTCTTTGAACATCCAAGAGCCATGACAATTTCTTTTACCTTTTCATTTAAAATTGTACAAGTGCCAGGCAATGGTTAAGAGCACTGCCTCTCTTACCTAGGACCCTGATTCCATTCTCTGTTTCCACAAAGCAGCTCATCAACTCCATAACTCCGATTCCAGGGGATCTGGTGCTCTCTTCTGACCTCCCTGGACATCAGGCACACATGTGGTACACATATATGTGGTACTCATACAGATATGTAGGCAAAACACTCACACACATAAACTAAAATAATAAATATTTTTTGTAAAAGCACACACATTTTAAAAATTGACATGCTCTAATTGTCCTTCAAACTCCTAATTAATGTCAATCTCGTGACAGATGCCCAGTGTAAAATTGTATATAAGAATTATTAAACTTCTAGTATTTCAAAACCTTATATTTTAAAATTTTTTTATTATATGTTTCATTATTCTGAATTTTGGATTACTATATTGCCTGGGTTTTAGTCTTTTTCTTCATAACTTCTGGAATTTTATACTCTTTTCTCCTTATTTTTTAGAAAGTTCTAAATATATTATTTGCCATTCCATGCACGTGTACAACATATCTTGATCATCCCACCTCCACATCCCAGCTTCCCAGAATCCCCCCAACACTACCCTTTATGTCACCATCTCCTCTTCCTCCTTATTTTTCTCTAATAACAACTGAGAACCATTAGTGCTGTCTGCATGTACATGGATGCGGGACCATCCACAGACGCATAAGCAACCTACCATCAGCCACAGTCCTTGAAGAAAACTGCCTCTCCATAGCTGAGCAGCCCTCAATTCTAATATCTCCTCAGCTAGGGTGGAGCCTCAGGGTTCCTCCCCACCCATACTGGAATGTTGACTGCCCCAGTTCTGAGCCGGTAGCCATAGCTACTGCTAGTTGATAAGTACAATAACCATGTTGTGTCCAGAAGATGACATTTTATGGTACCTCCTCCCCATTTGGGGAAGCTCTGATATTCTTCCTGTCCCCTCTTCTTTGATGTTACCTGAGCCTAGGAGTGTGGGAATAGCTGTCTCATTTCAGGATGAGCACTCAGTACTCACTCTCAGCACTTAGACTGGTGCCCCCTGCAAAATAAAGCTTCTCTACTCAAGGCTGAGTGTCCTCCCCAACGTACCCATTTATCAAAATAACAGTTGCAGGTGCACCCCTATAGCCTATGTCCTCCTGGGATTTTGAACAGGTTTATAGCAGCAGGCATGAGTTTCCTCCCGTGGAGCAGACCCTCAAGTCTAATCACAAGTGTTAGTTACACCTGTAAGAGTCAGGCCACTGTTGTACTAGTTGGCACATCTTGCCTGTCAGTGTTACAGAACGTAGGACCCACTAATGGATAATACTATTGATAACTATTGAAGTTATCAATAAAAACTCCAGCAGAGTTTGTAAAACCTTTTGGCACTATGAAAGTTACTAGCCAACAGGGTAGGGTGTGTGTGTGTGTGTGCGTGGGTGTGTGTGTGTGTGTGGGGGTGTTGGTGTCTAGGGGTTGTCCCCAGTTTCAGTGTGCTGGAACCAAAGTGTGCTGTGTCTTCAGTAATAGGGTCTTACTACCTTGATAAATTGATTGTCAAGGGCAATGGTCATAGCATGTGTTTTTTGGGTTTGTTTGTTTGTTTGTTTTTGAGAGAGTTTCTAACTGTCCTGGGACTTGCTCTGTAGACCAGGCTGGCCTGGTACTCACAGAGATCATCTACTTCTCCTTCTGGTGCTAGGATTAAAGATGTGTGCCGCCACTGCCAGGCTTTGTTGATGATGATGATGATGATGATGATGATGATGATGATATGCTCTTTGGGGAAGCATCTGGGGCCTCACTGACTGGTTATCTTAACCACTAAAATCTAGTTGACCTTTGGGACTTAGGAAAGAAGCTTGAGTCTGGTGAAAATGTTGTGGGGGCTTAGGATGCCACATTCTCTAAATTTCAGAAGAAAAAAAGAGGCCTTCTATGTACAAAATGGTGGTGATTCTAGAGTGGAGCCTGCCATTTCAGAGTTGGTGCCCTAAATGGGGCTGAGTAGAATGGACTCACAGGTCTCTGGTTGGGTCCCAACTCTGCCCTTTAGTAGCTTGGAACTGTCAGCGACCTTCCTGAGCCTTCAGTCTCCTCCTCCGTGAAATGGAGGGTTGCTCGTAAGACAGACAATTTCTACTGTTCTTGTTGTTGGGCAGATACAGGACAAGAAGAGTGTGGCTGTGTGTTCAAGAAGCTCTTGCTAAGCAGAAAATGGCACAGGAAACAATCTAGCTGTCCAACTGTATGGTTGTACATGTTGGAGAGGGGCTTAGTGGTAGGTGATGTGAACATAACCCTACTTGTAGTTTTATGAAAGCTGCAGAATGTATGGAGTGGAGTGGAACTTTCCAGTCTGTTTTCCTGGGCTCTGTTCTGCCTTACTCTGAAATCAGTGGGTCACCACCTGGGGCAGAGCCCTCGCTGACAGCTGATGTTGACTCTCTTCCCTTTGACTTAGCCTCATTTAGCCTATTTATTTACTGCTTTATTCACTGTGGAGATACTAACAACTTTGACACACTACCTTGGGGCATTAGACCAGAAATCACCACACAGGATTCAGGTGAGAAATGGTTGTCTGAGTCTCAGTATGTCCTGTCCTCAGTCCCTTCTTGAAAATGCAGGCTTTATCTATGGTGTTTCTCCAAAGAGTGCAAATATGGATGAAGGACAGGAGTCTAGAGTGATCTTCTCCACCAAGCCTCGCTGCAGAGCCTGTTGTAGAAGGCAGGTGGTTGCACTGAGGCCCATGGTAGAATTCTGAGACTGGCTTCTGTGTTGGTTTTGCCTTTGTTCAGCTGTGGATGGGCACAGTGAGTATACCAAGTCCCAAGTCTCTGATTGGACTGTTGTATTACCTAAGGCCGGCTGCCTGGTGGACCACCTCTAGAAAACAGTAGAGGGAGGCTGGTACACAATTTGCAGGGTCCATTACAAAATGAAAATGGGCCATTGATCTAATATAAGGCAAAAACTTCAGTTAAAAGTATCATCACCTCAAAAGATCTTATTTTACAATGGAATCGTAATGACGTTGTATGACTAAACTAAATGTAGAAAATTGAAATCTCATCTGACATACAGACAAGAATGTGACATCTTGCTCATCAGGTTTTTTTCTGGCTTGCTTATTTTGCAAATTCACTTATTTCATCCTAAGTTTTATTTCAGCTGCTTCCTTTTCAATTGATATAATTGAAAGTGATAATAGTCACTCTTGGCACATGTCAGATCTCGGATGACGTTAGGTAGAGCTTAAGAAGGTACATGGAAATCTGAGTTTAATTTGAATTATAAATGTATGCAATTGTGTTTTCATGTTTTAGTCTTTCTTTTAAGAGCTATAGGATGGCTGGGTGGTGGTGGTGCATACCTTTAATCCAGCACTAGGGAGGCAGAGGCAGGCGGATTTCTGAGTTCGAGGCCAATCTGGTCTACAGAGTGAGCTCCAGGATGGCTTGGGCTACACAGAGAAACCCTGTCTCGAAAAACACCCCCCCCCCAAAAAAAAAAAAGAACTACAGGAAAGTGGCTGGCTGTGGTGGCTCACACCTTTAGGTTGTGAGTACAAAGCCAGTTTGGGACACAGAGTGAGACCAGAACACACTGAATTCACAGATGATGTTTTTGAAAAAGAAGGGAAGGAAGAAAGGAACAAACAAACAAACAAAAAAAGGCTTCACTATTTGCCTATAATTAAAGATGCCCGCTTAGGTGTAATTGCTTTATCTTCTATGGCATAAAATTCATCTTAATTTTATTTTTAGATAGGGTCTCAGTAGGTTGTCCACATTGACCATGACCCTCTTTCCTGAGGCTGCCACTACCCTGGCTTTAGATTGAATTTCTTGCTAAATTTATTCATGTGAAGCTTCATGTAAAAATAGTAGTGTTCTTTTATTTTAATTTGTTTTCTAAGGCTATTAGCATTATGGTGACGTATCAGTTTTTCAAACCTGAAAATCTAAAGTTTTCAGAAGACTCTGTCTCCCCTAGATTTACTACAGAGTCTGTGCAAATGCATTTATTTTGTACCAATTAACCACTTACCCGGAGCACTGTCGGTATCTACCTCACTGTTCACACTAGGGACCGTGAGAGTTATTGGTGCAGATGAAGCAAGGATAGACTCCTGGGAGGTGCACTGCTTCCCTCTGTTACCTGGGAACTTCCACATAAACTCTTTCCCCTCTTTTGGAGGAGTGGGGATGGGGGATGTCACTACTGCCACCCCATCCGACTACCACAAGCCCCCCACCCCCATCACTAGTTGGGACTCAGGTTTGGGCCTAGCTCCATGTCAGCACACTGTCCACTGAGCCCCACAGGACTGAGCCTGTGTCTATACACTAGCTTGTCATCATCTCACATACCTGTCACCCCACCAGTCATCAGATCTCACTTACAAAGCACAGTTTGAAGAGAATCTATTAAGAACACCAAAATAACAGTGTAAGATCATTCAACCAAAGGTAGAGTTTGCTGAGTCTGCGTGACTCTGCAGTTTGTGGGCCATAGAGCCAGCTCTGCCTCAGGGCATGTGTTCAGATCTTAGTGTGGCCTCTTCGTATTGCAACTGGAAAGCCATCTCAGTCAGGGGACCCATAAAACTCTGGAGCATGTTCTCAAAATAGCTCTGTGTGCCTGATGTAAAAATGCAAGTATCTTTCTGATAGACAGTTTGGAAGACTTATTCTTGAAATTCTTGTTTTCTCCATCCTCAACTCAAGATCTGGTGACCTTGGCCTTGTGAGAGGTCACTCCAGCATGTGGAGAGATCATTGTCAGGTACCAGGCTAGCTGATCTCACTGATAATGATGCCCTGGTGTTCATGCTGCCAACAGTGCAGAGGGGACGGCGGCACTGGCTTCAGTGCACCCGAGAGAAGAGATGAATGGACAATGGACAAAACCCAGACCGGTTTTTATGTCTAGGCAAGACATTTGTTTTGACTCTAAATAACTGCTTTCTTTATCCTTGCACTCAAAATACCTGAAGATATTAGTAGGATTTGTGTCTTTCCAGAGTTCGTGTTCAGCCGTGGGAAGATTCTATAACTATTTTTTTCATTACAAAATCAAAGCATATTTTTAGATATGTTGATTTAGGAAATAAGGATAAGTGAGAATAAAGCAGCTCGCAGCTGTAACTTCAATCTTAAATGACTGTCCCAGCCCAGGTGTGACCGGCTCAGTCCACAGTCACTACACTGCCAGGAGGTTGTGGGGCTTCCATAAACAGGATCCAGACAGAAGTCTTGGGTTACTGAGGCATGCCCTGGTGGGGAGGGGTCCTGAGACTCTAGTCTCTTGTTTGCACCCAATTCATGAAATGAACTGCTTTCCTGTGTGTTCCCACCGTGCTGCTCCAGCTCTCTACAGAGCTCCAAAACTGTGAGCCAGAATGAACTTCCCCTTTCTCTAAATTGGTCCTCTCTTTACTTTGTTTTAAAGACAGAAACTAATGCAGCAGACAGACACACCCGCCTGATGGAGATAATCATGTTAACATCAGCAGAAGCTTCAGATTTCCTTTTGAGTTTTCTGTTTGTATCTCAGGAAATAAATAGTGAGATCTAAGGTTTGACACAATAAGCGCGCACATATCCAATATCTTTAATGATTAAGTAAGTCTGTTTTATCATATTTGCTTCAGATTGTTTTGTATAAAAGAAGGAAAATATTACTGATAAAGTTCATGTCCTCTTGGCACCTCACCTAAATCCTATTTTCCTTTTTTTCAAAGAATAACTTCTACTTTCAATCTCAATCTCTTCCTCACTCCTTCCTTCTGTGAGAGCCACCTCTACAGCCCCTGTGACAGCCACCTCTACAGCCCCTGTGACAGCCACCTCTACAGCCCCTGTGACAGCCACCTCTACAGCCCCTGTGACAGCCACCTCTACAGCCCCTGTGACAGCCACCTCTATAGCCCCTGTGACAACCATCTCTGCAGTCCCTGTGAGAGCATTCTTTTTGCTGTTTTCTCTTTATAGTATCATTCTTAGTTAAGAAAATTAACCCTATTTTGAAGCCAAAAGATAATCTCCTATATAATTATATAAAAATCTTCACTTATAGGTAGGGCATTTAATCTGTCTACAATTTTCTTTGGTAGAAATTAATTTTGTTGCTTTTTTATGTGGAATGACCCAATTTCAGTATCATTTATGCAAGTGCCTTTCTTCCTCCATCTAATTTCTCATTTATTCAGCCAACAAATATTGGCCAAATCTTCCTTGTGTATCTGGCTTTGTTCCAACTCTGATGATCATGCAGGATAGAAGGAGGACTGGGAAAAAAAAACCTGATATTAAGGAGACAGTCCATAGCAGTAAGAGAAATTAGCAAGTGTACAGCATGTCAGATGGAGACACTCTCTAGGAAGACAAGTACAACCCCCAGAAGAAAAGGACTATGTCAGGAGACTCACCACCAGGGATGCTATCACTGCCAGCATGATCTCTGTGTGAGAGAAGGAGGATGTGGGTGAACACAGGAAGGATGGGAATCCCATCGGAACTCTCTGAGGATGCAGTGCTCATGGTATGTGTCTGAACACCAACAAGGAGCGACACAGTAAGCCAGGAGAGTCTAGAAGCAGAGGAAGGGAGAGGATTAGGAGCCGAAGCTGCAGGGTCTCGTGGGTTGCTCTCTGGACTCAGAGTGGTAATGTTGTGATTGGAAGAGACTATTGTCAGACCTGCTGTCACCGTGATCGCCACACTGACAGAAAAGTTGGAGCAACTTTTCAACATTCTATTAAAAATTTCAAAATCACACCTTTAATCCCAGTAGGCAGATCTCTGTGAGTTCAGGACCAGCCTGGTCTACATAGTGAATTTCAGGCCAGCCAGGGATACATAGTGAGAATGTGCCTCAAAAAAAAAAAAAAAAAATTACATGTATTTAGTGTAATTGTGTACCTGTATGATGGTGTGCATGTGGAGATCAGTGAAGAATTTGTGGGAGCCAGGTGTCTTCCTGTGGGTCCTGGGGATCAAACTTAGGTCATCAGCCTTGGCAGCAAGCCCCTCTCTACCTGCTGAGCCATCTCACTAGCCTCATTCTACTTTCTTTGTTTCTTTCTTTCTTTTGTTTATTTATTTATTTATTTATTTATTTATTTTTGATGGCACTGTGTATTGAGTCAAGGACAAGGCAGGGTCTCACTAAAGTTCTCAAACTGGTCTTGAACCTGCAATCCTTCCTGCCTCAACTTCCCGAGTACCTGGAATTACAATCAAGCTTGTGCCACCAAGCCTAGCACATCACTCATTCTACCCAGATGTTGTGGAATACTATTGAGTGAGTGTTAACAGCCACCAGAACAGCTGTGGCTCCACCCTGCCACTGGGTCTCAGCTGGATGCATCTCTGCCCCACCATGGTTTGGGGAGATATTAGAGAGCTAACTGAAGAGTCCATCTACGCAGCTTTGGAGAAGTAGCCACTGTGCTGGCGGGAACTTTCACTAGTGGGACTGATCTGGGGGGAAGTAAGTAACCCCCATCTGCTGCCAATGGCCCTTTACCCACGCTCTGTGAGTAAGTCTAACAATCTCATTGCTTTCCCAACTTGAATTTTGGAGAAACTGCACTTTGGTAAATATATCATTTGGTGCCCCTTCTGAGGGGCAAAGATATGTTTTGAGTCTCCTCAGAAATAAGTTTGCAGAACACTAGTGGTTGAGAGTGCCTAACCAAACTCCTGTTGATATAAAGTTCAAAGAGGGCTGGACCTCCCGAAGGAGAGATTCCTGGTGAACGTCATTGCCAGGGAAGCGCCAAACCAAGGGTAGATAGCCAGAAGTACAATAATAATGGCCCCATTGCATGAAGAGGTCTACCATACTTCCCAAAGTATTCTCGGTACTTTGATGGATACTCTCTGGTTATAATTATTTTTTCCCCAGACTTTTCTGCTTCAGAGACTGAGAATGAATTAAGAGATGAGCCAGGTGGGCAAATGTTAACTGAAGGCTGAAAGGAAGAAGCTGAGATGGCCTAAGGCTGACATCCTTTGAGATCCTAATAGCATGGACTTCACAGTGTCTCTCAGTGGTCGTTTGCTATCAGGCATCTATTTCCTGTCATTTTAGATTTCATTTGTGTGCATGGTTCCTGGACCTTTCCCTAACACTTGCTTCATGATAACCAATCTAATTGCACTTAACTTTCCCATAAACTCAATGAGAGCAGGGGTCTTGGTGTTTGCCTTGTTTCCAGGCCCACACTATAGGTTTTCAGTATGTGTTTGGTGAATGTAACCATTCACAAAATAGTTGGACATGAACATGTGTGGTATTCGCAGCTGGCTCTGGGTGCTTGATTTCATCTGTGGGAGTGGGCATTCTGTGCTGTGCTTTTGTGTTGGGAATGTGTGGTTGTCTGGCCCCCTGGGAAGTTGCCCAGCTGTTTGGTAGCCTCCTGTGTTTCCTTGTTGGTTGAGTTATCCCCAAGTAAAGACTCCACAGTTGGATGCAATGTTTGCAGCAACAGCCGCCGTCTACAGTTAGGTGGGTGTGGTCTGGAGACCTAGTCTGTCTGAATCTCTGTGCCTGGCTGCTGACAATAAACAGGCTTTCCTCTGCAGCTGTTGACAGTTGCCTCCCACATGGCCCCCCGAGCCCTGCCCAGGGATGGCATGACTCCCTCCTTGTTGCACTAATAATAACACTGTATTCTTATTTGTGCTTGAGAGTTTCATGCAGACATTTCCCTCTGGACTTTGGAATGAGAGTCAAAAAGTAAAACTGCCCCTCTTGGGCTGCAGGCATACACGCAGGCAGAACACTGAAAATAAATACATAAATAAATAAATAAATAAATAAATAAATAAATAAATAAACTTTAAGAAAAAAAAGTAGAACTGCTGAAAATGTATTCAAGTTAATGTGGTCAGGTTCAAGTTTTCTAATATACCCTACTGATCTTCTGTAGAGGACAAGGGGGAGAAAGGGTGCCCATTCGAGGCTGAGGAGAAGGCCTCTCAGGAAACCCTGGACAGGAAGAAGCTGGTTATGGCCAGAACCTGTGCTCTAGTTTTTCTGGTGTCCCCAAGGTGGCGCCCCATAGTTTCTTCCTAGTTGTGCACACCTTGGAATGAGAGAGAGTGTTGGGAGAGCCGAGTACAAACAGCGAGAGGTCAGCTTCCAGGGCCTGAGCCAGGCTGCTCTCTCCCTGCGTGCTGCCATGCAGTTCTGGCCTCCTCAGGGGCTGGCTGCAAGGTAGGCTCTGAACACACAGTGGGTACGGGAATCGTTCATCACCTGTGTCCCAGGGCCCAGGGCAGTCCAGGAGGCACATGGCCCACATCAAACTACAGGCTTGCTTTTACCGGCTACATGCAATGACTGTGTCAAAACTAGAGCTGGGAACCAAGATGTGCTTTCCCATATGAATCTTTCTGCACCTGGATCTGGAGAGAGTCTGGGAGGAAGAAGAATAAGAAGCCAACTAGGGATACAAATGGAGAACACCTACCTAATGTCTTATTCAGTGTTGTACGGTTGTGAAGAGACACCATGACCACAGCAACTCTTACAAAGCACCCTTATCAGGGCTGGCTTATAGGTTCGGGGGCTTAGTCAATTGTCGTGGTGGTGGGAAGCATGGCGGCACTCAGGCAGACATGGTGCTGGAGAAGTGACTGAGGGTTCTACATCTGATTGGCAGACAACAGGAAGAGAGAGAGCCACTGGGTCTGGCTTGAAACCTCAAAGCCCTTTGTACAGTTTCTCCAACAAGGCTGTCCCTCGGACAATGCCACTCCCTATGTGTCTCTGCGGACCATTTTCATTCATACCATCACATGTTCACACCTAACATGTTCAAAGTCCAACAGTGCCAGAAAGAAAATGTCAGCTAGTTAGGCCTCCTGGCCTCCTGCACTTCTGTAATATTATGGTTTGACCCCGCAGTCAATCTTATTTTCTTAATAGTCTCCTATGACAGGAGGGAGGGAGGAGGCAGCTGTTCAAACCACTTGCCCTGGATTGCAGCAGTGCTCCACCTGCTTACCAGCAAGGCCACCCTGGGAGATCCCTGGGCAGCTATCTACTTGTCTCACTAGCTTTTCATCATTGGTCACCATTGCCTGGACTACTTGCTCAGCCATAATGGAACATATGCATGGTTCCAAGTTGGGCTGGTTACTGTGCACAGAGAGAACCCAGGTCTGTGAAGAAACGTGCCCTATCAGTTCCAGCATTATTACAGTTATACCTCCTGTGAGGCTTGTTTTGCTCACATCCAATAAATGTGAGGGGTGAAGCCAGCTAGCTATCACATGAGCTCCTTGTTCTTAAATAGACTCAACACTTACTCAAAGGTTGTCAGTTACATTCATTTAAAACTGCAGATTGCCTTCCGTTTGACAGTCACAGAGACCAAGGCTGTAGCTCCCGATGCTGAAAACCAAACTACCTTAGATAATTGTAAGAAATGTGACTGTAATTCAAAAAAAACAAAACTGTGCTATGATGAATCAGGGTCAAGAAACTAAGGAACAAAAACGTCACACAGTCTCTGAGAGTAGAAAACTGGCCAAACCACAGCTGTGCACCAGGCCCTTTCTCCTCTGAGTCCTTCCTACCCTACTGTGTGATCTGCCTTCCCCACACGAGGAGCCTTACCAGCACCTTTGTTTCTAATTTTAGCTGCCGTTTTGTTTGCATTTTGTGTAGCATCTTGGGAAATACAAATACAGACTTTCAACTGCAGAGAAGCCAGGCAGTTGCTTCTAGGTAAGATGTCCATATTTGATGGGTGATAGAAAGGCTGAAGAGAAGGAGTGTAAGAGCAGAACCATGATGCTCTCAGAATCCCTCACCTGGAACCTCTGTCCACTTCCCTCGGTGCTGATGGATGGTTACAAGGCTTCAGAAACCATTTAACTTCTTCCTGACTTGGCAAAAATTGAACTTGATATCGATCAGTGGTTCTCAACCTTCCTAACCCTGTGAGCCTTTAATACAGTTCCTCATGTTGTGATGACCCCCCCAACCATAAAATTATTTTCATTGCTACTTTATAACTATAATTTTGCTACTGTTATAAATCATAGTGTAAATATTTTTGGACATAGTAGTTTGCCAGAGGTGTCATGGCCCACAGGTTGAGAACCTCTGATATAAATGTTGATGTGTGTGTGTGTGTGTGTGTGTGTGTGTGTGTGTATGTGTGTGTGTGTGTGTGTGTGTGTGTGTGTGTGTGTGTGTGTTGTGAGGGATGGAAAAAGACTCCCTATACAATCCTGAACCAGATTCAGTAATCAGCCCAAACGAGAAGTGGGACAAAAGCTTATAGCATAAGTCACATGGACTGAATCATTGGGTGTCTCTCAAGGCCAGAGAACTGGCAGCTTGTTAGAAATTTACTGAAGCAAAACAAAATGATGGTAATAATACCTTTGTTCTTTTGAAATAGAACACACAGAAAAGTACATGGATTACGTAAGAGGAATCTTGTAGACCTGAGTGAGCCACAGTGAAAGGGACTCTTTTGGTTAAAGTTTCCATTGCTGTGAAGAGATGCTATGACCACAGTTACTCTTATGAAGGAAGATTGATTGGGACTGTCTTATGGGTTCAGAGGTTTAGTCCATTGTTGTCACAGTGAAACATGGTGGCATGCAGGCAGGTGCGGTTCTGGACTATACCTGGATCCATAGGCAACAGAAGAGAAACACTAGGCCTGGCTTCAGTTTCTGTAATCTCAAGCCAATACCCAGTTACACACTTCTTCCAACAAGGCCACACCTGCTTCAACAAGACCATAGCTCCTAATAGTGTCATTCTCTATGACTGTCTTAGTTAGGGTTTCCTTTGCTATGAAGAGACACCATGACCACAGCAACACTTAATTGGTGCTGGCTTACAGTTTCAGAGGTTTAGTCCATTATTATCATGGTGGGAGACATGGCATCATGCAAACAGACATGGTGCTGGAGTTGCTGAGAGTTCCACATCGTGTTCCAAGGCAAACAAGAGAAAACTCAAAGCCTACCCCAACAGTAACGTACTTCCTTCAACAAGGCCACACCTACTCCAACAAGGCCACACCTCCTAATAGTGCCACTCCCTAGGCCAAGTGTATTCAAACCACCACAGAGATCATTTGCATTCAAACCACCACAAGGACCCTGTGCCATTTCCACCTAGGTCAAGGAGTATTGCCAAGGAACCAATTCCTTCCAGTAGAATTCAACCCCTCTGTTCACCCAGCAGCAACTGACTAATGTGGTGATCAGTTTTTTCTCAGATTCATTTTTCTTTTCTAAAAATGCATCCCTCCATAGCACAGACTAGTTCTCCCAGTGCTGTTTAGCTTCCACATTATCTAAATGGAATTGCCAAGTCTCTAGAGTTTTATACTGATTTCTTTTAAAATACACATACAGTATTTGGCTTAAACCTAGGGCCTCGTGCTTGCTAGGATAAGTGCTTTACTACTAAACTATATCTTCACACTCCACCCTTTGTTTTAATACAGAGAGTCTGACTAAGCTGCCGGGTTAGCTTTGAACTTCGGACCTTCCCGTAGGCCTAGTTCAGCAGACCCAGCTGTGTCTGGTTTTTTGTTTGTTTGCTGTCAACACTTTGTGAGATTTCATTAAGTTTTCAACACAGCAATTCTTGCCCCTGGTAGAGTCATCATATCCCCTCACCTTCTAGACCTCAGAGAAGCATTTTTTTTCCTTTAAATTATAGTAAATAAAAGTAAAGTTGGTAAGTGGAGATTTTGCAATGCTTCATGAGCCCACCTACCCCCACTCCCTCCACCCAGTCCCTGATGTTGTTGAGTCAGGACTGGCTCCTGGTTCCAACTGTGTTTTCTCTGCCCTTCTGTGAGACTGCCCAGTGGTCGGGGGAACCCTTCATAGGTATGTATGGGGGTTGCTTTGTTGAAGGAAGTGGTCTGAGATATGAGCTCCCAGAATCTGAATCACAAAACTAACATTCCATGAATGTATAATCTTGGATGAGACATGGGAAAAGCCAGGACTCCTCCAAGGTAACATGTGTGTCTCAGTCATTTCACTGAGGTGTTCTGGTCCCTTATACTGTGCAAAAGGTAGAGACCAGAGTGTGTAGATGAGATGGGACATTCAGCAGTAATTATCATTGATCTTTTCCAAGCTGTTTATTCTCCACTGTCTTAGTTAGGCTTACTATTGCTGTGATGAAACAGCATAACCAAAGCAACTTGAGGAGGAAAGGGTTTATTCAGTGAACACTTCCACTTCACTGCTCATCACTGAAGGAAGTCAGAGCAGGAACTCAAACAGGGCAGGAACCTAGGGCAGGAGCTGATGCAGAGGCCATGGCGCCCGGGCGCTGCTTACTGGCTTGCTCCCTCTGCCTTTGCTCAACCTGTTTTCTTATAGAACCCAGGACCAGGGATGGCACCACCCACAATAGGCTGGACCCTCCCATAGCAATCACTAAGTAAGAAAAAGCCTACAGGCTTGCCTGCAGTCTGATCTTATGGAGACATTTTCTCAACTGAGTCTCCCTCCTCTCTGATGACTCTAGCTTGTGTCAAGTCAACATAAAACTAGCCAGGTCATCCACAGAAATCTAGAATATGGCCTTTGAGTCAAACCAGCCTAGCTCTAGGCTGGTTCCTCGACCTATGTTATGTGGCTGTAGACTCCTCCTCACCTTAGAAATGGAATCTAATGCTAGTACACACCTTGTGGGGCTGTGATGCTTAGTTAAGCAATGCTTCAAAAATGTTTAGCGTGCCACCTAAAATAACCCTGGCCAACAGTGGGCAAAAGCTTCCAGTGGTCAAGATAATGGAATTTTGTATGATTTAGTCTATTGTCGCCCTCAGCTTCACGTGAGGGAACTGTGGCTCAGAAATGCTAAATTGCCTAAGATCTGATGATGGCTTGTTTGTGGTGGAGACAATTTAACCGTCCTGATGATTTTGTTGATGTATTTCTCTAATTTGCTTTTTAAAAAATAAATGTGTGTGTGTGTGTGTGTGTGTGTGTGTGTGTGTCTACGGAGTTGATTTTCCCTACTTGTCTTTATGTGGGTTCCAGGGATCAAACTCAGGTTGCACAGCAAATGCTTCTATCTGCTGGGCTTTCCTCAAAGGCTCCTCTTGCTTGGTTTTCACCTCTCACGTAGCTTCTGATGTCGCCAGGGTCCTGTCAACTACCTGTTCTACCTAGTTAGAAATGAAGCTGGTTTGGAACTGGAGAATGTTCGGAATGACTTGCCCATCACCACAGCATGTGTGAGGTGGAGGGAGGAGGAGGAGGAGGAGGGGGAGGAGGAGGAGGAGGAGGAGGAGGAGGAGGAGGAGGAGGACTGCTTGCAGGTTGGGGTCAGCCTGGGTTGCACAGGTTCGGGTCAGCTCAGGCTAACGAGTCAATACATCTTAAAACAAAACAAAAACAACATCAACAAAGGAGAAAACAAAAAGGATGAGTCTAAAAGTCAAGGAAAGTAGATTTTTCTCAAAGTCAAAAAGACAAATAAATAGATTGTCCACCTTCTGAAAGGAACATAGCCAAACTAGCATCTTGATTTTAACCTGCATTATGTTAGATTTATAAGAACACGTTGGTTTATTTATTTACTTAATATGTATGTGTGTGGGCACACTACACATGTGGAGATCAGAGGACAATTTGGGTGCTCAGTTCTCCCCTATTATGGGAGGTTCTTAGGATCAAAGTCAGGCTGTCAAACATGGCAGCAGTTGCCTTCACTCACTAAGCTACCTTGCCTGCCCCTGTTATATAGGTGATAGACAAAGTCATTATGGTCATAACTGTGTGTGTTTTAAATCATCAGTTTGTGTTACAAGAGCAATAGAAAGCTTCAGTGCACAGTTTAACTGATGTGATAAGAATATATGGTAGGTTTTCTTTTTCTCCCTTCTGAAAACTGGATAAGCCATTTTAACTTCAATTTTTACAAAAAAAAGCAAATTGTATTACAAAATAAACCATGAGATTGTTTTAAAATTTAAAAGAGAACTATAATTTGGAAAATCAAATCACCATGAAGGGGATTTTTGTTTTTCTCTCTCCCATTCTTGAATCTATGTTCCAAGCTCATGTGTGGGAGTTCCTGTGTACATGCTGGTGTGGGGTAAAGAGTGGGGAAGGAGTTGGGTTCTCTCTTCAGCCATCCTTTATGCTAGTGGTCAGATGACATATCCTCCCAGGAGGTGGTGAGTGCGGTCTGCTACCCTTCAAGCTATGACCCTTCCTCAGCCTTTGCAGCTAGGGAAACTTCAGAGGACACACACAGCAAATTTGCTTTCCATAGGGAGCCTAAATGGGTATGCTGCCTTCCTGTGCTTCTCCCACTGCCTTTCATCCATCATCAGGTAATGGCTTTCGGGCCTCCTTCCCCCTGCCCCCTCCATCTCTAGCCCCACCTAGGGTAGTGATTTTTCTCTACATACTGACTCACCCCCAAGCTGCAAAATGAAGCCACACACCAGTTTACAACACAGACGATGTTCTTTCTGTCACCCATAAACTGGAGTCTTCCCTCACCCCTGCCCTGGTGTTTCATTGGCTTCCTGGGGTCACTATACAGGCCAAGGCTTCCCCTAGTTGTTCAGTCACCAATTCCCCGTATATCAGACACTGCCAACACCACTGCTATCTTCTTCCTTTTTTAAAAAGTTATTTTATAACTCCACTTGAGGGTTGACAAAAAAAAAAAAATCAAATAGAGGAACCAGTACTGTAGTGAATTCTCTTGCAGAGAACTTTGCTTCTGTCATCAAATCCGAGCTGAGGATTATCTGTTATTTTGATTATCTTTGACACTCAGCCACTAATTATTTGGTTATAGGCGTACAGACCTGAACCTTCAGGAAATTTGCTTTCATTAAGTTGACTCAAGCTGAAGGACTGGCTGGGCCTGGAACACGTGGCAGCCTGGATGCAGGGAACTGTACCGTCAGGCTCCAGAGTGGCCATTGAGAGCTGCGGCAGGTGCGGCAGGGGCAACCGAGCGAATGCAGGAGGGAGGTGTCGGGGAGAGCTGTTCCATACAAAGTGCAGAGGTCAGTCAGAGGCTCTGCATCCCTCAGATGTGGAACAGCACTAGCACAGAAAGTGTAGCTTTCTGTCACCCACCGTCTGGACTCACACTTTGTAGTTCACTGCTTGACTTGGCTCTGTGACTTTTGGTTCCTCACTTGTAGGATGAGTCTTTAACTGTCAATTTTTTTTTTCCAGGACTGCTATAGGAGACAAAAGCACATACCAAGGGCTCAGCACCTGAGTATTGCTTCCATAACATCTTGTTCAGTGCTATTATCTGCTGTCATTGCCATCACTGTCACAGGCTGGGAAGTGGGCCTGGACTGACTCTAAGCAGACTTATCTACAGGGAGAATTTCTGAGGCTGGGTATAGGGACCTGTCTGTAATCCCAGGCCTTGGAAGGATGTGTCAGGAGAATGGTGAGTTTGAGGTCAGCCTGACACTCATACTGAGAACACATCTTCAAAAGTAACCTAAGAAGAGTCACTAAACTCTTCAGTTGTGATGGGCTCCTGTAGCGGAAGGGTCTGTCCTCCCAGTCACTCTGCGTACCAGCATTGCTGCAGAGTCCGTGGACACTCATTGCAATCAGCTGACTCTGGTAGTCAAAGCAGGTCTGACAGCTCTGCATGCCCACAAAGCTGGATTCCAGCATGCTGAGTCATACTGCAGGCTTTGATGGCAAAGCCAGTCACTGAGACAAATGATTGGCAGCAGACAGCAGGCCCCGCAGTCATAAAATACAGTGTTTGCTGAAGGCATGTGGTGAATATTGGTTCCTGTGTTGGGTGAAGGGAAGGGGGATAAATATCGGCTTCAACTTGTTGGACCCCATTCAACTTCTCAATAGAGACTCCTCATACTGCTCCAGACCCCTCAGCCCAGGGGGTTCCCACAGCTCAGGAGGTCCCCACAGCCCAGGGGGTCCCCACAGCTCAGGGGGTCCCCACAGCCCAGGGGGTCCCCACAGCCTAGGGGGTCCCCACAGCTCAGGGGGTCCCCACAGCCCAGGGGGTCCCCACAGCTCAGGAGGTCTCCACAGCTCAGGAGGTCCCCACAGCCCAGGGGGTCCCCACAGCTCAGGGGGTCCCCACAGCCCAGGGGGTCCCCACAGCTCAGGAGGTCTCCACAGTCCAGGGGGTCCCCACAGCTCAGGAGGTCTCCACAGCCCAGGGGGTCCCCACAGCTCAGGGGGTCCCCACAGCCCAGGGGGTCCCCACAGCCTAGGGGGTCCCCACAGCTCAGGGGGTCCCCACAGCCCAGGGGGTCCCCACAGCTCAGGAGGTCTCCACAGCTCAGGGAGTTCCCACAGCCCAGGGGTCCCCACAGCTCAGGGGGTCCCCACAGCTCAGGAGGTCCCCACAGCCCAGGGGGTCCCCACAGCTCAGGGGGTCCCCACAGCCCAGGGGGTCCCCACAGCTCAGGAGGTCTCCACAGTCCAGGGGGTCCCCACAGCTCAGGAGGTCTCCACAGCCCAGGGGGTCCCCACAGCCCAGGGGGTCCCCACAGCCCAGGGGTCCCCACAGCCCAGGGAGTCCCTGGAATAGTTTTCTGTTTCTGAGTGGAAGGTGAGAGGCATCTGTGGAAAGGAAAAAAGCCTCTTCTGTGGCTATGGTTAGGAGAGTGTTCTCCCCTCCCCCCACTCTGCCCAGAAGCACTGTAGGTGAAGTTATGGGAGCATGTGATTCTGCCAAGATTGAGTGAGGTGTCACAAAAGGGAGCGGGTCACAGAGTATGCACTAAGATCCGTTTTCCACAAGGCCTGTGGACTTTCAGTTGTTTCTGCTAATCCTGCTGTTTGGGCATAGCATCACAGAAGCCCTCATACTCCAGAGGCTTCAGCAGTCACCCCTGAGCAGATCTTTGGAGAGTGAGTTAAAGTGAAGAAGTTCCTTATTACAGGGGTATTCTAAAATTTCCTCATAGCTTATTGAAAAATAAAATTTTAGAAAATAGAAAGTAACAGGTTAGCAGACAAGCTAGTAAAAAGAAAGAAGGTACATAAACTTTAGATCTGTGACTTTACTGATGGAGGTTGCCTTTTGCATTTTATGTCTAGGGTGAATAGCACTGACATCAATTTAAAGATTGCTAAACAAATTGTAAAGGCTCCAGATGGATGAATAGCTGCTGAGATAGGGTGACATTTGTCTGCATTATTAATAAGGAGTCAGGAAATGCTGCTTGGGAACACTCGCTTCCATCTGCAAGACTGTTTTTTTTTTTTTTTTTTTTTTTTTTTTGAGCCTTTATTGACTGTGATATTTTACAAGGTATTACTGATCTGTTTTGAACTTACTATAACCTTGAGCAAACATCCACCATCGTCAAAACACACGAAGTGAGAAGGAAGGAATACTGGAGTCATCTTGGTTACGTCTTTTTTTTTTTTTTTTTTTTTCTTTTTTGAACAGAAACAATTGTACTTCGTATTGATATTTGAGATGGAGATCTCAGAAACTTTTTTCTTGTCCCACTATTTAGCATCTTTCCTTTAAGTGAGAACAGTTACTACAACCCTCCACAAGCCCACAACTTTGCACCTCCTCTTTTCAGAGCTGTGAGGCTTTGTGGCACTTCCATGTGATGAAGGATATTACCTTCATCATGTGCTGGATGAGCCCCTGACACAGGGCTGGCACAGTGATATGCTTTTGCTCCAAAGCATGGCTGCAAAATAACTACCCTGCCTAAGTGCTTCCTCTTCTAGTTGTTTCAGTAGAGTGACTGAGTAATAGCAAGTGAATATTTTTAGTAATTTCAGAGGACAGAAATTCCAGCGATGAATATTCTCATCAAAACTGAGCTTTTCCTATTGGAGGCCCATCTAGCCCTGATACTGAGCATGCACGTCTCTCTGTAGGGTGTGAGGATTGCGAGACATTTGCTTTCGCAAGCACAGTTAATACCCGAGGTGACCAGTGGAATAAAACTGTGCTTGGCTCTCCCTCAGTCGTTTATTATGGGCACTGACATTTCCTTAACTTTGCATCAATTATTGACATGCTGGAGCTCTGCAATGGCTTTCTGCTCTGTGGGCCTCCGCTTGAGGTTTTCGTTATGGCTAGACTTTGGACAACTAGAGTATTTAAAAAGCAATATAGCATTTTAATATGGAGCTTTTTAAAAAAGTTTCAAGGTTTCAAGATCTTGTACTTTATCAACCTTTAAAGATTGTGGCTGGAATATGTGACAAGGGAGATGAGCCCATAGATTTAATGCAGCCTCACTTCCCCTAACTCAGAAATTTAACTTGGAGCAATGGGCCCCTGAATGTGTCATCACTGACTCTCTGTGGTTCATGGTCCCAAAAAAGTTTCCAGCTGACCTCTCTGCCATGGGGCTTTCTTTAGGGACACAAAGAGGGCCTGACAGAGTATGTTGATCTTCAACCTGTATGGTTTCTTGCAATTTTAGTCACTGGCATTGGTCACTGCTTCTTGTGGAACGGAAAGAGAAACAGAAGACAAACAGAACCTGGCGATTCTTATTTCTAACTTCAGTTCCATCAGCTTTGATTAGCTCCTCCCCTTGCCTTCTCCACTTGAGCTGCTCACAGATTCAACCCCTCAAAACACTGTTAAAAACTAAACCAAACTAAAACCTCTACCAAGACTAGCAGAGATGTCACATTTGGCCAGCTTATGGTTCTTAATACATTGTTCTTAACTATTAGGCTTGTGGGCACACCGCCCATAGTGGACTTCTCTCCACACTCTGCCCCTCTCCTGCCCAACATGAGACAGTATTTGTGTTAGTTACTAGGTACTCTCTAACATAGGATTTGAAGACTATGCTGAGATAGACTAGTGAAAAAACAAACAAGTCTTCACATCCCCTAAAGTTATATCAAACTAAATCTAACATGGAGGAGAAGCATGTTTTACAACTAAAGCCCAGCCCCTAAAATCAGCAAAGGGATCTTTTAGAGCTAATGTACATTTATGAGATAAGGAGATATGTTTTAATCCTGACTCCAGGTCTTTCTATATAATTTAGGCTCATCTTGAATTGGAGAGCATCTCTCCTCAGCCTCCTGAGGGTTGGAAGGATCCCTGCCCTCAGTGTGACTTAGTGGGAAGTTAATTTAACTGTAAGAGAAAAGAAATTAGATTAAAAAAAAAAGAAGAAGAAGAAAGGAAAGATTGCTTTGACAACAATGAATGCACAAGATAAAAGAACAAGGTAAACATTGACTTAACAATGGATGAAGGATAATATCATCATTACACTGAACTCACATAAAACAAATTAGAAAAAAGACATGATAATAGAAAATCAGAAGACAATGAACATTTCACCAAAAAAGATGATAAAAGCCTGTGAAGATGAAAACCATTTCATCCAAAGTGTTGCTGAGAGCAGGGGAGATGACGTCAGTCACTGTGGGCACTTTACTCTTTTCCTTTCTGTAAAAAAAGAAAAGAAAAAGGAAAAAAAGATTGTTCTCTAATATACAGCAACAAAAAGTGAGGGGTAGACACCTCTTTTGCTTAAAGTTAACCTTTAAAACTCACTGCTTTTTTTTAAAAAACATATTTTGTGAACTTGGTTTTAAAATGTTTTCCACTGGGTGTGGTAGCACATACATGGAGCCCCAGCCCTCAGGAGGTGGAAAGCAGAGAGGATCCAGAGTTCAAGGCTTCGAAGTAAGTTCCAGGCTAGCCTGGGCAAAATAGGGCAAACCTGTCTCAATGGAACAAAGCAAATACACACACACACACACACACACACACACACATATATGTATATATTTTCTTTGTAATAGTACTTTTAAATTAATAAAGGGATTATATTTCCTTCCTTCTGGAAAACAATACTATGATATTTTGTTTTATAATCTTTTAGATCCTCTCCCCTCCTCCTCCTCTCCCCACCACAAGCACCTGCTGAAGGAAAAGTGGAGACTCTAAGCACCAAACATGAGCTGACCCAGCTGCTGGCCTTGGGTCAAGTCCAGCCTGCCACCATATTGTTGTGAGGTTGGACAGACAAGAATCAATTTGATATTGTTTAATAACGGAAAAAGTCGAAAAAATATTTTATAACATGAAAATTACATAGCTATAATTTTCAGTGTACACAATTCAGGTTTTACTGAAGTCAGACTATGTCCATTTGTTTTTGTATGGTTTGTGGCTACTCTTGCCCTACCACAGTAGTGTTGAGACTCTCAGGTCTATCTGGCCACACTCTGCTGTGTTTCACTTAGTAATGACATCAGTCCTCCCTGCCTTTCCCCACATCCTCATCTGTTTCATAAAAGTACACATATGATTTGGACTGAAGGTTATGAATAAAAATTTCATCTTTAAAGATGTTGATATGGACGGTTTTAAAATGCTGACTTCATAAGTCAAAATAAAAGGATTTTTAAATGGCTTTAGAACTCAGATATCCCATGTAAAGCTGGAGTGTCAGTAGGAAACAAAGTTTAATTTGTATTAATTTTTGTTTTAGAGATGTCAAGACATGTGAGCAAAAGTCATACAGTGAATGAGTTTGTGAAATTTGAATATGGGTATGAAATAAATAATCTTCTCAAGCATTTATCTTTTATCAAATGAAAAATAATCTTAACAGTAAAAATTGATTAGAAGTATAATTAATTTTCATATGACTTATTCTTATAAAGTAATCCTGTAGTAAACTATTCTAGTAAAGTAATCCTGTAGTAAATCTAGACAAGGCCGCCCACTCTCTCCCTACCTATTCAATATAGTACTGGAAGTCCTAGCTAGAGCAATTAGACAACAAAAAAAAAGTCAAGGGGATACAAATAGGAAAGGAAGAAGTCAAAATATCACTATTTGCAGATGATATGATAGTATACTTAAGTGACCTCAAAACTTCCACCAGAGAACTCCTAAACCTGATAAACAACTTCAGCAAAGTGGCTGGTTATAAAATCAACTCAAACAAATCAGTAGCCTTCCTTTACTCGAAAGATAAACAGGCTGAGAAAGAAATTAGGGAAATGACACCCTTCACAATAGTCACAAATAATATAAAATACCTTGGTGTGAATCTAACCAAGCAAGTAAAAGATCTGTATGACAAGAACTGAAAGTCTCTGAAGAAAGAAATCAAAGAAGATCTCAGAAGATGGAAAGATCTTCCATGTTCATGGATTGGCAGGATTAATATAGTAAAAATGGCCATCTTGTCAAAAGCAATCTACAGATTCAACCCAATCCCCATTAAAATCCCAACTCAATTCTTCAAAGAGTTAGAAAGAGAAATCTCAAATTCATTTGGAATAACAAGAAACCCAGGATAGCAAAAACTATTCTCAACAATAAAAGAACTTCTGGAGGAATCAGCATCCCTGATCTCAAGCTGTACTACAGAGCAATGTTGAAAAAAAACTGCATGGTATTGGTACAGAAATAGGCAGGAAGATCAATAGAATAGAACTGAAGACCAAGAAATGAACCCACACACCTATGACCACTTTGAAAAAGGAGCTAAAACTGTCCAGTGGAAAAAGGACAGGATTTTCAACAAATGGTGCTGGTTCAACTGGAGGACAACATGTAGAAGAATGCAAATCGATCCATTTTTATCTCCTTGTACAAAGCTCAAGTCCAAGTGGATAAAAGACCTCCACATAAAACCAGATACACTGAACCTAATAGAAGAGAAAATAGGGAAAAGCCTTGATTACATGGGCACAGGGGAAAAGTTCCTGAACAGAACACCAATGGCTTATGCTCTAAGATCAAGAGTTGACAAATGGGACCTCATAAAATTGCAAAGTTTCTGTAAGGCAAAGGACACTGTCAATAGGACAAAACAGTAAACAACAGATTGGGAAAAGATCTTTACCAATTGCACATCCGATAGAGGGCTAATATCCAATATATACAAAGAACTCAAGAAATTAGACTCCAGATAACCAAACAACCTTATTAAAAATGGGGTACAGAGCTAAACGAAGAATTCTCAACTGAGGAAACTCGAATGGCCAAGAAGCACCTAAAGAAATGCTCAGCATTCTTAGTCATCAGGGAAATGCGAATCAAAACAACCCTGAGATTCCACCTCACACCAGTCAGAATGGCTAAGATCAAAAACTCAGGTGATAGTAGATGCTGGCGAGGATGTGGAGAAAGAGGAACACTCCTCCATTTTTGGTGGGATTGCAAGATGGTACAACCACTCTGGAAGTCAGTCTGGAGGTTCCTCAGAAACTTGAGCATAGCATTACCTGAGAACTCAGCTATACCACTCCTGGGCATATACCCAGAAGATACTCCAACATATAACAAGGACATATGCTCCACTATGTTCATAGCAGCCTCATTTATAATAGCCAGAAGCTGGAAAGAACCCAGATGTCCTTCAACAGAGGAATGGATACAGAAAATGTGGTACATTTATACAATGGAGTATTACTCAGCTATTAAAAACAATGAATTTGAGAAATTCTTAGGTAAATGGATAGAACTAGAAAATATCATCCTGAGTGAGGTAACCCAATCACAAAAGAACACACATGGTATTCACTCACTGATAATTGGATATTTGCCCAGAAGCTTGAAATACCCAAAATTCGACTCACAGACCACATGAAGCTCATGAAGAAGGAAGACCAAGTGGGGATGCTTTGGTCCTTCTTAGAAGGAGTAACAAAATACTCAAGAGAGCAAATATGGAGACAAAGTGTGGGACAGAAACTGAAGGAGGGGTTGTCTGGGGACTGTTCCACCTGGGTATCCATTCCATGTGCAGTCATCAAAGGTAGACACTGATGTGGATGTCAGGAAGTGCATGCTGACAGGAGCCTGATATAGCTGTGTCCTTAGAGGTCTGCCAGAGTCTGACATATTCAGAGGTGGATGCTCACAGCTAACCATTGAACTGATCATGGGTTCCAATGGAGGAGTTAGAGAGAAGAAGCTGAAAGGATTTGTGGCCCCATGGGGAGAGCAACAATATCAACCAACCAGATCTTCCAGAGTCTAAACCACCAGCCTGGGAGCACACAGGGAGGGACCTATGGCTCCAGCTGTATATGTAGGGGAGGATGGCCTTGTCGGTCATAGGTGGGAGAGGAGGTCCTTGGTCCTTTGAAGGCTGGATGCTGAATGTGGGGGAATTCGAGGGTAGGGAGGTAGGAGTTGGGGGGTGAGTGGGGGCACATCCTCATGGAAGCAGGAGGAGGGGGGATGGGATAGGGGGTTTCTGGGTGGTGGAGGAGGGGAATGGGATAAGGGGATAACATCTGAAATGTAAATAAAATGTCCAATAAAATAGATAAAAAATAAAATAAAAAATAATCTTTTCAAGCTTTTATCTCATCAAATTAAAAAATAATCTTAGCAGTAAAATTTGATTAGAAGTATAATTAATTTGCATATGACTTATTCTTGTAAAGTTATCCTGTAGTAAATTGTTGATGTGCTCCAAAACACACCTGGTGCTGGTTCATAAGAACAAAACCTGAGTACATATGTATATATACACATACATACATACATACATACATACATACATATGCATATATATGTGTATATATAAAATATACACTAAACTATTTTGGACTCAACAAAGACTAAGTATATAGTTTTCAAATACTTTAGTTATATTATAATCAAAAGTTCTATTTTTTCAGAAAATTATTAATATTATACAAGTTGCCCAAGAAAGTATCATAAAAAAACTCATTAAAATTGTTATTACAATAAGTAATATGTGTTCTGAACAAGTTATTACAATAGTGAATTTCCAAAATTTTTTTTGATTGAAAGAGTAATACATATCCATAAGAAATAAAAAAAATTAAAAATAAAGATTCTAGCTCAACATGAAACCTTAACCTTAGCTGGTCCACTCCCTGAGCTGTTCCTGCCAACTTACCCCTTTCCAGAGAAGTCTAAATAGCAGAAGATACCCTGGTATTCAGGACATCTAAATATCCCGATCTGTGAAGCTCAGACTCCTTACAGGAAATGCTCTAAAATGGGTGTTCCTATCTATTCCTGAAACTAGAGAGGAAAATAACTTATAAC
Organism: Mastomys natalensis; assembly: GCA_021653895.1. Taxonomy (NCBI): domain Eukaryota; kingdom Metazoa; phylum Chordata; class Mammalia; order Rodentia; family Muridae; genus Mastomys; species Mastomys natalensis. The sequence goes on from JAJTUV010000271.1 coordinate 350,659, forward strand.
AATTTCATTTCTCGGGAATAGCAAACACAGGCTCGAGCATGCAAGCACAGGCTGTAGAATGGCAAGCAGAGGTTCGAGCACAGCAAGCACTAGCATGAGCACGCCAAGCACAGACCCGAGCAATGCAAGCAGAGGCCGGAGCATGGTAAGAACAGGCCGGAGCATGGCAAGCACAGGCTGTAGCATGGCAAACAGTCCTGACCATGGCAAAAAAGGTCTGTTTCCTTTTTTGGCCACTTCCTCTCCTGACCACCAAGGAACAATACCTGAGAAGACTCCCAGTGAGGATCCAGTACTGATGGAGTATCAGAAGCCAGAGGCCTCGTACCAGACCAATGACTCATTGCAGTGCATTTGCAAGCAAAGAAGTGTGGACAAAAGGGTAAACACAGAGTGGGACACAGAGTGACACACTGCAGCTTCCACGACGAGATTTTTTTTTCTTCTGTTGAGAGGACGATTACAAGGGTGGCGGGCCTGTACAACGGGAGGGAGAGATGAGTGGGATTGGGGCGCATGATGTGACATTCACAATGAACCAATAAAGAGATGGCTAGAGAGAAAAAAAAAAAAACAATTTCATTTCTCAAGACAACTTACCTCTATTAGCCACCTGGACTGTCTGCTGTCACAATTCTCCATAGAGTCTAGCATGTATGACAACTAGTTTTCTAAAATACAATCTTACTCTATAATAATGTTTTGAGATATTTTCCTGAAAAAAAAAAGTTTCTTTGATGATACTCAAAGTCTACTTTATTATTTTTAGTAACTGATGAGTATTTGAGTATTCATTATATGAATATACCATCATTTCTTTCTGTTACAAACATTTGGATTACAATTAATTTTAAAGTGCTTTAAATGCTAAACAGTCTCATTGACAAATAAGTATTTTATAAAACACCAAGTGATGTCAAGAGGGGAAAAGTACAGAAAAGGGAAAGGAAAAAACTAAAGCAAGCCAGTATATTCTGTGGAGGCAATGAGAGGCCTCAGTGCTTTGGAGAGTTTGTAGATAGCAAACTGCAGACAGCTTGGTGTGGCTGGTGCAATGACAGCACAATTGTATGTCACTGAAGCAAGAATGTGCAATTGCCAACAGACACTGTTTTTAGGCCCTGGGAGAGTCCCAGGTTTAGAGAAGTACCCTGGGGCTTTCTTGGGACCTGATGAATCACATGAGTACCCTCAGGGCCACTGCTCGTTACAGTCATCAGTCTGGGGTACTCTGGGGGCAGCCACTGTAACATCTTTAAGTCCTCAAACTTGCAGAAAGAATTGTGTGGCAAAGGCTCCAGACTTCAGTATCAATAGGCTTCCAGACAGGACTGGGGCAGGGTTCATGTGATCTTCCTGTGTTCTCTTCTCTTTCCTTCATCTCTCATTGTCTCCTAGTTTTCCAGACATGATTAGGGCAAAATTAGTGTGAATGTTTACACTCAACATTCTCACGAGATCGCTTGGGGTTTGTTTCTAGAGAACTCCTTCCTATAAGCATTGGTAGGAAATAGCCTGGGTATTATCACAAGAAACCCCTTCCACACAGCAAATACCTTTCTGCCCTACTAGGATCATGGGAGTACAGAGTCACTGTTGCTTCTTTATTCAATATATGCACTTTAGAAGAGAAACTCTACCTCAGGAGCTTCTCAATTTCTCACATTTAGGAAATATTAACAGAAATGGCCAAGGCACTACACATCAGCTGACAGTGTTTCTTAGTTGCCTTGGAGTGTTTCTGTGCTTTAAACCCTGAATTGTAAGCATGTTCACACATAGAGACACCTTCTGCAGTTGACATATGCATTTATGCAACTAATACAAGAAACCAGCTACACTGAGCAGAGTCGGATGTGAGCGGAAAGTACTGTAACAGTGGGCAGGCAAACACTGCATCTGCTTTCTATAGTCCTCTGGTCCTGTGCTTTCGGGAATTTCTGTTTTTCACCAAATTAAAAAAAAATATTTTGCTTCCGTAGTCCTTTTGAAACAAACCTATGCGCCCTCATCTGTAAAAGAAATGTATGTATGGGTTTGTATGTTGTTAGTACTGCTAACTTCCCAGGTGCCAGGGTAAAGACTCTGAAAGAAGGGGTGTGCTCCTGCCCTCACTGTGGGGACCTGGCCACCTCTGCTTCCATCTTTATCGCTTGTGAGGATAGCCGAGCTTCTCATTTTCTTTTCTGGAAAATGAGGAATTTGAGTTAGATGATTTCTAAGTGACCCTTTGACTTGATTTCTTGTTTGTTCTTTCTTGCCATCTCCTTAGCATGTTCTCTGAAGGTATTCGGTGTGTGTTACTTCATGTTGTGAGAAAACACTATAAAAGAGTAAGTCTGGGATGCCATTAGTCCAAGGTGAAAACTGTTTACATTAAATACATATTGTATTTAAATACACCTAACACTTAAAAGAATACTTGTGTGGCTTGCATTTCAATAAATAAACGTTATGTGTGTTTCTAGATGTGTAAGCTCTTGAACGGAACAAGCACACACACACATTTCCATTTTTCTTTGTCTTATTTCCCTACATCCTTGCAAACTCATTGAGTCCACAGTGGCCTGGGTTCCACAGACGGATTCATGGACTCTGTCTCTTCCAACCCAGAAACCCATGTTCTAGTTGGACAAGGTAACATAGCTAAGGACACATGAGATAACTCCATTGCCAGTTATTCCAACTACATAGAAGGCACTCTGGCCACAGTCCTTAGCATAAAGGCTCTAGACATCCCTGTGGATGGCCAGGCAGGTTCTTGGGTCTCCCTTAGATTTAAAAAACAAACAAACAAAAAAAGCCACCAAGATTATAGGACCACAGTTCTATGGAAACAAAGGTGAGTCTGTTTTCCTGTTCATAATTTAAGTATTTGGGAAACATTTGTGATAGTTATAAAGAATAGTATATACTCATCTGATTGTTGTTATAAAAACAGAACCATAATAGTTGGCAAGGATCAGGGGTCATAGACAACCTCAGGGTCTACCTGTGGTAGAATAAGCTGGTGCAACATGTCAGAAAGCAATTTTGAGCAGGGTTTGGTGACAGACATCTGTAATTCCTGATGTTCTGGAGGTCAAAGGGGAGGACTACAAATTTGAGTCAAACCAGGAAAATATATCAAGTTTCTCTTCCAATCCACCCTACAAAGAAAAAAATGGGACTTTTCTAATATAATTGAAGGTATACTATTTATAGTATATAGTATATAGAGAAATTCTCACATGTAGGCCAAAGATATATATAAGCAGATAAGAAATTGTGTTTAATTTATACTGCCAGCTGTCACACAACATAACACAACTGAACAATTAGTCTCACAGATATAATCTGCCACACCCAAAAGTCCGCATGCAGTAGAATTCCATTCTTACAGAGTTGAGAACTAGGCAAAGTGGACCGTAGAGATCTGAGTGGTCTCCAGTTCATTTGCTATGAATAGTGGTGACTAGGATGTGGGTTCGAGGGCTTGGAGATCCAGTCATGCCCTATTTCTTCATGTTAGTAGCAGTTACACTGAAGAACTCATTTGGTGAAGATCCTGAGCTATGAGTTCACTACAGAGTACACGGTTTTGAAAAGTGTCCAGATGCTATGTGTGGACATAGGTTAACTCTGCGTTTTCGTACAAGTGTAAATTCACTGGGAAATAACAAAACCTCTGCTGTCTTTGAGTATCTGGTACTTGTATTCCCAGCACATACTTGAGCAATGAGATTCAAGTGAAGATGACTCTATCACCCGTTAACTTTACAGTCTTTAGACTTGGTTCTGGTCAAATGAGAGCCACTAAAATGGCTTATTGTGAGGATTATACAAGATATACTCATGAACATATTTTGCAGACAGGAAGGAGCTACAAATCCAATTTTTAATGATCCAACAAATGTTCAGTGGGATGATATTCATGTCTTATGAAATCTAATGTTAAGCTGAAGCTGAGGCCTTTAATAACATGTATCAAAGGATGGAGTGAGCTTGAATGAAATCTGAAATATAAATTCTTTATATTTTTCTGTGTGTAGATTGAGGAAAGGTTAATATTAGTTAATTTTGTGACTGTTTCTTTGGTCAAGCATATGTAGTGCTGTGAGATATTTTTTAAAGATGTGACTAACATTGAAATCAGTAGGTTGGCAGTAGATCAGATTGTTCCTTGTATGTGAATGGGCATCTTCAACTTGATGGGCATCTTAACGGAAAAGCATGGGATGCTTAAACAGGAAGACATCTTTAGACTCAAGACTGCAGTATCTGCTCTCCTCAAACCTACAGATTGCCAGCCTACCCCGAAGAGCTCGTATAAACATGGTCCTGAGCTGTGGGACGTGCACAAGCTGCAGGCTCAGCTCAGGCCCTGATGTTGCTGCTTGCTGTGCGGGAGACAATCTTAACTGATATCTTTGCCTTTGAGTGAAAAAAGACATTGTGTCCTATCTCTAAAGGTCATTTGTTTGTTTGTTTTTTCAGTTCTCACCATCTGATCATTTTCAGTAGAATCACTGAATGTCCTTAAAAAGCCATCAATGTAAGCAGATATATGAGAATCCCTGAAATTGTATTGTAAGTGATACACAGTAGATCCTTGGAACAACTGATACAGCACTGCAGCCCCATATAAGTTTAGTACATTAGCATTTCTGTCATAATTCCCAAAATTATCTCCAAAAGACACAGGGTTGGTCAGTTCCTAGTGAGACTGACTTGCTGTCAACTCTCCCTTGATCTCTCTACTCTGAGCCCCACACACATTATAGGCTGAGCTGATGCTGATGCTGCCAGAAGTCGCCAATTTAGGGTTTACCATGCTATCTGTAGACTGTGTAAATGCAAGGTATGATGGGATGCACATTGATGAAATTAATACTGCTAGTTGTTTGATATGTTTGGGAAGAAGTGATTAATGGGAAGGAATCAAAGGTTATGCCCCACGACTAACAAAAGGGTTATTTGAGTAAAATAGCTTTAAGTGTGTGTGTGTGTGTGTGTGTGTGTGTGTGTGAGAGAGAGAGAGGGGGGAGGGAGCCAGGGCACAGGGCCTGTACATGTGTAACTCAGAGGACAACTTGCAGGAGTCGTTTTTTTTTTTTTTTTTTTCATTATGGGATCTTAAGGATTGAACTCAGTTCCTCAGACTTGGAAGCTATTGTGGCAGCATGAATTTATTAATAAAATTGGTTTCAGTGAGAAACATGATTTCTGTATTATTGTTTTACAGTATGTACAACACAATATTTATAATTTATTTAAAAATATTTAAACCCGGGACTAACGAGTGAGTAAACATGGCCATCCCCGCGCCTGATAACCCGAGTTTGGCCTCCAAGACGCACATGTGGCAAGACTGAACCTAGTTTTCCTTCGTTTCTGATCTCCACGTGCACACCCAGGCACACAAATAAATAAGCACAATTAAAAACATAGAAAACCAAGCCTACTTTCTTAATAGAATTGTCTAGCAATGCAGACATTTGTAATTGTTGGGGTGATGGCAACTAGAAGAGACCCTAGAGTGACGGGAGAGATGGCGTAGAGCAACCCAAAGGCTTGTCTTGGGGTGGAGCTACAGATAGATCACCTAGCAACCACTGTTCTGATTACGTCAGGTACACACAGCACACTTAAAGAAGACTCCAGCACAAACAGCAAGCCTGACAGAGAAGACAAAGAACCACTGTTATTATGTTCTTTCTATTTAGAGATGCCACAAGCTTAAGAGCATACACACATTTCTTTGGAAGATTCCAAAATTAGGATGTGTATTGATTTCCACTAGGCATGTGCTCAAGTGCTAAGCTGCAAAGTTACGATATCTAAATACAAGCAATTTCTAAAGAATCATGTTTATAAAGCTTTGAATTGTGTACAGTTCTTGATCAGGCTTTGCGATCCAGGATGTATCAGAAATATTGTTAGCCAGTTCTTTATTGTTGCTTTCATTTTATTTATAAACTTTAGTTGTAACTTTAGACATTTATGTATGATGCATGTGTGCCCGTGTGCGCATTCGTGGGTGTGAAGTACACTCATGCATATTTGTGTAGAGGCCAGAGGTTGACATTGGGTGTCTTCCTCCATCGCATGCATTTTAGGAAGGATGGCCTTTTCAGATTTAATTTTCTTTGTTATGATTGTGTGAGAGAGCAGGAGTGCAGATGGAGGTCCGAACACTTCCGGGGACTGGTTCTCTGCTTCCGCTCTGGGTCCTGGGGATTGAACTCAGGTTGTAGTTTCACACAGCAATTGCATTTATGAGCCACCTTGCCATCCCAAATAATTAATTCTCTTTTGAGTTTAGCGTTTGAGTCAGTCCTCTGTTTCTCCTGTGGGTTCCAGGGATCGAGCTCTGTCAGGCTCACATGACTTGTCACTTTGATTTTCTGAGCCACCTTGCCAACTATCACTTAAGAGAGAAAGAAAGAAAATCTAGAAACAATGTATATCTTTACCAATAACATTATTCATAGAAACTGTGACTCACTTGACTTTAAATAATCTTAATAAGTTAAGTTTTGATGGAAGCCATTTAGTACAGGAAGTAGAAAGAGGAAAGTTATCAATGTTTTGACTTTCTTATGCTCTGGAAAATGTTCAAGTAATTAACATTTATCTTGGCAATCTTGCAATTTCCCCTTCTACTCTTTTCTCTTGTGTCTTGGCTTCTCTTTCCGTTGGGTCCTAAAATTCTAAAGCTATTTCAATTATTATGGTATCTGTGCTCCATACAGTTCGGATTATCTCTCCTGAACTCTTCATCCCTGGAGACTCTGACACAGCTCTGGCATGTTTGCCTTGCTTGGTTCTGTTGACAGCACTACAGTCTCTATAACTGGGCAGAGACTAAGAAGCCTGTCTCAGTGTCTGAAGCCAGTGGATGCAGGGAGCATCTTTTACAATGGTTAGAGCACATTTGTTCTCTGTTCGGCAGTAGCAAATTGCTGGCGTTTTTTAGGGGAAAAGGATCCCACTCCTACACTAGCAAGACAGATCATCCATAGTTAAAAATAAGAAAACACATGGAACACGTTAGTGTTGTTCATTAACTCTATGATGGATGTGCTGCGTGTGGAGGTGAGAGCACAGCTTTAGGGAGGTAGTTCCTTCCTCCTGTCAACAGTGATTTACAGGTATCTGACTCCAGTCATCGGGCTGGCAGCAAGCACCTGTACCCACTGAGCCATCTTGATGATTCCATTAATGTGCTATGTTTATTTTTCCCCCCAGACAGTACTGAACTTGTTAGTGTTTGGTATGTTGTATAACTATCAGAAGACTTTCCTAGCTCTGTTCATTTTCTGCTTACAGGCCATGTTTATAATGAGGGCGAGGTACAATTGCTCTCACTTGAAAAACAGTAAAACTGAGGCACAAGGAGTTAATTGTAGGGTTGTAACAGAACCCAAGACGATGACCCTGAACCGAGCATTCTATCTTGCAGATCACAGGCAAGATCTACCACCCCCTGTAGCTAGTAAATTATTACTATAGCAGCCAGGCAGACTTTGAAACCATTCCAGGAACTCATCCTGGGGTTTTGAAGTTCCATTTAAAAAAAAAAATCAGAGCAGCTGTTCATCCTTGAAAGGAGTGGAGAGTTTTATACGCGAAGATTAATGCATCCAGACAGTAGTGTTTAACTAAGAGCAGATTTACTTCCCAACTTGACCTCTTAACTCTTGCTTGATGAAAGTATGTTGAGCCAATTGTGGTTGTCAGGAAAGGTAGCAAATATTGCTGGGATTGATAGGCAGTAGCCAGGGGTTCTGCTAAACATCCTACAAAGCACAGGACATGGGACTCATGAAGGGCATAGTACTGGCACTAAGAAGTCAGTTTCAGCTCAGTGTGATGGTGCACACCTTTGATCCCAGTACTTGGGAAGCAGAGGCAGGAGAATCTCTGAGATCCAGGCCAGTTTGAGCTCCAGGACAGCCAGGGCTACAAAGACAGAAACCCTGTCTCGAGAAACAAAAGTCTCCTCAGCCCCAGCCCCGCCCCGGCCCCGGCCCCGGCCCGGCCCCGGCCCGGCCCCGGCCCCGGCCCCGGCCCCGGCCCCGGCCCCGGCCCGCCCCGGCCCGGCCCGGCCCGGCCCGGCCCCGGCCCCGGCCCCGGCCCCGGCCCAGCCCAGCCCCAGCCCCAGTCCCAGCCTTCGGTCTGCTTCGTGTAACAGTGACTAGTGCACTCCCCTGCTTGACACATGTATAATTTCTGCCTTATCTTGGGCCAGAGCCACAGTGAGAGAGCTAGAATCTTACCCTAGGTTTTCCAATTTATTCATATTTTTATAATACTATTTTTAAAATAGGTTCAGAAACCATTAGAAATTATTTTTTGAATAAGCACATTTTATGAGTTGATTAAATTACTTTTGGAAGAAGGCACTAAACTCAAATATATATATCACATGGGGTTGAGTTATACAGTACATGGTCAACATACAGATTATTTCAAATGCTGAATTAGTAATGGCTAAATCAATTTTTAAATAACTTTTATCTCAATTTCAACTATCAATATTCTCCTAAATATTACAAAATGATAATTTCATAGGACCAACTTAATACAGTGCTAAAATACAGAAAATATTAATGAAGCCTTATAGGGTAGGTTAAAAATAAAAGTATTAAAAAGTATTATACACTAAGAAAAAATAAGAATCCTTAGCCCTACACTCTAGTATTCTTCTAAAAATCATCCAAGCACCTATAAGCAACCATCTGTAATATGTGTGCGTGTGTGTGTGTGTGCATGTGTGTGTGTATGTGTGTGTGTGTGTGTGTGTGTACATCCTATTGTATATATTTTCTTTAGTGAATTCCAGCTTCTTAAACCCTGGGCTGCTCCCCACAGGAGGTCATGTAACTGACTGTAGAAGTTGATGAAAACTTGGCAGCTGGAAAAAGGTTTCTGAAGGCACACCAAAAATGAACCCCAAAGGCCTTCAGACTTATATCTCCCAGCCTCACAGAAGCTGTGGCTCTAAATGGGTGACACGTTCGCTTTGCAGAGTGCATGCAACATGGATGAAACACCAGTGAGTACTGTCTGCTGAAACACCAGCTCGGTACTGAGACTGTTCCGTAAGGAACTGCAATGTTTTTAGTGTATACACGATGATTTCTGCCCTTATAGCATCTTACAGCCTAATTATGGAAAAGAAAAACTTTTCATATTCACCTATTCCCATTATTTAGCAGGTAAGCATCCAGTTAGTCCATCTTTGAATTATAGTGTTGGAATGTTTAATTTTTAATTAATTAATTATTTTATTTATTTACAGCCCAAATGCTGGCCCCGCTCACGGAGTTCTTTCCCTCAACCCCCTCCCAGAATGTTCGATTTTAAAAGCTGCTTCTTTGAGTTGCTGACAAGTTTCTTTAAAAAAGAAAAAATTGTGCAATGAGTTTTATCTTGGGATTAGGATGGGATTTCCAGTTTTTGAAATAGCCCTAAACATACTTCTGTATATTTATATGAAATGGCATTCTTACCCTTAATGACTATAAAATCAAAATATTGGCCAGTGCTGAAAACTGTGATCTGCATTAACAAATACTCAGCAAAATTTTGTCTTTATGTAAAAATAAACAAGTATATCCACCTTGTTAGTATGCAGATTTTGATTTCATCTTTACTAAATGGTAAATTAAATTTCATTAAAATAAATTTATGGTTTAGTGTCGCGTCTGCCTTGACCAGCAATTAAGACATGACACGGTCAGATCTTTCTCAGTCAGCTTTATTGCAGGAACGAATCTTGACTTATGGACGGGGACCGGTCGGGGACCCCCAGCAGCAGAAATGCTTATATATCTTCCCAAGGCAGGCTGGGTGTTCTCTCAGGATAGGTTAAGCTGCCAATACCTCATTTGCATAAGCCCGCTCGGGGAGGGGCACGAGGCTGACAGAGGACTTATTTACCAGTTTAGCTGAGCTGGCCACGCTGGAAGCCAGCTGCCTACATCGTCAGGTGCTAGTCATAGGACTTTGCAACCGTCCCAGGTGCTATCTTAAACACGGCTGCCTACAGTTTAGTATCTGTAAATGCTACATTTATATACCTACTTGATATGTCTGTACACCTGCACTGACATAGAAGTTTCTTGGAAAAAGTTTAAGAAACCCTGTCTTAAAAAAATCACACAGGCACGTGCATGCGTACACACACACACACACACACACACACACACACACACACTAGCATCACTGAGCGGTTCCGCAGATGCTGTTTTGGACTAACGATTCCCACCTGCTGTATGGACAATTCACACAAAGTTACCCACTGACAAGTCCCCAGACAATTTATGTCCAGTTACACTGTCAAAGAGTAGCCACCCTTGCGGTTGATTCTCTGTTAAGAACCCTTTGCAGCCTCATGAGCCCATGAGCCTCCGTTCTCTCTGTGAGGGAGTGAATGTGCACAGGCCTGTGTTCCCAGCGGCTCCTGCAGAGGATCATCATCAATCTGATTCAAGGTGGAATGGTCGTGCACAGCCTAGAGGAAACACCTATACAGCAACAAGCGGTAGTAATTACACAGTATGAAAATTACGTTTTGCTTTGATTTTTGATTTCTTATAGAACATGTTTTAACAGGACATTCTGATGCTATCACTTTTGTAAACACAAACACGGCTTTGTTTATTTGTTGTGTGAAGCCATCGTCATTGATATACTAATAGCAGTGTTATTAAATGCATAGCCAGTAAGAAATGGGCACTCATAAAATACCCAAATAATTACACACAGTTGGCTTTTTCCTTAAGCAAAATTTACCGTGGAGGGGTTAGGCTGTCGTTATTGTGTTACATCTCTGAGAGGAAAGGTATCCTGGCAGGTGAGAGCCAAAGAATACCATAAAGTCACACTTTACAACAAATGTACACAGATTTATTAGGAAGGAAGAAACCAGGGAGGCGGTTGCCTCTGCTTGGGTGAGAAGCAGCAGAGAACTGAGCAGAAGACATCGTTTAGACAGACAGGGTTCCTTGTGCAGAGCTTTTCAGGGTGGAGAGTTCCAGGGTGGGGATTGATGGGATTTGAAGTCCTGAACTTGAGTTTTTTACTCTGTAGGGCGGGGCTGGGCCTTAGGGCAGTGGAGTCTGGCGGAGGGGCTGGCCACTAGATTACAGCTATGGTTTTATCATTGCTCAAATATTCTGTCCCATTATGGTAATGGTAATGGTAATGGTGTAATCTTGCCCCAAATGTTTGATTTGAGTCTAATAAGGCCCTTTCAGTAAGGACCATTTTTTTCGTTTTTCGAGACAGGGTTTCTCTGTGTAGCCCTGGCTGTCCTGGAACTCACTCTGTAGACCAGGCTGGCCTCGAACTCAGAAATCCTCCTGCCTCTGCCTCCCAAGTGCTGGGATTAAAGGCGTGTGCCACCACTACCCGGCCAAATGTCCAGCTTTTTTGTTAACTACAAAAACATGTAAACACATGGCGCCTAGAAGAAATGGACAAACTGAAAAGGCTGGGACATTCTACACAGGAGTGCCTATATTTCTTAACAGCAATAAAAGAACTATATTGTTATATACTCCTAATTTATCTTTTTAATTTTTATTTTGTTTTTGAGAATTTCATAGAAGAGTCCTGAACCTGCACCATTATTTTCACACCTCCCTAAACACAATAAGATGTAGCACATGGCCCTCAGCTGGATCCTAGTTTCAACAAAGCTGCTGCTGTAAAGGGCTCACGAGCAATGAGAGGGATTTAGTGTGTGGGGAGTACATAGCACACGATTGTGGAGTTATTATCAACTGTAATACTCTTTTGGCTAGGACTTAGTTTTTAAATATACACATTAGGATTTAGGAGAAAAATGTTATACTGACGTATTTAATTGAACATTTCTAGCTTAGGGAATGTGCTTCTGAAGAAAGTAGCAGACTTGGGGGCCCAAGAGAAAGTGTTAACACACTGCATGCTGGGCTCCCAGCATGAGAGCCAGTACTGTGAGTATTCTGTCCCACCCTGCAGCTGGTTGTAATGCAGAGCCTAGTATGGAGTAGGGACTCCAGTACATTTGTTAAAAGACTGAAAATGCAAAAGAAAGGCAAAAATTACATACGCTGAGAGTCCAGCAAGCATTAACGCATGAGATCTCTATACCTAAAAGCAAGTGCACCTGGCACATTGTGACCATGTGACGATGAGGGCTAAAAAGCTAGGAAGGATCTTTAGGTAGTGTGTGGCACAGTGGCTAATGTACTGGAAGCAATCGCCAAGGAGTAGAGTTAAAGAGCTGTAAATGCTGGGTGGGTGTGGCGTCTGACCTGTAATTCCAGCTCCCAGAAAGCAGACCCTACAGCACACTGGCCAGCTAGACCATCCTCGCTGGTGCTTCCTTTGAGAGACCCTGCCTTAATGAATAAAGTGCAGAGAATTTAAAGGAGACCCAAAGGTCAAATTTGTGCCTTCAAGCACATGTACACACATGTGCACCTACACACATGCAGACATACACGCGCGCGCGCGCGCGCGCACACACACACACACACACACACGCATGCATGAGAAAAGGAAAAGCTATGAAATCGCAAAGGGTAAAATGGAAAGGAGAAATCATTGAAATTGTAAAATAACTGTCAAAATGATGTTCTTCATTTAACTGCTCCATAGTCACTCCAAGTCCTCGCGGTATTGAGACGGTTTGCTGCGGTAAAAGAAAAATAATCAAATATTAAAAACTAAATTCTGGGTGTTTTTCAAGAGGTTTTTAGAAATACAGATAACTCCTTTTTCTCCCCTCTGCACCTTCTGCTTTTCTCCTTATACTGTTTAATAAGAGAGTAAGACACACGTTTGCTGCCTTGCTGGCAAAATGCATCCAAGTAGCTAAATACATCCAAGTACAATTTTTCTCTTTCACCTTTAACCAAAAGAATTAGTTAAATTTCATATATATATTTTTTTTTCATATATATATATATATATATATATGAAATATAATATGTCTATATATGATTGAATTTTAATTATAATAGTTAACATCAACACAAAGAAAACCTGTGTTGAAGGCATGCTTCGGTTGGCAGAGTGCTCACCCAGTGTGCATGGAGCTCTAGGCTCAAGCTGCAGTTCTGCAGAAGTGTGGTATACATGTTCGTAATGGCAGCCTTCAGAGATTCAAAATCATCTTTGGCTACACGGCAACTTAGAGGCACAGCTTAAGCTACATAGGACTCTTTCAAACACACGCGCGCGCGCACGCGCACACACACACACACACACACACACACACGTTTCTTAAGAAAATTTAGAAGAACTCCAAGGTCACCTTTCTTTCTTCCATTTACATTCACAATGAACTATAGCAACAAAATTTCATTTATTCTTGAAATGAGATGTTACTATGGGATGGGCTCTTTAAGTGAAAGGCCCATGAATACAGATTAGTGGTAGATTGCCTGCCTAGTAGGCTTTAGGATCTGAGTTTTAACCCCAGCACTGAAAAGACAGACTTATAAAACATTTTTTAAAAAAACATACATGTGCCAGGCGGTGGTGGCACATGCCTTTAATTCCAGCATTTGAGAGGCAGAGGCAGGTGGATTTCTATGAGTTTAAGATCATGGTTTACAGATTAAGTTTCAGGACAATCAGGGCTACACAGAAAAACCCTGTCTCAAACAAAACAAAACAAAGAACAACAACAACAACAAAAAAAAAAAACCCAAAAAACAAAACAACCAATCAACTAACAAAAAAAATAAATAAATAAATAAAACATACAGTCATACAAATGCCAAAGGACAACCTATAGGTGTTAGCTCTCCCTTTCCACCGTGCGGTTTCTGGGGCTTAAACTTAGGTTGTCAGTCTTGGCAGCAAGTTCCTTTACCCATCCAGCCATGCCCCACTCCTGTTTAAAAGTAAGCTGCTACCTGGCTGTAATCTCAGAATTCAGGAGGGTCTGTGGAGAGCCAGCGTCTGTAGATCCAAGTGATCACCAAGAGAAAAAAACAGTGTATCAACTACAAACCATGCTGAACACAGTAAGAGAACATTTGAAGTACGCTCCCAAACTCCGCTAGAATCCAACAACTCAGAAATTGTAAAGCATAGAGCAGGCTGTAAGTGGCTAGTAGCTGGCATGTATACCATGGAAAGTCCATATGGGTAAAAAAAAGAAAATGGATCTGAGATTTTGTGTGGCATATTTAACATTACCACCTACACACTCAGTGTAAAGCTGTTTATGCTGAGGAGAAACCCCCTTTCCCTCCTACATGGTCTCTCAGCTTAGCTTTGGTGAGATCCGGAGGTGGTTTCCTATCTGCCAAGAATAAATATGCTAGCAGTGCCGTGCTCACAGAATCCATACTAGACAGACTGACTTAGTAGTATTTGATAGATAATAATGCTATGCACTCAACAAAATTTAAGATAGCTTCTTTTCTTCCTTACCTTTTATACTCCACCAGTCCTGGAGGCCTCTCTTCCACTGCGCATGTGTGTTTAGCATATATACGTGAAGGTCAGAGGACAACTTGCTAGAGTTGGTTCTCTCCTTGTACCTGTGGATCCAACTCAGTTTTAAAGGTAAAATTTGAATGGTAACATGTATTTTAAAGATCAAAACTGTATAGAAAGATTAGGCAGAGATGCCTCACTCCCACCTGAGTCTATAGGCAATTATTAACTAAAAGGATTTGAGCAGATGTGGTGACTCCTGCCTTCAGAACTTGGGAGGCTCAAGTGAGATGATCACAAGTTTAAGGCCAGCCTGAGAAACAAAAAAGAGCAACTTAACCACCTAGATATTACATGATGTCTGTTGCTTCGTTAATCAAGGATCTTTTGAGTCAGATAAGAGAAATTTATTTCAAAACAACTGTAAACAAAAAATAAAATAAATATATTTTAAAAATAATGTTCCAAGGAAGACAAACAGTACTTGTTTTCATGAAAGATATGTAGCAAGACTTGGGAAGGAACCCATTGAGAACACAAACACCTATTTTCATCTTCTCTAATCAACTGCCCACCCACTCTCCATCCCCATTTTACAGCTTAGGTATGCATAAGCAAAAACATGGCTGTGTCCTTGCTGCTTACTCTACACAAACTCAGTTCAGATCCCTAGTAGAATTCTGAAGAAAAAGAAACTGGCCTGACTTGAGTTATGCACACATCCTTGCTTAATCAACTCTGGACTGTACTCAAGAAATAGTAGGTGCCAGGGCTTAGGCCCTGTGTAAGGAAATTTTGATAAAAGGACAGTGGACCAACCCAGTATTTCCCAAGCTGACAACCTGAGTTGTGCTAACCACAATCAATTGGGTGTTTATTTTAAGGGCCTAAGGTCATCTTCAGCCCAGATGGGTAGGTACTGCCAATGATTCTGTGGGCGGGACAGACCTAGCAGAAAGACATCTTTTATTGAATAGTCTGAAGGGCTCTGTATCCCTAATTTGTGTTTTAACTTGTGTGTATATGTGAGTGTACGCCATGTGAGTGGGGTTCCCTGGGAGGCTAGAAGAGGGCGTGTGATCTTTTGGAGCAGGTATTACAGGTGGTTGTGGGCCATCTAGTATGGGTTCTTAGAACTGTACTCTTGTCCTCCGGAAAAGTAGTAAGTGCTCTTAACCACTGAGCCCTTTCTTGAGTCCCCAGTTTTTGTTACTGGTAGAATTTCTTGTTTGAATGTGTCTATCTTCTAGGTGGTCAGTGCTGGATTGCATCAGATTTCTGAAAGTAGAAGTGTGAGGAAAGCTTGCGTGAGACCCGACAATGGGACAGAGCATGGTGGAATTCAGGCTTTGGGGAGGCTTTGATCTGAATAACAGCAATGGTTACAATGATAAGGCAGTATCTTTCTAAGGCTCTGAAGAGTTAGTGTAACCAGATTAAGATGGCTTGAAGAATGCCATGCTGAAACCAAAGCACGACCCTGCAGTACCTGTGGTTCCCAGAAAGACACCTAAAAAAAAAAAAAAAACACACACACATGGTAAGATTAATAACCAGCATTAAGGATGACTTGAAATCACTCCCCATGACCGGAAGGTCAGACTAGGCGGTGAACTATATGTCTGAAAGGTTTCTACCATGCTCTTGTCTAATGACATCATAGAAGTGGACTTATCAAAGCTTGACATTTTGGAGTTACCACAGAATTCTGAAATGGATTATTGCGATTAGGTTTCTATTTTGGAGACTTTATACTTGTGTTTGGCCATTTCGGGACAGTCGTCAGGAAAGTGTTCTCGATGTCCTTACCTCTGAGTTGGCTATTTGCCTACTCAAATGTACCTTGATTCTCCCTTGGGACAAAAATCTTTTCCAGAGATACTGGAAGGGATCGGGTAGGGAAGAGAGAAGGGAAAATAGATGGAAAAAAAATCAAAGTAATACTCTATTAAAATATGTACGATGATGGAATTTTTCAAGTCATTTAGGCCTTTATGGAATTTCTTCCTTTTTTTTTCTTTTACTTTGATAAAAGCTCTGCAGGCATTATTGCCTATATTTTGATTGATATATATTACCAAGTCACTGACTTGAACACAGTTTTCATGAAAATATTTGCAAATCTGCTCAACTTTTCACAGTTTGCATATTGTTAAGTAATGTGTCTTACTTCATTTGTGTTTCAGCTTGTGTATGGAGAGCACTTATAATCCAATCTGTTGTTTTCAGGACCCAGCGCATTGTTACTATCTGTGGCCTGAAATTCTGTCTGGAATTTTGTCTCCTTTCACCAAAATTGAAGAATTTAAAAAAAATTTTTTTTTAAAGTACCCCCCCATTTCCACTTATTTGTTGTTGATGTAACTTTTTGTTTTGTAAAAAAAAAAAAAAAAATACTCTTGGAGTTTCTTCAACTTTTTTTTTTTAGTGCTTTTATTAATTAAAAACACTGCAATTAAAATTTAGTGTGGTATATTATTTGTGATATAAAATGTATCATTTTTGTCAGTCCTGTTTTGTTCAGTCAGGTTTCTCCCTTTCAGTACCACAGATGTCACTCAACTGAAATTTTTCTCTGGAGCCAATTCCCCCCACCCTCCCGTAGGAGTCATCCCACTGGGAAGAATGCATTGCAGAGGACCAGGGTGCAGCGATGACAGGAAGACGTCCAAGCAGGGAGAACCAGGACTCTGCTTTTTCCTTCTCTGTCACAGCACCACAGCAAGAGCAGTTTATTTCTAGTTGCTTTCCCTTCTTCTCCCCACCACCAGGTTAGTTAAGCTGTGATTTCATTCATTCTGCCAAGCTAGTAACTTCTCCATTTGCTTTTTTTGCCTTCCCAAGATGCACTGTGATTTTTCCTTCATTCTCTCCGCCTTTATCCTGCCATCTGTATTACTTTGATGACATTGTTACAGTTTGGGTTGCAAAGAATGGAAATGTGTGCTGCACCATATTAAGTTCATCAGAGTAACTAACATGTGTCATTCCTAGGTGACTTACATTCCTTTTACCACTTGAAAGGAAAAATTCTTACTCAGGATAATGAATAAAGGTAGGATAAAATTAAAATTCTAAATCAAAATAACTTTTTATTTTTAAAGATTTTAGAGACAGGGTTTCTCTCTGTGTAGCCCTGGCTGTCCTGGAACTCACTCTGTAGACCAGGCTGGCCTCGAGAACTCAGAAATCCGCCTGCCTCTGCCTCCCAAGTGCTGGGATTAAAGGCGTGCGCCACCACTGCCTGACTTTTTTTTTTTTTTTAAATGAATGTTTTGCTCACACCATGTGTCTGTGCCTAGTGTCCAAGGAGGTCAAAAGAGGACACTGGATTCCCTGAGTTATGGACAGTTGTCAACTGTCATGTGGGTGCTGGGAACCAAACCTGGGTCCTCTGCAAGTACTACAAGTGCTTGTAGCCATTGAGCCATCTCTCCAGCTCCACAGTAACTTTTAAATAGTAAAAGTAAATGACTTTTAAACCACAGGCAGCACCACCCTATGCCACAGCTGTCCTGAGACTGGCAGGCTTCAGCCCAACGGTCCTTAGGGTGAGCAACACGCAAGAGTCACAAGAAGGGAGTCAGACAGGGACACCTACGGAAGGAGTGCTGTGACCCCTGGAACTGACAAGAAAGCTGCGGCTGAGGCTGCCTCAGCCACTGAATTCCATTTAGAGGAGGACTTTGTTGTGGACGTGGGCAGCCGCCTCGGTGAAGTTGGAGATTATGTTGTATTGCACAAACTTTAACGAAAAGAAAAAACAACCCACAGGCAGATGATGTAGCGCCTCTGTGCCAAGATTTCCTGGGAAAGGCAGTGTTTGGAGGAACCTTGATTCACCGATTTAAAAACTCTGAGCTCCGGGCGGTGGTGGCGCACGCCTTTAATCCCAGCACTTGGAGGCAGAGGCAGGCGGATGTCTGAGTTCGAGGCCAGCCTGGTCTACAGAGTGAGTTCCAGGACAGCCAGGGCTACACAGAGAAACCCTGTCTCAAAAAACAAAAACGAAAAAACCCTCTGGGCTGGAGAGATGATTTAGTTACTAGGAGCACTGACTGCTCTTTAAGAGAATCAGGGTATGATTCCCAGCACCCCCGTGGTGGCTCACAAATATCCATCACTCCAGCCCTAGGGTATCCGATGTCCCGTTCTCGGTTCAAGGGGTACCAGGCATGCATGTGGTGTACATACATACCTGCAGGCAAAATGCTTAAAATAAATCTAAATTTCAAAAGATATTTTAATTTTCCTTTAAATATAATCATATCAGTTTCTCTCTTCCCTTTTCTTTCTCTAGCACCTCCCAAGTCCCCTCCCTCCAACTTTTTCCATGTTTCCCCACTCTCAAATTGATAGACTCTTCTTCCCTAATTATAGATATTTTACACACAGACATACACTGTATGTATATCTATGTACAAATGTGTAAACACAGCCTGCTGAGTCCATGTTTGTTTGTGTGTATATAGTTTCAGGGCTCCCTGCTCTATTGGACAATGAATTAGGAGGCTCGTTTCTGGGGAAGGTTAACTCTTCCGCTCTCAGCAGTTACCAGTTGTCTGTAGTTCCTTGCCCAGGGGTGGGATCGCATAGATTGTTCCCATTTTATGTGAACATTTCTATTGATATTGTGATTGCTCAGGCCTTGTTTATGCAGCCATTTCTAAAGGAGATGTTCCAGACAGACTCCCTGCATTCTGGCTGTCACAATCTTTATTCTTGGATGTTCCCGGAGCTACTGATGCAGGAACGATGATGTAGATGTATCTGCTGAGGTTGGACTCCTCATGATCCATTGATCCAAAGATCAATGTATCCAATTGTGTTTTTCTGTGATGGTCTCCATTTGCTGTACAGAGAGGATTTTTGATGAGAGCTGGTAGCTACACTTATCTGTGGGTGTAAGGATACAATTTAGAATGCAGTAAGGAGGATACTGGAGAGATGGCTTAGTGGTTAAGAGCACTGACTGCTCTTCCAGAGGTCCTGAGTTCAATTCCCAGCAACCACATGGTGGCTCACAACCATCTGTAATGGGATTCAATGTCCTCTTTTGGTATGCATGAAGACAGCAACAGTGTACTCATATACAATAAATAAATAAATTTAAAAAAGAATGAAGTAAGGAATTGTGTTGTCTAGGAATGTGTTGGTAGTAGATTCTGTTATTGTAAGGGTCCATTATTCACTGAAGAATGATATCCTGGACTCAAATAGTATGTGAAAGCAGAAGTCCAGCATGCTGGGGCCTAACAAGAAAGAGGTGCTCGACTGAGCTTACAGGCCCAATTTAAGGAACATTAGGGAAATTCTGGAGAGGAGTGGGTGACCTCTATCTTAATCTGTTGGCTCTATCTCTAGGGACATTCCAGAACCATTGCTAGGGCCTGGGGGGAATGTTGCTGGGAAGTCTGGAAACTGTTGCTGAGGAAGTCTGGAAACTGCTGCTGACTGATTGTCCTTCCTCAGGCCAGGTAGCAGGGCAGCTTCTGAGGCCTGGACTTGCCTGGACTTGCCCAGTTCTTGAAAACAGAGATTTAGGCCTAGGCTCCTGAACTGCCAATTTGTTTTTTTTTTTTTTTTTGATTTTTTTCGAAACAGGGTTTCTCTGTGTAGCCCGGGCTGTCCTGGAACTCACTCTGTAGACCAGGCTGGCCTCGAACTCAGAAATCCACCTGCCTCTGCCTCCCAAGTGCTGGGATTAAAGGCGTGCGCCACCACCGCCCGGCCTGAACTGCCAATTTGAAGCCTGTCATGGAGTCAGCCTGTCTCATGCTAAGATCCCTGACCTCACTAGTCTCAGGAAGTTGGCTACATTTCTGGTACTAGGCATGTTTTCCTTCCTGTTGAGTGGGCCTTAAGCTCACTTAAGACAGCTGTTAATCGCCACCAACATGAGTGCCTCTTTTAAAAATTATATAAAAATACAATGTGTCCTTTGTTTACTATTATTATTTGCACATCCTTTCCCATTCTTGTTTAGTTTTTTAATTTAATGGAACTTTTTTTATCACCCACTTCTTTTTGTGTGCTAGGGATATTGGGTTTGAACCCAGGGCTGATGTAGTAGTTAATTTTCTGCCCTGTGATAAAGCGTCATAACCAAAGGCAACTTACAGAAGAAAAAGCTACTTTGGCTTATGGTTCCAGATGGTGAGCCTATGAAGGCAGAGGAAGCACGGGAATAGGCAGCTGGAGCAGGACTCTGAGACAGCACATCTTCAACCTCAAATATGCAGCAGGGTCAGCAGATTTGAAGTTGGACGAATTATAAATGCTCTATGACCTGCCCCAGTAAAGTACTTCCTCCCGCAAGGTTGTATCTCCCCATAACTTCTGTGAACAATGCCTCTAACTATGAACCAAGTGTTCAAATGCTTGATCCTATAGGGAACACTTTCATTAAAGCCACCATATTCGACTCCACAATCTCCATAGGTTCGTGGACATATCATCATATAAAATGCATTTGTCCAAATTTAAAAGTCCCCAGTCTTTCTCAGTCTCAAAACCATTTAAAACTCTAAAGTCTCACAGGGCAGTGGTGGTGCACACCTTTAATCCCATAACTGAGGAGGCAGAGGCAGGCAGATCTCTGAGTTCAAGGCCAGTCTGTTTTATAGCGTGAGTTTCAGGTTACACAGAAAAACCTTGTCTCTTAAAACGAAGACCAAACAAACAAAAAAGTCTAAAGTCTCTTCTGAGACTCAAAACAATCTGTTAACAATCTGTTTAACCGCCAGGCGGTGGTGGCGCACGCCTTTAATCCCAGCACTTGGGAGGCAGAGGCAGGCGGATTTCTGAGTTCGAGGCCAGCCTGGTCTACTACAGAGTGAGTTCCAGGACAGCCCGGGCTACACAGAGAAACCCTGTCTCGAAAAAAAAACCAAAAAAACAAACAAAACAAAACAAAAAAACAATCTGTTTAACCTGCTAGCCCATTATAAAATAAAGTCGCCCTCTTCCAACATCCAACATACAATAGCATAGAGCATATAGCATAGAGCATATATTCCCATCCCAAAAGAAAGGAATCAGAGTACAGCAAGGAAATACTGGGCCAAAGCAAGATTGAAACCCAGCAGGGCAAACTCCAAATCCTACAGCTTCATGTCTCATATCAAAGGGTTTAGATGGCCTGCCCTTCAGATTGGCTGCAGGTAACTTACATCTCTCCCTCTGGCTGGTTCCATTTCCTGTGTGCAGCTCTCCTTGGCAAGTCTTACAGTTCTGGCAGCAGCTCTATCATCTTGGGATCTCTACCACAATGCAAGACTTTCCATGGTGATACCGCAGTGATACCGCAGTGCCTGGCATCAGTGGCTCTGAAACTGTGGAGAAGAACCCAGAAACCCTCACTCTTGCATATTTTCCTGAGTCCAAACGAAGTACCACTTGGATGACACTGCTAAGTACAGCTTACTCTAGGGAAGGACTCTCCCCGCTTGGATCTCATATGCAGCAACTTCTGGTTTGGGTTTTGGTTGTAGTTTATTTCTAAGAGCTCTTCTTAGCTCTCTTAGCTGGTAGGCTCTTATCTTGGGCACCTTTCACCTTGTTCAGAGCAGGAAGCCTCTCTTTAACTTGACACTTCACTTTTTTTTTTTTTTTTAAATAACTACAGCCTCCCTTTCAGCACATACCTTAACTGAAATATTAGCTTCCTGCTTCTTGGTGGTCTTTTTCTCCAAACTGTATGTTTTGTATTTCTTTCTATATCTCCTCTTGCTCCTTTTTATTATAAATCTGCATAAGAGGTATTAATAACAACCATACCCCAGACTTAACATTATATTGCTTTGAATTTTTCTTTGCCAAAAAATTAATTTTTTTACTTTTTAATTTAGCCTCAGGCAAGTTCATAAACCACAGGCAGAAAGCGGGAAGATTCTTTGCCAATTTATCACAGGAATGGCCTCTAGCCCTGTTTCTGTTCAAGTCCTTGCTTCTCTCTGAAACCTTTGAACTGGATTCCTACAGTCTGCATTGCTCTCAGCACGACTGCCTTCCAGGCTCCTGACAGAATGGCCCTTGCAGCTCAGCTTAAAGCATCCGGCCAGGTTTCTAGTCCAAAGTTCCAAAGCTGTCCAAACTCCTCAAAACACAATGTGCTCAGATTCTGCCCACTATTCTGGTTTGCTTTCTGTTGCTGTGATAAAACACAGGCCAAAACCAATTTTCGAAGAAAAGGGTTTTTTTGATTTATACATTCTATTTACAAACTACTTGAGGAGAAAGGGGTTTTTTGACTTACACATTCTAGTCACAGTCTCTCACTGAGGGAAGTCAGGGCAGGACCTCAAGCAGGCAGGAACCCAAAATCAAGAACTAAAGAATTGAAGAATTTAGTTTACTGGCCTATCAACCTAGGATGGCCTGCCCAGGAGAGTCATGCCTACAGTGGGATGGGCTCTCCATGTCATTTAGAAAAAAAAAAAAAAAAAAAAAAAGCTCCCACACATGTGCTCCTAGGCTGGTGTGGTGAAAGCAACTCTTGAACTGAGGTTCCCTCTTCCCAGTTGACTCTAGTCTTTATCAAGTTAAAAGAAACTAACTGGTACAGCTAGGCAAGCATTCTACTGCTGAGCTATGCCCCTGGTTCTTTCAGCCACTTCATTAGCCATTTCACTGGGTTTTGCTTGTAGTGTATTTCTTCATAAGTGGATACTTACAGAAAGAAGCAAGAGTCTAGCAGGTTAGCCCCACACTTGTTGGCTACGACATTGGAGCTCCCAGCTTATTGTGGGGTGCGGGTCATCTATGGGCTTGCGTTGCTGGTGCCGTTCTTATGCACTAGATTACTTCGTGCTGAATATACTGAGCACTAACAAATTACATTTTTAGTTCTGAGTTTTTTTTTTTTTTTTTTTTTTTTTTTTTTTTTTTTTTGGTTTTTCGAGACAGGGTTTCTCTGTGTATATCTGGCTGTCCTGGAACTCACTCTGTAGACCAGGCTGGCCTCGAACTCAGAAATCCGCCTGTCTCTGCCTCCCAAGTGCTGGGATTAAAGGCGTGCGCCACCACCACCCGGCTTGTTCTGAGTTTTTTTAATTAGATATTTTATTTATTTACATTTCAGATGCTATCCCCTTCCCCATTTCCCCTTCCTAGAACCCCCATCCCCTCCCCCCTCCTCCTTTTTGCTTTTATACCATTTTAATTACATGCAAGTATTAAGGTCAGCTCTAGGTTGAGGGACTAGCAATACAATAGATGCAAATAGTCAAGGAACAAGCAAGACAATAAACACAAATAGTCAAAGAACAAGCCAGGCAATAAACAAAATTCTGTGAACACTCCTGTGATCACTGTTTCTAAGGGCTTATCAGGATGACCAAAGTATCTGAGCCTACTTCCCTGTCCTGGCCCAAGCTAATTTTCATGTCTGAAGCCTACTTCTTTGTTCAAGTCTAAAATTTAGATTCCTGTCTGAAATTACTTCTTTGTTCTAGACTACATTCTGAGTTTTATATTTAAGATAGATAGACTATTTTTTAAAATTAAGCAATGGGCCTATGGCAAAGAACACTTCGTTTGTTTTAATTTGCTCAGAAAAGTAAAGAGTGAAGTAATACTATAAGAATACATCCTGAGGCCAGGCAGTGGTGGCTCATGCCTTTAATCTCAGCACTTGGGAGGCAGAGGCAGGCAGATTTCTGAGTTCAAGGCCAGCCTGGCAGGACAGCCAGGGCTACACAGAGAAACCTTGTCTCAAAAAAAAAAAAAAAAACAAACAAAAAACAAAACAAAACAAAAAAAACATCCTGAGGTAGTACATGTTGACATTTTTAAGGATTCGTTCTTCTCTGTTTCTCCTATAGGTAGCAGAAACCATCGTTGTTATCCCTTCCCTAACCCAATATTTGCTTCCAAACTTTGATTCATGAAACATAATTAACAGACTTAGGTACCTGCTTTCCAGAATAAACCCCTGAGTTGGTTTGGATAGAAACGGCTCCAATGTGTTTGAATTCATGTGTTTGAATGCTTAGCCACAGGGAATGACACTATTAGGAGGTGTGGCCTTGTTGGAGGAAGTATGTCAGTGTGGGGGCAGGCTTTCTGGTCTCCTATGCTCAGACTATACCTAGTTTGGTACACAGTATCCTTCTGCTGCCTGAAGACCCATATGTAGAACTCTCAGCTCCCTTTCCAGTACCATGTCTGCTGGCACACTGCCATACTTCCCGCACAATGGACAAAAACCTCAGAAACTGCAGTAAGTCAGCCCCAATTAAATGTTTGCCTTTATAAGAGTTGCCATTGTTGCCGGGCGGTGGTGGCGCACGCCTTTAATCCCAGCACTTGGGAGGCAGAGGCAGGCGGATTTCTGAGTTCGAGGCCAGCCTGGTCTACCAAGTGAGTTCCAGGACAGCCGGGGCTACACAGAGAAACCCTGTCTCGAAAAACCAAAAAAAAAAAAAAAAAAAAAAAGAGTTGCCATTGTCACCACTGGCCTTTGGTGGCGCATCGCTGTAGTGCTCGCGCTCTGTCGCTGGGGCACTCTGTCTGTCCCGAGTTCGATCCCACTGTCCTTCGGTGGGAAAAAAAAAGAGTTGCCATGGTCATGGTGTCTCTTCACAGCAATAAAACCCAAACTAAGACAACTGCTTCCTTCCTTTCTCCTTCCCCTCTCTTTCCTTCTTTCCCTCTCTTCCTTCTCTTTTGGTGTGTGTGTATGTGGTGCAAACAGTTTATGCATGCATGTGCCTGTGCAGAGCCGGAAGTGTAGATCTCCTTCTCTGTCATTCCTTCCTCATTCCCTTGAGACAAGCCTGTTTTCTGACTAGGCTAGAGGTCAGCCTCCAGCAATCCTGTCTCTAGCATTCCATCCCTAAGCAGTGCTTTGTTCCTGGGTGCCGGGATTCTACAGGACTTCAGGCTTGCACAGCAAGAAATCTTCCCCACTGAGCCATCTCCCGACGAGAAATCTTGCTTTCTGATTATTTATAACCCATTGTTCCATAGTCAACTTAAGTCGAATGTATTTAAAGCTTAGATCATTGTATTCTCTCCAGTATGACTCATCTAAACTGTACTACATTGCCTGACTTTCCTTGGGTAAAGACAGCAGCAATTTATCTGGTCACCCAAGCATAAATCTTTGAATCATCTTTTTCTATCAGACCTTCATTTTATTAATCACCAAATTCTTTTTTTTTTTTTTTTTTGGTTTTTTCGAGACAGGGTTTCTCTGTATAGTCCGGGCTGTCCTGGAACTCGCTCGGTAGACCAGGCTGGCCTCGAACTCAGAAATCCGCCTGCCTCTGCCTCCCAAGTGCTGGGATTAAAGGCGTGCGCCACCACCGCCCGGCAATCACCAAATTCTGTGACTTCATCTTCTTTGTACTTTCCAACTTTATTTCCTCCCATTTCCTATGTATATTGAGGTAGGCTCTCATTAGCTTTGCCTGAAGTATAAATGGTAATTATCTTCTACTTAAACTACAGCATTTAAATAAAGCTATGAGCACTTATTTAAAACATTACAATTGCTTCTTTACTATTCCCTTCCTTACTCTAGCAACCATAATCCATCCTTTATCAGTATTCTGTAAATTATCAATCAGGTCATTTTACCATTTTGGTTAAAGACCTTTGATAGCTCTTTAGAGATAATTTTTTACTTTGTATCATGCCATTTGAATCCCTTCTTTGACACTTAAGTGACTTGCTAGTTTATCTTCAGTCATCTCTCTCATTCTTCCCACCTGCTCTAGTTAGCCATCTTTCTAGGCCTTGAAGTTCTGCTGTTTTACTCCTTTCTGCCATTGGAGCTAGTGTTTCCTCTGCCTTTCCTTCTGTCTTAGGGTTTTACTGCTGTGAACAGATACCATGACCAAAGCTACTCTTTTAATTGGGGCTGGCTTACAGGTTCAGAGGTTCAGTCCATTGCCATCAAGGCGGGAGCATGGCAAAAACTAGGCAGGCATGGTGCAGCAGGAGCTGAGAGTTCTACATCTTCATCTGAAGGCCACTAGAAGACTAGCTTCCAGGCAGTTAGGAGGGGGTTGGGGCTCTTCAAGCGCACTCCCATAGATGTCCACTTAGCACAGGTGCCGTGGCCTCTACCCCTCTATGTAGTCTCTGATGATCTTGAACTCCTGCTTCTACCTCCCAACCACTGGAATCACAAGTGTTCAACATCACCCTGTGCTGTTTTGGGGAGGACAAAACAGCATCAGACACGAGGTGGTATCATCAGGTAGTGATACCGCCTGCTTCCCTGCCCCACTTCCTCTTTTTTTTTTTGGTTAGTTTTCTGAGACTAGTTCTCAACCTTTTTACCTTCCTGCCTCAGCCTGTCCTGTGCCAGCATTACAGGTGTATACCGCCACACCCAGCTTTCACTGTTTCTTATGAAGACATGTTTTTATTTGTCTAAAGGGGCATAGGTATATTTTAGTTTGGATTTGTGTTGCTGTATGAAAATAATTTTTTTCAGGCTCCAGTATAACCTTTTGCTAGAACAAAATATATTTCACAAGAGAGATCATACATATTGAAATTGCCCAAGAGCTGGGCGGTGGTGGCGCACGCCTTTAATCCCAGCACTTGGGAGGCAGAGGCAGGCAGATTTCTGAGTTCGAGGCCAGCCTGGTCTACAGAGTGAGTTCCAGGACAGCCTACAGACAGGGCTACATAGAGAAACCCTGTCTCGAAAAACCTAAAAAGAAAAAAAAAAGGAAAAAAAAAAAAAGAAATTGCTCAAGGAAATGTAATAATGCAGAGGAGATCCCATGTAGATTAAAGAGATTAAAGAGCTTAAATCCTTTCTCCCTTCCCTTCCTCTTCTTTGGTACAGTCTCTTGCCATACAGGCTGGCCTTAAACTCTCTTTGTAGCAGAGAATGACCTTGAATTTCTGCCTTCATTTCTCGATTGCTAGGATGTTAAGTATGCCACCACCTGTAGTTTATGTAGTGTTGAGTCTCAAACCCAAGGCTCTCTGCATGTGAGGGGTACATGCTCCACTGAGCTATTGCCCTGACCCTAGGTTCTGTTTTTTTTTTTTTTTTTTTTTGAGACAGGGTTTCCTCTGTGTAGCTCAGGCTGTCCTGGAACTCACTCTGTAGACCAGGCTGGCCTCGAACTCAGAAATCCACCTGCCTCTGCCTCCCAAGCGCTGGGATTAAAGGCGTGCGCCCACCACCGCCCGGCTACCCTAGGTTCTGTTTTAATTATGACTTTTACTTTCCTTTTAGTTTTTTATTTTTCATTATTTTTAAACTAAATATTTAGGTGAGTATGTATAGTACTAAGTTTCGCCGTGGCATCATTGTATATATGTCATTGTACTATGTTCTCATCTGTTCCTCTCACCCTCTGCCCCATCCCAAGCTAGCCAGCATTCTTACCTTCTGAGCCTCCCTACTCTATTCCCATTGTGTGTGTTCTATTGTGTGATGGTTTGTATATGCTCTGCCCAAGTAGTGGCACTATTAGGAGGTGTGGTCTTGTTGGAGTGGGTGTGTCCTTGTGGGTGTGGGTGTTTAGACTCTCACCCTAGCTGCCTGGAAGCCAATATTCTGTTAGCAGCCTTCAGATGAAGCTGTAGAACTCTCAGTTCCTCCTGCACCATGCCTGCCTGGATGCTGCCATGCTCTCACCTTGATGATAATGGACTGAATCTCTGAACCTGTAAGCCAGCCCCCATTAAATGTTGTCCTTTTTTTTTGTTGTTGTTGTTGTTTTTGTTTGTTTTTTTTTTTTCGAGACAGGGTTTCTCTGTGTAGCTCAGGCTGTCCTGGAACTCACTCTGTAGACCAGGCTGGCCTCGAACTCAGAAATCCGCCTGCCTCTGCCTCCCAAGTGCTGGGATTAAAGGCGTGCGCCACCACCGCCCGGCTAAATGTTGTCCTTATAAGAGTTGTCTTGGTTGTAGTGTCTGCTCACAGCAGTAAAACACTAAGACATATTGCCATCGATTTCCCTCACCTCCCTTAAAATCTCTATCTCCTCTCTCATAGTCCCCTTTGTAGTTTTGTAACCAGCAAACATACACAGATAAACATGCCCCCAACATGCATATAATTCTGGACTTAGGTTTCCCGTTTGAGAGAAAACAGGCAGTCTTTGTGTTTCTGCATCTGACTTATTTTTCTTCATGATATCCAGTTCCACCCATTTCCCAGCAAATGTCATTTCCCTTTTCTTTACAGCTACATGCAATCCCATTGTATATCTATGTCACATTTTCTTTTTACTCTGAAAACAAAGACAGATTTTGCTTATGAACAAATACATTTCCCAGAAAGCTTTCTGAGTTACAGCTTCTTGCACAGCTATTACTTATGCATGAAAAGGATGAGAGAGAGGAGTGGAGAAGAGGAAGGGAGACCCTAGAGGAAAAGAGAAAGAGGGGCAGGAAAAGGAAGAAAAGAAAGGTGAGAAGGGAAAGGAAGCCTGGAAAGAAGGAAGGATGAAAAACTGGCAAAACCAAAAAGCTGGCATCGGACCTTGGAAGGGTCGATCATGTCACATATCCTTGGACCACAACTGCTTCACCTGAGCCCACTTCAGAAAAGCAGCTGGACCTGGAGGAGACACCCCTGGGAGGGGCTCCCCGACCCAACAGCCTGCAAACACTCAGAATCTTGGTGGGTGGGTCCAGTGTTTTCACACAGGGCTCCCTGTCCTGTGGCCTCCCAGAGGGGCATGGGTGAGACCATCCCTAGCATAGTCTTCAAGAGCATGATCTGTACCTTCTTCTTTTAGCCTCTGAAAGTCTAAGCTGTTCTTATACCACTATGGCCAATGCATCTTCTGCAATCTGCAGTTATGACATCAGAAGTTTGGAGAAGACTGGAAGCTGCTCCTCAGGTTTTTCTGGCTTCTTGTGGAGACAGCCTGACTTTTCCCAGGGCTGGTTAAACCCAAACAGGTTTTGTTTTGCTGCTTCTGGATCTGGGTTTGCTTGCTGGACTGCAGAATCAGCTGCCCATCACAAGTTCAAGAACTAGGAAAGAAACTTGAAGAGGAAATGGGTACACAGGTCTGGGTACTATCTTGCTGGTACTCAGGACATATTCAAGATGGCTCTACCAGGCATATTCAGAGCCCATCACTTCAGGAAGCAGAATGGGGCCTTGGAAGGTGTTTATGACAAGGGACCTATCCCTGAGCAGGAAGTCAAGCCAGGAGTTGTAGTTGGGATTCCTTTCATTACTGAGCACCAAACAGCAGTTGAAGGCCCTTTCCTGCTTTGGCAGGAGCAGTGGTAACTATTGATAAACAGCCCTATGTGGGGCCTGGTACCCCAGGTTATTGAGCAAGCTATTCATCTAATTCTACCCTGGTTCTCTTAA
This sequence comes from Mastomys natalensis, assembly GCA_021653895.1. NCBI lineage: Eukaryota > Metazoa > Chordata > Mammalia > Rodentia > Muridae > Mastomys > Mastomys natalensis. The sequence goes on from JAJTUV010000271.1 coordinate 380,399, forward strand.
AAGAATACCAAGTTGCCTGCCTCATAGTAGTCAGCAGGATGCTGGGCTGTATTCAGGTCCCCCAGAATGGTCAGATGATGATGGCTAGTCACCAGGAAGGCTTCCGCTCAGATCTGCCCATAGAAACATGCCTTAAAGGTCAGCTTCTTAGGCTTCCCAGGATGCACACGAGGGCAGTGCATATCAACTAGGGTAGAGATCTTCTTTCCCTTACCACGTGTGGATTTTGTACGGTGTAATGAGGGCCTGGCCTTCACTATGCTGAGTTGGAAGATGCTCTTTGGTGAACTCATTTGTGTTTCTATAGCAACTGACATCCCTGTTCTGGATGGCAAACAGACCATTCAGGGCTTCAGCAGCCACTGGAGCAGTGCTGTCTTTACAACTGCTGCTGATATGGAGATAGGAGTTCCAGCTCGCAACAACAGCTAGGAACATCCACTGTTGGTATATCTCTGGGCCCTCTGGTCTGCTGGACACAGACAATATCAACATCCAGTTTTTCAAAATGGGTCTCAGGGCCATGGGACGGTGGCTGCTTTCCTGGCAACCCAACCCTTATATGAGCTCCATTGAGCTCCTGGTTATTACACACAATGTTTAGCATAGGTGGGTCGTCACAGGGAAGTTGGCAAAGCTTCATGCATCGTAGCAGAATTCTGTATTCTGCATTCAACTGTTGATAGATACGTAAATAGTCATTTTCTGGCTATTTGGATGGTGGGATTCCTTTTCCTGACTTAAATTTTTATTTAGGTTCAAGACTAATTACTAACATAGCTGAAGAAATTGATCTCATTTCTGCTTTTACCCTTATTAGTGATTGAATGTACTTTGAGCCAATACATTAATTAACCAGGATTACAAAGCTACATTTCATAAAATGCTATACTATATGGAACCTAAAACCAGGGAAGTATTAGGGCAAATCATGCAGGAAGCTGTTAAGACTTCCACTTAAGCCAGAATTTTGTTTCAGTGTTTTTTTTTTCCCCTCAGTAGAAAGACTGCATGTAACTCAGCAGTGCACTTGAAAAAAGGCAAGTCCTTTTCAGTAGGTGAACAAGCTGTGACAGAAAGAAAGCTCCTGAAACAGGTTTTATGTTGGGACCCATCTTTCATATAAGATCTTCATTCATATATAATATATATATATATATATATATATGTATATGTATATGTATATGTATATGTATATGTATATATACATCTATATACACATGTGTGTGTGTGTGTATATATGTATATTCATCTCTGGTCCTTTAACTTTTTCAAGGGGCATACATGATATAAGGCAAATTTAGCCTGTTCCACATTTGAGTTTAGGTGTTGATTAAGTGTTTTGCATTAGTATTAATACTACAGAACTGGAATGACCTATTCTTCTGAGTAATGACCGTTCCTTTACCTGAAAATATACAAATACACTTTGTATCTGCTTTGTTTGGTGCTGGTATAGAGTACATACCTAATGCATATTTTTATATAAACCAATAAAACATAAAATGCAAACACAAAATGGATGATATTTCAAGAAACTTCTGCTGTGTAATGAATCACCCAAAAAGGCAGTGGTTTTAAAACAACAGTGACACATTATTTTTCATGCCTGTATATTGGCTCTGGGATGAAGTCACATTTTTGAGAGAATAGAACTATGGCTGGGATAGTTAGATGCCTCTTTCAATGTCTCTTTTCTTCCAGAATGAATACGACTAGAGTGTGTATGAATGTTATGCTGTGTGTATGTGGTGCACCACACATGAGTGTGCCTGGCTCCTGAGGAAGTCATAAGAGGGATTTGCATTTGCTAGAACGGGAGTTATGGAGAGTTAGAAACCACCATGGGGGTCCTAAGACTCAAACTTGGGCTGGCTGCAGGAGCAGTAAGTTCTCTTAACTAACCATCTTTCTAGCCCCAATACATTTTTAAAGTTATTTTTTAAAGATAGTGTGTGTGTGTGTGTGTGTGTGTGAGACACATGTGTACAGGTTCCAGAGGAGGCCATTAGAGAGTGAAGGAACCCCTGTAACTGAAGTTTTAGTGATTATGAGTTGCTTGGATGCTGGGAACAGAACTCAGGTCCTGTTAAAGATATTGCTGAGTCACTTCTCCAGTAATCCTTACCAACATCCACCCTACCAAATTCTTTCTTAAAAATTAAACTAAATCTAGGGCAACATTACTTTGTTAGGACTAAGAATTTGCTTAAAAACCAACAAAATTCATGGCAATAACATTTCTTAGTTATTAGAATATGCATTAAGAGTTTCTACAAGCTGCTTCAAAAAGAATACAAGTGAATTTGATAATATATTGTACTCATCCCACTATATCCAAAATATTATCAATGCCAACATAAAACCAATGTGAAGCAGAAATTATGATAGTTCTTATAAATTCTGGGGATGTAGTGCGTATTTTATTCACACAGCACACCTCATTTCAGTGCTCAGGAGCTAAAAGCAGCCAGTCACTCCAGTACTAGACAGTGCACACGTAGACAGAACAATTGGAATTCAGAGTAGGCCTGCAGCCAGTATTTTTGAAAGGTGTATCAGAAAGATAAAAGGACTCTCGGAACCTTTGGAGCAAAATTTTCTAGGTTCTTCTACCGTTTTCTTTACAGTGTAGTTTTGGGGAAAAAGCCCATCAGGAGACATGCATATCGAGGCAGTGAGTGTAGGGCTTCCTGAGTCCTAGGAGGCCTGAATCATCAGGGATGTTGACTCATCAGCCTAAGGTGACTGAAAAGGAGTGAACCAATTTTGCCTTCCAAGGCATCTATTTCAACGTTCCTTCCCCTCTCCCTTTCTGGTGACTCATTCTCCTTGCACTTTTAGAGTCCAGCAGAAGGCAAGGCATTCTAACATTGAGCCCAGAGCTCCAGATCATCTCGCACAGTTGTTTTGCCTATCTCATTCCAGACCTGCAGTCTAGAAAGGGAGTAAACTAGAAAGTGTCAAAAAAAATGTTTTGTTTTTCTTTTTCCTTTTGAGGTGGTGGCAGTTATAAGTTGGGAGCTTGTCTGAAAATAAGCCTTTTATTTAGAAAATCCGTAAGGCCTGATTCAGTCTTGTTAGTACCTTTTTCCACTGTTTTTTTTTTTTCCTTTTTGGGGAGGAAACTTTCCACTGCTAGGTCCCCAGGATAACGCCCTTCCGCAGGCTTGATGGAAAACTCGCCAAATCCTTGGGACCGCATCCCTTTCGCATTACCGTAGACTAAAATCCCGCTGTAGGCAAGGCCAAGTCCCCACCCCATTCCCCAGCTACACTAGGTGGGGGTGGATCCCAGCTCCAAACCCCGCCCTCCGAACACCGCCCGCCGGAGAGAGGAAGTGCGGCAGGCCCCGCCTACACCCCATTTCTGTTGGACAACTCCACGGTCCATCTTCCCTATCCCGCAGCCTATTGGCTCTCTGTCTCCCGCGCCAGCCAGCCCTCCCCTGCCGGGAAGGTGAGTCACGCCAAACTGGGCGGAGAGTCTGCTGGCCTCTCTCCATCGCTCGTCTGGGCGGCGGCGGCTGCAACTAGGGACAGGGCGGGTGGCGCATCTCGAGCGCGGAGGCAGGAGGAGCAGTCTCATTGTTCCGGGAGCTGTCGCCTCTGCAGGTTTCTCGGCTCGGCTCGGCTCGGCTTGCCCGGCCCCGGCCAGTCCTGCCCAACCCCCACAACCGCCCGCGGCTCTGAGGAGAAGCAGCCCCGCGGCGGCAGTAGCTGCAGCATCATCGCCGACCCGCCAGCCATGGAAGACGTAGACCAGTCGTCGCTGGTCTCCTCGTCCGCGGACAGTCCGCCCCGGCCTCCGCCCGCCTTCAAGTACCAGTTCGTGACGGAGCCCGAGGACGAGGAGGAGGAGGAGGAGGAGGACGAAGAGGAGGAGGAGGAGGACGACGAGGACCTGGAGGAACTGGAGGTGCTGGAGAGGAAGCCCGCAGCCGGGCTGTCCGCGGCTCCGGTGCCGCCCGCCGCCGCCGCCGCGCCGCTGCTGGACTTCAGCAGCGACTCGGTGCCCCCCGCGCCCCGCGGACCGCTGCCGGCCGCGCCCCCCGCCGCCCCTGAGAGGCAGCCGTCCTGGGAACGCAGCCCCGCGGCGGCCGCGCCATCCCTGCCGCCCGCTGCCGCAGTCCTGCCCTCCAAGCTCCCGGAGGACGACGAGCCTCCGGCGCGGCCTCCGCCTCCGCCGCCAGCCGGCGCGAGGCCCCTAGCGGAGCCCGCCGCGCCCCCTTCCACGCCGGCCGCGCCCAAGCGCAGGGGCTCGGGCTCAGTGGGTGAGTGCTCCTTGCGCGTTACGCCCCTCCCCTTTTGTGTCCTGGCCCGGGGGAGGTGGGGGCGGGCAGGGCTGCTCGGGACCCTAGGGCTTTGTCTAGGAGCGGCAGGGCGATGGCGCCCCCGCTGGCGGGAGGCGGGCAGAAGGGTGGGGCGGCCGCGAAGCCCGAGTGCCTTCATTGTCTGTCGGGGTTTCGGGGAGCACGTGCACCCCAGCTAAGTCCCTAGTGTTCCTTCTGGTTCCCATTCCAGCACTCTTACGAAGTTATCACCTATCAGCAGTTAGGTGTGTGTTGAAGAACTAGGATGGTGGTTCCTTGGCCTGGGCTGGGCTGGCCTGGGCTGGGCTTGGAGGTGGGAATGGGAAGGCTGCGGCGCCCTAATCTTTTTATTTAAAGGATGGGCGTTTGTCGACCACTCTACAGTTTTTTTATTTTAGGGCCCGCCTTCCTTCCTACCAGGCGTCGGGGAACCCCTTGCACTAATCCCCTGTTTCTCCCCTTACTGGTGGGGAACTGGCCAAGCCGCTAACGTCTATACAGTGACCCAACTGCGGAGATGGGGGAGCGAGCGCCTCCAGTGGCGTGGTTCCAGGAGAATTGGGAAGGAGAGACTTGGTGAAGTTCTGCCACCGCCCAGCTCATTTGGGTTTAATGTGGCGACTCCTACACCAGCCAGAGAAACAAGATCTGGGCATTGTGTTCCAATGGGACATAGTTCTCCAGGGCCTCAGTTGTGCTGTAAAAGAAATTGCCAAATTTAATGCGCATCTCTCAGCCTTTAAATGCATCGCAATTGACTCTTAGAGAAAAGGCAAAATATAGTTGACCTTACAAAGGGATAAACCTGTGGATTCCTGGTCAGGAATTGGGACTTGTGGTAGATTTATCCTGAGACATAATGAAATGTTTTAGGACAAATGTTTTATATATTGGTTGGAAGTACTAATTTTTATAAGTATATGATTTAGATTGACAACATACATTGAACATTGTACATAGGTTTATTGCCCTTTTTATTTTGGAAAGGAAGAAACCAAATTCGATAGAGAACGAGAGTGTATCTTAAGTAGCTTATTGCTTTGGGACAAAGTGTCTTGCTAGCAATAAGCCTTTTTTTTTCTTTTTGTAAAATTAAGGTAAATTAAGTAGTATAACTGCCTGCTGGGAAAATTTCACTTTACAGATCTAGGAGGTTTTATTTTTTAGAGAAATACTATAACCTGAGCTCACTTTTATTACAATTAACTCTTTCACACTGGGGATAATGAACTAATAGCAATGTTTCTGGGTAACAATCCAGACACACTCAAAGGCACTATTCAAAAACAGTTCCTACAGTAAAAAATCTAGAAGGTGAAGACTACCTTGGCATTTTATTTTTTTCTTTTCTTTTCTTTTTTTTTTTTTTTGAGAGAAACTAAAGTAGAAAAAAATAAAGTATTAAAAATTTAAACTGGGAACAATGATTGGCCAAACTATAGTTTTCATTTTTTGTACTTTTGTAGAAACAAGATAATAGTGTTGTCCTTTGAACATTGAAGGGACTCAGGCAGTGTCAGCATTTTCTTGAAATATTGGCAAATTTTAGAAGATGTAGAAATATTGACAGAGTTTAGAAGACAGAAGAGGCATGCTGTGTACACAGGGATTCTGTACTGTATTTACTTGGAAGCTTTATTCCCTTATTGAACACAACAGTGAGTTGTGGTCACTGATAGTTAAGTCATCTCAGTGCATTAGATTTCTTAATGTACTGAAGAGTTTGTTTATTAGCGGATCCCTATTATTGATTACCCAAGACACTTTACGTACGAAGCACTGTTCTGGGCTGCCAAGGTTGGCAGTGAGCAAGACTCATGCTCCCCTCATGGGAGTAATACACAAAATAAGCACACAAAAAAGAACTAAAAATGATGGTGTTATGAGGACAATAACAGCTTGAAGGGATGAGAATAACTGAAATATGTGGACCCTTTTTAAGGTTGCTTGATGATAGGAAAAAGATTAGTAAGGAAAACCTATGCAGAGCGCAGAGGCAGGTTAAGGTCAGGTAATTAGGAGCCTCTTGGGTCACGGTAAAAAGTATGGCTTAAAAAATTAGTTATTTTAGGAATATGCTACTTGAATAATTACATTGTGATTTTTGGAGCAAAAATGTAGTTTTGAAGGTTCAGAGGGAGAGGATTAGAATGAAGACAAAGGTGAAAGCACTCCGTACATGGTTAGAATAGGCAAATGGGAGAGGCCATATGTCCCTAGCAACTGTGTTTAACACTGCTATTTACATTCGTGTTTTCCTTAACTCCGCTAGCCTTCAGTTAGTAAGTTACAGTTTTCCTGATTGCAGTCTCTCCATTGTAATATACTGAGACCTGTACCTTTCACTTGATGACCATTTTTCTAGAAAGAATGGTTCATTTGTTCTAAGGAAACTTAGAGATTGATTTGAGAGAAGTGCAAACATCAGTTAAGATGACTAAGCTGATCTTGAGACACATTGGTGATGTGAAAGAGGCTGAAAGTCTATGATAGATTAATTGGGATTCTGAAGGATATTAAGTGCCAAATAAAAGAATCTGAATTTTATTATCGTGCTTTAATTCATATTCTGCCATCTAAGGCTGCTTTTATATCATGAAACCAAAATTGTTCTTCCAAAAAAAAAGAATAGCGTGTCTCTGTGTATGTGTGCAAGTGCCAGGAACAAGAAGAGGGCATCTCTGTTGTTGAGTACAGACTATTAGATGTTGGTATCCAGCTTGATAATGAGATTTTATAAGTTGGCTAGTCTGTTTTGTTTAGTTTCAAAAGAAAAGAGATTTAATCAAGCTTCTAGTTATGGTGGTTTCAAGGCATGGCATCTGCATCAGCTTGACTGTGCTAAAAACCTTGTAGATAATGCTGCAGTGGTGAGAGCCTGGACTCTAGGACCACAATTACATGGTGAGACAGGGAACGTGAGAGAAGGTACAGACCAGTCTTGGCCTTTTATAACCATCATCTTGTGAGAACTCAGGTTCTAGTAGGACCTTTATTCTTCTTGGGAGTACAACCCAGATTACAACCACTTCCCAGTAGGCTGGTCTCTTTTTGTCCCTGGTTATTGAATTGATGGCTAGTGAAGCCTCTACTGATTGAGTCACTTTCCAACCTCCCCACTTTTAATATTAATGTAAGTTAATTTATTTTGTGACTTGGGATCCTTCTGCCTCAGCTTCTTCAGTATCTGGAGTTACAGGCTTGGGCAGACAGGCCTACCTGTGATCTCCACTTCTTAAAGATTCTAGTATCTTATTTTTTTATATAAAAAATTTATTTAGTTTATGTGAATCTACTGTCACTGTTTTCAGACACACCAGGAGAGGGCATCAGATCCCATTACAGATGGTTGTGAGCCACTATGTGGTATTGAACTCAGGACCTCTGGAAGAGCAGTCAGTGCTCTTAATGGGTGAGCCATCTCTTCAGCCCCAGATCTATTGATGTAGCCACATGAGAGCCAAGTTCTCTATAAGCATTTTCAAACAGTATGGAAGTAATGCCAAAATACCTTTTCATCAGCTTTTCTAAGTTGTACTCTTGCAGATTGTACCTAAGTGTCTTGGTTATCTGTCTAGAGTTCTGTGGAATAACATTTATATGTGTGTACCTTTTTCATTTTCTACCAAAGTGTCTGCAGAGGTCCTGGGGATTTGGCTGAGCTGTAGAGCATTGCCTCAAGGCTACCAAGGCAGGGGTTTGATTTTTAGCATTGGAAAAAATATTGCTACCCACATATTCCAACTAAGCAAACAAAACAAATGATGCAGAGAATTCCACAGATAAAGAGCACAGTAGTCCTCTTACCTCTGATTTCACTTCATGAGTTTCATTACTTTATGTTAAAAGAGGCTAAATGGAAAGATTCCAGAAATAACTTATTAGCTTTAAATTACATGTTGATCTGATTAGGGTGATAAATTATCCCTTTGGCTAGTGCATCCATGTTGTATGTGCTATGCCTCCCATTTTGTCTCTTAGATGCATCCTTTGTTAGGAGATAAACTAGTGGCTTCAAATGAGCTTATATTTAAATGAGCATTAAAGTAATGAGATTGGCAAAGCTGTAAAATTACTTCCCTTAAAACATGACAATTTATCGTAAGTGTATATGTATATGGGAGAAAATCAGTTTATTTAGAGTTTACTGTCCTTTCAAGATTCCACTGTTATCTGGGCATATAATATACCTCCTGATTGATGGAGAATCCATGACCTTTATTTTATTTCACTTAATAATGGCCCAAGGTGCAAGAGTAGTTTATCTAAACTTTATCGTAGGTGTGTGGTATAGGGAAAGAGTAGTGTAAATGGAATTGAATACTATTCCAATTTCAGGCCTGCACTGGCAGTAGTAAAAAGTATCTCATGAACAAGAGAACCGCTGCATTTAATCACTTCTGCTCTGGTAGATTAGCCTTTCTGTTGCAAATAGGGTTGCTGTGAACACCTTCATGTATTATTTCCTTGGAGATGAATGCTGAAGGGTTCACTGTAGGGTTGTAGAGTAAATCCATTCAGGCAAGCTTTCTAGTTCAGAAGGAGCTTGCATTTATAAGATTGGGTGCTGACCAAAAGTGTGCTGCAGAAAGGCGGCACAGCTTATGCTTCCAGCAGCATTATGTTAGAAGGACCAATTCCTTCTTAAGCCTTTATCAACAGTACAGTGGTACACTGGTAAATAGTTTAGCAAATAGTTATAATTTACATTCATGAATATTTTCTATAGGCTTAGGTTGCTAAAAAAAATTTTTTTTTTCTAATCACTGCCTTTGCCTATTTTGAGTTTTGATTTTATGGCTGCAGGTTCACTTGAGTTTATTATAGGAGCCGGGCGGTGGTGGCGCACGCCTTTAATCCCAGCACTTGGGAGGCAGAGGCAGGCGGATTTCTGAGTTCGAGGCCAGCCTGGTCTACCAAGTGAGTTCCAGGACAGCCAGGGCTACACAGAGAAACCCTGTCTCGAAAAACCAAAGGAAAAAAAAAAAAAAAGAGTTTATTATAGGGTAGCTTAAATTTTTTTTTACAAAATTATTTTATATGGTTGTTTTGCCTGTGTGTCTGTGAACAACTTGCATGCACAGAGGCCAGAAGAGGGCATGGGACCCCTTGAAACTGGAGTTAACAGACAATTGTGAGCTCCTATGTGGGTGCTGGAAATCAAACTCCAGTTCTTTGAAAGAACAGCCAGTGCTCATATCTGCTGAGTCATTTCTTCAGCCCAGGTGATTAGGTTTTTTTGTTTGTTTGTTTTGTTTTTTGGTTTTTTAGCAGCATTTTTTTTTTTTTTGATTGGTTATTTATATTCTGACCACAGAGTATACTTTTCTGTGCGTTCATTTTTTTTTTTTCCTCTTTTCTTTCTTTTTTTTTTTTTTTTTTTTTTTTTTGGTTTGGTTTTTCGAGACAGGGTTTCTCTGTGTAGCCCTGGCTGTCCTGGAACTCACTCTGTAGACCAGGCTGGCCTCGAACTCAGAAATCCGCCTGCCTCTGACTCCCAAGTGCTGGGATTAAAGGCGTGCGCCACCACCGCCTGGCTTGTGCATTCATTTTTTAGTTAGATTTATCATTTCACAAAACGATTTTTAGTCATAAAAGTCATTGAAAGTCTTTAGAAAGGCCTCTTCTAAATTTTTTTTACTGTTAGTACTTTTATGATTTTATTTTAATCTTTGATTCCTTTGCTGCTTAGTTTGTTCTAGAGTGTAAGGTTTAATATAATTTTCATGATTTAACTCCATTTATTGCATACACTGTCTGACTATTGAAAATGGAAATAGCTGTTCTGCTCTGTTATCTATACACAAGGACAAAGTTGTTTTAATTACTAAAAGTTTTTTTTTTTTTTTTTTTATAAACTTTTTTTTTTTTTGGTTTTTTAGAGACAGGGTTTCTCTCTGTAGCCCAGGCTGTCCTGGAACTCGCTCGGTAGACCAGGCTGGCCTCGAACTCAGAAATCCGCCTGCCTCTGCCTCCCAAGTGCTGGGATTAAAGGCGTGCGCCACCACCGCCCGGCTACTAAAAGTTTTAAATAACATACTTCATCATAGGGTTTTTCCATCTGGATATTTATGTGTGTATAATGTTTTTACTGATTTTAAAAATTTATTAATCTGGATGCTTCTGTTAGAAATTAGTCAGGTTATGAGTTAATCTTACATAATTGATATATTTTAGAACTGGTATTTTTTATTAGTATCCATTAATAAAAAACAAAGTTTTTAATGCATAGATTTATAAAATCAGCTTTTTGTGATGAATGGCTTTATTTAATTATGTGTTTGTATGTGTGCACACATACTCCTGCACATGAGGATGCATGATGTGGATGTGAGAATGTGGGAAGTCAGCAGACAACTTTGTGGAGTTGGTTTTCTCCTCACCTGTATGTCAGGTGCCATCTGTCTCATCAGCCTGATACTATGGGTTTAAGTATAAACACTAGTATTTTGCTCAGTATGTAACATTTGAAGTACTGGATTGTATAGTAGTTTAGCTATTTAGTTCCCACAGATCATAGACTAAAAAAGAGATTTCCAAAATCATTTTTCTGTTGAAAAAGAAAAATAGTGTCCTCTGTACTAGTGTTTTCTGTGTGTAGAGCTGCATTTCTGAAATGAAGCCTGTAATTCCAGTTTAGGCAGTGCATGCATGTAGGCAAAATACTCATACACATAAAATAAATATTTAAAAGATCATTTACATATTATAGAATGCATAGATCTTAAATATTTGTTTTGACAGATGTCCATGCATATTCTAGAAATTTGTCCATTGTTTGGTTATATGTCTCTTACTGATTTTGTAGTTCCACATTGGATACATGTTTGCTTAAGTGTATGCAATTCATTCTCTTTGTAGTTTGTCTGTTAATTTTATTGATGACTTACTTTGATTTTATGTTTTTATATTTTTAAAATTTATTTATTGAGACAGGGTCTCTCTCCTGGACCTGGCTGGCCTTGAACTCTCAGAGATCTGGCTGCCCCTGCCTCCCAAATGCTGGGACTAACGGCCTGTATCACCATGTCTAGTTCAATTTTTTTTTTTTTTTTTTTTTTAGATTTTTCGAGACAGGGTTTCTCTGTCTAGTTCAGGCTGTCCTGTAACTCACTCTGTAGACCAGGCTGGCCTTGAATTCAGAAATCCACCTGCCTCTGCTTCCCAAGTGTTGGGATTAAAGTAGCTTCATTATCAACATTTTCTGCAACTATGGTGGGTTTTATTACAGGGGAGGACTTTTGAGCTGAGTGAAAATGAATTTTTTATACCTTAAAGTTATGTATGATCTTTTGTTGAGGAAGACACTGCTGTTTTTCTAAGTCCTATTCACCACAGAATAGCCTTTGAAAAGGTACAAACAAGGATAGTCAGTGTCCAGACTTTCCACTCTTAAAATGTAAAAAATCCCAAGAAGCACATAGAGAACTACTTCCTGACTCTGAATTAATGAGCATGTCTGTTGATACAGGATAGAGATTTTGTATATCTCTTGTTAGATTTTTGCCTAAGCATTTTGTGTTACAAGTGATACTTATTTTTTTTCCAGGCCAGGTGTAATGGTGCATGCCTTTAATCCTAGCCCTCAGGAGGCAGAGGCAAGCAGATCTGAGTTCAAGGCCAGCCTCAGCTATATACTAAGTTCCAGGAGAATCAGGACTACATAGTGAGATATATCTCAAGTATTTTTGGTTTTCCCCATATTTGTTCCTATTATATGGAAATGCAGTTTGAATGTTGTGTGTTATCTTTGTATCTGTCTTACACTCTTGATAAGTTCACTTTCTTTCTAGAAATGTATATCCATTCTGGGTCCCAGTGATATAATTTTGAGTATTTTTGTGTCAAATCTTCCAGCATTTTCTGACCTTCACAGTATCCATTTAACTTATAGATTTGGACTACCCTCTTACTTAGTTTTATGCATGTACAATGTAGTCCCCCTTGTCTTATTAATAATTATATACAATTTTTTAAATTCATCAATTATATTTTGTACATTAATCTTTAAAATAAATGTGCCAAAGAAAACAGTATTTGAGTTGTGTACATTGGTGAGATTGTAGTAAAAATTAAATTGCAGTAATACATTAAAGACTAACATTTTAGTTTTCCTTTTTAAAGTAATGGACTTAAAAAGAATAAATCTCATTAGTAGACTTCCATTTGGAAATTGGTCCTTGTAAATGTATGTAGAATTCAGAATAAACTGTACTGAAGTTGTACACAGATTTGGATTCTGCTAAGAAAATGCAAAGTCATGTGATAGGATATTTTTCTTTTTCTTTTTTTTTTTTTTTCTTTTCTTTTTTTTTTTTTTTGGTTTTTCGAGACAGGGTTTCTCTGTGTAGCCTGGGCTGTCCTGGAACTCACTCTGTAGACCCAGGCTGGCCTGGAATTCAGAAATCCACCTGCCTCTGCCTCCCAAGTGCTGCCACCACCACCCAGCGATATTTTTCTTGAGTAATCAATTCTCTCCCATTTCACTGAGGCAAAGGCAAACAAGCCCTGATTATAGGGATAGGTAAATTAAATTTCTGTAGCTTTGTCATTACCTGGCTACATGACTTCAAAGTTTCGTAGATGCTGACATGCAGACACACTGGGAAGCATTAAGTTTGGCCAGCACAGATGATACGGAAGAGCTGGGATGCACTGGGACCATTTTACAGAGGGCCTTATTTTAGCCAAGGTCTGATAGGAAATGAACAACTGGGAGCTTTTAAATGTTTTTGACCAAGAGAATGGATAGCCTTTTCTTTCCCTTCCCCTCCTCCTCCCCTTCCTCTTTCCTTTTCCTTTCCCTCCCCCCCCTCCCTCCCTCCCTCCCTCCCTAGTAATATTGGTCTGATGGCAGTAGAATGGAAGGACTTACCAGAAAAGTTCTTGTTTTCTCTTTAGCATTTTTAAAAAAAGATTTATTTATTCATTTAATGTATGAGTACACTGTCACTGTCTTCAGACACTCCAGAAGAGGGCATTGGATCCCATTACAGATGGTTGTGAGCCACCATGTGGTTTCTGGGAATTGAACTCAGGACCTCTGCAAGAGCAGTCAGTGCTCTTCACCGCTGAGCTGTCTCTCCAGTCCCTTTAGCATATTTTAAAATAACATTTTCATATAAATATAGTTGTCTTTATGTATAATCAGATATACTATGATATATGTTATCTGCTCACAGTAGCACAAATGAAGTTAATGACTTAAAATTTAAATTTTTAAAGTTTCTTTGAGATCAGAGACTGCTGTTCTTCTGAGTGCTGGCATTGCAGACATACACAGCACTGCTTAGCCTCCATTTCATTCAGTAAAGCCTGGCGTTCTTAGTAGCTCTCAGGAAAGGAGCCATTTTCTCCTTTTTATAAGTTTAATTAGTGTATATGTAAACTTCCTCAGAAATGTGGAATGTTACATCTTTTTATTTCACATAGTCTCCCTAATTATAGTCATTCATTTGCAAAAGTGAAGATCTTTACAAAAATGACCAAGCTAACAGCAGCTGCTTTTCAAAACAAGCAATACTCTTAGGTATTTTTAGACTGAAATTTGTTTCCCCTTCTGCAGCAATTTGAGATAGATGCTAATATGTGTTATGAATGAGGAGCTGAGGAGGAAAGCTAGATCACTTCCCAGGGCCACATGTGTGCATAGAAGACCTGAGATCTGAATTCATTTGTACCTGTTGTCCACCGATGCTTGAAGGCCCAAAAGGTATCCCCTCCTGCGAAGCATGTTTAAAAATACAAAACTTATTTGTGATTAGTCCTGGACGAATTCCAAGTTTACACAGTGAGGATTTTGTTTTCTTGTTTTTTTTTTTTTGTTTTTGTTTTTGGTTTTGGTTTTGTTTTGTTTTTTCGAGACAGGGTTTCTCTGTGTAGCCTTGGCTGTCCTGGAACTCACTCTGTAGACCAGGCTGGCCTCGAGAACTCAGAAATCCGCCTGCCTCTGCCTCCCAAGTGCTGGGATTAAAGGCATGCGCCACCACTGCCCAGCTGTTTTCTTGAAATTAATGATTTAAAATAACAACTTAAAATGCCTTGATTACTTGGCTAAATGCCAAGTTTTTCTATGGGAAAGATTCTGGTATTAGATAAAAATAAGATACATTTTAAGAGATTCTTGAGAAAAATTGGCACAATTTTAAATTAGTTCATTTTGTGTCTAGTCTTAACAGTAGCTTTTGAATCAGTGACTTCTAAATATTGTGTAGAAGGTACCGTTTTGTTAAAAAAATTTTTTAATTACTTCATCTAATCGAATACGTTGGTTCTGCCTTTTGAGCCCAAATTTGTTTTTTCTTTTTCTTTCTTTCTTTTTTTTTCTTTTTTGATTCTTCAGCTGAGAGCAAGAGGATTTATTGTACACAGATACACTTGGCCACAAGTGAGAACAGAACTAGTTCAGAATGCCAAAAGTCCAGGGCAGAGGGCCAGGGGGACTGTTTCGGTCGAAAGAAAGACACTCAGTTTCCCAGGTGATCTGGGCAGGATGATGTTCCCGGTGCACCGAGGCTTATTACCACCGACAGCAGCCGGCAGTCCAGCAAGTTCACCAGTGTCCCGGCCTTCAGCTCTCTTACTTCTCCTGCAGGCTTCGTGGGTGCACAGGCTGGTTTACTTGGACCTCTGCTCCATCTTCCTTCTCTTGAGCTGTGCTTCAGCCTGAGCACTCTTCTTCTGTCCCTTTGCTTTCATGGCCCAAGAGTTTCAAGGAGGATGGTGCTAAACTGAGAGATCCCTCCCTCCCTCCCTCCCTCCCTCCCTCCCTCCCTCCCTCCCTCCCTCCCTCCCTCCCTCCCTCCTTTTCTTTTTTTTTTAAAAAAAACCTAATATCACTGTGATGGTTATCTTTGTTGGCTTGACACAACCTATAGTCACTGGGAAGAGTCTTAGTGTAGTGCTGTGTATATTAGGTTGGCCGTGTGGTGTGTCTGTACAGGACTGTCTTAGTGAGCTGATGTGGAAGGAGCTAACCCAGTGCAGGTTGTGCCACTCCCTAGGTAGGGCTGAGGGCAAGCAAACATGCATAGCATTTCTTTTTTGTTCTTGACTGGGTGTGATGTGACTAGCTGTTCCTGCTGTGATTTCTCTACAGTTACACACTGGAATTGTAAGTTAAAATGAATCCCTTCTCCCCCAAGTTGCTTTCTGTAAGGATATTTTATCATATCAGCATAAATGAAACTAGGAAAGTCACATAACATTTAAAAAATGTGTACATGTTGTACATACCGTTGAAAATTTTCTAAGGCATTGTTGGCTTTTTAGTTTGGGTGAATGTTCTTTCCTACCTATTTCTTGTTTTAGGTTATAAGAGGTTATAGGTTTTAATATTTTTAGTTTGTTGTGACTATGCTTGTTGTTTGTGACCAGTGTCTAGCCATGCTGTTGAACCTGGTCTTGGACATGTGAACTCAAGTGACTCTCCCTTCTGAAGTCTCATGAGTAGGTGGGATAGTCGGCATGCACTGCCGTGCCTGGGGTACAGGGACCTTAAACATATTTCAGTTTTCACCGTTTATCTCATCTACGGATGCTATGACATCATGCCTTGTGGGGATTTAGTCACAATTTGGCTTTATGAAATTAGCTATCCCCAGTTTATCAAGGGAACTTGGAAAACAAGTCCAATAGCTATATACATCTCTTTTACTCTGTTGTACTAAGCCTTGTTTAGCTTGTACTTACTGGTAGAAGTGGCTTTCCAAATCTATTGGGTCTTCTTTCCTGTTATGCCTTGAATTATTCCAAGTAGTTCTGTCTTTCCCTACTATAAAACAGAAGATTTTTAGTTTTTCTGAACCTTGTAACTACAGGTACAAAAGATACCTTATATAATGTTAATACTGTAATATATAGTGTATTGCCTTCTTGAGTTGACAGTACAAAATGTAAAATGGGTAGCTTAAATGGTAGACATTTTTCACAGTGCTAGAGATTGAGAAGATTGAAGTTAGCTTGTCAGCAAGGTCGATTTTATTGTGAGACAGCCTCTTACTTGGTAGCTTGCTCTCTGTACATGCTCTCTGCTACCTCTTCTTGGAAGAGCAGTAATCACATTGGGTCAGAGCCTCATTTTCAGGACCTCATCTAACTCTGGTCACCTCCCCAAGGCTGTATCTGAGCATCTAATGTAGGATAAAGATTCAACCTAGGAATGTGGCCAGAGCACAAACATTGCTGTATTTAAGTAGGAAAGACTGGAACTTAATTATAGAAGTGCATCATGTTGGTTGTAAAACTAGTTTTTGTTGTTGAATTTTTTTGTTTTTAATTTTTATTTAAAGGTGAACTATTACCACCATTATGACAATAGGGTGGTAAGCAAAGTAAATTGTAGGGTTTTAAATACTTAAAACAAATGAGAAGGTAACTACTACTAATAATAAGAGGGAGGTTGGTTTTACTTTTGAGCGGCATTTGTACAGTGGCACATATGACTTATCTTCAGTACTATTCAGTGCTGCCATGCACTATAAGAGAAGAATGTAAAAGAAAATATGTAATTCTTAGAAAGTGTTCTTTTAAATAGAACATATGCTGGGAACAAATGATTACATGAAATAGTTACTAATTTTATCATATTTAGTCTTTTAAAGTTTGATTAGAATAGGACAAGACTTGGATGCATTATATTAAGTGATAGTACTTTGTGGAAAACTGCTTTGGTCAAAACTCAATATAAACATGCTATATTGCCTCTTAAAAAAATGACTAACGTTTAGTCATACATGAGAATTACTTACTATTTCCTACTTCCTTTCTACCTTACTTAGCCTTTTCTCTAAAAATGTGGTTAACTCATTTGAACTTACCTTTGCTTAGTCTCTTGCCTTCACTCCTCCAGCCTGCTTGTATTTCTGCTGAGGTCGTATTCTGTTTGTTTTTCAGATGAGACCCTTTTTGCTCTTCCTGCTGCATCTGAGCCTGTGATACCCTCCTCTGCAGGCAAGTTCTTTCTGCCAGCCTTTGTCTCTGTGTATTCTAATTCACTCTAATGTTAACTCAATAGAGTACTTTGCATTTACCAGAAATCAATGTTGGTCCAAGAATGTTGTTTTTACTGGGAAAAAAAAAAGACTAAATTTACATTTTATATGTTACATCCAAAGGAGGCATGGGCAGGATTTGATTTATAATTGGAATTCATAAGGAATTCTTGGACCTTTGGTTTATATTTACATAATCATTCATTTTCTTTGAATAGTTTGCCTTTGTATAGCTATAGGCCTTTATGTAAAGTAAAGGAATGCCTGTCTCTTGGCCTTTGATAATCCAGTACCCTGTCTGGCCTATGCATCTGGGTACTCATTCATCAAATCTTACTTTCTCTTTAAACTATTTAAAAGTAGCTTTTTCCAGTTAGTAACACCTGAAGTTTTCTCAGATTTATGTTTCTGCATGGTAGGTAACTGCCTCTGAAACTGCACATTATTTTTTTCTTGAGGTACTTTATATTAATAACTGTATAGGGTACTGTGCGATGATTCAGTACATTATTCATCATTGCATGGTCAGGTCTAGCTGATTAGCATAGCTATCATCTTAGATGTTTTTAATTACCTTGTAGTGAGAGCATTTAGAGTCTTCACTTGGCTGTGTGATAGACAACATATTGTTAACTATGTTGTACAGTAGCCATGTATGCTTTAAAATTGATAATAGTTCATATTTTCAGAAATGATCCAAGTCTGCGTATTTATTAACTAAATGCTATTCATACTTCATTTAATAATAAGTGTTTACTAACACTTTTATTAACTGTCAAAAAGCTTGCATTAGCTTGAGAACACTGGCATTCTCTAATTTTCCTTTCTGTCCATGGCCACAGAAAAAATTATGAATTTGAAGGAGCAGCCAGGTAACATTGTATCGTCTGGTCAAGAGGATTTCCCATCTGTCCTGCTTGAAACTGCTGCCTCTCTTCCTTCTCTATCTCCTCTCTCAACTGCTTCTTTTAAAGAACATGGATACCTTGGTAACTTAGCAGCAGTGTCATCCACAGAAGGAGCAATTGAAGAAACTTTAAATGAAGCTTCTAAAGAGTTGCCAGAGAGGGCAACAAATCCATTTGTAAATAGAGATTTAGCAGAGTTTTCAGAGTTAGAATACTCAGAAATGGGATCATCTTTCAATGGCTCCCCCAAAGGAGAGTCAGCCATATTAGTAGAAAACACTAAGGAAGAAGTCATTGTGAGGAGTAAAGACAAAGAGGATTTAGTTTGTAGTGCAGCCCTTTACAATCCACAAGAGTCACCTGTGACCCTTACTAAAGCGGTTAAAGAAGACAGAGTTATGTCTCCAGAAAAGACAGTGGACATTTTTAATGAAATGCAGATGTCAGTGGTAGCACCTGTGAGGGAAGAGTATGCAGACTTTAAGCCATTTGAACAAGCATGGGAAGTGAAAGATACTTACGAGGGAAGTAGGGATGTGCTGTCTGCTAGAGCAAATATGGAAAAGAAAGAGGATAAAAAATGCTTTGAAGATAGCCTAGAGCAAGAAAGTCATGGGAAGGATAGTGAAAGCAGAAATGAGGATGCTTCTTCCCCCAGTACCCCAGAAGCTGTGAAGGACGGCTCCAGAGCATACATCACCTGTACTTCCTTTACCTCAGCAACCGAAAGCACCGCAGCAAACATTTTCCCTTTGTTAGAAGATCACACTTCAGAAAATAAAACAGATGAAAAAAAAATAGAAGAAAGGAAGGCCCAAATTATAACAGAGAAGACTAGCCCCAAAACGTCAAATCCTTTCCTTGTAGCAATACAGGATTCTGAGGCAGATTATGTCACAACAGATAATTTATCAAAGGTGACTGAGGCAGTAGTGGCAAACATGCCGGAAGGTCTAACGCCAGATTTAGTTCAGGAAGCATGTGAAAGTGAACTGAACGAAGCCACAGGTACAAAGATTGCTTATGAAACAAAAGTGGACTTGGTCCAGACATCAGAAGCTATCCAAGAGTCACTTTATCCCACAGCACAGCTTTGCCCATCATTTGAGGAAGCTGAAGCAACTCCGTCACCAGTTTTGCCTGATATTGTTATGGAAGCACCATTAAGTTCTCTCCTTCCAAGCGCTGGTGCTTCTGTAGCGCAGCCCAGCGTGTCCCCACTAGAAGCACCTCCTCCAGTTAGTTACGACAGTGTAAAGCTTGAGCCTGAAAATCCCCCAGCATATGAAGAAGCCATGAATGTAGCACTAAAAGCTTCGGGAACGAAGGAAGAAATGAAAGAGCCTGAAAGTTTTAATGCAGCTGTTCAGGAAACAGAAGCTCCTTATATATCCATTGCATGTGATTTAATTAAAGAAACAAAGCTCTCCACTGAGCCAAGTCCAGATTTCTCTAATTATTCAGAAATAGCAAAATTTGAGAAGTCAGTGCCTGATCACTCTGAGCTAGTGGAGGATTCCTCACCTGAGTCTGAACCTGTTGACTTATTTAGTGATGATTCAATTCCTGAAGTCCCACAGACACAAGAGGAGGCTGTGATGCTCACGAAGGAGAGTCTTACTGAAGTGTCTGAGACAGTAACACAACACAAACATACGGAGAGACTTAGTGCTTCACCTCAGGAGGTAGGAAAGCCATATTTAGAGTCTTTCCAGCCCAATTTACATATTACAAAAGATGCTGCATCTAATGAAATTCCAACATTGACCAAAAAGGAGAAGATTCCTTTGCAAATGGAAGAGTTTAATACTGCGATTTATTCTAAGGAAGACAAAATAAAAGAAAGTGAAACATTTTCAGATTCGTCTCCAATTGAGATAATAGATGAATTTCCCACACTTGTCAGTGCTAAGGATGATTCTCCTAAATTACCCAAGGAGTACACTGACCTAGAAGTATCCGACAAAAGTGAAATTGCTAATGTCCAGAGTGGGGCCAATTCATTGCCTTGCTCAGAATTGCCCTGTGACCTTTCTTTCAAGAATATATATCCTAAAGATGAAGTACATGTCTCAGATGAATTCTCCAAAAATAAGTCCAGTGTATCAAGTGTCCTTATTGCCTCCAGTGTTTCTGCTTTAGAACCTCAAACAGAAATGGGCAACATAGTTAAACCCAAAGTACTAACGAAAGAAGCAGAGAAAAAACTTCTTCTGATACAGAAAAAGAGGACAGATCCTGACTGCTGTATGTCAGCAGAGCTGATAAAACTTCAGGTATAATCTATGCACTGTCTCACAATCTGTTTACTATGGAATACAGATAACATTATGACATAACATTATAGTGTCTAATGTATCATGTTGAGAGAATCTCAGTTTAGTTCTGTGGGCTGAAGATGGCTCTAGTAAGAGCACTTGATGTTCTTTTGCCCTCTACAAGACTTAGGTTCCTTCCCATACACACACATGGTTTCTCACAACAGCTATACTCAGTTCTAGGATCTGATGACCTCTGTGCCACCAGACACATTCACACACATGAATGTGAAACATTCATACACAAAACATAATAAAAATCTAAAACAGAAAATGATTAAGAAAAAGTTTTGTTCTAACCAGGTATGGTTGTACAATATAGTCCCAACTGCAGTTAGGAGCCCAAAGTAAGAGGATTATTATGAATTTGTTGCAAAAACCAAGAGTACAAAAGTTTTTGCTGTTTCTTCTTCCTATCCCATTTCTACTCAACACTCCTCTTTGCCGTAGGCTTTTCCATAGTTAACATTGCATCATGGAACCAGGAAAAAAGTTAGTAAAATTATCTTCCATGATGCATTTTTTTCTTCAGTGTTTTCTGATACCATGACAAGCAAGGGATATTAAAACAATATTTTCATATGTGTTTATTTTTATCTTAGATATGGTTTCATGCCAAATTTGTGAAAAATGACCATTTCTGTAGCTTGCTTTTGGTATTTATAATACATTATTGTTCTAGTGAGAGGTATGAGGCTAGACATACTAAGTGTAGATTTTTTTTTTTTCAGGAAAGTAATTATTGAAATGTTATCAATTTATGAAAAGCTCAGATTATACACTTATACTTTTATCTGTTTATTTAAGTGTGGAGTGCTCTGTCTGCATGTACACCTACATGCCAGAAGAGGGCATCAGATGGTCTTGAGCCGCCATGTGGTTGCTGGGAATTGAACTCAGGTCCTCTGGAAGAGCCACCAGTATTCTTAACCGCTGAGCCATCTCACCGGCCCTCATTTATACTTTTGACCCAACATTTACTATTCTTGTTTTGCATGATTTTTTTTTTTTTTTTGGCTTTTCGAGACAGGGTTTCTCTGTAGCCCTGGCTGTCCTGGAACTCACTCTGTAGACCAGGCTGGCCTCGAACTCAGAAATCCACCTGTCTCTGCCTCCCAAGTGCTGGGATTAAAGGCATGCACCACCACTGCTGCCTGGCGCATGCTTTTTTTTCAACTTATCACTCTGTTAACTGTGTTTTCTAGTGGCAATTATATTTTTATTTACTTACATATTAGAGACAGCATTAGATGAGTATAGAAATTATTCTATACAAGAGGAGATTCTGAATATTCAGATAATAAATCAAGCATGGAGATTTCCTGTTTGGAGGACATGGAGAGAAGTCAAAGACAGTGCCAAGATTCTGGGTCCCTGTCGTGTGTGTGAGTTAGTAACATGAGAAAATAAAATGGATTTGGGAGAAGATAAATTTAATTTGAATATGTAGTATTAAGACAGAAATTATTAATACCATATCTAAGAAACTTTGAACATCTTGTCTCGTTAATATACGTTTAATTAGCCATGAACTTGGAGCTAAAATTTCAAGCCACAGATAGGAACAAGGGAAAATCAGAATGCAAGGATAAATGGTTAACATATTAAGAGTTAGGGATTAAAAAATGAGGGAAGGGCCTGATGTAAGTGTGTGGAACCAGGACTCATACAGACTAAATTCTGTTAACAGTTTGGGAACAAGAAAAAATGTTAGCAGAGGAATGGAATATGGACTTGAAGATTCCCCTCCCCTGACTCTAGGAGGGTCAGAACAGTTGATGATAGGTGCTGACAGAATGTCTATAGATGCTGGGGTAAACTCCAGAGTTGAGGTGAAGGGGTTGGCTTTATATAGGAAGAAAATGAATACTGCATGTAGTGAGTAGAAAGAAATCTGTGGATGGGTATTGATACTGCCAGGGAGGGTTTTGTGTCTGAAACTGAGGGACTTGATTGATTTTAATGTTAAAGCTGTATGCGAGGTATTTGCTGAGAATGAGTTGAAACATATTTGGCAAAGTAAATATGAAATTGTTCCAACTAGAGGAAGCAAGGGCAGTATGTAAGAGCTTACTCAGGGCTTGTAATAGCATGCTAGGCAAGTGCTTTATTGTTGAGCTATACCTTCTGTCCAGTGACTTTCACTGTGCTGAATAGCCTGGATATGGGATGAGAGAAGGCAACTGGTTTTATTTGAGTATGCGTGTGCCCTTGAAGTTGATGTTGGGAAACATCTGCAACCACTTTCTACCTTGTATTGAAGCAGGTCTCACAGCTGGCTAGCCTTTCTGTCCTAGGAACCCTGTCTCTGCTTCCCATGTGCTGGGGTCACAGGCCAGTCACTGTGCCCACCTGGCTTCTGTGGTTCTGAGATGCAAACTGGTTCTTACACTTGTATGGAAGGTGCTTTATCTTGAGCCATCTTTCTGGCCCCATTTTTAGAAACTCTAAATTGGATGATAAAATTGTTTTTTAACTGAAAAAATTGTAGATATATTTAGGGTACGATGTGATAATTTGATAAAATGCAGTGATCAAGGTAATTAGCATTCCCATGTCTTTTTGTTTTTTTGAGACAGTTTCTCTATGTAACTCTGGCTGTCTTGAAACTTGTTCTGTAGACCAAGCTATTTCAGACCCAGAATTTTCAGAAATGCACATTCCTCCAACTCCTGAGTTCCGGATTGCACCACCACTGTCCAGCTTGTTCAGTAATTTCTAAACTTAGCATTAGCTGTTATGTCCATTTTCACTGGAGGAATAGAACATACTTTGCATGTAATAAACGTGTAAGCTTTTAATCCTAGCACTTAGAAGGCAGAAGCGGCAGATTCTCTGAGTTTGAGGTCTACATTGTGAATTGGAGGACAGCCAAGGCTACACAGAGAAACCCTGTCTTGGAGAAAACAAACAAAAAAAGAAACCAAAATAACAAATGGGTATATTCCATAAAATTCACAGAAAGTGTTTGTATAATTTGGATGACCTAAATTCTAGACTTTCTCACAATCTGTCTAGATATTGGCTTTCTTTACTGTAAAAGGAATGGAGTTAGATTAGGTCTTTCTGCTTGATAATTTCCTTAATTACAATAAGCATCTATTAAAAGCAGGTAGTTATAATTGCTTTGGCATGGCTGTTTGAAGTACTATACTGTATTTCTTTGAGAGTGGGGGCGACAAAAAACTTTGTTTTCACGTAACTTAACTGGCTGGCAGACACACACACACACACACACACACACACACACACACACACACACGAGTTTTGTTAGAGTGGCTTACAGGCTGTGGTCCAAGTAGTCCAACTATGGCTATCTCTTGAAAGACAGGCCAAGGATCTGGTTATAAGACTGAAAGTCTTAGCCATCTCAGTCTTGTGCAAGAGTCCCAGATAATTCCTTCAAAGCTGCTGGTCTTGAGTCTCTGTTGGAATCTCATAGAAGTAGATTCTAACACCAGCAGAGGACTGCTTTATAGTAAAGGCATAGGTGAACTTGCCAGGGAGACTGAGGATAAGTAGGCAAAAAGCAAAAGCTTCCCTCTTTCATGTCCTTTTATGCCAGCTGGCCCAGATTTAGGGTGGATCTTCTTCCACCATCAAATAATCCAGGTTTAAAGTGGTCTTCCCATCTCAGATGATCAAGAAAATCCTCCACAGGTGTGCCCAGCTAATTGGACCTCTTCAGGTTTATTTTATGCATGTGAGTGTTTGCCTGTATTGCTTGAATGTATGCATCATATGAGTGTCTGGTGCCAGGGAGTCAGAGTGTATTGAATCTCCTGGAACTGGAGTTAAAGATGGTTGTGAGCTATCATGTTGATTCTGGAAACAGCACTGGGATCCGAGTGTTAATCATTGAGCCGTCTCTCCAGCCCCATTACTTCAGTTTTATTCTTTAGTGTCTTAAAGGTTTTCATGGTAGATTTTTTTTTTTTTTAAACTTTTTCTGTTAGATTTACTCCAAGGGTTTTAAAATTTGAAACAAGGTCTCTCTATGCAGCCCTGGTGGGGAACCTGGAACCCTCCCTATGTAAACCAGATTGGCCTTGAGTTTAATTCTTCCCGCCTCTCCATCCTGAGTGCTGGGATTAAATGGTCTTCACCGATCTGGGCTCCACATAGTTTCTTCCTTTGATGGTGTGTAGACAGTCTACTGGTGTCTTTTTTTAATGCTAACTTTGAATCCTAACCATTTTGTAAAAGACGTTTATCAGATTATGAGCCTTCTTGTGGAGTCTTAAGGGTGATGTATACAATTATAACATCTGAAAATATGATTTTTTTCTTGATACTTCCTTTCTTATTTATATTCCTTTTATTAACTTACTGTGTATTACTACCAAAGATAGGATTTCAAACATTTATTGGTCATTTGTGCTTTAGTTTTTATTAATTGCTTGTTCAACCTTTGTTTATTTTTCAATTTTGATACTCTATGATCTTATTTTTATGTGCAGGATGCAAGGCATCTGTTTCTCAAGATTTTTATGCTACATGTCAGTGGACAGTTTGACTTTTCACGAAAGGAAGGCCTGTTTGTTTGTTTCAAACTATTTGTCATTTTATTCTTTAGTTCAGATTTATTTGTAATTGTCGGATTGTCAAAGAGTCATTTTTATTCCCATCATTGCTGATCTGGCCCGGCTCCAGGCAGCTGTTGGCTGATTGAGATCCGTTTGCTCGCCTCTGTGTGGTCGGTCGGGTAGGCGATCAGATGAAGACTTGGGTGTGGGTGCCATCTAGTGTCGGTCATGGTAACTGCTGGGGAATAGTTGATAATTAACCATACTGCAGAAAGGTGCTTGGTCACAAAATTTCACACTTGCCAATTATTTTAAAAACGAATTTATAAACAATTTTGAATTTTGACATTTTGTACAGAATTAAATGCTTGAATTATGCTATAAGCATTATGAAATGACCCTGGAGATTCCTTCTTATTTCCTTAATGTGTTTTTGTTAAAGTAAAAGGCCTAAATGACTTAATATTTAAATTTTAAGTTTAGAAATACTTTGGGTCTTTGAAAGTAACTGGTGTGTGTGTGTGTGTGTCCATGTCTGTGTCCATGTCTGTGTGTGCATTCGAGGGCAAGCGGACAATTAGACTTCACAACAAAGGAAAGCCTGCTTCTTCTTCTTTTTTTTTTTACTACTCGTTGTTTTATTTTTACTTTTAGTTCTGATTTACTTATGATTGTCTGTATTCTTGTAGAGTTGCTTTTATTTCCATCATATTCTGATCTAGCCTCCTGGTGCAAGAGAAATGTTTTCAGTTTCTCTGGATTTTAATATTCACATATTGAAATTGCTATGTGATGTTGTTAAGAGACTTTGAAATGCTCAATCTTTTTTTTGTCATTTTTGAATGTTATTCATTTTCTAGTCCTTTTTCATTTTTGAATATTGAGTTCACCATTGTTGAAGTGCTGACTTTTAGTCCATAGAGGGCATTAGATTACAGCATATGGTAGGGTTTATAGTTAATGTCTCAGTAGTAAAACATCTAGTTTTGTACTTCTGTGTGCTTAGAAATCTAAAATTAGTTTCAAGACTGCTGTGTGGCTGTCACGGTTTCATATTAATAAAAAATTCTGGCTCTCCATTGTTCATAGACATATAAATTGTAGCTTCCCAAAACAGTATACAAGCAAAGTAAATGGCTGCTTTCTTCTTTTTTCTTTTCTTCTCTTCTCCCCTTCCTTCCTTCTTTCTTTCTTTTCTTTCTTTCTCCCTGTTCCTTTAAACATTGTAAAGAAAAAGGGGAGGGAAAAAGGAAAACCAAACCAAAAGTTTTGCTGGCATTAAAAGTAAAAGAAGCAGGAGAGTGGAGCTTGAAAGAGTAGGTGGGGTGGGGGATGTGAGCACCAGTGTGGGCTTACTGTCTGGGTTGTTTTGTTTCTTTTTCGAAACAAAAATTACATAGCTTTGTTTTATGGTGTTACCTGGCCTTGAACTCAGAGAATGCTACCTGACTGCTTTACCTATGCTGGTTTAAAGGTCTGTACCATTCTGGACTTTCACATCTGCTTTGAGACAGTTCTCTTTGTGCTTAAAATCCTTCCAAATAGATAAAGCTTTATTAAAATGTTCCACATGCTACTTTGTTTTATTTTTTTATGAACACTTTTAGAGATTTTTTTTTTAATTAGGAACTTATTTAATATTTTAGTTAACCATGTATTGACTAAGTTAGGAAGAGAGACATTTGAAAGTAGGTAATGTTAGAGTATCATGCTCTTCAGAAGTGAACTGGGGAGACCTTGTAGGTCTTTGGTTTTATATTTTAGCATTATATTTAAAAGCTTGATCTGTGACTATTCCTTTGGCATTCTGTTTGGCATCTTTTAAGAGAACATAGACTACTACACAAATAATCAAAGTATTGTGTTGCAAGTTGGGTTGCATGTTTTATTATTTGAGGACTGTCTATCCTTGAAAGAATTTTATTTTTTAAAGGTTGGTACTTAAATTCATTTAGATGAAGTTTAATGAGAAAGTATGACCATGAATTGTATACTCATAAATTCTGCTTGTTGACTTTTCAGATGAAAATATTTTTGCTTAGTTAACTTAAAAACTGCAGTTTTAAAGCATTGAGAAAGAAGTGGGTAGAAATGTCATCTGGTACCCACGAGTTAGCTGTTTTCTCTGTACATAGCATACATTGTAATAACTAAAGTTAAAAATTGAGTAAGGTTGAAAAATTCTGCAAGGTGAAAAACCTCCTGAACTTAAAAGCTCCCCCCCCACCCCCCAGACAGGGTTTCTCTGTGTAGCCCTGGCTGTCTGGAACTCACTCTGTAGACCAGGCTGGCCTCGAACTCAGAAATCCACCTGCCTCTGCCTCCCAAGTGCTGGGACTAAAGGCGTGCGCCATCACTGCAGGGCCCAATTTGCTTTCTTAAATATAAGCTTACAGTATGAAAAGCACATTTAATAGTCCTATGAATGGATTATTACACACACATTCTTGGCGCCTTAAAATTAACAAACAAGTGAAGTATTATAGATATGTGAGTTACATATATACTGAACACTTTTACCTTAGAAAATATGTAACTTGAAGATAACTATTTACTGTCTTCTGGTGTTTTTGTTCTAGTGGAGCTCAGATTAGAACCCATGCCTTGAGCCTACTAGGCATACACTTTACGAGTTAGCTACACTCCCTGCCCTTGTCTGTCTTGGAAGTATTCTGTATTGAAGAGGTCACATCTTCATTCTTGATAATATATGGTGGTGACAGTGTTCTCAGAATAATTATATCATATAAGGTGTCAGAAAGTAAAGTTAAACATTAGTTCTTAAACTGAAAATACTTTAAAATTCTTTTAAAATTGCTTTTATTTATAATTGAGCAAGAGAGATATAAAAAATGAGTAACTGGCATTCTGAATACTTAAGGATTTTGCAAGGTTTTGCTGTCTACACACTGAGCAAATCTCAGAAAAGTGTCCCCTTCCAGTGTGGTTACAGCCATGAGATGCACGTGCTTTTATGCACTGATTGTATACGTCATGTCTTGGTATGCCATATGTATTTAAACATATTTTAGCTAATTGAAGTGCCACTATGCATTTCCTTTTCTGCTTAGGCAAATTTAGCATCAGTTGTAAAAACAGTTGTAGAACAGTGTAGAAAGACAGTCTACACTGGAATGACTGAAAGTTTAATAAACTTTGAAAAAATTAGAAATTCTGGAACCATTTATTTTTATGGTTATTAAATTATTCCATTTTATGGGGTAAATGATATAGTTATTAGCACATGACTATTTCTCCCCCAGCCAAAGATCTATTGCAGTGGTAGGTAGTTGAGTATTTATTGAAAGATTGAATTGGAGCAAGTGATAATTAAATATATTTTTGAGGAATCTAGATTTTAGAAATGTAAAGGGAAAAAAAGCTTAGGTTACTGAAACCAAAACTTCTCCACTGAAGAAATTAGCTTAATAAATATAAATAACTACATTGATATTTTATTTTCTGATTATACCTTCCAGGATGCAAAGTATGAGTGCTTTAAGGCTCAGTAAACCAAGGAAAAAGGGCAGTTCAAAACATTGAAATTGAAGTTATTAACATATTTGGATTAGTCCATTTCTGTCTTGTGGATTAACTGTTAATTTCAAGTGAAACCGAAAACACAGTAGCATAATTGAACTGTCCCTCAAAGAAAAGAGAAGTCTGTGGGTGCAGATTCAGTGCTGTGTGTTTCAGGTATATTTAGTGGTTGGCTCGGTGGGGAGAGTCTTTCCCTTTCTTTTGGTAGCTTCCCCCTTCCCTGCAAAGGCAGCTCCATTTGGCATAAGCAGCAAGCAAATGGCTAGGACAATAAACAGATAGAAGGAAAGCATTAATGTCTGGGTATTAGTAGCCTAGTTACAGATTGTACTGCGTCAGCTTGCTCCACACCCCGAAGACATCAGGTGACTCCAGCCCTGCTGCAGTTGTGCAGCAGGGACTGCAGGCTTAGGTGGAGGAAACGGGGATCTTATGTCTCAGGGAGAATTTTGCAGTTTACAGCTTTTCTGTTGGTATGCATAATTTGTAATTGCTGCTGGAGGGCAGATTGCGGCAAGAAATGGACGGTCAGAAGAAACATTGGAAGGACAAGGGTATGTCTTTTAATCTTCACTCGTTTTTTTATGTAACCAGTGAGATTTCTGTGGGTAAGCTTTGCAGTTTAGATTGACAGTGAAGCCTGTGAGCATGAAATGCTTAAGATTAACATGAAACAGCTGCCTCTGGTGTTTTTTATAGTTGCTGTGTACAGGAAAGATGTCATATTCTCTTTCAGTGGTGTTCGGTTTAGTCATTTTAGACCTGTCTGTTGTTTTCTGATCTTGCCTGTTGAAATTGGTGTGGGATTAACATCTCATTTGTTGGTTACTTTGGTGAAGAATATATAACTAACCATCTCTGTAGTCTTGATGGCATTTCATGACAACTTTAAAAATAGCTCAGCTGGTGTGCCTAAAATCTATCCATAGGTTGTAGGTAGCAGAATTGCACTGTATCTTTGAAAGTCAAATGTGAACCTTTGAAGTTCTTATTTGAATGCTTTTTAATTTTATGTATCTTGAAACTATTCAGATGTGTACATACTTTTAAATGCATATCTAAATTTAAAGTACTAACCTTTGTCCTTGTAATAACCAATCAGTGATCTTGATCTTCCTCCTCCCCCTTGAAAACTTAGATCGTTTAAAATCACAGTGGCTCCTTGTGTAAGAATTTAAGCCGTCAAAGTAGTAGTAAAATATCAACTATTGAATATTTGAACAGCATTTTATTATGTAGCTTGGCAAGTGCTATATAATGAGAGAGAGGCAAGGGAGGGGGAGGAAGAGGAGCTGTTTATCTGACTGCCTAGAAGAAGCTGTCTTAAAAATTGTTAGAGCTGTTTTAAGTGGCCAGATAAGTTTATCACGCAAAGGTTAGGGTTTGGTTTTGTTTTCCTGGCTAATTTCAAGTTTATACTTCTTTTGTTATTAACATAGGGATAATATTAAAAGCATTTCTGCAGCTGATTGACTGCATTGACCTGCTTTAAAAACAAAAACAAAAAAAAATCAGTAAATAAATGTGGGGGAAAGGTAAGTTTAACATTGAATTCATATGAGTCTTTGTTAAGGGTCTTTTATTCAACATAAAGTGGAAAACAGCTGTGAGCTTTATAAAAAGGATTTTATTAGAAAGCTTAATAAAAAAGGACTTTCTTTAGCTTAGCCATAAATGTTAAAAATGAAGTGAATCAATGGGTTAGGTTTTGGTAAGTAAAAAGATACTTGTGATAATAAAGTGGGTGAGAAGCCACAGTAGGGCTCATTCTGCAACCTTCAAGTTTTCATATGAACGACGTCAATTGTAGAGCATTAAAATGTTAAGCTCTTACTTATAAGATAACACAGTAGAATCCATCTTTTATCAGAGATTTAACTATTAAAGGCCCTTAAACAAACTCAGAATTACTCTTGAGTCTCTCTGCCGAGTCTCGCTTTATTTGTTTGTAAATTTGGTTGGCTGATACTTTTTAGTGCCTTTTGTTCTTAGCACTTGTTTGAGTAAGTCAGACCAACTTAACTATTTTTTCCCCTCATCTAGGTGTTGTTATATTTTAGTGTTTTCTCTATCAGCTGCTATTGCTAAAGATCATGTAGTAAGATTTAAATTGGAAATCACTGAGATGCTTGAGTGAGTTTTTTGAAAAAGTGAGGCACCTAGAAGAAGGAACCTTAAGGTGTCTGGGTAAACTTAAAATATTACTTAGACCTGGTCCCCATATCTGCATTCTTGTGCTCCCACATTCCCTTCCCAAAGTGGTCAGCAGTAACAAATATTCTGATTTCATGTTTGGCTTTGGTTTGTTTTGGTGAAGTTTTAAATGTGTTTGCTGTTTTAGTGATTTTGTTTTTGCTTATTAGGTATCTAGTCCTTTAGGCAAAGAGCAGTATTATAATTGATATTGTTACAGTATTACTATTTTTTTTTCTGTTCATTAGCAGAATATTTTGACAAATGAAATCTATAATATTTCATTATTGAGGTTATATGGAAAACTTATATTGAGATGAAGGATGGGAAGACTTTTGAGTCTAGGCCAGTTGGGTGGAAGAATGATGTAACTGTTGGCAGCAGATACAACTCCACACTGTAACCCATGGCAACCTGCAAGTTCTTTTTTCAGATACCACCACAGGAAAGAATTTTAGGACCAGATGGTAGGAAGAAGAGTTTCAGAGAAAGGGGTGTCTGGGAAGAAAATACAACATACTGTGCTCACAATTCTCAAAGAATTGGAATTAGCAGCAGGTATATCCATTTTGGTGGCTCTCAAGGTACATCTCAAAGGATTGCTCAGAAACTTTTTCTGTGCATGAGATAAAACTATACTGTCTGATAGTTCCTTGGATGGGCGCAAACCTAATAAGATAAAGTCAGAAGCTCAGGTTGCCCAGGAGTTAGGACATGCCCTTTTGTTTGTAAGTGGGACTTCTGGTGAGATTCCTAAAAATTGCAATGGTTAATTATGTTGGAATTCTTGATTCTTAGTTGGTAAGAGGCTTCATCAGGGTGGGAGGGCTCCTTTCCTTCCCATCCCCATAGTTTTTCCTTCCTTTCTAATCATACCTGCTTTGTAAGCACTAAGAAGATATTATTATCAAGACAGTGACTAGAATTTTCTGGATAGAGTAGGCTGTATAGGATAACAGTTGAAAGACAGATTTGTAGGATCAAAGATGATAGAAGATTAGAAGGTCTAGGTCAGACTTCCTGAAGCTTCTCTGTGGTTCACAAGAAAGATTCCTGTGATTCCATCAAAGCAAGTTCTACATGACTTGGCAATCTGGTGTCATCCTTTTATAACTGGGCATATTTGGAAAACAATCTAGGGTTCACACCTCAGTCATAGTATGTTTTGATTTTGACTAGGCAAGAAACTTCCTCTAAGTTTTTATTCTGTTGTATGATTTATAGGGTTCCAATTTTGAGGTTCTCTGTGGTTTTATGACAAGATGCTC
Source organism: Mastomys natalensis (assembly GCA_021653895.1). Classification (NCBI taxonomy): domain Eukaryota; kingdom Metazoa; phylum Chordata; class Mammalia; order Rodentia; family Muridae; genus Mastomys; species Mastomys natalensis. The sequence goes on from JAJTUV010000271.1 coordinate 412,457, forward strand.
TGGGCCAGGTTGTATTGGTTTGATGTTGTAAAGTCGGTAGTAATAAGTAATGGTGGGTTCAGAAGGCCGTCTGTGGTGTAGTATAAGCTGGAGGCCTGAGTTTGGGACAACTGTGGTTATATAAGCCTGGAGTTGAAAAAGAACGCCCTGAACCTCATCTGAAATGGGGATGAAAAAGAAGTAACATATTTGAGGACAATAAGTGAAGAAATAACTTTATTCGTCATAGGTTGCAGGACTACATGAAGTTGCATTCCCAGTGAACACATTTTAGCATCAGTAGATATTTTTTTAAAGCCAAATTGAGTTCCAGACACTTTGAATTTGAAGTGATGGAAATGCCAAGCAATGATAAAGAATACAAAACAAATGCAAAGTGAGGGTATCTTTTTGAAAAAACTGAAGATAGGAAAGCAAAGCCATTAGCACCGAGCCTACATTAATGGAGCACCAGAAGTTGACTCTGACAGCAGTAGGAGGGCAGAAGAGTATGGTTTCACCAACAGCAGAGGACTGGAGATCTCAAGGACTGGTTGTACAGAAACTGTTTAGGACAAAGATAAAGTGATTTCAGACCCTGTCAGATTTTAGGAGAAAGTGCAATATTGCCCATTTTTGCTAGTGCTTTTTGTAGATAAGGAAGTTCAACTGCTTTAGATGACTTTTGTGAGAAGTTTCAGTAGCATTAAAATTCAGTTGATCATGCTTAATGACAAAATGGCTTCAAAACATCATATCTGGTGCATTCTTCCCCTGTGGACTCTTATAGAGCTTCCTAGTCTTGCTTCTGTGAATGCTTAAAATGGTTGAGATGTAGGTGTATGTGCTGCTGCTAAGCTGGGGGGGAGGGAGGAGGTGGGGGATGGGGAAGTAGGGGGTAGTGGGGAGCACAAAGAGCCTGCCCAGGTGCCTGAAAAGCTAGCTTTTTTCCCTTGAGCCTGGGAAGAAGGCAGGCTAAGAAAGAGTTGTCATTAACCAATTTTAAGAACTGCTAATCTTAGGAAGAAACCTGCTTTTAATTCTAAACTTAGCTAACACTCAGTGAAATTTGGGCCTTCATTGTCTTTTTCTAGATTTATTTATTTTATTTTTTTGTGGTTGTTAAGTAGCAGGACTGTGTGTTGTAGAAAATAGAGAATGGCTTTGGATTTTGTTTTTGGTTTTGGTTTTTTTTTAAGTAATGAAGTAAGGGACTAGAAGATTATATTATACACTATATTCTGTAACCTTGAATAATTCAGTAGATATTTCCACCTTTAAAATCACTTACATCACTTTGCTATATGGTTAAACTGAGTAAAATTGAATTAAATTCTGTTCCTGTCCGTGGTTATTGTTCAGTTGATGAGTATTTGGACGTTAGCACATGCTTGCAGCATTGCTTTTCAGAAAGATGGAGTGAAATCTTGCTTGAGCAGCTCGTTAGTGTTTGGGAGTCATGGCTAAAATTAATTCTGATGGTCTTAACTTTAGGGTAGGAATTTATCAGTTTTAAGTAAATTACAGAAACAGGTTTGCACATTTTTTTCAAAAGTGAATGTATATATGTTTTTAGTGGTTATAGAAAAATAATATAGACTCTTCAAAGGATATGTATTGGGACCGGTAGAAATTTATTCTGTTCCTTTCCTTATTTACCCTGATCTGAATATTCATATTTTTTAAATCAAATTGCTAACTGATCTATATTTCATGTGATGGCTGAAATAAAATTATCTTCTTAAAGAACAGTTCTAATTGTGCCATTGAAAGAGTTTTTCTTTGCTTTTCAAGTTAAACTTACACTGATCCTGGCTAATTATTAAGGCAGTCCATGACTGAGTCCCCCTTACTCCCATCCTCACACCAAGCCACTGAAGGACCTACTCTATCAATATGCCTGCTGTTGTAGTTCTTTGATCTTACCTCTTACACATTTTCTTCCAATTTTTATTTTGACCATGCAGTATTTAAGACCCATTCTTCCCAGATAGACATGATGCTGGCCTTCTTTAAACTCATTTTTTGAGTTGTGTCACATATGGACTTTATGTCTGTAACATTCCTTAAAGGCAAAAATGGTGCTTTCCTCCTGGGCCTCCTAGTTGACACTGCACAACTTTTCCATAAAGTGACAGACAGCTTTAATGGTTTATTCCTTGTCTTGAACTTTGTATATACATTTCTGATTAAAAAGAATATATTTTTTCCCAATTGGGGATTTAGGATTCTCTTTTTTCCCTTTTCTAAAAGGAGCAATGAAACAACTTACAAGTTAAGATCTTAGGGGGCCAGAAAGATAGCTCAGCAGTTATAAGCACTGGCTTCTCTTGTAGAGGACCCAGGTTCGGTTCCCAGTATCCACAAAGCAACTCACAACCATTTGTAACTCCAGTTCCACAGTCTCCTACATTCTCTTCTGCCCTCCGTGGGTACCGGGGTTACACATGGTGCACAGACTAAATGCAGGCAAAATACACATGTGAAAGTAAATACTTCTTAAAAGAAGTTTAGAGTTCACCTGCAGACAATGAGTCTTGTCATTTACATTTATCCTATTTAGTTTTTCGAGTAAGGAAACCGAGAAAACTTAATATGCTAAATTATTTGCATAGACTCACAAAGCTGTAGTATGAGGCTTTTATTTTGTAGTTTGTATGAAACAACCAAGGAGTGATGAGGAAAAAAGCTAAATTGACCCATATTGTGATATTTTTACCCATGCATAGTTTACTGTGGCAGCTTTTTGTACATGGTACCATTTACCATGTATTTTTGTGGCTTTCTTTTTTTTTTTTTAAAGATTTATTTATTTAATGCATATGAATATACTGTAGCTGTCTTCAGACACACCAGAAGAGGGCATCAGATCCCATTACAGATGGTTGTGAGCCACCATGTGGTTGCTGGGAATTGAACTCAGGACCTCTGCAAGAGCAGTCAGTGCTCTTAACCACTGAGCTGGTTTCCAGCCCCTGGTTCTCACTCTTAAGAAAAAAAAGAGCAGTAGTCTTATATCAACTGTGGAAAAAGGTAGGTGTGGTTAGTAGATTAGTATTGTTAAAAGATTAATTCTACTGAGACTTCTACTGAGCCTGTGATACAATTTTTCTTAAGGACTGGATTATATACTGTAGAAAGAATAATTTCGCAGTCAAGAGAATTCTCTTTACTTTTTTTTTTTTTTTTTTGTTTGAGACAGGGTTTCTCTGGAACTCACTCTGTAGAGCAGGCTGGCCTCGAACTCAGAAATCCACCTGCCTCTGCCTCCCAAGAGCTGGGATTAAAGGCGTGCACCACTACTGCCCGGCTTTTTTTTTTTTTTTTTTTTTAAACTTAATCTCATCTGTTGCTAGAATTTGGGCTTAAGGGTATTGAGTTTAATTTAGCCAGTGTTGTTTGAATTCTTGGAGCTATGTTCTGAGACCCAAACTATCTTTCTCTGCCTTACTGTAGCCAAGGTTGACATACACTGTGTATATACACTGTATCTGATGGCCTTTACATTTACTTTGTATGCATGTGGGAGGTATGATAGGCACCAAAATACTAACATGTTGACTTTTCTTATATAATACCACCATCTTATTTATTTTGTATAAATGCAAACCAACTCAAATATGAAAAGCCATGAAGCATTAACAGAGACCTTGCATATCTAAAAGTGAGAGTTGAATATTGAAACAAATTTGGGAATGTCTCCTATCAGAATACAGACTTTGCAAAATTAAAATTTTTCTGTAAGAATATGAGGAATATGCATAACTCCATGTATGCAGTCTTTTATAGCTAATTTTTATAACTAAAAATTGTCAATTTTTGTGCAAGGAATACTTAGCTTTAAAATAGTATTAAATATATGGATTTTGCTAGGAATGGATAATTATACCATTAGAGAAATTGGAAATGTGAAGTTAGGGATATTTTCTATTCTGTTTTGTATTGGTGCCCCCCCCCCCATTAATACTTTTTTTATGTGGGCTCCTCATGTCGCAGTGTGTGTGAAGAGCAGAGGACGATGTCTATGAGTCCTATGGGTCCCAGGTATCAGACTCAACTTGTTGTCATGTGCCGTTACCCACTGCATCAGTTTGCCAGCCCTTTTTGTATTGAAAGCTATATGAACTAACTAAATAAATCAATGGTTTAATTATTAGTGAGTCAAATGTAGTGATGATAGATGCTCACTAGTCTCTCTCTCTCTCTCTTTTTTTTAAAAAAAAAAAAAAAGGATTTTTTTAAAAATAGGGCTTTAAAATTGAAACCTGACTTCAGGCTAACTTGAATGCGGATTTCATTTAAGGAAAATGTAACAGGATGACTTGTGCATGTAAGGCATTTGGTCTAGCACTATTTTTAGCTATAGCAGATGACAGCCTGTGATTACCAAATGTATGCGGCTCTTCTTTGCACTGAGTCAGTAAAAGAAAATCTGGGTTCCTTTAAACTTAAATTTTAGTTAGATAAAGTGCACTATTCAAAATTAAAAGATAAATCCTTGCAGATTTCTGCAAGGAAATAAATCCTTGTTTTCTAGATTATAGGTATTTATTTAAATAGATTGGCATAAACCCATATGTGTTTCCTATAGTTGTAAGGGGAAATCACTGTTAGTTCTTATTGGATCTTTAAAAGGGTGTTCCATGAACATTTTATATAAGAATTTAAAAATTGCGCATAAAACCATCCTTTATCTGATACTTTCTTAAGAATTTCCTGCATGTGAGTGTGGCGCCTGTCTGAGCACGTGTGTATCAATCACATGTCTGCCTGGTGCCCACAGTGGCCAGTAGAGAGCTGGGTCCCCTGAACTTCAGTTTCACATTGTTGTGAATCACAGTGGGGTGATGGAAATCAAACCTTGTGTTTCTAAAGGAGCCTTTTCTCTAGCACCCCTTATCAGATATATTGTATTTTCTTCATTTTGAGGATTGTCTTCACCTTCTTCATTATGTCCTTTGAAACAAAATCTTTTATTATAAGAGGCTCAATATATTTACTTTCTCTTGTGTTTATGCTAATAACATACTTTAAGAAACAAAGTCTTGAAGATCTATACCTACATTTTTAAAAGAGCTGTTATTTTTAAAAACTCCTCCTCATGTAAGCATGTGTAGGAATATGTATAGAGGTCAGAAGACAGTTTACTGGGGTTAGTTCTTGCCTTCTACCATGTGAGTCTAGGAGATGAAATAAAAATGTCTTATCATCAAGCTTGGTGGCAGGTGCCTTTACCCACTCAGCCATCTTGCCAACAGCCTTAAAGCATTTTATAGTTTAAACTCCTATCTTTAGGTTTTTATTCTATTTTGAGTTAATATTTTGTTATTTTTAATACTATGTTTGTCATGAATGCAGATAGCTACTGCAGCTAGAAGGATCAGATCCTCTGGAGCTGAAGTTAAAGATTTGGGAACCATTAATGGCTGAGCTATCTCTCTACCCCATAAGTTAACCTTTCATGTAATATAAAGTACGGGAATCCAGGGAGTCCAGTGGCATTCCCCTGCAGTTGGACATCCAATTGTCCAGTAGCATTGTTGAAAAGACTTCTTAGCTTTGTTGTTAAACTTACCTGACTACATATATAAAAGTTGATTGTATTTCATTTATATTCCTGTGTATATGTATATGACTGTAGGGTCAGGGTTTTTTTTTTTTTTTGTTTTGTTTTGTTTTCTGTTTGTTTGTTTTTTGAGACAGTCTTGCTAAATAGCTTCAACTGACTTAGCTTGCCATTCTCTTGTTATTAAAAGCTTTGTAGGAAATTTTGCATAGGAGAAATATGAGCCCTCCAACTTCATTATTGTTTTCCAGGATTGTTTTGGTTATTGCAAATGATTTTTTTTTCAGCTGTCTTGTGTTGGAGACACAGCTGGGGTTTGCACTTGGACTAATTAGAGAAATGTTATATGTCATCCAAGATTGTGGGATATCTTTCTGTTTAATCCAGTCATTTATTTCTTTTAACTGTAAGTTTTCAGTTTATTTCATTTGTTCTCAGCTATGTATGTTTCTAGGAATTATACTCTTTGTGAATGTGAACAGTGTTGTTTTGAAGTTCAGTCAGATTGCAGTTGGGTTTGCATGATGTTGTACCCACAACGTCACTAGACTTGCTTAGGAATTCTAGTTGCTGTTTTGTGGCTTCCTTAGGAAGTACTAAATGTAAGATCATATTAGTTACAAATATCTTAATTTCTTTTTGTCCAATCATTCATTGCCCCAATTCTGGTTGAAAACTTCCAGGACATTTGTGGGCGTGAAGTGTCAAAGAAAGGTCACCCTTGTCTTATTACTAGTTTAGGTGGGAAGATGCCAGTCTTCCACCATGAAGAATGATGTTCACTGTAATTTTGTAGATTTTTATTTTTGATCAGTTTGAAGATAATTCTTTTTTTTCCTTGCTGTTTTGTTGACTGTTAATCATGAAATGATATTGGACCTCATCAGATGCTTTTTCTGCAACTATTGTGGTCTTATTCCTATTTTGTTTTTATTGTGTATGTGTGGGTTGTTGTTCATATGTTGCATGAACTTTGCATTCTTCGAACAGATCATACTAAGTTATACATTGCATGATCTCAACTTGTTAGTATTATGGTGAAATTACTGTTCTGTATCATATGGGATGTTTATCTGTGGTTGTCTACTGATGTCTGCCTGATTTGGGTATCCAAATTGAACAAATTTCTAAATTAACTAATGATGTAAGGCTCTGATGAGTTATCAGAGGCATGTAGATATTTCTCGGGATTTTTATATCCCTTTTTTCCCATGGAGAATCACTGCTCTTGGGTGAATTTAATCTTCCCAATTTTTCAAGAAGTAAAACCAACATAAAGAGTCTATATGAAACTAAAGTACCTCTGACAAGTATGAATTAGACAACTGTTTTTGCTAGAAATTTGTGTTTTTCCTTTTTGAAGCTTCACTGACAACCTCTTTACAAAATGAGATTGAAAATCTTTTAGTTTTTGTCACAGTGCTTTGGAGAATGTGTTCTGTCCTATGTGTGATTACCACTATGTAGCTGTCTCACCTCCTGTCTGTACTTACCTAATGGTCTCATGAACATCTCAATGACAGCATTCCTAGGACTTACTTCAACTTGACTATCATGATGTTTGCATTGAGATAGTCATGTGTTTTCATGTGGTATCTGCACTTTCATGTATGATTTCCAGAGTTCTTGCATTTATTGACAAGATCTGGTTGCATCTGATTATTAAGTTATCAGTCAACATTGTTCTGTGTGTATATGAGCGTGTATGTCTCTGCACACACTGGTGTGTAGATATGGAGGGTCTAAGGCAGCCTTGAGTTGTAGTACAGAGACAGGATCTCTTCTTGGCTTGGAGCTGGCATATTAATAGGCTGTTTGGCCAGTGAGCCCTAGAATCTGCTTCTCTCTGCTTTCCTGACACGAGGATTACAAGTGTTTGACATTGTGCTGGCCTTTATGTGTTTGGGGATTGAACTTAGGTCCCTATACCAACTGAGTTGTTTCCACAGTCCATGGTGATGTTCTTATAATAGGGAATCCTACTGCACCACTCACGTTGCTGTGTTTTAGTAGTATTGAATAGGGATTAAGGTAGTATTTTGGGATTATAAATTGTGGTTGCTACTAAAATGAGGCAGTTTCAAATAGCACAGAAATGCATAAAGAAACAGGTAAGACTTATCTATAATCCCATTTTTAAAGAGGTAAAAATATTACTTAGTACATTTTGTTTTCAGATTTCATGGTTAGACATGTTTTTGTTTGGTTTGTTTGTTTTATAGAGACAGGGTCTTGCTATACGTAGTCCAAACTGGTCTCATTCATTCACTGTTGTAGCCCAGGCTGGCCTTGTTCTCATGATTCTTTTAATACTGTGTTTTCAAGTATCATTATAGGCATCTTTCTTTACAGACCAGTGTTGCCATTACATGTATACTAGCTTTAATTGAATTCATACTGATTTTAAAAGGTATTTTCAAAAACTTGATTGAACAGCCAGATAGCTCAGTGGATAAAGGTGGATAAAGCTCAGTGGCACCAAGTCTGACCTGAATTCAATCCTGGAACCCACATGGTCTAAAGAAGAACTGACTCCCATAAGTATCCCTGATTTCCACACATGTGCTGTGGTATGCACATGCTCAATTCATTCACAAGTGCATGAAAAGTGACTGTTTAAAAACCTAATTATACTTTTCAGCTCTGAGAAGTACTTGTTAAATGTATTTCAGGAAGCTCTTACCTGCCCTGTCATTGGTGAGCAAATGCAGGTATCTATGCTGTCTAGTATATGTCACCTTAACACAAGAAGAGTCATCTGAGAGGAAAGAACTTCAGTTGAGGAATTGCTTCTATAAGATTGTCTGTGGAACATTTTCTTAATTAGAGATTCATGGGAAAGAATGCCCAGACCATTTGGGTGATGCTATCCCTCAGCTTCTGGTCCTGGGTTCTGTGAGAAAGCAGGCTGAGCAAGCCATGGTGAGATGCCAGTAAGCAACAGCACCCCCTCCATGGTTTCTGCATCAGCTTCTGTTTCCAGGTTCCTGCCCTATTTGAGGTTCTGTCCTGACTTCCTTCAATGATGGTCTATAATGTGAAAGTTTAAGTCAAATAAACCCTTTTCTCTCCAACTTGCTTTTGGTCCTGGTGTTTCACCTTAGCAATAGAAACCCTAACTAGGACAGTATCCTATATCTTTTTATTTCACGTAGACGTTCTTCTTGGTCTTTGTGGTTCATTTTACATGCTATGACTCTTAGCCTATATTTTGCCCATTCATCAAGCATGCAGATGTACAACATTCTGAAGAACTTGAATGTGCTGACCCTTCGGTTTATGCACAGGGTGCTTTAACAATAGGAAATCTCATTATATCTATCACTTTCCACTTCTAAAGTGTAAAAAGCTTGTAGTAGAAGTTTATTTAACATTGGGCGCCAATTTGTAGTAGAAGGAATTATTTAATCCTCCAAATTTGAGATCTCCTACCCGAAGGAGACCAGTAAAGGAAAACACAACTCAATAATTATGATATAAAATAGCACGCCTAGATTGGGCAGATTTACCACTACACTACTCTAATCCCCAGCTATGAGATCCCTTGTGACTTGCGGTTCATCCAGGCCACATGGTTGTCCTCCGTCATCAGCTTCCTTCTACCACTGGCTTCCTTCTGCCTGCTTCCTCCTGCTCCTACCTCTGCTTCTCTCGTCAACTTCTCCTCTACCTTTTATATCGAATTCCTCTCACTCTCTCCTCCCCTAAGCCTTTTTCTCCGCCTCCCCTTCTACTGCTCAATCTCTGGCTCTAGTCTTTATTTTACAGGTTTTAATTGGACAGAAGGTTTACAAGATGTCATCTGTGTACAGATTCAATCATCCTCTGTAGCCCCTCCCAGAAGGGTGGAACTAGGATCAAAATACAAGCCTGGGGCTATCCAACAAAAGCTTTTCATATATTTTTTGGTTTTCTCATAATTACAATTATGTAGTACAATTACAATTATTTACAGTTGCTTGGAAAGTGACAGGGTTAAGTACTTACTGATTTCATGAAGTTTATGTTTGGCACATAATATAGTTTCTGAGAAGGTTCAGTTTAAAACATTTAGGCCTCCTACACTCAGAAGTATAGATCTTAAAAGGAGATCTATTTTAAATTTGCATAGGCACAGGTTAATGCCCATAGTAAAAGTTTGAGTGTAGTACTTTGTGTTAAGTATAAATCATGTTAGCTTCTGAAGAGAAAAGAAATTGGAAGAGTTATTAACCCCTTGTTAAAGATAAAACTTAAGGGAGGTTCAAGTCTCACCTAAAGTTACATAGTTGCAGAGTTAGTGCTAGGAAGTGGGTGTCTGAACTTGGCCTTTCTTTCTACTATATTCACTAGTATACAACCTGTAGATTAATTATATATCTCAACTAATCATTGAACCTCTGAATTTTCTTTGGCTTTTACACACACACACACACACCACACACACACATACACACACACACACACACACCACACGTTGCAAGGTCAGTTTTGATTTAACAGTTGTTGGATGTGTTTAATGAAGCACACTGAGTGCATGTGCATTTATTTGATCATCTTACCAGTAGGGATACTACAGGTGGGTAAATGGCTTTGAGTGCTTTGAGAGCACTCATTTTTATATGAATATCTTGATATTAATTGGAAGAAAAGAAAAATCTGCTGATTGTTCAGTTCGAGGTTGGTGTTATCTTAAAATGTATTATTGTGTATGTATTTGGGCATGCTTGTGGAGGTCAGAGGTCAACTTTAACATTTACTCTCCTCCACTTGGGTTCCAGGGAATCATTAGCAATACCTTTTCCATTGAGGTGTCTGAGTTTTAAAATCCTTTTCCCCCCTGTGGTTTTAAAAGTGACATGTTTATGTGTAACGTCACAGTTCAGGTCAATAACTTAATCATAATGTTGAAGTTTCCCTTTTTTATGTCTTTACTGCTTAAGTACCTAGAAATAAAGGTGATGGGTTTTGGGGGGCAATATTAGTAATACAACTAATAACTATTCTGACTTTACCAAATCCTATATCAAATACTTTATCTTATCATCTTATTGATAGAAAATCTCAATTCATTTTCCGCATTTAATGAGTCCCATCTCAGTGAGACAATTCCTATTTTTATATATAGTTTAATGATGAGGCTGTAAGTGTAGAGGGGTTTGGCGACTTGCCTGAGGTTACATTGCTAGTAATTTGTTCTGCTGTTGGAGTCTAGGTCACCCAGCTCTAGAGCTTTGAGTCTGGGCTTATATAAGCCACTGTTAGAGCACACAAGGGAACCTCACAGGAATTATGCTGGCACTGCTATGTCATGTCACTCACTCCCTTCCTTGCATTTCCAAGGAGGAAAGATGACATTATTAAAGCTTCAGGAAGATGTGAGTCCTGCCAGTTTTCCAGCTTCTTCTTTTATAAATGTGTATACTGTTGCTGTCTTCAGACACACAAGAAGAGAAGAGGGCATCGGATCCCATTACAGATAGTTGTGAGCCACCATGTGGTTGCTGGTTACTGAACTTGGGACCTTTGAAAGAGCAGCCAGTGTTCTTAACTGCTGCTGAACCATCTCTTCAGACCCTTGTCTTCTTAATGGCAGCTGGATTCCTCTGTTCAGAGTTTTTAAATTTCTTTCAGCTTCTTTGTCCCATTCTTGAGTTACTATTACAGTGTAATATTTACTTTAAAACTTTACTGAGTGTTCGTCCTAGAAAAGATATACTTTTAGCATTTTAGAATTGAAAAGAACCTTGAAAGTACAGTTCCCACCGGGTAGTGGTGGTGCATGCCTTTAATCCCAGCACTTGGGAGGCAGAGGCAGGAGGAATTCTGAGTTCGAGGCCAGCCTGGTCTACAGAGTGAGTTCCAGGACGGCCAGGGCTACACAGAGAAACCCTGTCTCGAGAAAAAACCAACCCCCCCCCCCAAAAAAAAAAGTACAGTTCCCTGCTTTCTGCTCATTTCACTAGGTAGACTTTCTGTTTTTGAGTTATGATCTTGTTATATATACCTGGCTGGCCTGGCACTTGCTGCTTTTAGTCTGGTTAGCCTGAAATTTGCAACAGTCATGCTCAGTCTCCCAGGTGCTAGTTCAGTGTCAGAAAACTATTGACATTACTGTGATCTCTTTGTTGGCTGTGATGTTATTCACAGGATCATTTTGACAGCGCAGATTAGGCTATCTCAAGGTCTCATCAGTCCTCAGATGCATTGGTAGGAACATTGCATACATCAATACTGATGTAGGTATTATAGGTGGAGGCTTAAGATCATAGTATGAAAATGATCAACGAAACAGGCTGTTGATTATACTTGGAATGGAGATCTGGCACAGGATGTGCACATGCTAGGCATATCCCCAAGCCCCACTTTCTAAGTGCTTAAGATACATACATACTCAGGGGAGTTAAGCCTTTGCAATAATAATTACTGTTTTATAGCTCACATATTTTTCTTATAAAGTACTTCCAGTGATAAATGGAAGGAAGCCATGCTCATTTAGGAGTCCTGGGGATCAAAACCAAAGCATTCCTTTAAAGTGTGACTTTTAAAAATGTTACTTCTTTTATCTTAAAATTGGCAGGAATTAAAAGTTCTACTTGAGTATATCCCTATTTGTTTACTCAGGACCTCTGCTCTTAACCACTGAACCATCTCTCTAGCCCCTCAACTTTTTAAAAAATTTGGTTTTCTATACTTATGTCTTACTATTTCAATAGTCCTTTTAGGATGTACTATTTCCCTGTAATTTGAATATCATGCATAGTATGAAGAAGAAACTGTCTCAAGATGATTTTAAATGAGCTCTGCCAGGCCTAAGAAATAATCTGTAGCTAAAATGATTTGGTCACTCAAGTGGGAGGTTGGCCCAAAAGAAGGACTATGGGAAAAGTACAAGCTTAGAGTTTTGCCGATAGGCAGCTTATTCTGGGTTTAATGTTTGAGGTTTGTGCCCTCTGTGTAGAGCATGTGCATGTGCTAGATCCAAATGGTTAAGAGAGTATTCTAATTTCAGACTTCTTCTTTGAATTTTTAGTTGTTGACCTCCTCTACTGGAGAGACATTAAGAAGACTGGAGTGGTGTTTGGTGCCAGCTTATTCCTGCTGCTGTCTCTGACAGTGTTCAGCATTGTGAGTGTAACGGCCTACATTGCCTTGGCCCTGCTCTCTGTGACTATCAGCTTTAGGATATATAAGGGTGTGATCCAAGCTATCCAGAAATCAGATGAAGGCCACCCATTCAGGTGAGATGCTTGAAAAATGAGGCAACAGTATGAATAGGATTGGTATTAAGACTCCTGTCTCCTATCTGTAGGATTATAGTTGTGTGATTTCTTTGTTGCTTAGAGATAATCTATCGAGCCTATCTCTCTTTGAAATTTCTTATGGTAGAAAAGATTGGGCTCATTAATATTTATTAGTAAATATTGGTTATCACAGTGGATTTTAGAACTGGTGAAATTCTATTGTTTTTACTGTTTCCATTTAATACTATCTAATACTATATACCGTTTTTCCATTGCCTTCCCTAGTATATGTTCTTACCTACACTTGCCTCAGTTTCTCAGGGCTTTATACAAAGATGGGAGATACGGATTTTAGTAACTTCAAATTGAAGCTTTGAAATTGAAGAATGAAATACATGAAAATGTTAGAAACTTCTAATTTATCCACAATATTAGCTTTATATATCATTTAGTTTTAAAGAATTTTTGAAAAGACTACCAGTTTCTTTATTCTTTTATATTTCCTTTTTAGACATACCTTTTTCATAAAGGCATTTACAGTCTTTTACAAATTCAGTTGACATGCCAGTTTAGGCCTGTTGAACAGCTTTTCAGTTGCCTACTCATACTGGTGCAGATGAAATGATATAGTTCACCTGTGGTAAGTAGGAACAGTGATGAGCAGCTTGTTATATTGTCATACGAATGTCTATTAGGTGGCACTGATGCAGTATGCTCTCAGAGAACAGCCAGATTTTTTATATTTCTAGGAATTGTATAGACAGGGCTCAGAAGATGGCTTTGTGGGTAAGACTTGTTGCTGTGGAAACAGGAGGGCCAGAGCACCATATAAAACTGATGACTGCTATGGATGTCTGTAACCCAAATGTTGGAAGTCAGAAACAAGTGGATCCTGGGAACTTACTGGCCAGCCTAGCCAAAAATAATGGGCTTCACATGGACCCACACACACACACATGAAAAAATTGCATAAATGACTTACTGCTGGTTTAAAAGTTGATGGGAAACTTCGGATGTTTTAATTTGATACTTATGAATAACATTGGTATACCAGTGTCTCATGCTGTTGTAAAGAAATGTTCTAAATAGTCCATGCTGAAGTGGGAAAACTATGCTGTCTGCATTTAGAGCTGGATGTGGTACATAATAATGTAGAAGAAAACATTGTTTTGGCATATAAAAGAGTGGTAGATTAAACTGGGATCTTAGGACTCAGGTCTGACCAGCCTTCATGTCTTGGGTGGGGTCTGAGGTGAGGCTAGTTCATGATATAAGTTGTCACCACAGTAAGAAGCGACCTTTACTTTAGGAAAATAGATGACGACCAAGGCATTATGATTTTTAAAAAAAAAAAAAAGTTTTAAAATGACTCATGACTTATTTCCGGGTTTAACATAGGGAGCAGTGGAAAGGTGACCAAAATTAGGTCTCTGTCGGAATCAGTAATACAGTGCTTGAACTGGACATGATTCTTTATCTAGTTTATAAAGTTGCAAACTTGACCCAAGAGAATCGAAATGCTTTTTTTGCAAGAGTATTTAGCTAGAAAATAGCCAATCTTCTAATGCCCATCTGAGCTCAACCCACTCTGCTATTTTAGGAAGCTCAGATAGGCTAATCTGGTGTTGATGGAGAGAATAGATTTGCTAGATCAGAAATAGGCTTACACACTGATAGTGTATCTCAGTGTGCAGATACTAACAGATACGTAGCAAGAGTGATCAGGAGACTACTCTGCATGCTGCACATAGGAGTTTGCAAACTTGGATTACTAAGAAAATGATACCAGTTAAAATTTAAAATGCTTTTAAAGCGTGCTTCTTCTATTAGCTTGGGAATTTTGACTTTGTTTTATTTTGTTTGAGATATTTCTGTACCCAAGTGTAGTCAGCTCTGTCAGTCAATAGGTTTTCTAGTGCAGGAGTGAGGATGTACATTTTTCATTTTAGTGGTGTCCTTTATTGTATTTTGTTTATTGGAGCTCTAACGTTGAGGTGCCACTATGTAACGGCCCGTTTGGGTCAGTCAAGAGGGTCTAGCAAGAGAGAGTGGGGATGGAGGGGCAAGAGACGTGAAGAATGCAGACAGGACAGAGGGTCTGATCAAGTCTCCCTTATTGAAAGGAAATCCTGGGTATTTATATGCTTTACCATATACGTTGCCCTCGTGGACAAGCAAGGGAACACAACTGAAGGCTCTTTGCCACATGCCTTGTAGCCGTGGATACACGTGGCTTGAGCCTGATACACATGCGCCTTGCAGCTGGGGGCACTAAACAACAAAACAAGATATGGGAGAAAACCAAGATGTTTATCAGAGTGTGCTCAGCTGTTTCTGGCTGTTGAGGACAAGTCTCTTGTCAGGGTATATGGCTCAAGATGGCTGCAAAGATGATAGCCGCTTTCGGCTAGGAGTCGGCTCTCAACACCCAAGGTTGGTTTTAAACTATAACAATCCTTCTGTCTTAGCCTCTCAAGTGCTGGGATTATAACCATGTGCCACTACAGCCAGCTTGCTTTGGATTTTTATAATAAGAGTAGGCCTTTATAGAAGATACATTATTAATCTCTTTATAGATCTGTGATTGCTGATTGACATGTGGGAATCAGTGTCAGTTGAGGATTTTGTTTTGTTTTTTAGGGCATATTTGGAGTCTGAAGTTGCTGTATCAGAGGAATTGGTTCAGAAATACAGTAATTCTGCTCTTGGTCATGTGAACAGCACAATAAAAGAACTGAGGCGCCTCTTTTTAGTTGATGATTTAGTTGATTCCCTGAAGGTAAGTTGATTTTATTTTTGCTTATATATATCAGAAAGATGAGCAATATAAAATTCTATTTTTCTTTATTCAAATAAATCATGAAGATGAAATGAAATCACATCAATGTAAATTTAGGTTTGAAAATTCAGTGCCCTGTGTTTAGATTTGTATGAGAACTATAGCTTTACCTTTCTCCTTAAGGGAATACTTTTAAGAAAGAGAAATTGAGAAGAAAATTTTGTGTTTGATTGTGGGTTTGAAAACCCAAAGCTCAAGAAAAGTGGGCTGATTACGTCTTCAGATGGAAGTTTATGCTTCATCATGTCAGCATGCACAGTGAACCTGAGCAGATCTCAGAATCTGCTTTGGCAAAAGAGTAAGACAGAGTATCTTCTCTTCCTTTAAAGGTAACAGATAATAAACACTTCAGGTGCACACTCTACAGGGAAGGGTCTTCCTGGGTGAGTGGGGCTCCACTCTATGAGGACTGACTTTCTGCATGTTACTGTATATGGGATCACAGATTCCAGCTGTTTATGAGTCCAGGAGATTTGGCTTGAAATTCAGCAAAAACGTAAGCAGTCCTCAAGTGGTTATGGGCCAGGCATGGTGACACATGCTTTTAATTTCACCACTCAGAAAGCAAAGTCAGGGGGGCTCTCTGTGAGGTCAAGGCTAGGTCAAAGCCTTGGTCTAGACCCTCGTGGCCTATAGAGTAAGACCCCGTCTCAAATAAAATAAATAAAAATAGATTGTAACATTCAGGAGTCTGAGTCAAGTTTTACAGATAGTATTGCCTTTTTAAAGAGAGTTCCTGCGTGTTCACTTTGTATGTATGGTTGTGTTTATCCATCATAGTTTTTGTTTCCATGGAAAAGCAAATGGTGTTCCTTCTGGGAATGGACTCTTAATTGGAATTTTTTTTTAAAAGGTACTATGAGCTTTTGACTAGAATTGCTTTGATTTCTAGTTAATAAAATGGAAATATTTTAATTTCTAGAAAACAAATTGACATTTTATAATAGACAAACTCTGTAGCTTTGACAAAACAACATTTGAAAACAGCTTATCTAATATATTTGCTCTCTTAGATGTCCTCAGTTTATAGAATGGTAAATTCTAGGTCACATTATCACTTACATTTGAAACTTTTGTAAATATTTGAGTCACTCTTGCAAACACATGACAACACCCCCTCCCCATTTC
Source organism: Mastomys natalensis (assembly GCA_021653895.1). Taxonomy (NCBI): domain Eukaryota; kingdom Metazoa; phylum Chordata; class Mammalia; order Rodentia; family Muridae; genus Mastomys; species Mastomys natalensis. The sequence goes on from JAJTUV010000271.1 coordinate 429,192, forward strand.
CCACTCCCTTTAAATTCACTTTCTTCCCTTCCCCCCAGAATGAGGGAAGAGTTTCTTTCAGTTGTCAGTCATCAAAGAAATATCAAATTCCAGGGCTCTGCAGTCAGCACCTGAGATGAACTGACCACATGAACGTACCTGGTTTATTCTTGGTAGTTGACTCGAATGAAAATAAGATTATGTTGTTACGGGTTCCTTTCTAGCTTTCTGTCTGCTTGTTCATTTGTTTTGCTCCTCTGAAATAAAATTTAAGATTTTTAATCCTAGACAAGATTTCAGGTCTCTATAAAATGATCAATAATCCATTTTCGCATTTCATGGGCCAACTCAGTCACTGTTGAAATAATTCTTGATCCATTGAGAATGTAGCTTAGACATTAAGTACTGTCAACATTTTAGGCCTATTTTATTCACTTTTAAAACATTGGGTCTTGAGCTGGGTGGTGGTGGTAAAGGCAGAGAAAAATAGATCTCTGGATTAGAGTACTGCTTGGTCTAGGGTGAATTCCAGGACAGCCAGAGCTGTACAGAGAAACCCTGTCTTGAAAAACTAAAAAACCCAACAAAACCAAAAAAAACAAAACAAAAAAAAAACCCGAGAAAGCATTGCCCAGGCTGGCTCTGAGCACCACAGATGGGGGTACAGGTATGCATCATCTGGCACTGTGTGTAGCAGGGATGTTTCCTACCTGGCTAAGGGTTAATTAAGTCTTTTGTGATTAATCTGTGTAAGGATCTTTAGTGAGGGCTCTTGTTCTAAAAAAAAAAGCAGTTTTCAGTCATGGCTGCACATTGGAGTCGAGGAGATATACTTTTTATAAATTTATCTGGGAAGCTGAACGAACTGGAGTTTCCATTCCAGAATTTCTGATTTAATTTCTCTGAGAACACTGAATAGAGGACGGCTGTTTTAGAAAGTTATGGCATTAGCTATAAAACCATGTTTGTCCCTACCTCCAGTTTTTTCTTTTTTCTTTTTAAATGTATATCATACCTGTTGGGGTCATCTTTGGCGCCCCAAGAGAGAAGCTTGAAGCTTTAACAGAAAGTTCCTGTCTTGTAAGCCAGGAATGTGCACATGAATCCTTCTCCCTCATCCCCCACGTGTGTTTGTGTTTGGAGGGGCATTCTTGAATACTTAGGAGGCTGAGGCTAAGAACCACTTGAAACCAGATTGACACTACCATCTCCAAAAAGCTGGGATCCTGCCCTTTGAAACAACAAATCCAAAAATTTCATTTAATAGGGACTAAAACTAGGCAATTATAGTGGGTTTTTATGTGTGTCTGTAGCAAGGCTTTGGGTGATAAAGACTAGACTTTATGTAATAGTAGATCTGTGACTTTCAGTGAAAAATTTTTGTAGCTGAAGTTGCTTGATATGCAATTATGTTTCAGGATATGATTTTTTTCTTTTTATTGATTCTTTGTTCACATCATGTACCCCAATTCCACTGATTTCCCTTAGTATCTGCTCTCTGGCCTTGCAAACTCCTTGCAAACTTCCTTCCAAAATAAAATTAACAAAACAAAGCATAGAAAACATCTCATTGTGGAAGCCCTAGTGTGCCCCACAGTATACCCTTTGTCTCTACCTCTTTACCTGTAAATGCTCATTGCAGCTTTGATCTGCTGGACCAGCCCTGTCGAGTGCTCCATCAGGTCATTGATGAGGTAGATTTTGGGGTGGGCCAACTCAGAGCCTAGTTCTGGGCCTGGGTGGTATCTGTGCTGGTCAGCTGGCTGGGTCAGCTCTCCAGCACCTACACCCAACACTATCTCAGCTAGCTCATCCAATGTTGTAACTGGTGAGGGGCAGGGCCAGCTCTCCTGCTCTCATGACCCTGGGGTCAGCTCTCTAGACTGCTGTAGGTGGTGAGGAGGTAGCGGGTATCACTCCAGCGCCCATTGCACCTCATGGCAAGCAGGTGTCAGGGCCAGCACTTTAGTACTCATGCCCTTAGGTAGACTCACCCACAGCCAGCTACCAGGGCCAGCTCTACTGTGCTTACCTAGTTGAGGTACAAAGCCTCAGGATACAAACTTAAATCTGTGTCTGGGCAAAGGATCCCAAACTCTAAAATTAGCTGATGCAAAAAGAACAATAAAAGACTCTTACACTGCTGTGTTAACATACACATCTCAACATGTATGTTTTCTGACAAGTTTCTCTGACTTGGAAAAAAATTGAAGGGAAATGTAGAAATAGTCAAGGGAATACTAGAAAATGGCTTAATGTTTCTAGAAAAGGTAAAAATAAATTTCTTTTTAAAAGTTAATAACTTTTTAAAAGTTTTTAAGTAGCTAAAATTTCCAAAGTATCTGAAATTCTGTTGTGTGCTTTACCAAATGGAGTTCTTAATAAGGCATATTTAAATTTTATTCCCTTATACTCTTGGAGAAAACAAGACATTGGCCTTGCCCTCTTACATTGTTTATTACATTTTCATACACGTGACTTCTTGCAATCTCAATACTGTCAGTAGAGAACATGACAGACAAGCTTGTTTTCTTCAGACACTGGCCACAGCTGAGAAATTCTTTTCAGAGATCTACACCCAGGCATAACCTTGATTTGTGACTTAGATGAAGAAAAAACTTTCAGGGTGAGGTGACAAAAAGTAGAATTTATTAAAATTAAGGCAAAGTGGCCAGAGAAGAAGAGTAGTTAAGCTTGCTCCTCTTCCAGAGCACCTGAGTATGGCTTCTAGCACCTATATTGAACAAGTCACAACTGCCTGGAACTCAGCTCCACAGTGTCCATCTAGTGCCTCTTTTGGCCTCTGTGGGCACCTCCATACACATGGCACACAGGTAAATCTTTAAATCTTAAAAAATAATAATAAAAATAAAAAATAGAAATGTACTCAAGGAAAAACTGAAGCATTCTGGAGAACATGTGTTGGCTTCTCAAGGGACAATTAATTACATATCTCAAAGTTGCCAAGAAAAGACACCTCCAACCTTGTGTTTTTGTTTTTCAGTGTGTATGATGTGTGTATGCATGGTCTTCCAAGGCTAGAATTAGAAGTTTACCACCATACCTAGCATTTATTATGAGAGTTGCTGGGCATCTTTACTCTGGCATTTGCGCTGGCTCATCTCCCTATCCTCTCTCCACTTAAACATTGTTCAGAGATGTAGATCGCAACAAGGTTAAAAGTTACAGAATTTTCTTCTGTAAACCATTGTATGGTGGGTTTATGACTAGGCTTGTTAAAGGATTGCTAGAAACTGAAAGATATATCATAATTAGCCCTAAGTAAGCAAGTGTATTTATTGTCCTTGATATATATATTATGAAAATGTATAGTCTCAGTGGTGCCTGAAGTTTTCTGATAGGTGAGCCAGACCTTTTATGTCCCTTGTTTTGTGTATGTTACTTTGCTAGCCTCAGTGATGTTTGATGCTAAGCCTTTGTCTGTCTCAGAATAGTCTGGCTTTTCAGAATGTCCTTGAGGCAAGTACCATTTGAACTTTTTGGAGAATCCAAGTATGAAGTCTTGAATTACTCTTCTTGTTATGTTTAGAGTACAACCTTGTGAAGTGACTCTAATGATCAAGTTAGGGACTGTTAGTTTAACATGAGTTACTATGCATTTTCCATGGTTAAGGGCATCTGTCACAAAAACAGTTTCTTCTAAGATGTTGACTTTTTCCCTCTAGACTTGTATATGGTAAAGAATGAAAATCTAGCTCTGAGGCTCTATTGTAAAGTTGCTCAACTACATAAATTATATGTAGTTTCTGTGATAGGAAGCTATATAAAATATAAAATTATTTAGTCTCTATGATAGAAGAAAGATGTACCAGTGGTTCTGCAACAGTGGCTAAAACTCAGCTGCATATAAAATTTTAATTTGTTATGAATGTCTGACATTTTCTTACTTGGATATTAGAGTGCTACTCTTTGTAGAATTGATGATAGTTGTAGGCATCCAAGAGATCTTCTTAATCTATGCTAAGTATGCTAACTAGTGTTTGAATACCTTAACTTCAAAAACCTACTCATAGTAAGCATTCAGTTGTATTTTCTAGGTGTCTAAGTACATGGAAAATTTATTTTTTAGATCAAGAGTAGGGAACTAGCAGTGAAGGAGGCAAGGCACAATGGTTTTCAGTTTGCTATGTCTACCAACAGTGAGTCTGACTCATGGAAGCCCAACAAAGTGCGGAAGTATAAGCTTCTGCCAAATGAGTGTAACTGGCTTTGGACTCCGTGACACTAGCATGCGCAGCCTCATATATAAGCCAAAGTGGTTTGCTTGGGTTGCTGTCTATTTTTCCTTCTTCAGCTCCGATAAGCCCTGGAGCTCAGAGGACTCTCATTAAATGAGAGTAGCTTCCTGCTCTCAGTTTCTGCTGTGGAAATGTCCTATCTGCAGAATCCTTAGCCCCTCCCTTGTGGTGATGTCACCTAGAGGGGGCTGGGTCCTGGACTCCTGCCCACCTTCTCTCTGGCCTAGCCCTGGGCTGTGTCTACCCTGCCCTCAATTGCTGCCCTAAACTTGCCTGCATGTGGTCTCTGGGCTCCCAGCCCAGAGAGAGGGAAGCTGGTCCTCTCCTTGGAGTTCTGCTTCTGCCTTGACAAAGGGGAAAGTTCACACTTCCCTTCCCCCGCCCCCCTCTGGACATTGTCAGAGAGACTGTTCATGATTCTAAGTGCATTTACTTGTTTTCTATTGAAACTAGTTGGTAGAAAAAAAATCACAGCCTGAGATCTAAAAGTGGTGGCTTCCATTTTTTAAAAGTTGCAATATAGCAATAAATAAACAAAAAATAATATGAGAGACCCTGGGGGCATTAATTCTAGATTGTTCATTATGTGGTTTTGTGGAAATTTTCCAATTCTAGCTTTAGTTAATGGAGGAGCTTACTAGCTTTACTCTTACTCTTTTATATACCTAAATAATATTTATATACCTAAATAATCACCATAGAGGTTGGAAAGATGGCTCCGTGGTTAAGAGTTCTTGCAGAGGATCTGAGTTCAATTCCCAGGACCCCTGTGGCAGCTAACATCTGTCTAACTCCAGTTCCAGGGGACCTAGCACACTCCACGGGCACTAAGCATACATGGAAGCAAGGCACTCATGCGCATAATTAAGGTCATCATAGATGGAGCATCATGGCATGTGTTTGTAACCTCCTAAGTAGGCCACAGCAGTTGCCAAAGAGCAGCTTTGTGTTAGAAAGTATAGCAGTGTAGGAGTCTTCCTCTTTGAAATAGGGGGAAAGGATTTATTACCTGCAGAAGTGAAGGAAAACAGGGAGTTAAAGTGCACAGGAATGTCTCTGGGTATACTCCGTTTGTACCAAAAGATGAATACATTTGTATAAATGTATTGTTAATGTATTAATATAGAACTCTGCCTCTGAAGGTGCCCAGCTTTTTTGTGGTTACCAAAAGTGCTGACTACGAATGTTGAATATAATTTAGGCCAGCTCTGTGCTTCTCTTGAGAACGTCAGTGAGCTGTATGACATCACACGTTTTTATTTACACTTCAAACGTCATCCCCTCTCCCAGCTTTCCCCCTGGAAACCCCCTATCCTGTTCCCCTCCCCCTGCTTCCATGAGGGTGCTCCCCCCCCACCTGAAATACTCCTGAACAGAACACCATTGGTCTTCCTGCCTGTCTCTGTACCAATACCAGGCAGTTTTTATCACTATTGCTCTGTAGTACAGCTTGAGGTCAGGGATGGTGATTCCCCCAGAAGTTCTTTTATTGTTGAGAATAGTTCTCGCTATCCTGGGTTTTTTGTTATTCCAAATGAATTTGAGAATTTCTCTTTCTAACTTTGTGAAGAATTGAGTTGGAATTTTGATGGGGTGTGCATTGAATCTGTAGATTACTTTTGGCAAGATGGCCATTTTTACTGTATTATTCCTGCCAATCCATGAGCATGGGAGAGCTTTCCATCTTCTGAGATCTTCTTCAATTTCTTTCTTCAGAGACTTGAAGTTCTTGTCATACAGATCTCTCACTTGCTTGGTTAGAGTCACACTAAGGTATTTCATATTATTTTTGACTATTGTGAAGGGTGTCATTTCCATAATTTCTTTCTCAGCCTGTTTATCCTTTGAGTATAGGAAGACTACTGGTTTGTTTGAGTTAATTTTATATCCAGCCACTTTGCTGAAGTCGTTTACCAGGTTTAGTAATTTGCTGGTGGAATTTTTGGGGGTCACTTAAGTATACTATCAAATCATCTGCAAATAGTGATATTTTGACTTCTTCTTTTCCAATTCGTATCCCTTTGACTTCTTTTTGTTGTCTAATTGCTCTGGCTAGGACTTCCAGTACTATACTGAATAGGTAGGGAGAGAGTGGGCGGCCTTGCCTAATCCCTGATCTTAGTGGGATTGCTTCAAGTTTCTCTCCATTTAGTTTGATGTTGGCTACTGGCTTGCTGTATATTGCTTTTAATAAGTTTAGGTATGGGCCTTGAATTCCTGATCTTTCCAAGACTTTTACCATGAAGGGATGTTGAATTTTGTCAAATGCTTTCTCAGCATCTAATGTGTGACCAAGCTCCTGAGATCCTGTGATCCTGGGCGTGTTAGAGCACCTGAGAGTCGAGGTTCTTCAGGGTGTTGTGGGCCTGGATGTCAAGCTAGCACCCAAGGTCTTTTCAGGGCACCGGCTCAGACCCGAAGGAACCCGTGCCACTGGCTGGGCGAGGATCCCTGCATCTGTGGATCCTGCTGGTCCCAATTACTCCAGTGTTGGGGCAGATGTTGTGCCCTCCTCACCTATGATCCTGGGCTGTTAGAGCGCCTGGGAGTCGAGCTTCTTCTGGGTGTTGTGGGACTGGGTGCAGGGCTGGCACCCAAGGTCTGCTCAGGACACCAGCTCAGACCGGAAGGAACTGATATCACAAGTTTTAGAAATGAAGGAAAACTTTATAATCTTACAAAACTATCCATGAGTGTATACATGTATTATGAATATTATATATGCGTTACTCATATTTCACATGTATTAGTTCTCAAAATGGAGCTGTTGTTTTAGAAAATCTGCTCTTTTGATTTGTTTTTTAATCTCAAAATGAGCCAAATTATTAAAAAACACTTTAATATAATCTATGGGCCCTGGAGGAAACAGTGAATGAAACCTGTATTGTTGTAGTTGGACACCAGGTAACTTAGTAAACCTTTCTGGCTTCAGTTTTTATGTGCTGTGGTTATGAATAGACAAAGTTAAGAGTAATAAAAGACTTTGTCATGTCCAGCACCTAATATTTGGTAAATAAAGGCAGTTAAAGGAATAGTGATCAATTACATTGATTAGTGTGTACATCAGTTACATTAAATAATAGTATGAAAGTTGGAGATGTCCTCCCTGGATTAATTGTAACCCTCATGCATACTGAGCAGTGAAATGCTTTTGGTACCTGAAACTCTTTGTTCCACTGCTTATGACATAACTGCTATTTTGATGTCTGAATTACTTGGTTTGTGTATTTTTTTCAAGCATCTTTAGCATGTTAGTTAATTTCATGGTGCTTTCTTTTCTCTCCCATTGTTGAAAAGCTAGACAAGTGACTAGAGCTAGAGGGGCAGTGTGCCTTTTCCATGTTCTCTATCAGCCTTCTAAGGAAAGTGAATCAAATCCCATTTTTGGTCAAGTTAAGTTTCTAAAGTAAGACAATAAAGACTGACTTTACTTGGTTTTCAAGGTCTGTGCCTGTTAGACTGGCATTTAGATGTGTAATTGTCGGGAAAGTTTAATTTTGCTTATCATGGACTCTTGTTTGATTACAGTTTGCAGTGTTGATGTGGGTCTTTACTTACGTTGGTGCCTTGTTCAATGGTTTGACACTACTGATTTTAGGTAAGTCTACAAAAAGATTGACAAGTACTTAGAGACATTTTTGTAGAGAATATCTTTATTGTAAAAAAACTATATATATAATATATATATATATATATATATAATATGTGAGGTTGGGAGTCTTTAAGTAGCTGATACCAATACTGTTTTATTAAAATGCTATGTTAGCTCCTGAAGACTATTCCAGCTAACAGCTCTTTTACCTGATGGTACACCCTGGGTTTAAATTAGGGTAGCTGTATTTTATAAAATCTCTGTGATGTGATTTGAAGCTAAGCACGGTTCCTCAGTACATGCAGGAGAACATGAACATTTCCCAGAATTAGGAGAATGTAAATGGATGTATGAACATTTATGTTTGCTTTAAGAGCACTGCCTGGTTACCTTGATTACTGTTAGCTTGATAGCATGGTGTTCACTCCTAGAGTGGTGCCAGCCTTTTTCTTTTTTCTTTTTTTAAAATTTATTATTAAAGCTATGTGTTTACTTTTTCAGCTCTGATCTCACTCTTCAGTATTCCTGTTATTTATGAACGGCATCAGGTAATTTCTTAACTGTGGAGACTGCAGAATATAGAGTTTACTCTTATTATAAAGGACTTACAAAAGAGCTAGTCTTAAGGCTTTAATTTGTTGGTATGGAGTACTATTTGATATTCTTTGGCAACGGTAATTTTGTAATGCTTTTATCTTTCTCAGGCGCAGATAGATCATTATCTAGGACTTGCAAACAAGAGCGTTAAGGATGCCATGGCCAAGTAAGTATGCCCTTACAGCCTCCTTGCCAAGGGTGAGGCCGTGATCCTGCAGTGTTCTTTCAACATTGGCAGAACATGTGTCCTTCCAAGGCCAACATTAACTCTACATTTGTTTTTTTAAAACATTAGGCAAAGGTGGAGAAATTAGTTTGTATTTTGGTAGCTTTACGATTTTCTAAATAATATACAGCATAGTGTTTTTTTTTAAAGAAGCAGGAAACAAAACAAACAAAAAAATTGACATTTTTCTTTTCATTTGTAGAATCCAAGCAAAAATCCCTGGATTGAAGCGCAAAGCAGAATGAAAAGGCCCCAGACAGTAGACATTCATCTTTCAAGGGGACACTCACTTGATTATGGGGGTGGGTGGGTCAGGGTAAGCCCTTGGTGGCCGTGTGGTTTCAGCTCTTTATTTTTAGCAGTGCACTGTTTGAGGAAAAATTACCTGTCTTGACTTCCTGTGTTTATCATCTTAAGTATTGTAAGCTGCTGTGTATGGATCTCATTGTAGTCAGACTTGTTTTCCCCAGATGAGGCACTTGGTGAATAAAGGACACTGGGAAAGCTGTGTATTATTATTCTGTTGCAGGTTAGTCTGGCTGTATTTGGAAAGTTGCAAAGAAGGTAGATCTGGGGACAGGAAAAACCCTTTTCACAGTGTACTGTGTTTGGTCGGTGTAAAATCGATGCAGATTTTTCTGAAATGAAATGTTTAGATGAGAACATACTACTAAAGCAGAGTGGAAAAAATCTCTCTTTGTGGTATGTTCTAGGTGTATTGTGAATTTACTGTTATATTGCCAATATAAGTAAATATAGATCTATATATAGTGTTTCACAAAGCTTAGATCTTTAACCTTTCAGCTGCCCACAATGCTTGACCTCTGAGTCATTGGTTATACAGTGTAGTCCTAAGCACATAAACTAGGAAGAGAATGTATCTGTAGGAGCGCTGCCACCTGTTTCCAAGAAAACATAGAACTCCAACATAAATGTCATTTCAAAGATTTACTGTATGTATAGTTAATTTTGTCACAGACTCTGATTCTATGGACTGAAATTAATGCTTCCAAATGTTTGCAGTTATCAAACATTGTTATGCAAGAAATCATAAAATGAAGACTTACACCATTGTGGTTTAAGCCGTACTGAATTATCTGTGGAATGCATTGTGAACTGTAAAAGCAAAGTATCAATAAAGCTTATAGACTTACATTTGTGTTTAGTGTTTTAGTTTCATGAATGCACAGCAAAAACATGGTAGGCTGTTTAGAGAGTGGACACATGGTAACATGCTTTTAGAAAGGTTTTAGTTCATGAAACAGCTTAAGAACAAAGAATATATTTACATAGTGAGGTTTATTTGACCCATAACAAAAAGTTTTAAATTATTTTATACTTTGAAAATAAACTCATGCACCAATATTTTAACAGAATACAGTGCAAGATTTATGAATATACATAAAATTACACCATATAAATTTTACAAAGAAGACTTTCAAAGTCTTTATAACAGACACTATTGCTCTTCAAATATATACGTACATATATCATTGATTAGTCAGTTGTTCATCCACATGGTTACTTAATGCGAGATCTGTCTGAATGAAAAGTCAGTACAAGATAGGCAGACACAGTTATCACTCAGCATCACCAGATACAGAAAACAGAATCAGGGCTGCGTAGGGCTCTACTGTGGACCCAGCAACCTGCTAGTGGGTTAATGTAAGGCATTAATAAATTGGCGTGTAAAATAGCTTAATGTGTAATCTAATCCTTTTAGAATGCTGAAGCACTTCTGTGGTAAATGTTAATAATCTATTCTTTAACTGAAAATGCTCGTTTCTCCCTTTCTCTAAATTGGCAACTGCAGATAGCTTGGAACTCAAGGTGGAGATTTTAGTGCACAGACTGGAAGGACTCAGTGGTGTGTGTACTCAGGACTCCAACTCCCACCAGCCTTCTTCCATTGAGTGCCCTCTGTGTAACAGAACTGAGTGAGGGCCTTTTGGCTAATAATCTTCCAGTCACATTCTGTCCTGCAACTGACTGGAAATATGTTCAAGAGGTTTTTAAAAATCTATATTTACCCTGCATTAATCATCTGAAATGAACGGTGCCAAGCCAGCCCTACCCAAGGGGGTGTAAACTAAACAGCCTTTTAGCAAGACAGATCAGCTCACTTGAATACATGGAGCTCTCCCCTCTTTACGTGTGGTAGAAGCTGTTTTATTGGGGGGATGCCAGGCTACATTGAAGATCTGACACTAACATAAAATCCATGCTACTTCCTGTAGAATTGGACTCTGCTGCTCACCTTATAACTACTTTCCCAGAGCAGGACATAGTGATAAATCTGCTAATCCCATAGCCCTCCTCAGTTTTGAAGTTTTAGCACCATGTGAAGGAAGGAGACGACGTGGGAAAGTGAGGCAGCAGCCACACAACTGGGAACTTTGAAGGCACTTAATGGATATAAAACTGCAAATGAAACTTTAAAAAATTAACATTTTTAAACTTGTTTATACATGGCTCATTTGGTTTTGAAAGCTAAATGTGGCAAACAGTATTTCTGTACTTAAGTGCTTCCAACTTACATTGTGTCCAATGAACACTCTTGAAATGCATGGAAACAGAATCGCAAAACACCTTTGTAAAAGTCTTAATGCGAATTAAAAGCTACATATTGGTTAGGGTAACTGAGGATGTAAATTTTATCAGTGGGCTACATCATCCCAATTTCATCATTAGTGTAGTTATAAGTATAGGTTTTAGTCTCCAGAACAGAAGCAAACAGTCTTAATATTGTAGGAATTTACCTTCCTTCTTAGCATCACCATCTTGCAAAATCCAGATCGTGAGAGTCCTACATCACTAGCATTCAGAGCTTGTGCGTCCCACGGTAGTTGGCATCGAGGAGTTGCCCCTGCACTGCCTGCAAGTAGCTTGGGAGAAGCAGCCATGGGGTTCTGGTGTTTACAGACATCGCCACACAAATACACTGAAAAGCAAATCAGACATTTTTGTGTGGTCAGATACTATAATGCTGCCAAGTGTCATAGCCTTGCCAAGTGCTCAAGATTGAAAAGTGTAAGCCTGTTGCCACCCATTGTAGTCTACTCTCCTTCCCAGTCACCATTTTTTTTGTTGTTGTTTTTTAAGGTGTTTTTTTGGGACAGGGTTTTACTATATAGTCTGAGGATTATACGTGTGAGCCATCATATCTGGTTTACTGTTCTTTTTTAGAGTTCTTTGACATGTATCTCCTTAGATTCCTTTTGCTGCTTTGAGTATTTGTGCAAAATGAAGTCACTGGGGACTTTTGGCAGCCCAACACACTATCTGTCCTGTTACTACTGAAGAGGGTTCACCAGTGCGTTTGAATGAAGCCCCTTTTACATGTTATATACCATGTCCTCAGGCCTAATGTTCATAAGTTACTTTTAAGTCTTGTTTGTAAACAGAAGTCACCTTGTATTTCCTGCACCGGGCTAGTCAGTTCACTTAGGTCTCTTCTTCCCATCTTGTTCTGTTTGGCTGGTACTGTTTTGAATGGTTGCTCATTTTTCCAAAGGAACTGGTGTCATTACTACCCCAAGCAATAATCCCTGCAATAGCTAGCACAGTGAGCTGGAGGTGGCTCAACAGGCACATCGCACTGTGTTCTTTAAAGGTGCTTCTCTTACAACTTGACTAGACCACTAAAAATATCAAAATTTAATGGTTTAAAATTAATTTAGTGCCTGTACACGTACATGTACAAGCTCGATTTCAGGGGTGGGTACTCTCCACCATTTGGATTTGATCACAGGGCTTGAACTCAGGTCATCAGACTTGCTAGTCCTGTTTTTCAGCTACTCCTGAGTTTTTATTAATGTAATAAAACCTTTCAATATGTTGAAACTGAGTTATAGAATGACCTGGTCCTGTCCCCTCCATATGCTAGGAAACCCTCTTCTACTACAGGAATGAAAGAGGCTACAGACCTATGGGTCAGGTTAGAAGGGTTCCTTCCTTCTGAAACAATGGCTTCCCAGCCATGCTTCATGCCAAATGACCTGTGTAGCTCACCTCGAAATCTAAAGCTGCCTTGGCTCTTTGTCCAAATAGCTTGATGGACTTGGGCTGCGGAGTGATCCTAAATCTCAACATCTCTTCCTCATAGCAACTCATTTGCTTCCATTGTTTCTTAGTGTCACTAAAGGCTCAGTGTTATTAGCATCTTTAAGCTAGGCTATCATGATGCATCTGAGAGACATTAACACAGACTGCCAATTCTCAAGGACACATGGAGACAGGTTGAATTAATCTGATTCTCAGTGAGTGTTTCCACTGAAGTTAGCCATTCCAGATTTCTTACTCCTTTGCCCCTCACCCCCAGCAATGTTCAGAATAGCTTTCATATGACCTGAGCTCAACCAGTCCCAGGATAGCTCTAGTAGGGACACGGGTCTGTCAAAATTTGTTAGAACCCCAGCAGCAGAATATAGTAGGAAGGTTTTTTTTTCCCCTAAAAAACTGTGAAGTTTCCTTTTTATTGTTCCATATCAGACCCTCCCTGTGTCCCTGGCAGAACCTGGCCCACAGGACACACGAACTAGGCAGAATTAATCCAGTACAACCTGCAGTCGTCTCCTCCGGTGCTGACCACATACTTGTCATCATAAGAGAAGCGGATGTTCGTCACATGAGCAGAGTGACCAAAGTAACGTTTATGCTTGGCCTGTAAGGAAAAGCAGATGCAGCTGAGCACCTGTTGATTGCAGTAACTTGTTGGGTTATTTGTCCAGCAGCTGCCCCACTCCCAGAAACCCACAGCTCTGAGCAAGACCTTGATGAGAGGGTGCCTGCCATGGCCTTGCAGTTTCCCTTCCTCTTATGGCTGCAGACTTCTCTTCCCTGATACCCAGGCTCAAATCTCCACAGTAAGCACTGCATTTCCAGGTACATCTGTCAGCCACATATTTGCTGATCTCCCTGCCTGATTTCTTCCTCAACTTTGTGGCCATTTGTCCATCCACCAGAGGCTAGCCAAAGCCCCACGGGCTGGATCCATGATAACTCATGGTCATCTATGTGACTGTATAGGAGCATGGCCCAAAGACAGCTCAGGGGTTACTTGGGAAGACTCACGAATTTTTCTGTGCATGGAAAATCAAAGAGCTTCACCAGCCCAAAGTCATCCCCTGTGACGATGTTCAAGCCAGCATGGGTTACACACGCACAGTTGACATCAGCCTTGTCTGCATTTCGTGGCCAGATTCCAATGACTTCATCTCCAAGAACACTGTTCCAAGAGGAAAAGGTGTTAGGAAGATGGGACACAACTTCCTAGGGTTGTTGTCCCCTCCTAGGGTAAGAAGTAGATAGGAACTGTATGTGATTTGGCCATGTGGTTTCTGTCATGAACCAGCCACACCTTACTCTGCAGTTTTACCACCTGGCACTGCCCTTCCTTCCCTACATTCCAGAAAGAAAACTGAGGTTTTTTAATTCCCTATGGTTCCACTGAATATGTTGTCGAGGATGGAGCTCCTGTGCCTTCTATCTTCAGGTTACTAGAAGTTTCATTGTTGCTGGGCTTGGCAAAACATTTGAACTTGCTGAATGCGGCTTGGGGTTGGCGCGAATGATTAAACAAAAAGAAAGCACGGATCACATAAAGTCCTCCCCTCAGCCAGTGTCAAGCAGCTTTGCATCCTCTCCACTGAGAAAAGACAGTTTCATCTCAGCTCTTCCTATCCTGGGCATCACAAACCCAGAGGCAGAGCTGGGGACTCTCCTCAAGAAGAGTTCGCTTCATTTACCTTGTCCAGGAAGCCCAGGTGATCTTCTCAATGACTATGGCTTCGGTTACCTGCTTCCCCAGGGGAACCTCATGAACTTGGCGCTTATAGGTTCCTGTTGACACCTGCAAGAGGAGAGGAGCTGAGTCCATCTGCTTCCTTAGTCAGACTTTCTTGGCTGTCTTCTCGAACACTAACTGCCTAAGTTATGCTTTCCTTTAAACCCAAACTCAGCTCCTGGCTACAAAGCCAGTAAATAGTTCATTTCCCCACAGCTCATGTTAAATTTTGTAGGGTGGGGTGTCTTCTACCCATTCCCCCACAGCCTATGCTAAAATTCATAGGCAGACTATCTTCTATTTCCACCCCTACCCCAAGGGATGATGAACATGTCAAGTGGCCTTTAGGAATCCTCTGGAGGGAATTGGCCACTGTTTTCACATTAAAGGACACTTGCCAGCATCTTACATCCTAGGTCCCTTCTCTCCCCATAGTGATGATCCCTTTACCTACATCACCAGGGTTTTTCTTGAGTTCATGGAAAGAGCCTAAATCTGTCCCATCTCAAGGTTTCAATGCAGATGGCTTGGAACAGAAATCCTGCCCCCTTTGTTAACTCCCTCCTACTCAGCAGACAGAGCTTAGCCTAAAGAACGCTTGTTTAGAAAGGAGACAGGTCTAAGTTGAGTGCCTCTTCAGATGCTGCCTGACACGCTATACTCTGCCTTTTCCCCACACAAGCATGACATGTCTATTAGTCCTTGTCTTCTCTGTGGAAGTGTGATAAGCTCCAGAAGAAATGAACATAATGATCTATCCAAAAGCCCACATTGCCTGATGCTTGGTATGATAAATTTGAAAAATGAATATAAGCACTCCTCTCTCCAGGCTCATAGATGCCGAATGCTGAAGGAACTTTTGTTTTTAGCCGTAAGTCCCAAAGGTAGGACCCCTTCATGAGATCTCCAGCCCACTTGGGTATGCATCAGCCATACTGCCCAAGAGAATTTGGAGAATAAGCAATAGCAAGCTTACTAAAGCCCTAAATAACTAGAAATTTGGAAGTTTTCTAAAAATTAATATTAGTACACATGTGCATGTGTGTACATGCATGCAGATGTTTGCTGTGATGCATGTCAGAGGACAGATTGTAGGAATTAGGTCTCTCCATCATGTGGGTTGCGGGGGAGGGGTTGAACTTAGTTAGCAGCAGGCACTGTTACTGGCTGCGCAATCTCCTCGGCCAGAAATTAGGAAATTTTCATGATGAGCTGTCGAAAGTAGGCTAAAGGTGACTAGGGATATGCTCCCTGGTATTCAGGTTTTGTTTTTGTTTCTTACTAAAAGATGGATACACAGACACACACACACACAATTACTTTCTTAATTATTCAAGTCTCTGTCTCTACATTTATAACAGGGGGAAAGGAATAGTACTTGAAAGTTGCCCGTAATGGGTAAATTAGCATGGTGCCCAGGACACAGTAAGCACTTACTATAGAGACACTTTTTGCTTGGTTGCCCCTGAGACAAGTTAACCAGAAACATACCTGAATGTATTTGCTGTCTGCAGAAAAGTCCATCTGAATAACAAAGCTTGGGATGTCTTTGCAGTAGCCAATTCGGTTCAGACTTGTGCCCTGAGTAAGGTCATAGAAGTCAACTGTGTGCTCGGAAGAACCCACAGCTAAGAATCTGTTGTCTGGGCTGATTCTGGGGGAGAAATCAAAAGCAAGGTCCATTAGGAGGCAGACGTGGACACATTACGATGGGCGAGCTCTGGCCCAAGCCCAAAGATAATAAGTTCCCAACGTACGTGTGCCTAGCTTCTCCCCAGGCTCAAAGAAATTAAACAGTTTTTCTGAATATAATCCCACAGGAAAAAATGGTGTTATGTAGTCTTTGGTAGAATTACAAGTACTTTTATCATCATATCTAAAAAGACTGTGTGGGAGGTACCCTGGATTTGCTGGCTGTGGTATCAACCCTTTCAAGTCAGTTCCCCCAGCTCCGTCCCCCCACCATCAGCAGAAGGCCCCCGTAAGGGGCTCTTATCCTTCTGTCTCAGACCACCCCACTATGTACCTGATATCTTGGATGGCAGATTTCCGGTCTCGTTTTTTCCCCCAAACTTTAAGGCTGTTCACCAGCAAGATGACGAACTCTCCATTCTTCATGCCAATGGCCACCATCTCCCCATCAGGGCTATAGGCTGCACACCTGGCCGCATGGCCCAGGTTCACCTTGTTTAACAGTTTCTACATGGAGACACAGTCATGTAAGCCTTCACCACCTGGGCTGATCTCTGGGGGATGTCATCAGGACAGGGAAATCAGACTACTTCAGCTCCCACTGAAGACCACCAGTGCCATCTCTGCTTGGGGGATAGCACCTTTTAGGACAGGGTTTGACAAACACTGCCTGTTGTCATAACTTTACATTGAGCACTGTGGGATCTGTGTTCTAATTACCAGCTTTGTCATGCAGTTGTGGACAGTAGGTTAACAAATGTGACTTCACCTATTGAAACAAGCAGCTGGCCAGACACAGGCCTTAGGCTTTGCCAGCCTCTTGCTAAAGGAAAAGAATGTGAACTTCAGCATACTAGCCAGATCTTGACTGGATGCCATACTGCCCAATATGTGTGGGTTGGGTATATGTGTGTACATTTTTGCCACTATCCCTGAACAGAAAGGATACAGACGGCAGTCTTGGAAGACTTTTGTAAGCAGCATACCGGAGACATCCCTTATACAGTGGGTTCTCAGTGAGTAGAGGCTGTTTTTAGTAAACTTAATAGCTTAGAACTAAACTATAACACACATGTGTTGGCATGGCTGTTCTTTGACCCTTACACTAAAAATGTGACCAAAACATTTCCTAGCCATTTTGAAACAGAATTTGGTGTTTATTTTGTACTGGGTAAGGCTCAGTGACTCTTTTCTTAATATTTTACATGTTTTCCTCAGTTGAGCTTTAAAGTTGCTTTCCCAACCTTCCTGGGATCGGATGGGAACATCTGACATTCTCAAACATTTGTATCCCTCTCCTCCTCCTCTTCTCCTTTCATAAAAAGATAGTAATTCTCAGTCTGATTATTCCAGAATTATCAACATCTGGGGCTCAGTGGAGTGCTGGCCTCATATGCGTGAAGCCCTGGGTTTGCGCCCCAGCACTGCTTCACCTCTGCTGGAGGAGGAGCGGCAAGGAGTCAGAAGATCCCATGTCTTCCTTTATTTCATATTAAGCTCAAGGCCAGCCTGGGCTATAAGAGATCCCTTCACAATACAAGTCTGTCTAGACAGATGAACTGCTGAAAGGGCAGAAGGCATGCGTGAGGGACTTTTATTAGTAGGCTTTCTAACTTAACGCTGAACCAACCTACCCCCATCTCTGGCTTGACACGGGTCCTCTCTGCTCCTACCATTCCAAGCCTGACAGTAGGCTCCTTACCTTGTCAGCCAGGTCCCAGATCCTTGCTGTGCCATCATTGCTAGCTGAGATGAACATGTCCTTGGAAGGGTGTGTGGCTAGGCCCCAGATCTCCCCCTCCATGTGGCTGTCGGTCAGGATGTTGGAAGCAGCACTTTTTTCCCCAACTTCAATTATTT
This sequence comes from Mastomys natalensis, assembly GCA_021653895.1. Taxonomy (NCBI): domain Eukaryota; kingdom Metazoa; phylum Chordata; class Mammalia; order Rodentia; family Muridae; genus Mastomys; species Mastomys natalensis. The sequence goes on from JAJTUV010000271.1 coordinate 447,182, forward strand.
CACCATCTTTGGTTCCTACTAAGATTTTTCCCTGTCACAATGAAATACTATTAGAAAAGAGTCCAGTCATCTGAGGTCCCCAGAAGGATCCAGTTCACGGGACACAAAAGAGAGGTGGGTACCAGGGGCAGGAGGGGAAGGAAGAGCTGATGTTCAATAGTCAGACATTTTCTTATTAAAGCATTTGAAGGTGACGGTGGTGGCGGTTGCACAAAAGTGTTTAATGGCAACGACTTGTACACGACGTGGTTAAAATGCTAAGTTTTATGTGTTTTTTGCCACAGTTTAAAAATAATTTAAAAGCACTGCGTGTTGTTACTAAATCAGACTTGCGAAGGACTGAACATCTGTCGGTAAGAACCTCCCTCCCCCTTCTCACTTGGCCTTTTCTAGCAGTTGCCTTGGGTAGGAGCTTGAGTCCTCCATCTTGTGGAGCATCGCACAGACTGTAAGCTCCTCTAGACTGACTCAATTCCACCCAGGGCCCTATCAGGTGACCTTGGGCAGTAAGTACGTTGGTGTTAGAAACACTAACCTTGAGTACCCAGTGTAGCTTGCAAACGTCATTGCATCCTGGCAACTACAACCGATCCTGCCAAACTGTTGTTATATTCTGTTTCTAATAAAGGTATAGAAAGTCTGATTGCACTCAGTAAACCGTGAACCCTCTAACCGGCCTGACTTAACTCCTTTCGGCCGTCTCCAGCGGCCATGGGTCAGTAAGCGTGGCTGCTTACAGGTATTGTTCAGCTTATGAGAACAGTGATTGAAGGGACAGTGGCTCACATTTCCTAAATGACTTCCTGTCAGGTGGACAGAAAGACACCCTCATCTATGAAACATAAAGCGCTCTCGACGGACCTCGGTGCTGGACACACACAGAGTCAGAGACGCACCTGGCCTTCCTGGAGGAGTAGGTTCACTTGGCTGGCTGACTGATGAGCTATAGTATCATCTACACATACTGTAGTGTGAGCAAAGTGACAGGAAAAGGAAGGCCTGCTGGGACCCCGCCTCCCTCCTGAGCTCAGCCCTGAGGAGTGGCTCGCACAGGGCGGCTCGCACAGGGCCAGCCGTCCTCACCTTGCCGCGGCACACCGAGCGCACACACTCCACCAGCTGCCCTGTTTCCAGCTGGAAGGCCCGACAGCGCTTCATCTCCTGGTCCCACAGCTTTACAGCTCCTCCTTCCTTAGTCCTAAAAGCGGCATAAAGAGGCACTTAACCCATTGCCTCAAGACTTCCCTTCCCAGCACCCTCTATAGCAGACACTGATGGCATGGCTACCTAGGCCCAACAGATTTCCTAAATTGCCTTCAAATGCATACACATGGAGGAAAGCAAGTGTAAGCCTCAAAGCCGCTATGATTTATTAGCCAACTAATAGAGTGTTTCGCACATCCTGCCTTCCCACTACAGGGCCCTCCTTTTTGTCCTCCCTTCCCCAAGAGCTGCTATGAGTAGTATTTACAAGAGCAAAGTCACAGCAGCTTTTTAAGATGTATCTCCTAAGGTTTTGGAAAGACCTTGGGCTCTCCTGCAGAGATGGCAGACTGATCTAATACAGAAAAGAGAGGGACACCACAATTGGCAGAGGCTTCTGTCATTTTACACCAAGATAGTAGCAAACAAGTCCCCAAGAGGGACCTTTGCTTACGGCCGTTCTTTTCCGCCAGTCACAATAAGCCCGTCTCGGAGGGTGGTGTACATTGTAAAAACAGGACCTGTGTGAGCCTTGGCCACCAGCCGGATGAGGAAGTGCTCCTTCCACACATAGACATCTCCATTGATGGCACCGGTAAACGTGAGGTTGTTCTGCAAACAAAGGGACATCTTGGGAACCAGGAACACACTGAAGGGTTCTTTCTCAGACACTAGCTCCTTTTTTTAGTTTGAGATTAATCTTCATTATTTTTAATTATGTGTGTATGTGTCCAGGCACATAAGTATAGGTACCTGTAGAGGCTAGGAACTGGAGACAGGGAGATATCTCCTTGAGGGTCATGGGTCAGCCAACCTAGCCTAACTAACAAGCTTCAGGTTCGGTGACAGACTGTCTCGATGGAGTGAACACCACCCATGGTTTTTCTCTGGTATCCACTCTTGCACATATCCACCAGCATACTGACAAACACATGTGTGCACACATCAAGATCAATCCACCTACCAATGCTAAACATAGGGAACCCTGATTACTGGAAGCCACTTAAGAGACAATGTGGAAGTGGCTTTCTTATTGATTTTAGCTTCTTGGATAACCTCCTCCCCACCATCCCATGCCCATGACTGAGGGATTCAGGACCCTCTGAGGAAGCATCTGCTGGAACTCACAGCACCAAAAGCCACGGACAGCATTGTCTGCATCTTGGCAGCTTCCATGGACCCGATGACCCCTTTCTTGTACAGCAGAGCACTTCCAGCTAGAGTCCAGAACTTCATATGTTTGACTCCAACAGATACAAATGTGTGTCTGAGTCAGGGCGAAATTCCACCACAAATATTCGTTCCAGGTGACCCCCTCGGCTGGCAACCTTGGTACCTGTGTGGGTGACAGAGTCCAATAAGGCCAGTCCTTTTTCTGTTCATGGACCAGGGCAGGAAGTTACAGACCAGGCAAGGCTGGTCTTCCATTCACTCTGAATAAACCCAGTGTTTCTTTAACTGCATCCACTCCCTCTCAGACATCCCAAGGAGGGCATACATGAATGTCTGGGTAATTTCCAGAGAAGTGGGTGCTACTAACAAAACTCCCACCCATAAGGACATGACTAGAGTAAGAAATGACTGTGGTCAGTGAGGTGGAAGCTTCTAGACAGGTAGAATTGATCATACCCACATCTTCCTCATCCCAAATCAGAACTATTCACCCCAGCTTGCCCCTCCCGTCTCAAGTCACTTGGGCTCAGGTTCTTCAGACACCTTTTGTTTTCTTCTTTCTGCTCAGAATTCCCTGCATTTATTTTATGTAACCTTAGCATTTAACCTTTTCATGTTTTAACCTTTTCAGTTTGTGGGGTTTGGGTTTAAATTTTTTACTTTTTATATTTAGTTACTTGCTTTTCTTACTTTATATTCTAAATGTCTTTTGTGTCTCCCTGAGCCTTCATCTTGAATCTGAATTCCACTTGAAGAACAACTTTGAACATCTTACCCTCTCTGCTCTGCCCTTGGCTTCCTCGCCTCAGCAATACTACCTGCTAAGATGTGGTGAGAAGCCAAGAATTGATTCAGGGGGAAATGGCTTGGCCATGGTGACCATTCCACATTGGTGACTAACTTTACCATTCCTTTGGATCCTTTTAAAAGTTCAGGGTTTCTAATTCCTTTTGCCTGCTTTTGAAGACTCCCTTTTTACTCTTTTAAATCCTTTAAGTTTACTTTTTATTTTAAACTTGTTACTTTTTCTTCAAGGCTCTTTCCAAATGCTCTCAATGTTTCAGTTGCAATTTCTTTCCTCCTCTTTATTATTTATCCAGATCTTTTTCTTTCATCTTCTGTTCTTTGGTGTTCATGACGGCTCTCCAGACAGCAGAGGTTGTGCTGCTAGTGAATTCTGAATGAAGTTGGCCCACCCTTCAGCTTCAGACACTCCACAGAGGAAGCCTTTTCTAGGAGAGGCTGTGTCAGGAGAGCCCCTCTACTCGATACAATGACAAAAACACTTATAGCAACTGAAACTCATCACAGTGGGGCTTTAAAAACCTATGGACTCCAAAGATAACACAAATCAAGTTTGAAAGCAAACAACAGACAAGAAGAAAAGTATTCACAACCCTTATAAAAGTCAGGATTAACATTAATGATCTATAAAGACCAACACATCATTGTAGGTAGACACTCTTGGCTCCAAGGGAAACACCTTTCAGCAGGCAGATTGTAGAATCAGCAGTGTAAGTGGCCAATAAGAGATTCAAAGAGGATCAGCCTCACCGGTTATGGAGGAAACGCAAAATTATAATGAGAGTCATAGTTAAACCACTGGTTTTCTCCCTTGTTTTAATATCATAGGTAGTTTTCATTGTAGAGATAGTGACTTGGTCTCTAGTCTGTTCAGAACAAGTTACATAGACATATAGGACCTGGAACACGTGTTGTATGTCATAAGTTCACTTAAAGTCATTATTATATAATAATATTATATAGTATATATTAAGAAATTTATTATTCACATACATGCTCTCCAAAGTGATCCACTAGCAACTCAGGAATGCACACTATGCTCCTTACTGATAACACAAATGTATATATGTGCTCCCCCAATATGTGCTATTTATAGGAAGGCAGGACTTGAAGGAAAAAAAAATACAACACTAGAGAAGGGAAGAGAAGCCATGTCCATTCAACGGTGAGGAGGTGGTGTCTGGTAGACTGTGTAGACTGACAAACACAAGGAGACCACCCTCCGAGCTTCTCCCCTCCTGGGAGCTCTTTTCTAGTCCTCATTCCCCTGGGAGGTCAGAAGAGCCTCAGATAAGAAGAGTCTGGAGCTAAGGCTAAGCAGGCCTCCGGAGCTGGAGGGACACGTAGGGGAGGAAGGAGGGGCATGAGCTTGAAGGCGGGATGGGGTAGGGACCATGACCTCACTCTTCTCTCAGGAACTGGGGCTAGAGGCAGCATCCAGAGAGATGGGTTGTGGGGACACTTGGACACAATGACCTGTCAATAAGAAGATAGTGGTGTGGTTTCCTAAAAGCACTGTGGGTCTGGCTGGCTCCAGTGCAATGTAAGGAGACTTGTCCTTAACATGTATCAGCCACGGGCCTCTCTTAGGTCTGGCTCAAGAAAGATGGCATTTTTCTCACAATGTATACATCTGCTTAAAGCCCTTCTTCCCATTCCTTCCACGAGAAGATGAGGAGATAATGGGATTTTGAGTCCCAGATTGGAGACGCACCACTTCTCTGCTCGCCTGCTCAGCGTGTCCTAGATATTAGCTGCAGACAGACCTCATTATTGCCCTTACTAATTGGATCTGCTTTTGCCAAGGCCAATCTGAGGATATACTCAGAAAATTGCATATTTTTAATTGTAAGACAATTACAAATTTAGTAGCAGCTTCTCTCTCTCTCTCTCTCTCTCTCTCTCTCTCTCTGTGCGAGTGTCTGTTGGAGATGAATAAGAAAGAAAATCATTAATTATACTATAAACCAATGGTTCTCAACCTTCCTAATGCTGTGACCCTTTAATACAGTTCTTCATGTTGTGGTGACCCTGATCATAACATTATCTTTGTTGATATTTCATAACTATAATTTTGCTACTTTATGAATCATAACGTAATATTTGTGTTTTCTGATGGTCTTGGGCAACCTCAATGGAAGGTCATTTGACTCCTAAAGGCATCTTGACCTACAGTGATTAAGGTGAACCCTCATTTCAGAAGCATTAATGCTTAAAAATACTTGAACAGCTAAAATTTGCCTTCGGTGACTTTGGTCACTTCAGTCCTATTAAGGCAGCCAAGATAAAACAGTTGGAGGAGAATCCAGAGGCTACCAGAACGAGCACTGAGGACGGTGTCTGGGTGGGAGGTGGTGAGGATGCATTGGGACACTGTTAGCACTCTTCCAACATACCCACAAGCCCTTCACTGGCCACCACGTTTCCTGAGCTGCCTCCAACGGGTCATGGACCGGGGGCAGGAGGGGTAGAGTGGGTCTGAGAGCAGCTGGCCAGGGCTTGTGCTTGCCTCAAAGCAGAACCCATGAGGGAGGGTTGGGAAAGGCAGTCTGGAGCTCCATCCCAGCTCACTCTACAGGGAGCCCTGTAGAAGCAACGCGAAGCTCAGCGTGTTACCTTCTTGCCATCTCCAGACAGTGATGGTGTGCTCTGGATCCACGCCCACGGACACCAGGAGCTTCCCGGTTGCACTGAAGTTGATGTAATTCACCCCCTTGGCGTGGAAGCACCGCAGCATGGAAAGGGTGTGTTTGCTCATTGCATCCCAGATATGAATTGAAGGTGTTGTCCCTGCGTTGGGAGGCATGACAGAGATGGTGGCGCCTCAGTGTTTGTGTTCCATTAAAGGCCTTTCCTCAGACAGTTACAGTGAGGGTGGCCTAAGAGACATCTAGTCTGACCTGGCTACTTGCTGCTGAAGGCAGAGCATATGGACATTTATGTCTGACATGCTTGCGGAGGGTTTTATTCAGAGGAAACTGGTGAGGATGGATTTGTATCTGCAGCACAGCCAGATACAACCAGCACATGATACATTGACATGATCTTGCTGTGTGGATGGGAACTGTCCCGGCTGAGACAGCCTTACCTGAGCTCTCTGCGGTGTCACCTGCAATGGTGGGCAATGACAATGAAGAAGCATCAAGGGAAACAATAGCAGAATAAGTCTTGTTCCTACCAGTGCAGCTCTCAGCCCCAGCCCAGCAGACTCCAAATGAAGCATTAAAATGGACATGGCTTTGATGAAAGCAAGCAAGAGACTCTTTTGTAAGGACTTCCTTTGAGAAGACAAAGTAAACACAAAAGCAGATGACTTCACAAATGTGCCAGTTTACATTTGTGGCAGGCAGTTTCTCAGAGCGGGGGGGGGGGGGGGCGGGGTGGGGGCAGCACACATGCTGCAGTACACCCTTGCCAAGCAGAGATGCCAGGCTTCAAGACATGGGGCTCCCTTACACCTAGGGGTCCCATCTGCAAGGAAGAGGACCATCTATTTGTTTAATTATCAGCCTTTGGTCTGATGTTATGGTCCCTCAGAATCACTGGTCACTACATGTAGCAACAGAAGTTACACAGGTGTTATATTTTAAGACTCAAAAAAAAAAAAAAAAAATCAACTGAGACATCAGCAAAAAGCGTCTAAGCCGCTCCTCTCCTGAAAGCGCTGATAGACCAGTAGCCTTGGATAGCCACAAGAACAGCAAGAAGCCAGCAAGGAGCCCTACCTATCTGGCTGGTAGCCACCACATTTCTGTACTTTGGGTGCTGATTCACTGTGAGGCAGAGGATGTCATCTGTGTGCTCCAGGTAGAAGCTCTGGCTGCTGGAAAAGAGGAATCATGGGAGGTGAGCAGTGAGACCCGGGGCTCCAGAGGAATCATGGGAGGTGAGCAGTGAGACCCGGGGCTCCAGAGGAATCATGGGAGGTGAGCAGTGAGACCCGGGGCTCCAGAGGAATCATGGGAGGTGAGCAGTGAGACCCGGGGCTCCAGAGGAATCATGGGAGGTGAGCAGTGAGACCCAGGGTTCTCTGTAGCTATCACAAAGCTGAACTGGGAAATCTGGAAATGCCTTATGAAAGATTATGCTTTTGGAAAAGCCAAACTATCATTTTCAGAATTGTCCTTGGGGCTATGGGGGACTGTTTACGAAAATTCACATGCTTTGACGTAGGTCTGGAAGGATAAAAGCTAGTGCCCTCAATCTGCCTTAGCGTTTCCCACTGCCTGTGTGGGTCCAGCACACAGACCAAGCACAAAGCCTTCCAGGGGCCAAAGGATGAACTTTAGCCCTCTTCCCCTTGGCAGATCATTCTCTCAACGTCCGCCCCTGCTCTGAAAGAGGGGCGGGGATACTGAACATCATCACGCTGTAGGTGTTGCTGGACTAGGAGCACTGACCACAGGATCCCTGGAGCAGGACTCTGTCCACCTGTGTGCCTGAATGGCACAGGTCAAAGCTTTATCCTAAAGTCAACATAGTTCCCACAAAGTGCAAGGAAGTATTTTACCATTTATTGCAGTAAGTATGTTTCCAGACTTCCTAAAGACCGTTTAAAATCCACTCAAAGCCCAAGTGGCAGCGTTGAGAATCAGGGGATAGAGCATAGTGCTATTAAAATCATGGCATGTGCCTAAAAAATTGAGAAAACATGGAAAACCTCAAAGCCTTCCTACCCAAAAGGGAGGGAAATCAAAATGAGTCAGTGACTGGACTCAAATCTATCCATGAATTACATAGACCCAGCACAGGACATGAGCTATGAAGCTGGTAAGATACAGGGTGGTGATACATCTGATCTGGTGGTGAGGATATAGATGTGGGTCTGTTACACACTCTCTGTTTGAAATGTTTCCTTTTAAAGCTTTATTTCCTGGTTGAAATCATGGTGAGAGAGAGGGTGCTGAGTACTTCTATTGATGACATTCTTTCTGTGAATACTGCTCCGGAGTCAAAACAACCTGGGTCCTGTGGCACACACTCCTAACTCTAACACTCTGGAGACGGAAGCAGGAGCATCACCACTCTGAGAGATGGAAACTGGCTCCATTTGCTTTCCTCTTAGCCTCATTTCTGTTTCCACCCTGGCTTCTCTCCAGACTCTCTTCCCTCTGACTGCAGTGGAGCTGGCAGAATCACAGGTAGCTCCCGCCAGTGCCTGCACCATGGTCAGTCCAGGCCAAGGCCAGAAAGGCAGGAGGTCTGGATCCAAGAGCTGAGAGGGCAAGGCTACCTGTAGAGAGGTTCTGCACAATGCCAGTGGCCGCAGTGTGGAAAATGATGTCGGCACCATCATTAAGGTAATGCAGATTGTTGCGGCAGTCAAATCCTCGGTAGCCAAACACGTGGTCCAGAGCCAGCTCCTGCACACACAGTTAGTCATCCTTAGAGGTTAACAATGGAGGAACAATGTCACACTGCACACTGTACAAGTAGCCACATTTGTCACAGGAACACTATGTGAGGCCAACATCACTCACCGAAGGCACTGAACCAGCTGAGGATAAAACACAGCCCCTTTCCAGTTCCCTGAAATGTTAAATAACAGCGACTTTCCCTAAATAAACCAAAGTGACTTCTGGGTTCTTCCGGTGAGTCACAATTGCAGGCTGGGTGGCCTCCAGTGGTCACCTATGTCTCACATGTACACCCTGGCGGATATTCACTCCTTAGCTCAGCTGAGTCACTGCGCAGAGACTACCATGAACAGGCCCTATAAGCAGCTGGGACTAGTCGAGGCTGCTCGGTGAGCCAAGGTCATGCCTGATGAACACAACCCCACAAATTTTCTGTGCATTTGCATTTTCTCAGCAACTAGACAGTACGCTGGATTCATAGTTTTCTCTTTTGTCTCGTCCTCTATGACAAAGAGCAGTGGCGGATTCAGATCAACTCTTGATTCCATTCAACACACTTGTCCTGAGCTCCTCCATGGCTGGCCCTGTGTTAGCTCCAAGGTTTCTAGTGGGTGAGTCCTACTTCTCTAAGTCCCTAATTCTGGCCCTAACTGAAGTTTGTCAATTGCAACATCACACTGGAGCTCCTAAAACGCAACACAGTCATCATCTTTCACTGTCTTTAGGGTAGCCTAAACTCCTTGAGTTGGCACAAGACTTACCCCCACACGACCATCTTCTGAGCACACTGGGTAAACTGACCGACATTTAGCCCATTGATGACAGGCTTTCCTACTGATTCAACTTGTTTTCTAACATCCCTCTCGCTTGGAAAACCCTTCTCTTCCTTTCAACTAAATGAGTCTCTACTTACCCCCAGAGTCCCCCAAAGTGTTTCCCAAGAATGTATGTAATATGGGACATTACTCTGAATACAGTAGCTGATTGAACCAAGAGAAGTCAGTCAGACAGTTTTCTGGGAATTTAGAACAGACATTGGTGGGTTCAGTAGATTAACCACTTCAGGAGCTGTAAACTCAGGAAGCATTAATAGTTCACTGTTTATGGCAGCAGTTCAAGAATTTCTTAGAGAAAAACCATTTCAGGGACCCATGAGCTTTTGCTTGATAGAAGATAGGCACCATCTTGGCTTATGATGGCCCTTCTACTGTTGGATCCTGTCCAAAATCCCATACCAGCTGTATTTCCTAACCTGAGCTATCTTCCAAAATAAATATCTCAAAAAATAATTCCTTTCCAGAAAAAAAAAATCTGACACCAGTGAGAATTTATGGTTTATTAGCAGAGGCAGACATATATAAAAAGGGCAGATGAGTGTGTACCGAGGCCTGTGGAACATGGGTGTGTGGTGGAGCTGGGTAAGGGGGCTGCAGATGAGGGACATTATAAATGAAGGTCCCACAGAGACAGCCCAGAGAAAGTTCTGGAAGAACTACAGTGTGGGGAACCGAGAGGTTCTGCATCCAGGCTGCAGAATTAAAACACAGGACTTCATAGCTCCAGAGCCTTGGAGAACATTAGTTTGGGGTTAGCAGTTTTTAGTTGCAAGGGACTCATAGGTCATGAGATGGCAAGGCCACTCTGGTTGAGGTTTTCAAAGCATGAACATGACTCTCACTGACAATGTAAGACTCTTTTGGGTATTAGAGCCAACACAAGTCATAAAAGATTTGAACTTTGGAGAGAGGATGCTAGACTTGGGTCTATGTAAACAGCAGGATCACTGGAGTTGATCCTTAAGTCTCAACTATCAGCCCAGGTCTTCCCCCCTCACTGGACAGGTGACCTTGGGAATAGGTCCCAAGAGCTGCTTGATCATTCTCCCACCACAGATCCCTCATTTGCAAAGGAAAGCAACAGGCCCACCTCTCGAGTGAGAAGTGGAGAAGGAACACAGTGCCTGGCACTGCAGCAGAAGAGATGAGAAATGGTGAAGACTTATGTGCTACCCACTTCCTTCCTGTCCCTAAAAAGGAGCTGAAGTCTCAGGAGGCAGAGTGCATAGAACAATGGAGCCAGGTTTGAGGGACACAATGCTTTTATAGTTAGGTAAGACTTGGTGACAGGGCTGAGGGAGAAGAATGTGACCCAGTAGTTATGTAGTGTTGGTCCCAGAGATGGGACAGGAGATACAATACCATACAGAATGAAGATGGGGACAAGAGGGAGCCAACAGACCCCATTTGGGTTCATTTGACGGGATGTACCCTTTAAGTCAGGCAAATGAGGACGTCACCTGGCTGGGTCAGGACATCAGTCATCAGATAAATGCATGATCTCTGAACCTCCTCACCTCAACCAGCTTCTTTTTTTTGGTGATGTTGTTCTTCTGGAGTTTCTCAGGCTGGGGAGCTGCACGGCTAACGGGTGGTCTGAAATAGAAGTCAGAAGAAGCACAGGGTTGAATAAAAGGCTGCTGGCCCAGTAGCTACCTAAAGCCAGAGCCAGGGAGGTCCTGAAGACATTCCCTGTGGGATGTTCTGTCCAGCTCACCTCTCTCACCCCATTAGAAACAATACCTTGGCACACGAGCTGTCCCACTGCAGATGTGGGTCTGGGCTCACAGGCCACAGTTGGTTCTCGACGCTATAGCATTTGCATAGCATCAGGTGCCACTTCCCCAATACCTAACAATATCCTGGGGCCCAAGAAGAACCCTTGGCTAGAGGGACTCAATTTAAAACTAAGGCCTAGCCCATGTTTGCAAAAGAAGAGGTCACACTTCCTGACCTCATTGGCCATTTGTCCAACAGGTGGTCCAAAGCCTAGCCTGCCGTGTAGCAGGACTTGGAGGTCAAGCTTTGGGATAGACCCTGAGGTCGTCTGAAAAGTATCTGTCTGGTCTGGCCACAGACGAGAGCAGGAGGAGGAAAAGGCTGAAAACCTCATTCCCCGCTCCGGTCTGCCACTCCAGGTTATGGTCCACGTCAAGCTGCTGTCACTGCACTTTGCTTTTCACACCAAAGTTTGCTTTTCCCTTTTAAGTTTTGGTGAATGATACTCCCAAATTTAGCTAAGAGTTTACTAAGAGGAAACACTAAAGGATTCCTATACAAGTAGGCCTGTTGTTGACCACAGTGGGTTCCCTTTAGTCAGACTTCTGCAGTCTTAGCATGGGAGGAGGGAGTCCTGCAGCAGCTCCTGTCCCAAGTCCCACACCAGCAGTCAGTGTTCTAGGGAAACACAAAGAGAAAGAATTACCTGGATCCCCTTGGAAGCAGAAAACAAAGGCAAGTAAGAAACTTAGTACAGGTTAGGGCAGCATCTGCAAGCACATCTCTCATGCACAAGCATGTCCCAAGTGACCAGACATTCCTGTGTGGTACAACCCATGCTTCCCTACATGCCAGCCAAGAGCTAAAACAGAAATGAAAGAGTGCACCAGGCTACACACCAGATCATACCCTGGCGTCTTTGGGCAAATTGCACTAAGCGCCTACACGGTGGGAAGAGCAAAGGAAGCCTCCTCAATGCTTCCTGTGCGCTCGGTTTCATGCCTGAGGAGTTTGCTTAGTTTAGAGCGTGCTGGGGAGAGACTCATTGTCAGGAAACAACATCCTCTCGGATGACTTGAACAAAGCACAATGGGTGGCTTTGTTCTTGAATTAATTTTGACTCATAATTTAGTCAAATAATTTTCAGGTTTTTCAGTAGGTCAGCTTGTCAGCTGGAATAGCTAATGGATTGGGAGTGGGAGGGGGAAAGGGAAACAAGGTACCTTTATTTTCTCAGAAATTCTTCAATCAAAACACATTATGTAATCATAAGTGATAATTGGACCAAATGGTATTAAAATGGGGAGAAAGGACATCTCTGTAAATGACATCCCCAACTGACATCATCACCATCAAATTGAGCAAGATCTCGGGATTGGGGCATGCCAGTTCCCTCAACAGACATTTCCTGCACTTTCATTATTACCTCCCAGGACATCTTCTCTTTCTTCTGTTTTAGTGGGTCTTTCAAATAAAATCTGTGGGCTTCTTCTTTTACCTAGGAATGTTGAAGTATATGACAAAAGCAAGCAGGGGCTGCAAGGCGAACAGGAATGTGCCAGATCTACCTCATGGGTCAGAACTTCTGAGTCAACACAAGGCTTGGTTTCAGGTACACACAGGTTGTATAATATACAACATATTATACAGTATAGAGTATGCATACAAGCGCAAACACTGTGTATATATAAACATATACATACACGAGATTGTATATATACACAGAAAGGCGATCCGATGCCTTTTGTCATCTTTATTTTCAGTTAAGAAAAAAAAAAAGCCCCAAACTCTAAACACCGAAGCAGTAAAGCAGTCTGATAGTGCGTCTTCCTTTGTTCACAAGCACAGTCTAGAGCTGCATTGTTTCCAAACTGAAGGCAAGAGGAGCAATGGGAAGATGAAACCTGCAGCAGGGCAGAGCCAGCCCCTTTCAGGACCTAGCCTTCCCATTTGCTCACGGATTCCCGGTGACACAGCAGTAGGCATTGACTGAACACCTGAGCTTTTCCAGAGCGCTGTGGATACTTACTTGACAATTCCCTGCCTCCAAAGGAAAGCAAGTTAAAACACAATACAAGTATTAAAAGCTTCTTCCCAAGCATCTATAAACAGTGTTTGAAATATCAGACGTGGGAGGAGCTGCCAAACCCTGAAAGCACAGCTGAACGTTGGTGGGTTAGCATTTTCAGCACATCCAAATCCTTCCAGATTTAGAGCCTACTGGAAATGCCACTCTGAGAAACTCTGCTGAGGACACAAGAAAATTCACTAACTTTTTTGGTCTAATATACTCTGTACAGTTGGTTCTTTGTTTTGGCTTAAGGTGGGGGAGCCAGGAGCACAGTTAGTGTTTGGGAAGGGACTCAACAGATTTAAGAGCTGCAGAGGTGATCGGGATGGCCGGGATGTGAGGGTGATGGGGGCAGAAGGAACCAAGACACAAAGGAGGGCCTTGAAATGACTCAGGGCAAGGAGCTTCCATTACAGGAAAGACCCTAAGGGAACGGCCCAGAAAGAAAGCCAGGGGGCTAGTCCTGAGAAGGGGATGGATGGGAGACACAGCAGCCTCATCCTGGGGTGAAGTCCTGGGGAGGGAGGCGTGCTGCTGAAGACCTGTCTTATGTCGTAGGACCTGCGCATAGGGACGGATGACAGTGCCGATTCCTCTTCCCACTGGCCTGGCTGCTGAAGGAAAGCTATCCTGACACACAGTCTTATCTCATGAAGGCCCTCAAGGGAGGCTAATGTGCCTTAGTATTCCTTTCTATTTCTCTGTCCCCTCTAAAAGCTGCTAGGCTGAGAGATCAGGGAGCAGACCACTCGATGACCTGAATTCATAAGAGACCAGAGTCACAGCCCTCAGGAAAGTTCCTGCAGCCAGGATGAGCCACTGGACAAGCTGATCGGAAAGTAAAGCTCTCAGAAACAAGAGGCTGTGGGGTAGGAAGGCTAGCTTCCCTTCACTACAGAAGACAGGTATGAAGGTTTTTAGCTTTTACCTGGACAATGTGCAATGTTGAAAGTAATGTAAATTGGTTCAGGTTTTAAAATGGCTCCAAGAATAATGGGCCAGAGAATGCTCCAAGAATTTCCGAACATCTTGAGAAACTCAGCCACTCTCATCACTTGGATCCATTTTTATAACTGATCTCCCATGAGATCACTCCACAGACAGGATCCTGGGATTCTGTGAACCCCAGACACAGGACAATATTTATAAATATGTAGGAAAGGAGGCACATTTAGGGAGGGGGAAGGAGAGAGAGAAAGAGAGGAGAGAAGAGAGAGAGAGAGAGAGAGAGAGAGAGAGAGAGAGAGAGAGAGAGAGAGGGAGAGAGAGAGAGGGGAGAGAGAGAGAGAGAGAGAGAGAGAGAGAATGAGAGAATGAGAGAATGAATCTCTCTACCATAGTCTCAATGTTTCAAGATTGACTCAGGTTTAGAGAAAGTCTCCAAAACTGTGGGAGCTTTATATTATCAAACCATTCTATGAGGCCTGTTCCTGTGTCTTCCAGAATCATCTAGAGCAGTGGTTCTCAACCTTCCTAATGCTGCAACCCTTTACTATAGAGGTGATTTCAACTATGAAATTATTTTCATTGCTACTTCATAATGGTTTTTTTTTGCTATTATGAGTTGTAATGTAAATATTCAATATGCAGGAGATGATATGTGACCTCTGTGTAAAGGTCCTTCAACCCCCAAAGGGATCGTGACCCACAGGTTGAGAAGTGCTGATCTAGAGGGTTGCTCACTGGTGAAGTAGAATGAAGGGCCAAGAATCAGGTGGAGAACCATGAGGTGCTCTGAAAACACCTGCCATCTTGAAAATGTGCCTGAAGCCTAGGGCAACACACCTACTCCACAGAGGCATGGATTCCCATGAATGGCTGAAGGCCCAGGGACAGCGAAGAGTTGACTAAGCAGCACTTGGCGAATTACTGAAGAGACCTCTACTAATGCAAGAGATGGATGATGATGAACTTGACTGGAGCAGCAACTGGGGAGAAGGCAAGGAAACTGTGAAGCAGGCTTCACTGTAGCTAACTGGCTTTCTAGAATGAAGTAACCCCAGCAGAACTCTGAACAGGAGCCAGACTGCAGGGGATGACAGGCTGTGAGGGGAAATCTTGACTTCAGATGGGCATGGGAGTTTTGACCAATCCTAACCTAGGCGAACTGCAATTTGACCTGAACAATGGGAGGAGCCGGGCATCTCCAGCTTTACCTCTGGAGAAGCCTGGCCGCCCTATGATGCCTAGCAGCTTTAATTTTATAAATTATCAGTTCTATACCGAAGTCATGGCTTCGCTCCAAACCAACATAAAAAGCCCTGAGGTTTGTAGAAAGAAAACCATTTATGGAAACATCACTAAATTCAATTAGAAGTCAACTATGCAGGTTTTTGGTGACTACCCATAGGCCTTAGACATGATTGATTTTAGCATTTCAGGATTTAATAGGTATTTTAATTTTAGTTTATTCCACCCACCGTAATAAATAAGCAAGAATCTGCCACATTCTACTTGCTCAGAATAGTCACCGAGAGCAAGTGTTTTACAGACTCTGGGGTGAAGTGAGGAGGAAGAACTGGGCCCAGGGAGAAACGGCTCTGGGAATGGGGCCTGCTTACATAAAGTCAACTCTCCCACCAGGCAGGCTGGGTTTGCATTTATGCAAAACACAGGCAACCACAGATTTCATACTAGCAACTCTTGAATGCTCCCTCGTCACCAGTGGAATGGGAATGCTGGACTAAAGGATCTTCCCTCCCAGTGGGCACAGCCAGATCTCAATGCTCCCCGCTTATTGGACTAAGGATTATTGGAGTGAGGATTTAGCAATCCAGGGGTCTCAGCATGACTTATTCTGCAGCACTTGCTTAGAAAGATTGTCAGTTCTTTGCAACAATTCAAGCTTACAGAGCAGCTATTGACAAAGCAGGACAAAGGGCCTCTGTGAAGCCCATGCAGCCAAGGAGGCTGTTCGCTCACACTTGACATGATCACGGAGGAGACCCTTGTCCTGCTTCATCTCGCCTCTGGCAAGCTTGAAATTCCCACACAGCTACTGATTAAAAGCGACACTTTTTTTTTTTTTTTTTAAATTCGGGGCAGGTTCTCCCTGGAGATCTCTTTCTCCAAACATAGCATAAAAGCTTAGGGAAAAAAAAAACCTGAGATTGCCTATATATGGTGATTTGCTTTAACTCAAGGAAGTGTGTCTAATTTTCCTATATTTTTAACACTGCCAGTCATGAACATGTTCTAGCAAGCTCTTGGTTCCATCAGAACTTGGCTGGCAAGCCACCTTCGTATGTAAAGTACATACATGGTAACACAAGCTTGTCTATTTTCAGTTCCCTTTGCCTTTTGTGACAAAAATTTAAACCAAACAAACATTTCAATTTCTAATGTGTAGATGATATGGATAAAAAAATCATTTAATTAAGCTGTCCCCACGGCCAGTTGGAGCATCCTCAGATTCTGCATGGGTCACCTATCATAACCACAGGTGCTAATAAAATGAAAGTAAAAACAGTTGCTGACAAAGAGTGGATTTGCAAAGCCTTTGGAGGACCTATGCATACACTTATTCATTCAAGAAGCATTTGCTGGCTACTTACTATGTGCACAGCACTGTATCAGCTACATACTATGTGCAAGGCACTGTACCAGTTACCTATTATGTGAAAGACACTGTACCAGTTACCTACTATGTGCAAGGCACTGTACCAGCTACCTACTATGTGCAATGTACTATGCCAGCTACCTACATGGTGGTACTATGATCATTCAGGAAGCCAGGAGTCCTACAGAAAAAGTCTGCATATAGTAGAAATGTCTCGGTGTTACAGATGAACATATTAAAGAATTGCAGGAGGCAACCAATTTGGGGCAGAAACAAGAAAACAAAACCAGGGCTGGAGAGACAGGTCAGTGATCACTTGCTAGTACTGCCTTTTAAGTACCCAGCTTGGTTCCCAGCACCCACACGTGACAGCTCACATGGCTTATAAGTGCAACTCTAGGGGGTCTAACACTTCTGATCTCTGAGAACACCTGCATACTCACACACAGATACAACTGATTAAAAGAAACCTAACAACAAACAAATAAAATCCCTATAACATTTCTTCATAGCATATATAGTAGACATTCTGTTATAATTTTTTTTTTTTTGCTTAGGTCTATTAACATTGTCAAAATTCAAAATAATATTTTAGATCATATCTATTTGACCATAGGTATGTAAAAAATTTGGAAAATATTAATGCCACAGTGGAACTCTGAGGTCGTTTGCAGTTGTCCCTTGTCAGTTAGCAGGTAAAGACACTGTCTTATATCAGTGAGACGCTTATAGCCAGGGCTGGTGAGTAGGCTCTGCGGATGAAGGAAGGCACTTGCTGCTCACCTTCAAGTCGGTGTTTTGCCCCCGTACTCACACTGTGGAAGAAGTATTGCATGCCCCACACATATAAGCACATACAAACAGATACATAAATGCAAAAACAAGACAAAACAAAAAAATGTGCTTTGAGCTCAAAATCTGATTTTAGGATTGGTAAAAGTTCCTTGTTTTCCTCAGGAATATAAGCCATAGACTTAAGAGTGACTATGTATCTAAAATATTAATATAAGAGAATACTTACAGGTTCTTTTTCCATAATCCCTGCTATAATTAATTTTTGCCTTGTCACCTCAATGTTATGGGTAGCATTCTTGGATGAATGCAAGCTGGGCTTAGGAGAAGGATGCTGCTGTTTCTGAGGAGGAACCAAAAGAGCTAACCTAAAGCTACGCTCTATCTGCAGTCTGTTTTAGGTTGCCATGACACTGGTCCAGAGAACTCATACTTTTATAAACAGGCTCAGCCCATCAGGAGTTTGGCTCCTAGAGACTCGGGCTGTCTTATACGGACAGTCTCAAGAAGAAACAATTCAGTGTGAAATGTATTCCTCAAAAAGTAATGACATATCCATCTTACCATCCAGATATGAGCCCCTCATCGGCATTCCATCCAATAAGACCTCCACAGACACCATACAGTGACACCGAAACCATCTGTCCACATGGAAGCCGACCTGTAACAGGAGTCCGTCTCTACCGTCTTACCCACTATGGCTGCCAACACCATGCAGCCAATGAACTACAAACCTCTGCCTTTTCCCTCTTGGTAAACTCTCTGCTCATGTGTCACTGGCCTGTCACTGCTGATCTGCTAGCAAGTATTTCCTCCTGCTGGCTGATGAGACTCAAGGATGGTGAGGTATCTTTGTGGTAGACAGCAGTTTGCCAAGTGACAACTTTTCCTCAGTCCCCACAAAGGAGGAATGGGAAATAGCTTACTTGGAACATCCCCAGGTCTAGGAGGGTACTGAAACGCTATGTAAGAGAAGGGACTGTCTCTTATATGAAAGCTGTTAGCCCCCTCTTGTTGCTAGGGACTGGGAGAAGGGTAAGGGAGAAATGGCAAGTCCCAAAGAAGGGCACTGTGGGGAACCTGAGTTGTTTACACGGTCCAAGCTGGGATTACGAAAAGATAAGAAACTGTCAGCTAAGATCAACTCACTATGGGGATTGTAAGGGACTGGGTACCACTGTATGTACTACCATCAATATTCATGGAAAGAAACCTGACAGAGAAAGAGGATCCTGGTCCCCAAGATTCCTACCAAATACCCATTGTCACACAAAGGGGACAAAGGGCAGCCCCACTGAGATGCAGCCTGAAGGCAAGGTCCTTTCCACTTCAAGACATGCCTTCATTGCTTTAACTGGTTTGGGAAGACTTTCTGCTTGTGTTGTAGATAAAAGCACCTTGAAAAAGGAACATTTTGTGTTCCTTACTCTATTGGCCTTTGCTCTCACTGGAGAGTTCATCTAGTCTGCTGTAGACACTGCTGACCCCTTTGTTGATATTAGAACCTGCTTCTCTGAACCTCTGACGGGGAGTGAAGTCCATGTGGCTCTTCAGTGATGCCCCAGGCCTTCAGCAACAGATTGGAACTCCTGAGCACCAGAGCCTCAGAGATGGAGTCACTGCTGGGCTCTGTCTCTTCAGTGTGAGACAGCCATTGTTGGACTATACTGCATTGCGTAAGCCAATTCAATAAATTCCTCCTTAAATATATAGTCATTCTTCCAGTTCTGTTCCTTTAGAGGATGCTGATGAGTGCAGCTGTCTTGTCAGGTTTGTCACAACAATGAGAAAAGTAATATAAAAATGCTTTTATATTATAATGTAATATTGTATTATGATATACAAATAATTTAAGTCATTTTAAAACTTTTTAGAAAATAAAGTGGTTATTGATAAACCACTTCAAGCTCTCTCTTTCTACACACACACAAACACAGACACACAGACACACAGACACACACACACACACACACACACACACGCACATACACACACCTCAGCTGAGTATCCAGACCAAATCTATCTGATCAGAGCCAGTGAGAAGCACAGCAAGGAAACTGCCAAGTCCAAAGACCCGAGTTCAACTTTCAGGACCCACATGACAGAAGGCAAGAACTAGTTATTCCAGGTTGTCCTCTGACCTGCTCAGAGGCACAAGTGTACCCTCCCCCTCCATGCAAATAAATGAACAAATGTAGAAACATGAAATGTATCTGAGACCTTAGCAACTAAAACAAATGCCATAATTCTATAGTTATTCACAACTAAGAAGTACATAAACTGGTGCTAACACAAGGTTTAAGCATTACAAACTTTGCTACTTCATCCATTTTTTTACAAGGAGAAATGCCTTTTTCAGGCTAAAACAAAGCAAAAAAGGCTGGCAGCCACTCAAGACCTTTCTGAGCAAAGGAAACTATGCCTCAGGTCAAGCAGGATTTTGATTTGTAGCCACAGGTTATGAAGCTTCTGGGAGAAGAACACAAAGAAGGTTGCGTTGAGCCTGCCTTAGTCACAGGTGACATGTACCTTAATAGCACAACAATGTCAGGAACAGTCTTCAGAAGCAGAGAGTGGGAATTCTAGGCCCTTTATTTATCCTTGGTTAGATCATCAACAGCTACCAGCCTCAGTGCTTATTAATTAAGGGTCTTGAAAGAGTGTAGGCTTCCCATACATATGCAGAGAGAAAACGGACTTAAAAGAGTGCCAATTTTCATAAAACAGCACAGTTTGTGCTCATGTTATGTCTTTACCTTAAAAGTAGGCTCGGTCTGAATGATAAGTCCAACTGAATATAGTAAATAAAAATATCTATTATTACCATCTTCCACACAGTTTAGATTTTTAAAATTTTTGTTACTATTTTTAAATGTATATGGGCATTTTGCCTACATGTATATACATTCATTGTATGTGTGCCTGGTGCCCACAGAGGCTAGAAGAGGAAGTCAGATCCCCTGGAACTGGAGTTACAGATAGTTGTGAGCTGCCATGTGGGTGCTGGGAATCAAATCTGGTCCTCTACAAGAGCAGCCAGCACGCTTAGTCACTGAGCAGTCTCTCCAGTTTTAATTCCTGTGCTAAATAGTAGTAGGCACTTAAAAATAAATGGCCGGGGGGAGGGAGCAGAGACCAAGGGAATGGCCAACCAATAACTGGTCCAACTTGAGACCCATCCCATGGGCAAGCAGCAATCCCTAACATTATTGATACTCTGCTATGTTAGCAGACAGGAGCATATTGTCTTCTGAGAAGTTCTACCCAGCAGCTGACTCAGACAGATACAGACGCCCACAGCCAAACAGTGGATGGAGCTTGGGGACTCTTATGGAAGAAAAGAAGGAAGGATTGAGGGTCCCAAAGGGGATAGGAACTCCACAGGAAGACCAACAGTCTACTAACCTGGACTCTTGGGGCTCTCAGAGACTGTACCACCAACCAAGGATCATACACAGGCTGGACCTAGGCTTCCACGCACATATGTAGCAGATGTGCAGCTTGGTCTTCATGTGGATCCAGAACAATGGGGATGTGGGCTATCCCAAAAGCTGTTGCCTGTCTGTGGGATATGTTCTTCTAGCTGGGCTGCCTTGTCTGAAGAGGAAGCGCCTAGCCTTGCAGAGACTTGGAATGCCAAGTCAGGGAATACTTGGGGTGGGGATGGCTACACACTCAGAGAAGGGGATGGAAAATGAGGGTGGCCTGGAGGGGGCAAGTGAATGGGATGTAAAATGAATAAGTAATAAAATAAAATAAATGGCTGGCTTAAGGGCGTAGCTCAGCGGGTAAAAAGCTTGCTATGCAAGCATGAGGACCCAAGTCTGAATTCCAGAACCCATGTAAAAGCTGTCAATTTTCAGTTAGCAAAAGCAATAAGGGAGAATGTTTTTGGTATTGTGTACCCTTCCCACATCTCCTGCCCTTCTCCTCCCACTAGCCCTTACGGACAGCATCCAGCCTTTCTGCTTCTGACTGGCTTCAGCAAATGGGAGGAGCCAGCAGGGCTGACTGTGGGAGGAGAAGGGTCCTGGGCAGAGGCTTGGGGGTGCCTGAAGGAATCCAAGTGAAGGGGCCATATGGTAAGCTGGGACAAAACTGAAATGTGATTGACATATTTCACATTTGCTAAGCATGGCCTAGGATTCTCTCCAGGGCAATTATTATTTTTTTCCTCAACTTTCTCACTTCCAAAAATATTGGAACTGAAGGTCATATGACTTTTGAAGCATAAAAGTCACAATATGTTAGAAGTTGCACAAGAAGGCATCATGTAGCCTCACAGCTATTTTAAAGTCAGATATCTAAATGTAATTAGATACAATCCATGGCTGTCTTAGAAACTTAAAAAATTTAGTTGCTTCCAAATGATTGATGCAAACTGTGCAGCTGTCAGCCGGCATGCTACTCCTCAGTATGACAGCTGCTCTCAGAGAGCAGTATGAGCCCTCAGAGCAGGCTGGGAAGGAATTCAGTTAGACTCAGATGCCTGGAGCACTGTTAGGAGACAAAGCAAAGGTCCTTTCGTGGAGCAGCTGCTCTAAAAGCACATCTCCATCTGTGCTCTGGTGTGTGTCTCTCTCACTTTCACTGCTGTATGCCTGCTCCAGGTACCTTCAGGCATTACAAAAGCATCAGAAGGGTTTGAAGGAGCCAAAGGAAGGTGCTGGCCTTAACACTGCCAGGGAGAAGCTGGCACTGCTTGATGCCATGCTCTGATACAGGAGTTCTTCCCCCTCTTTCCAGGAGGCTAGAACTCATGAAGCCTGCTTTCTCTTTCATCTGAAAACCAAGTTGCAACACAGGATTTATTGTCACTCCTGGCTCCAAGGCCTCAGGCTCCCCCTCTCCCCCATATCTCTGTTATTGTGGCTTCTCACTGATTTCCTGAAGGCACCACTTGCCTGGTACCTCCTGGCTTCTGTGGTCACAAGCTGCCTAGTCTTATCTCTGAGGTCGGGCCCCCTAAAATTACTGACCAGGATGGGGAGAGACTGCTCTGTTCAGATTCTGATTTTCTCCCTACAGGTTAACTTGTTGCTGGGCACACTTGGCTCCCAGCATGGTACGAAGCTGTTGCTGTCTCTGTGGTTAAAAGCCCTTCTACAAACTGGGGCTGTTAAGTGTTTTTGTTTTTGTTTTTTTTAAGTTATCAAGGAAATTGCTGTCTACAGAAAAGGCTTGATCCTTTCTTGGACCCTATACTTATCTTAAAGTGGTTTTCTTTTCCACATGTTTTCTTCACTGTATTAAAGGCTGAATTATTTTTTTAAAGTACCAGAAGAGAAGTACTTGTTCATAATCCTATGAAGTTATTTTTCCCTGTTTTTAAAAAATAAAGATTCAATTCAGTGTACCCTAACATTCAGCAACTCTTCAACATGGAACACTGAAGTAAATAAGGTATTCAAAAACCTAATCTTAAAATGGAAAACTGTTGGCCTTCTTATCCCCCATCTCATACTAAATTAGGCTGCATGGTTTTCTATACAGCTGTGCAAAGAGGTCATGAGGCAAGGAGCGTTTGTGGGATTGTGGGCTACATCTGAATCAAAGGTAGGTATCAGCATGGTGGTTACGTGGCTGGATCTTAGCGAGTGGTCTAAATTTTAGTGTGCTACACCACTGAGTTTTATAGAACCAGCTTGAGCACTCTTGGAATGATGGGTAAGTCAATTCCACTGACAATGGAATGTGAAATTGGAGAGGTTGGATACTTTATTTTTAAAAGAAGATTTAACCCAGACCAAATAAATGCCTTTCTCTGATAGATCAGTTAAGTGGCAATTGTGTGTGTGTGTGTGTGTGTGTGTTTGTATTTGTTCACTTCTTCGGATTAAGTTCTTTAAACCTTATTTTCTCCTTGTAGTCACTTTCAGAAAAAGAAACTAAATTTCAAAAACCATTGCCAAAAATTTATCTTTTAAGCAAAAGAAAGTTTTCTGTTAGCACTGTAACGTAATAAAGATGCAAGGAGGGAGAGAATTAGGGCTTTTCTCCCTCATGCATCTTGCCAACAACACACCCACCACTGAGCAGCTAACTGTAAGGCTGTCACTGAACAGAGGCAAGAGGTTGGATCTAAAGCCACAACTTAAGAGTAAGTGGAGAGCATCTTGTCTACCACGTAGCTTTAGTAGATAGAAGGCTCTGTCAACAGCAAACTCTTGAATCTCCCAGCATACAATGGTCATTGTGAGCATTCAGCCTACCACAAGGAAAAGGACCTACAGACAACTCTCCTGAGGTGGGTCAGAGCTCTGAGATTCTCTTCAGATTCTAGTGTTGGTCAATATTTGCTCTTCCCAACTAGGAACATAGTCAATTATGTAATTATGAACTTTTTATTTTAAAACTATACAATGTTTGTTGATTTCTCTTAAAACTGTGAATCAGACAAGTACAAAATAGCATTAGAAGCCACTGTCTATGCAACAGTGTTCAGGGTGACAAAATCAAGCAGGTCGGGTCTAGCAATTCCAGCCCCCTGCACAGTGAGGACCCAGTAAGAGAAAGTACATCCAGTGACAGAGCGTCAAAGAAAGACTGGTCAGAATGAAAGGCGATTCTCACAAGCCCCACCCACTTCAAAGTCTGACCTGCTCCTACTCTGCTGATCAATGTGCTGTCTTGTTCATTGTACATTCAGGACATCCTCTGGGCTCCCCTGTTCCTCCCTAGTCAGGGAATCCTAGCCCAACCAAGCTTCTTACCTACCAAAGTAAACACGATAACCAATCTGAGAGCATTGGTCAACTTCCTTCAACTTAAGTCTGTGTTAAGAGTCTAGGCAGATAATAAAAGTCTCACTTTGGCATAAATTAAAGGGCAAATAAAATGTACTCTAGTTCAAATCGGTTTGCTGACAGGTACAACACATGCAAACAGACCTTGCAAACAGCATACCTTTCTTCCATGGACACCTCTTTTAGCTGCTGGTGTGGTTTGGTTCCTTCCATTTCCCTGATGCTCACAGCATAGATCTTGGTGGTATAGTCAATGGCTTTCTCTCTAGCAACATCACTGTCATAGCCTCAAACGACAGAAAGAGATTGGGAATATGAGATGGTTTTTAAATGTTCAGGAGAGTACCAGAGAAAAAGGTAGCATCACAACGGAAGGCACATGGCTGATGGGGGCTCACCTCCATCTTCTTCTGCATCTGTGTCTGACTCTTCACTATCAACCAGCTTGCTCTCCTGTGTCCCCACAAATTCCCTGGTCCAGATCATCAAAGCTGTGTCAGCACCTCCTACCGTGAGCAGCACAGAGTCATTGTGTAGCCACCTCACATTGGTGACGTGTGCGCTGTGCCCCACATACTTCTTAAATCTTGCATGCTGTCCCTGCAAATAAAGCCAGAAAGTGGCAGTCACCAGTCAGTGCCCAATTATTCCTGTTGTCTTTGCTGTTATCTAGAATGTAACAAAACTGTTCATTTTCTAGTTTTCTAATTTTGCTAGTATCATGAGAATACATACTCCATGCAGGCTGTGAATGGTCTCCCCTTAAGACTTGCTCACAGTACGTCTTCAACAGATATTTTTGAGGTGGATTTGAGAACTAAGGTGGATTTGTTTCCATGTCTCTCTGACTTCAAAAGAATCAAGCCTGTAGGTTTTTTGTTTTTGTTTTGTTTTTGTGAATTCCTGATTGACACTTCTGTAGCCACCCTCACAGTGGGTTTTACATACAATCCTGGCAAGAATAGAAGGCAGCAAGGGACCTCAAGTAATGTTTAAAACAAACAGCTTCATCCTGGAATCTGTAAAGCATCTCTAACCCAAAAGTCACTCAAAGAACTGTTTTAAAGATAAAGCAAGCTCCTTCCCCCTAAGTAAATCTAAATACATATAATTCAGTTTTCAAGTCATTACTGAAAGCTTTTGGAGTGTGGTATCCAGGCTGCACCACAATATCAGCAGGTGGTGAGGGGTGGAGGGTGGGGCATGACTGTGGCTGTCCCAGGGCTGTCCTGACCAGTGCTGGGAAGCCAATGTTGGCACCAGGAAGAGCTTCCATTCTGGGCTTCTGAGACACGGCATGGCAAAAATAGCTCCTGTGGGAGCCACTTAAAGAGGTAGTTTTTCTATCCCCTCTGCAACTCCCAGGGAATACCTTATGCAATGTGGTAAGCCACATGAACTCTGGGTCAGGAGCCAGAAGCTGGCTTACCAGACGAACTTTAGCACATAACTGACAAGAGGCTTTCCTGGGGCTACTGACTGGTGTAATAGGAAGCCTGAAACAGCAAGACACATGGTAGGAAATGGGGGCAGGCACTTGGGGCTGCAATCCTACAGATCTCTAGATCTGACTGATCTCTCCCTGTCACTTGGAAATTACCTATTCCTCAAAAAAGCACCGAGAATGAGAACAGACAAGTCAATAGGCAGGCAGTATTTCCAAGAGCTCTGTGCTCCAGAAGATCTATTGCCCCCTTCTGGCTTCTGAAGGCAACTGCACTCATCCGTGTGCACACACCCACTCACATACGTACACATACTTTAAAAATAATAAAAATATATCTTGAAAGAAGAGAAAGAAACTAAAATTAAGCAAACGACTTAGACATTTTTTTTTTCCAAAGAAGGCTTGCTACTGTAAAAATGAATAAAATAGGAATATATTTGCCAAGTGAAAAACAATGCCTAGAAGACGTGCCTAGTAACTCAGAAACAAACAAACAAACAAATTCCCAAAAACCCAGTGGCAAAATGATCAAGGAGACTATTTAAGATATAGTAGCTACAAATGAAGTTTGTAGGGAGAGCGTTGTATGGCAGGACTAAGAACTACAGGCATCATGTCTGAAGCAGGGTTTCATTACGCGGCCACGCCAGGTCAGCCTATCGAGTGCTGGGATTACAGGCATGCAGCACCACGTCTGGTTCTGGTGGCTCCTTTTATATCTCTGACTATGTCAGATAGTGCTCCATGCTTATCCAGCCTCACTTCTGTAAAGCCAAAATGACTTCTGTAAAATCACTGTGGAGTCAGGGCTACAGTGTGTTTGGAGGGAAGAAAGATTCACTTCTTAATAGTGAATTTGTTCAACAGACCCAGAGCACTGGAGAAGCAACTATCTTATTCCACAGAGTATGCACCAATTGGGTAAAGGAAGTGAGTTAGAAAAACTAGATTTTTTAAAAAAGCGGGGGAACTAGGTATGATGATACAGACCTGCAATACCAGTACATAGAAGGCAGAAGCAGAAGAAATACAGCAAGTTCAAGGCCAGCCTGATATATGGGCAGTGGGTGAGGGGAAGAGAAGGTTTAACAGACAAGAGTGATACCCACTCATCCAGTGGACTGGAGTTTTCGTCTTAGTACCCATGTTAGGCACGCAAATCACCTTTACCTCAGTTCCAGGAGATCTAAAGCTCCCTTTGTGACCTTTGAGGGTATGTGTTCTCATATACACACATTTTTTTTTAAATAATAAAAATGAACCAGAGAGGAGGACAGAGACAAAAAGAAAAAGAGAGATGGGGAAGTGGGGAAGGGGAGGGACACAAGGACCTGAACAGACATTTTTGAAAAAGTGAAAGGAACAGCCTGGAAATGGGGGCTAGGCAAGGAAAGCCTCTGGACCTACTCGGGCATGCAAATAGAAACCACAATGAGACAGCACCATGCATGTCAGGACAATGGCTGCCCAAAAGACAAGAGAACAAGTGTTTAGGAGGGTATGGGGAAAGGGGACACAGTTGGTGAGAATGCAAATTAGTGCAGCACCAGGGAAGAAAATATGAGGCTCCTCAAACACCTCAAGTGTAAACCAGCGCTTGCTCTCCTTGCTATCCCAAGGTTGTGATAACTGAAACCAGTACTGTGGCAGGTAAGCACAGTACCACTGGTCCTTAGATCTAACTTCAGCTGAACTGTGTGAGTTGCTTATATGCTTTGGATACTAATCCTTTATTGGGTACTAGGAATGTGTTCTGTCACTTTGGTGGCTGACTTTTTTTTTTTTTTTTTAATTTCATTGATTGTTGTTGTGGTTTTAGTTTTGTGTAGTCTTACTTGGTTATTTCTGGCCCCTTTTAGTTTTGCTTTTGGTGTAGTATCTAAGATCCTGCCCTGGAATTCTGTAAGGCAGCATCAAATGACTGCCCCAGGCATCCCGCCTGGTCAGGCTGGAGAAATGGCAGATGAATTTCCTAGAACAAGAGTAAAATCCAATAGTACCGAAAGGATTCAGCTAAGGGTTTCTTAAACCTTGAGTCTACTAAAACCAAGGTGTTACAATTAGAAAAAGTTGTCCTAAAAGCAATTTCATTTTAAATGAAGAAGAGTGGAGGGCTGAGGGGGTGGCTTAGCTAATAAGTGCCTTCCCGTACCAGTGAGGACTTGAATCGGGATCCCCAGTGCCCATGTCAAAAGTCTGAGTACACTGAGTGAAAACACGAAGGTTCCTGGAGTTAGTGACTCTAGCCAGTTGGTCAGTTCTAGGCTTAGGGCGCAACCCTGACTCTCACTAAGGGAGAGGCCTGGAGCTATGACTCACAAGTAAGAACACAGGCTGCTCTTCCTGAGGACCCAGGTTTGATTTCCAGCACCTACATAGTGGTTTACAACATCTATAATTCGAATTCCAGGGGCTGGATGCCCCCTGGCTTCCAAGGACACAAAGACACTCATGGTGCCTAGATATATATGCAGGCAAAACACCTATGCACCAAAAGTTTTTAAAAATTAAAAACAAGGTGTAAAGCAACAGAGGAAGATAGCTAATATTGACCTCCAGTCTCCATATGCAAGCACATACACATACACATGCACAACACACACACACACACACACACACACACACACACACACACACACTAAGAAGTAGAGGAATAAAGGGGAATGGCTGCTGACAGTTGAACTCTGGTCAAATAGGCAAGGCTGGGAGGTGGGGAAGTGATGTCTACCCTGGGCATAACCGTTATAAAGGACTCTTGGCAGTGATGATCTGACCAGGTCTGATAACAAAGAAGTAAAACAGAAAACATCCCAAAGATCTGAAATGGGTGCTGAAAGAACTTATGTGTGGCAGGAATTTCCTGCCCAGTGTATTTGCAGTGGAGCTAGGAGTCGGGAGGAGAGAGAAAAGGAGAGGAGAGGAGAGGAGAGGAGAGGAGAGGAGAGGAGAGGAGAGGAGAGAGAGAGAGAGAGAGAGAGAGAGAGAGAGCATGATGGCAGCAGATGTTACCCAAGGTTAGATAATTGGGAAAACAATTCTAATTGTGTGAGCATCTTGTGTATTGAATATGTGCAAATATATAAATCCATTGATTAATCTTAAGCTTTAGAGTTTTACTTTGCTGGGTTACTGGGAAGTGGATCTACTAACAACCGGGTGGTTATGGCTGTAAAGGAACTAGCGGCTCCAGGGACAAGTGAACCAGAGCTGGAAGCATAGTGACTGGTTGCTATGGGAGCAAGTTAGAGAGAGCAGCCTGGTGGAACCAGCTTGGAAGCTCCGGCCTTGCTGGGGAGCTTGCCGAGACAAAATGGGCTTAGAGCAGGAAATGGCAGCCAGGCCGGGAGCTAGCTGGATGGTCCCTTTTTTTCTAATGTCTCCTGCTACACTCATGTGTTTGATTTTAAATGTGTTAGTTTTGTATAAACCTTGATTCCAGTAAAAACAAGAAAAATAGAGGAACATTAAGAAGACCTCTTAGATTGGATAATATATTAACAGACAGTAAATTTACTTATTTTCTCTTTCAAAGGGAATGTCCTTCAAAGCAGAAGGGGCGAAGCAGCCCATGATTCCACATACTGTCAAATTCCATCACAAAGGATGTTGCTAGAAGCTGAGGAATTTAGAAATCAGAGGAGCTAGCATCACAGACGAGAAGGCTACTCCACCCTGCAGAGCAAACAAGTAGGCACTGGGATATGTGGATTCGTTAGCTGGACGAAAGAGATGTTAGACAGGAGCTCAACAAGGGTTTCAGAGAGGACCAGGCAGGAACCAATGTCATCTTTTCTATTGGGTGCATCATTAGCAGAGACTGGTGATAACTGAGGCACAAGAAGCACAGCTTTCAGCTGTATGTTTATCCTATTTTTTTTATTGTCTGTTTGTTTTGAGACAGCGTCGCATATAGTCCTGATTGGTCTCAAACTTGCTGTGTCGCTAAGACTGGCCTTGAACTCCCTCATCCTGTGTCTGTCTTTCAAGTGGCATGGCTTATAGACATGGTTATAGCCCATTCTTACTGCCTGGATGATCTCACCAAGTATTTTAATGATGTCTTCCAGGAGGTTACAGTACTATACAGCTAGAGAGTTTTAAATATCTGTTATCAGTTGCAGAATTGAACCTAAATGTGAATTGACACATGGAATGAGCATTGACAGGGTGGCTGGCACTGGTGTTTGGCTGTCACCTCTTTCCACAATTTAGAAGTAATATGAAACCAAGATGGCATGGTACAGGGATGTAGTAAGCATTTCAAAGGCATTCAAAAGATGTGGGTAGGACAGACAAATTAAATAAGATAAAATAAGATAAAAGTTCTCTTGGTAAAGAACTATAATCAGATTTCAGAAACTAGATTCTGTAAGAATAGGCTGGGAACATTTATGAAAATGATAGCTACATGTATGGCCCAGCTATGGTTTCAACTCAACTGGTGTCATTTCAATTTTATTCAATAAAACTATAAAATCAAAATAAAGAAGCTAATAGTCCAGTGTCCTGTGAACTAGTCAGGTTCTATCTGAAGCAATGGTTCAACTCTAGGTAGCTGAAGAAGATCCTGATAATATTAGCATAGATGGAGAGGCAGCTAGATAGAAATCATGGCTCCTGGGAAATGGAAGAAAGCTCTGGGATGCCCAGACAGGGGGAGTTGAGCCTACGGGATTCAACCTTCCTGTATGCAAAGGCTGTTAGAAGATTGGAAACATGTCAGTGATCAGGAGGCAGAGTGCAGGCTACAAACAGGAGCTCAGCTCAGAGTCTAGTAATGCCTATTACTAACAGAAGCTGATGGAGGCATCAAGGGTGGGGCTGCTGGCATCTGCACAGAGCACCAAGGAGCCTGAGAGACCCAGGCAGTAGCTCCGGGACAACGACAGCAGCAGCAGCAGCAACAACAGAAAAAAAGAGAGAGAGAGAAAGAGAGAAAGAGAGAGAGAAGGAGTGGCTTCATGAAATTGGAAAGAAAGATGGAGCCAAGCAGGGTGGAGAATGATGAAATTACATATACCCTTCACTGCCACCTCAACTAGCAGGCTACAAGCACAAAGGCTCTTGCTATGAGCTCTGGGGCTGCCAGCTCATCAACAGAGAGGTATCCCTCAGCCTGGAGCTTCCACAGAAACAAGTCAATACAGAATAGGAGCGGCTAGCCCCCAGCATGGAAATACCACATCTGCAGTCTGTGACACTTGCCCTGCTGGGAGATAGAAAGTGCAGGTACTACTTTCTAAAAGCTCAACAGTCGTGTCAGCTCTGCAGGTGGTGCAACAGAAGTGGTGCTTGCCTGTAGGCTACAAGCACAAAGGTCCTCAGAGAGGTCATTATTGAAAGCAGGGAGGTGTGTGGCAACCAGGAGCTCACACAAAACCTGCCCCTGAATGCCCTGCCTAGCTGTAACATCACCCTGACTCTGGGCAACAGCAGAAGATCTCTCTCTCTCTATCTATCTATCATGACACAGCGGAGTTTCCAGTGCCACTCCCATGAATAAATATAAGTCAGAGAGTGAGGAAGATGGAAGAACGCAATGGCACGTGTTCAGTGGAGAGAGGTGGAACTTCTACATCAGTGACAGATGTAAGAAGGCTGCAGTGGACCGGGGAGCATGTACTTGCTGAGTAGGGCTCATGGCGGTGTACAGCAGCCTGGAACTTGCACAGACTCAGCCTCCAAATCACGCTGTGCAGCCTCAGGATCGCCCTGGCTCTGAGCAATGACAGGATGTCTGGGATGAAGAACAGTTCATTCTCTGGACAGGACCTCCTTGAGAGATCTCTATGTTCCATGCTGCTCCTGGAGGCCATGTGTATGTCTGAGGCCTATGCTACCCCTAGAGGTCAGGTAGAGATCTGTAGTCTGTGCTACCACAGGAGGCCATATTGGTGTCTGTTGTTTGGGTTGCCTCCGGAATCCATGTTGATGTGGGTGGCCTGTACTGTTGCCTGAGGCTATGTTGGTGTCTGTGGTTCATGCTGCACCAAGGTCATATTTGGGTCCTGTTGCAGCTGGGGGCTGTGTTGATGTCTATGGGCTGTGTTACCAACAAAGTCCAGGCTAACACCTGTGGTCTGTGCTGCTGCCTGAAGCCATGTTGATGTCTAGGGTCTGGGCTGCCACCAGGAACCATACTGGTGTCAGTGGTCTGTGCAGTGGCAGAGGCAATGTTGGTGCCCATGGTCTGTACTGCCGCCAGACCATGTTGAGGTCCATGACACAGTTGTTACCAGAAACCAGGTGGAAGTTCATGATCTGGGTTCTCGCTGACTATAAAGCACAAAGAATCTTCTTTTGCAGTGATATGGATGACAGTAGTCTCTCAGTTAAGAAAGAGGGACATAGAAGGTTCCTGTGACAACCCCTATTCTCCCCACCTCCCAAAAGTAACAGCCTAGACATGAAGCTATTGAAGAGAACTTTTACAAATTGTCATAAGATGCTGATGTGTAGATCTCCACAATTGATACCTTCTGGCATGGACACAGGTAGGGAAGGACTCTGTTGTGTTTTGTTTTTTTAAGGGGCTGGCCACTGGGAGTTTGACCATAGTATTTGGGGACCAGTATATCATGAGAACTTCACTAAACTCATCCACTTAAATACAGCATTAGGGAAGTTTCTACACAACATTACAGAAGTAATAAATACGTTTCTGATTGTTTATGCATTCAAAAAAAAAAAGAACCATTCAGATACAACAGATATTTAGGGTAACTAACGGAACAGATGAAACCCTATAACAAATATACAACATTACCTTGACAGGATATGAAAAAAGCTTCACAAAACCAAAGTCATCCCCAGTGGCTAAGAGGGAGCCATCTTTGGTAAGACTGGCAGCATTGACATCTGTCACATCGCTGTGAGCAGGCCAGATTCCTTCACAGGTGGGCCCCAGGACACAGGTCCACGTGTCCCATTCCATCTTCTCGATCTGCAGGGCATGAACAATGTGATCATTTTGTAGAGCCTCATTTCTTTTTGTCTTATTTAAGGATGATTTTTGAAGAACCCACTTTGGGACGGCGGGCATTTGTGCTGAGTGATGAGATGCTCCAATTCTTAGTGGCCACTGTTGTCTGTCTGTCTTTCTTTTTTATTTTTATGAGCCAGGGTCTCATTCTGTAGCCCAGGTTGGCCTTGAACATTACAAGTGCTAAAACTACAGGGGCATAAGCACTGTATCCAGCAACTGAGTTGCATACTTACAACATCGTTTCTCAATAAGTGAAAACTACTGTCAAATATACTCAAATGTTTTTTTCTAGACCAAAAGCATATTTTGGAATTATGGGACTCTGACCACAATAAAGGTTTGTAAGATTTTTAACTAGATTTTTAATCACTATATAGTCCATGAACTAGATCAGATATTTTCAGCACACTGCGGGTAGCCATGTTTAACAGCCTGCCTGACTTTACCCCTTGGATGCCAGTATTGCCCTTCTCCATGGACAATGACAAATGTTCCTGGGGGGAATATTGCTCCTGGGTAGGAATTATTGAGCTAGTAGATAAAAACTATTTTCTTACATTTGGTGTGTGTATATATATGCCTGTGAATAGGGGTGCACACATGCTACAGTGTATGTAGGGAGGTCAGACAATAACTGGGAGTTGCTTCTCTTCTTCCACAGTGACGTTTCTGAGGACTGAGCTAAGACTGTCAGCCTTAGCAGCAGGTTCCAGACTCTACATTTTTCATAGGTTTGATCTCAGCTATTGAAAAATTACTTATGGGGCAAAGGGCATAGGGAAGACATGGGAAAAAGAAAATAGTTTGACATTGGACTAGCTGGACTTCTGTTTCAGAAGGCATCTTTCATTATTATTATGAATAATATTGCTTATTATTATAAGTGAACACTGGGAAAATATCTAAAAAAATTACAGTTGTAAAAAGCATTGCACAAAATGGCCTGATGAGGGGAAAGAGAAAAATGATGCCCATTAGTTAGCACACAGTGTCCTTGGGAAAACCAAACAGCAGAATACCATCACCATGACACAGTCAGCCTATGCTCTCAGCGGCTAGGAAAACAGATCAATGGTTCATATTTAAGAAATTAAAGGTGTAAAGGTAGATGGTGACCTGTGCTCATAATTAAAATTGACAGGTTTGATTAGATCCACATTTTCAACCAACCATAAATATATATGTCATTTATTTTCATTTTATGTTCACTGGTGTTTTGTCTACGTGTTTATCTGTGTGAGGGTGTCAGAAGCCTGGAACTGGAGTTACAGACATGTGTGAGCTGCCATGTGGATGCTGGGAATCCAGCCCAGGTCTTCTAGACGAGCCACCAGTGATCTTAACGAGTCAGCCCTCCAGCCCCCAAATATCTTTTAAAATCTTTATGTAAGGCAGTTACCTCTGACGGCCTTATAGTGTGTCTTCTGCCTCTTGGAGCTTCAAAGAAAAGCTGTTCTTTGGCACCTGAATTAACTTGCAATAATTTCCCTGTTACAGTAGAAATAAATGGTAGGAATAAGAGAACAAATTAAACTGTGCATTTATCATTTTGTTATAAGATACTAAGCATAGCTGCCACGATTTTATTCATTTTAGTTAGTCTAATCAATTGAGTTGAAAGTCTGTTACATTATTCCAAAAAACACATAAATATCAACACACAACATGGAATAATCCCCAAAACTCTAATTTAAAAAACATGGACCTCATAATATTTGACCTTGAGTGTCCGTCAGATAACAAGAATCAAGTCTGCTGTTTGCTCGGCTGCACTAAAATTAACTCCGATTTTATTTCAAGATGTATTTATTTTTATGTGCATCGATGGTTTGTCTAAATGTATGTGTGTGCAAGGGTGTCAGATCCTCTGGAACTGGAGTTATAGACAGTTGCAAGCTGCCATACGGGTACTGAGACTTGAAGGCTGGTCCTCTGGAAGAGCAGCCAGTGCTCTTTAACTGCTGAGCTATCACTCCAGCTTCAAGGTCTAATTTTACAAAATAAAATTTCCACCCATTTCCTCCACTGCTGTCTATTGAAAGGTAAAGGCAAACAGCCTGTTATGAGTCTGGCATCAGAAATGAGATTCATATGGGAACTGCCTTTGCTTAGTTCTAAATTCTAAATCTGCCTTTCAAGTTAGGGACACACAAAGCAAACTGCAAATATTGACCCTCTCAACCTTGTCTTATCTGAAAGTATGAAAAAGGAGAAAAAGGCTATCCTCAAACAATTGAGCGACTGGCCTTTCAGCCATTCCAATATACAACTATGGTCTCATCACTGATGTTGAAAAAGATTCGGCTTCCAAATTCTCCTCCTCTGAGGGCAGCAATCCTTCATAACTGGAAAATGTCATATGTTGGAGGATGGAGTCTACTATTTTTCTACAGTGGTTTAATTTTGGAAAATTTCAATCAGGCTTGAACATGAGAATAGTTTAGAGAGCCACATGCTCCAGCTTCCACAACTAGGAACTCACTTGACTCTGACCCTCTATTGACTGCCTCAGCCCAGACATCATGCATTTGCTCTGTAAATAATTTACATAAAATGCTATTTCCCCTTTCTCCTACAACTGTGTATCTAGGAACTTTGAAGTGCTCTTGGAAAAATCAATACCCAAATATTCCTCTGTGGCTTGCACGCATGTGGCTTGCATGCATGTGGCTTGCATGCATCTGTTACATTTGTTACATGGTCTGACCTGAGGAAGGTCTAAGTGAGTGTTTTCAAGCGATAAACTAAGAAATGAGGTGTTGTAGTAATTATTTAAAACGGCCTCTGGCTCAGGCCAACTATCTAAGCTGCAGCGGCTCTGCCTAGCCCAGCCGCCATGTTTCTCGGCCCGAGGCCACGTGCGCGCTGTAGCTAGAACCAGCACACCAGAAACACCAGCCCTGCCACCCACTAGATGCCAGCGTGAGAGATGGCTCTGCCAATCTTCCACGTTATCTCCGCAAGGCAGGGCATTGCCCAGACCATTCCACCATCCATGCGGGCCCAGTAAGAGAATGAGACTCTAATTCTTATAGATTAATCAAGGCTTATATTTGGTAATGATCAGTAACAAGATACCCATACAATCAGAAGTGTAACTCAATACCCAACCTAGGTATACCAACTACCTTTGACTGCTACAGACACTGTGAACATCAGTCTCCATCGCTCCTACATCTCTGCTCTCTCTTGCTCCTCCTCTTCCTTTTATCTCTTCCTCTCATAATTCCTCCTCTTCCTTTTCCTCTTCCTCTCCTAACTCTTCCCACCTTAGCTCCTCCTACAGTGAGGTTCTCCAGTCCCTTCACTGCTGATATTAATAGTTTCTCATTTGGTAAGTTATCACATGACTGGGGGTGGGGCCACACAGACTCTGAGGCTTGAAGGATCTGAAAGAGGGGCATGTGAAATAGACATGCTTTGCAGATTGTATGGTAAATGGGAGATGGAGAGAAACAAAGCAAGAAATGAGGGTAGTTAAGGGCTCTTTCCCTGCTCAGCATTAGAAGGAAGTGAGCAACCATTACTTTTCTAATGAACTAAACATATCTGTAAAGAAATATTAGGCCTTTCAAAAATGGCTGTAAAATATGTGGGAAACAGATTACAAAATTCAGGCAAGCTATTTTCTGAATGACTTTTGATGACCTTTGAGATAGAAGGCACTAGGCAGAAAACTCAGAGGGTTGTAGTTCTCACGTCATCTCAACAACTCATTTTACTAACTATAGTTTTAAAGATCATAATTTATAATTAAACCTCCAAATACGGAGCTAGCTGGGTGAGGAACTGACTGTAAGGGAGTTAGAGACTCAAGAGAGGGAAGCCCAAGCAGTGCCAGACACCCATGGGGGCGCCTGACTCGCCCCTCCTTAAGAACCACCTTTACTGAAGGCCAATTTAACTGGGAGCTGATGCTGACCCAGGAGGGACCAGACCCACACTAGGCTAGGGAATCAAAAATCTTTTTTTTCTCAAGAAGCTGCCATCAGGGATGCTGAATCTGTGGGTGTCTAGCTGGGATGAGATGTAGATTTTAGAACTGAGAGTAACAGTTGGGGGCAACTGAGATTGGGTAGCATGCAAATGAATTCTCTCCCCGCCCCCTTTGCTTTCTCAAGACAGGGTTTCTCTGTGTAGCCCTGGCAGTCCTGGAACTCACTCTGTAGACCAAGCCGGCCTTGAACTTAGGGATTCACCTGCTTCTACCTCCCAAGTATTGGGATTAAAAGTGTGTGCTACCACTGCCCAGTTTTCAATTCATTCTTAAAGCCAGTTCCTTGGTATTGTTTCCTGCTCTTGGAGGCTATGAGCATTCTAGATCTTTCAATAAACTTGCCCTTCATCATTATTTTGAAGTTGAGCTCGTTTGAGTGGGTTTCTGGTCCTTGCAAGATATAATATGAATTAGAAACAACTATTTTTTGTATTTAAGAAAACCATAATTACGGGTATGTGTTTTTCTCTCTTCTTTTAACTATTACATGAAGAAACATTTAGATCACCACTCTTTCTTTCCCTCTGCCTGCTGTGCATTCTCTTTCTTTGCTTTCTCTCCCTAACTCTGCCCACAAGTGCATGTACATACACACACCACATACACACACAAATACACATACACAAACATTTACACAAATACACATACATACATATATACACAAACACACAAACATTCACACACATACAGAAACATACACATACAAACATATGCACATACACACACAAACATACACAGAAACATAAACACACATACAAACACACCCCATATAAATACACCTACACACAAACATGCACCCATACACACATATACACAAATATACACATGCATATTCACACATACACACAAACACACACACAAACATATACACATACACACATTCATACATACACAGAAATATATACACACAAACATATACACATACATACACATTCACACATACACAGAAACATACATACACAAACATATACACACACATTCACACATACACATATACAGAAACATACATACACATACAAACACACAAACACACCCATACTCCCATCCACACCTACACTGAAATCTGAGGACAAAGAGCAGAAGCAAAGATGAAAAAGTCTGCACTTTTCATCCATATATTATTGCCCCAAATAATAAAAACCAAATTATTTCAGAACTCACATTTTTATCATTAGAAAAGTCTGCTCACACAGAAAACAGGACAGAAAAACAAAACAAGCAAGCAAACAACCAAACCAAACCAACCAACCAACCAACCAACCAACCAAACAAACAAAACAAAAAATACCCTCACTGCTAAGGAGAGGGAGCCAGTACACAGAGCAAACACCACATGAGGTAGCCTGGTTGCCACATCTTACAAGTCAGAATAATTCCAGAATTGTACTACATGAATCAATCCAGTGTACTGTATGAACCAATTCAATGCCCGGCCATTTGCCGTGAGAAGAGAAATTAAGTGTCCTGTGAGGACTCCAACTGTCGATTGCCTAAGATCATATAGTCCTACTGTCTTCAGAAGTGAACTTTTGCTATCTAGAATAAATCCTGTATTTTGTCTCTCCCTGTGTATTCTTTTCTTCAGTGTTCCATGCAGGAGCTTTCATTTGGGGAACTGATGTTCCTGCAAAAGCAAATGAGCTGCGGTTGCCATGGGCACGAGGGCTGCTAAGGCTGCGCCTGCGCCTACGCCTACGCCATTCCCATCCCTGCCAAGCCAGCTGGCTCTGGCAAATGCTTTCACTATTTCTGATGAGATGAGAGGAACAACTTTCTGCATGTACATCTTACTCTTTACCCTGTCCGTGTCCTCGGGGTCTCTGCTATCAAAAGCTAGGCTGGCCTTGAGGAGCATGGCACTTTCCTGAGATGTAGCACCTTGGACCTGGTGTATCTGCATGACAAAGAGTTCACAGCTGATGGGACTGTAGTTAAGTAGGCAAGTGGTATGGGTGCACCTGCTCCTATTCTTCAGACAGCATAGACTTTAGAGATAACACATATTCTACTATGCTCTTAGACTATAGGGACCATGGAGTCTGCTCCTATTCTCAAGACAGAGTAGATTTTAGAGATCACATGTATTCTACTCTGCTCTCCAGCTATAGGGACTGCTGGTCTGACACCTTCACCTGACTGAAGGACCTTTGAGAGAGGGAGGTCAGTGCTTCTTCAGAAACTCTGGCCTCTCCCTCCTTTTACGTTGAGTGCCTCCCCAGTCCTGGAGGCTAGCCTTGGGTAGAATAAAGGACAATGTATTGTACCTCTCCCTTCCCTTTCCAAGTGGTGGCTCCATTTTGAGGTACTTTATAAGACCCCCTCTCAGTGCACCCCCTCTCCCATAGCAACAACATTGCCAATAGTCCTAGTAACCATGTGATTCACCTCCTCTCCTCCATTCCTGGGCATATATCCAAGGCACTGAAAACAGGGTCTTGGAAAGATACTTGTGCACCCAGATTCATGGCACCATCGTTCACAATAGCTAAAGTGTGGAAGCAACCTAGGTGTGTATCAACAGATAAACATGCAGGACAGACACATAGCCAGCTATCATTTGCCTTAACAGGGGAATTCTGACACAGGCTGCCACATGGATGATCCCTGAGGACACCATGTGGAGGGAAATGACGTAGCAATGAGAGGACCGTGCTGTGTGATTTCACTAAGATGTGGTACATAGAGAAAGTAGATGTTTCTAGAGACTGACAGGAGAGCTACTGTGTGCTAGGTAGAGAATTCTAGTCTCACAAGAGGAAGTGAGTTCTAGAGGTGGGTAATGATAATGGCCATACAACAGTGAGAATATGCTCCATGCTGAGCTAGCACATTTAATAATGGTAACATGTTTATATATTTTGCATTTGTAATTCCTTAAAAATCTTCCAAATAAAAAAAAATTCATGCATCCCATTTTTCTGTTGCCCCTTCACTTCCAAAATAAAATGACTGAAGGGTTTTCTTCCCCTGGCTGACTGGGGAAGGGAGTCAATGCTCCACACAACACACGGTATGCGGTGCTGTGTGCAGAGGACTCAGAACAGGCATCTTACTCCATCGTACACACAGAGAGAAGGAACAGGGACATCACTGTCTTCTGGAGTCTTTATGACAATAGAGCAGAGAACACAAAAGAAGGGGCCAAGAGGCAGCTCTTCCCACTCAATGGCCTCACCAAGGTAAGATGACTCAAGTTGCAGTGTTGCTGACCGACCACAGAGCCCATCTCATGCCCTAGACTCTCGGCCAAGACCGCTCAGCCAAGTGCTCCTCAGCACTCTTAACCAGACACTGGTCCTCCCACCTCCCCAGCTCAGCACCATGTTCCCTTCGCTGGACTTATCTGATTT
Organism: Mastomys natalensis; assembly: GCA_021653895.1. Lineage (NCBI taxonomy): Eukaryota > Metazoa > Chordata > Mammalia > Rodentia > Muridae > Mastomys > Mastomys natalensis. Next base: position 487,221 of record JAJTUV010000271.1, read on the forward strand.
TCTCTGCCCTTGTTGGGACTGGCACCTTTTACAATTAAGTCACATGTTTTCCTGTACTGAATGTACTGCAAAAATGCCCATAGGTCATAAAGCTCAAAGTTCAAATTCGAGTGCAACTCAGCTAACATCTGCCTGACTCAGTCTGTGACTATCTCAAAAAGTACTTAAAATAACATATTATTTATTAAATAACTACATATTTATTAAATATAAATATAACTAATTAAATATTAAATAAAACTAGCAGAGTCTCTGCAGGAGCCTCTTCCTGGGTCGGATGCTTGCCGCCTCTCTCTGACTTTTATCAGTTGATTTTGGGAATGCCCCAATGAAAGTAACCTGCAGTTATCCAGTGCCTCCAGAACAAACTCAGCATGGAGGAGTGTGATGGAAGAGTCCCTTCTGACTCTGTCCTAGTCTGGCTTTCCACATCCCTTCCTTCCACCATTCAGCCAAGTCCTCCCCACCACTTCTTAACCAGTCACTGGTCCTCCCACCTCCCCAGCTTGGCACCATGTTCCCTTTGCTGGGAGACCCCCTTCTTAACTTTGCTATCTGGTGAGCTATGCCTATGAAGGCATCTTGGATTTCCCTTGGAGCTGTCTCCTCAGAACGGATATAGCACTTGCTGTTTTCATGCCACAAGAGACTATGACTTCTTTGCAAGTGAGGATGTGGCCCACTCCTAAACGCTTGGTCTGGACTCTTAGCATCAGCCAAGTCTCCAGATAGGACATGCTGTGTAACACTTCTCATCCCACGCCTAACCTGTCATGCCCTTACATTCTTTCAGAACCAGCCCATTGCCTTCCTTAAATGATAAGGTTTACAGAATATAGAAGCCATTTCTTACTTCTAGATCTACATTTTCTTACTTAAGACTTTGCAAATGGTAGATGCTAGATGTATTAAATAGACAGGCCTTCATGGTTTTATGGAAGTAACTTGGAGAAGACAAAGGGGAAGCTAGGTGCTTTGGAGAAAGGTAAATTCAGGTGAGCTGAATATAGCTTTCTATCTCTGCCGACAGCTAAAAATTGCTTGAAACATCAGGGATTGAATTCCTGGAGACAGAGTCCTGGTCAGGGAGGATGAGTGGATAAAAGCAAGGACAGATCTTATGCAACCGAGAGCACGGTGACTCAACGCATCACAGGCTGTCTTGATCTTAAGCCCCAGTGGCTTCAATTAATAATGAAGTGCTCATGGAATAGAACATTCCCAAAATGTTAACAGTAACCACTCCTGCGCTGTCCGATAGGCCTCACACTGCCGTGGGTCTTCTTCCTGTTTTCCACTAAAACTCAATGCCATTCTCTCTGGAAATGATGCATGAGTTTAAGTTTTGTCTTAAAAACTACAACCTGTTTTACCTCTAGAGTCCCAGTCAATGTGTGTGATGTAACTAGAAGCTCCTTTACAGATGCCAACCCTCTTGCTTGTAAGCACGTTGTAAATATCCACGAAGTTATCATGGGATGCCACGGCAAGGTATTTTCCTGTATCTGTAGAGACGAGTATGTAGTTAACAGCAACACAGTAACAGAACACAAGTTTACTACTATGCTCTTAGACTATAGGGACCATGGAGTCTGCTCCTATTCTCAAGACAGAGTAGATTTTAGAGATCACATGTATTCTACTCTGCTCTCCAGCTATAGGGACTGCTGGTCTGACACCTTCACCTGACTGAAGGACCTTTGAGAGAGGGAGGTCAGTGCTTCTTCAGAAACTTCCAGGAACTTAAGATTTTGAGGTGGGAGAAAGGTCAAAGAAACTTTTAGAACAGTCTATTTTTATATACAAAATGGTCTCAACATTGCTATTTTTAAAAAAAGTATTACTGTCATCTTCACCTTTTGAAAATTTTATGTCAGAGATCATTTCTTTTCTGTGATGGAAGGAGAGCATGTCTTCCACAGTGTCAGCATTCACCACCAAGAAACTTCCATCATTCAATCCGACTGCTAAGGCTTTCCCATCAGGGGAGAAGGCACAACATCTTCCTCCTACAATAGGACCCAAGAGAATCATAACTGAGCACTTGCCTGTTGAGTAAAGCAGATGGAGACACAGGAGAAATATGCACGTGTGCCTCACATGCTTACACGTGACTGGGCCTTTATCACCACTACCCGGTGGGAATGAAAATGTCATCATTTGGGGACTAGTGAGATGGTCCTGTGGGTAAAAGCTCTTCTTATGCAAGCCTGACAACCTGACTTTGAACCTGAGAACCCGTGGTAGGAGAGGACCAACTTCCAAAAGTTGTCTGTAGACTTCATGTGTGTGTGTACATATAACATAATAAATGTGTTATTTTAAATCTTTGAAAAATAGCATAATTTAAATGTCTTCTTCCCACAGAGTATCAAAATCATGTTTTAGGGCTGGAGAAATAGCTCAGAAGTTGACAGCACTTGCTGCTCTTACAGGACCTCAGTATGGTTCACAGCACCCACATCAGTTGGCTCTCAACTTCCTGTAATTACAGCTTCAAGTAATCTGACATGCCCTTATTTGGGCACCTGCATGCACATGTACACACCTCCACACAGATACACACAATTAAAAAATAAATCTTAAAATACATTTTTATTTTCCATAATGTTTTCACATTCATTTCTTTATCTTGGAGTATCTAGGCTTTTGAAGGTAAATAGGGTGAGTTGGTGCAGGAGAGGGCTAGGTAGATAACACAGCTCTCTGAGAAAAGAGGACACATTCAAGAACATGTGTTCTCCAACAAAATTTCTAGAAACCATTTTTGGGACATTATGACTGGAAACGCGTTTGTTTTGTTTAGAAACTCTCATAATTCTAATTTTTCTGCTTCCTGGATCAAAATGCGCAGTCAAGTTGACACAGCCCAAGCCATGCTGCTTTGTGCTGAAGCAGCTCAATCTGGTTTCCATAGGGAGCCACGCCTCTGCTGATAGATGTTGAAGCTGTGTAAAGCTAGTAACCTTGAATTGGCTTATGTGAGCAATATCTCCATTCATTTGTCCAGTGAATGTATATTTACCTCCTGTGAGTCAGTCAAGCCAGCGCAGTGAGACAGAAAAAAGACCAGCTAGCCCTGGGGACAGTCATCAGGATGGGTGAACCATAATTTACCATACAATTTAGGCCAGGGTTTAGAGCGAAAGGAGAGATATTTATACCAGCATAGCAAGGGAAACTGGAGGAATTGTTATCTAAGATACAGCAACAGTTGCTCTTTTGAACCAATTTTTAACCTAAGGAATAAAGTTCATTGACTAGCTTCTACAACAAGGCCCTAGTTTCATTTTCTCTGAACTTGGTTGAAATCCTTGCCTCACCTGCGGCCAGGTTGTAGGAGTCCAGGGTAAAGTGAGGCCATGTGGGGAGGTAGTGACAACCAGGGCGCAGGTGTGCTCTCGAGGCCACCGTGCTGCAGTGTGCACTGTTTCACTACTCATTAGTTAGGTGACGCAGGACAAAGTACTATGGTACTCTGTCTCCGTTTCCTGATTGAATCAGCCTTATTCACCAGGACTCTGCAGCGTAAAGGTGATGAGCCAGTGTGGTCCCTGGCTCACACTAATACCAGTCAATATGATTTCATTAGGCATTGTTCCTTTAGACTACGCCCCTAGGTCTCTGCATACAGAGTGACCCAGTACAAATGTTGTAAGGCCAGAGCTCAAGCTCAGCCTTTCCTGTCTTAAGAATTTTTGTTAGACCCCAAGGCTCAGCTCTCTTGTTGCCTCCCTAACAAAGCAGTGCTAGGTGGCAAGTCCGAGCTGAGTTTTTGTGGCCTCTTGCTCATGTAGGAGCTTCACCTACTCTCTGCCTGAAGCTGGCCCAAGTGGTTTGTGTCCAAGGCTCCCTTGCCTCTTGGTGTCTGGATGGGTTTGACCAGGATGGAGTTGGTAAGACTGACAGGCTGAACTGTCTGCTCCTCCAGACACCTCCTGAAATGCCACCATCTCAGACACTCCACGAACCACTCTGTCCTTTTGTCTTTTAAAGCCCAGGCCTTGCAAGGACACCTGCAGTTACTGGTGGCACAGCAGTGCACATTCCTGGTCATTTCTTTAAACTCTACCCACTCCTTTATAAAGAGTCCTATTTATAGACCCTTCTCAAATTATCTGAGTAAGCAGGCCAGCTGCTGCTGGGACTCCTTTTAAATCTTGTCTGTATCTGATTCTAGAGATGAGTCTGTTCTCTGTGGGATCCTAGGGCCTGACATAAGAGGCACTCAAGAAGCATTTGCTGAACTGTTAGCTCCTGGCAGATGCTTGTACTGTGTGCACACACACATGACATTATTGTTTTCTATAAAACTGACCTTTTATTTTCCATAAATTCTGGAGACAGTTAGTCATACATATAATTAGTGGTTTTTTTCCCTTTGTTTTGTTTTTAAAAGCTGACACGTTTCAGCTCTCAACTAGAAGAGAACACACCCCAGGGGCAAGTACCTGTGCAGTTCAAGCAAAATGAATGGGCCTGAGGCACTCTGAGACCAGACCAGCTTTCTGGAAAGTCTCCATGCACTCACTTGTAATTTTAACTGCACAGTGAACTCTGAATTCCCTTGCTCTTATTTTTGGGATTAAAACAGATGCTCTCATTAAACAGCGGTAGAATGGGTGAGTGAGTGAACCCAATATAGTTTGTTGCCTGTAAATAGACACCTTTACCTGTGAGGAGATGTTACGTACCTTTTTTAAGTTTCCGTACTGCCAGCATGCGGTGCTGGGAGGATAATTCCAGATCCGAAGTGTTTTGTCATCACTCACTGTCGCACAGATGGGCAGGAGAGGGTGTGCTGCCAGCCCCCACACCTCCCCTTCCATGTGTCCCTGTGGGAGAGGAAACAAGGCAAAGTAAATCTGTGTTTTCTTCCCAGCCCCTCTTCAGCCTCAGGCTCAGAGTGCCTCAGACCGGTGACCACATGAATAAACAGCTCCCTTCAGCCAACATGGCTGCACTACATCATTTTTATGTATGACCTTTAAGCTAGGTGTTCCTGAGAGAAATAATTCTTCCAGAAAGCAAAGCATAGGACTCATTGCTTATGGGTTTATAGCATGGAAGACATTTTCCCACCGAGCAACAAATATCCAGGTAAATGGCAAACTTTCCACCCTCACTCTTGTTTCGCGTATGTGTGCACATAAGGATGACACAGTGTTTCTGTACTTTATATGTGGAGGCTGAGGTTAACACTGGCTGTCTTCTTTAACTGCTCTTTACCTTAAGTTTTGAAAAGGGCTCCTTGCTGATTTGGCAAGGCTGGCTGACCAATGAACTCCAGGGAAATACCTGTCTCTGCCCATCTCCAACCCCAGCCTTGGAGTTAGAGATGCATTCACTATACCTAGATTTTTACCAGGTACCAGGGATCCAAATGCAGGTCCTCTTGCTTGCACAACAAGCAGTTCACCAACTGAGAAATCTCCCTAGATCCTTATCCTACTTTAACTGCATAAACACACTATGTAAACACATTGTGGTAAAACTACTTAGTCCCACTGACACCAACTACTGCCATCTGCGAGTCCACACTGTAAAGTGTAGTTGCCATCCACCTCTGCTATGGAACTAGACAACCGTACTGCTGTTTATACGCTTGGAGTCCTTCAGATGCACTGGGTTGGTTTCTCCTGCCCCAATACTGGGGACTGAACCTAAGGCCTCATGCATGCTACTCAAGTGTTCTACCATTGAGCTACAGGATGCATTTAGTCTGGCTGAAAAGAAATAAACATAAATTCTGACTTGGAGAGTCATAGTGGGCTCAGACGCTTTGTTCATACATCGGTGCACCTATGTGCCAACAGTAATCGACAGAAAGCTGCAAGGTGATTAACAGCACACGTGGAGGCAGTTCCACACTCCTGGGTCGTGTCATGAACACACACCCAGACTGGCTGCAAAACAGTGACTGGGATAAAAGAGTATTTAAATATTAACACTTAACATGAAGAAAACCAATTTATCCCTCAATAGCGCAACACTTAGAAGAGATTCACACCACACAGTAATAAGCAGACCATTAACTAAGCTACTGCTCGGAGCCATAGCAGGCAGACCATACACACGTCCCTGGGAGGCTTGCAGTTGGAATGCTTTGGGGCAACAGGCAGCTTTCCAAAGAGAGATCAGATGATATCTTATCTGGGAAGCTGTCTGAGCAAAACAGTGATCTAGCAAAATATGTGAACTTCTAAACGTATTGTGCAGTTATGCATACGGGACTGAGCAGCAGGGTTCTGCTCTTCGTCCCTTGGGACTGTGACGAATTGTATCCTCACTGCTGGTCTCCAGAGTCACAACATATGGTAACAGGCTATCCCCAATCATTCTCTCTTAGACTGGCTCTGCTGAGAGCTTTATATTGTTTGGTTTCAGACCCCAGGACAAGAGACTGAGGTGCACATTTTACATATTTACAGGAGACCTGGCCTCCACGTTCTTCCAGCTGGGCTGCCCTTCCCCCAGAGGCTCTTCCCTATATAACCCAAATGTTTTGTGCATGCTCTCTCCTTCCCTCCCTCCCTGCCTCCCTCCCTCCTTCCTTCCTTCTCTCCTTCCCTCCCTCCCTCCCTCCCTCCCTCCCTCCCTCCCTCCCTCCCTCCCTCTTTTCCTCTCCTTTTTCTTTTCCTCCTCCTTCTGTTCTTCTTTTTGCTTGTGCTTTCTCTCTTTCTCCTCCTCCTCTTCCCCCCTCTTCCCCTGGTGACTCTCCTGGACCCAATCTTTGGGCAGTGAACTTGCCTGAGAGCACCTTCCCAATAAACCTGCCTTTAATATATTCTAATCTGGCTTGAATTGGCTCTTTTTCACTGGCAGAGAAATGATCTATCATATATGACAGTCTCTTTGCAGATCTGACTCTGCGATTCTTTTAAATCACTGGCTCAAACTGATTTCAGAGCTATTATTTATCTCAGGCTGGTCACTTTAAATCCCACATGGTACAGGGACAGTGAGGTGTAGGCTAGATCCTAAATGACACAAGAAATGGACAAGATTTGACTTCTCTCATCCCTTGGGAAGCTGACCATAGCAGTGTAATGTCTCTGTTACACTGGTTATATTCCTTGTGTTGGCAATTAGGCACCTCCATAGCAAGCCCCAAGGGACCAGAGACAACAAGACACGTCATCGCTAGCTGCCCAGAGATGACAAGTTCCCAATGCTGCCCGCTGCAAGTCCTCTTGCGCATTCACCACAGCCCTGGTAGAAAGCTGAGTTTTCCTCCCTCCACCCCTTCTTCCCTTCCTCCACCCAGAGGCAGCTATATAACCCTTCCTTTTGATAACCCTCCCACATGAGACCTGTCGTACACTGTGACTTTGTCAGCATTTGCTGCTTAGTTCCGTCAGTGGTGCTGAGACTTGGATTTGCAGTGTACACCCTGCCATGTGCCATGTGCCATGTGTGGTAAGCCCACAGGCTGGGACGCCATCTGGACAAGTCTGCCTGCTACACAGTCTCATTTGCAGACATCAGATCACTAGATCTCTGCATTCAACGAGAGCTGATCGATGATGAGTTTCCTCTCCTGGGTGGTGTAAATCCCTGCCCACCCACGACCCAAGGGATTAACCTTTGAGCTCCCACCACCCCTCTGGTGTCCTTTGGGATGGAGGAACCCCACCCAGCATCTTCATGACTATGGCTGCCTATTCTCGCTGAACCCCCACCATAGGATCTCTTCCCTTGGGCAAGATTTCTCTCTTCTCAAGACATGGCTTCTCCCTTTTCTCTGGAAAATCCCAGGTGTCTGCCATTGATCCCTGGCTATCACATGACAATGTGTTCATCCAGTTTGTACCATACATGCTTTGTTATTATTTTTCTCTATCCTCGGGATGCCGCAAGTGGTAGAAAATGATAACTTTTTCCTCAGCCATGGGAATCACGTCTTTGTCCATACCTCCAGGCTCCCCACGGAGATGCCTCCAGGAGAACCTTGAACCTCTAAACCTGGTGCCTGATTTAAAGGCTTCTAGACTTATACCCTTTGCAATCAAACTTGGCTACAATACCCATTATATAATGACTCTAAATGACCTAATGGCACTTTGATCATATCATTATAAGGGATCTTTACAACTATTGCTAGTGATATGGATGATGGAAGGTTTTCTATGTTCAGGTTTTTTCTTACCTTTGCTCCAAACCTCCTCTCTGTTCTACCTGTTTCCCAACTTAGCTCCTCCTAGCTATGAAATCCCAGACAGAACTTCCATTATCCTTCATCCAGCTAATAAGCCTCTTCCTTACCGTCCCCCAGCCTCTTCAGCTTCCTCTCCCAACTTCTCTAAACTTCCCCACTTCCTCACCAGCTACAGGCCGCTCTAACCATCCCACAGGACATCACTCCCAAATCAGCCTCCAGCCAATCTCCTAGGCCTGGTCATGGATGATGAAGAGGCCCAAGCTCCCTTGACCAGATCACCACCATCACTAACAGGGAGCCTCGTGTAGTCATTATGGTATCAGGTTAACATCTCTTTCCTTTATGGACACTGAGGTCACTTATTTGGCCCTGATGGAGTTTTGGGGATCTATTTCTCAGGGTAAGGGACAGCCTTACCAACCTTACCAGACCCCACTACTTAGTTGTGCTTTTAGGGGTATTTCTCTCACTCACTCTTTTCTGGTAGTGCCAATGTGTCCTGTCCCCTCATTAGAAAGGAATCTTCTAACCATAGTGGGAGCCTCTATTTCTTTTCACCTGAACTCAAGCTTGGCAGCAGGCCCTCTCCTCCTTCTTTTAGCTACCCAACCTACTGACTGTAACACATCATTTCCTTTGCCAGCCCCCCCTTGGGGTAGACCCCTGAGTCTGGGACATCCAGAAGCCCTCTGTTGCTAAACACCATTCCCCCATTGTCATCCAATTACAGGACCCTACCTGGTACTTCACACAAGCTCAGTTCTCTCTCTCTCTCTCCTCTCTCTCTCTCTCTCTCTCTCTCTCTCTCTCTCTCTCTCCAAAGACTAAGGGAATGTAAGGCTCTCTCTGATCTCCTAAGAAAAAAACTTGTCCATCCCACTTCTTCCCCTTTCAATACCCCTATACTTGAAATTAAGAAACCCAACGGGACCTACTGCCTGGTTCAAGATCTCAGGCTCCTTAATTTTGCAGTGGTTCCTCTGCACCCATAGCGTCTAACCCTTACATGCGTCTTTCTACTCTCCTCTCAGGGACTTCTTATTTCTTAGTCCTAGATCTCAAGGATGTATTCTTTTCTATCCCCAGATGCCCAGCCACAAAACATCTTTGTCTTTGTCTGAACTGACCCTGACACCCACTTCTCTACCCAACTCACCTGGACTGTTCTACTTCAGGAGTTTTGGGACAGCCCATACCTATTTGGTCAGGCCCTGGCTTTTGACCTACTCTCTCTATTTCTCTCTAAATCTAAGGTTATTCATTATGTTGATGACGTTCTTCTCTGCAATTCCTCTCTAGAGATTAGCCAAACCAACACCTCTGCCTTTCTAAGTTTCCTGTCCAGCTGATGCTGTAGAGTCTCAGCTTCTAAGGTCCAATTGCCCACCCCTCAGGTCATCTACTATGGACTAACAATTACTCCAACCCACAAAGCCGTTACCTTAGATAAAAAACCTAATCCAGTCTCTGGCAGTCCCCTCTACTAAAGAAGAGACTCTATCATTCCTAGGAATATCTTGCTTTTTACGCTCCTGTGTTCCTTCCTTTTCTCTCCTTTCTTCCCCTATATGAAGCAGCCTTAAGCCCCACCCAGGAACCTCTTCTCAAACCTGTTACTAAGCTCTTTCAAAGGCTCCAACAGAACCTTCTTCAAGCTCCAACCTTACATGTCCTAGACCTAACCTGTCTCTTCTTCCCTATGTGACCTTCCCTAGGTCACCAACCAGGACCCTCCTTTGCACCCATAGTATACTTGTCAAAGAAATTAGACCTGACCATCCAGGGAAGGGCATCCTGCATATGTACTTTAGTAGAAGTTGAACTCCTTATTTGAGAATCCAACAAATTAACTTTTGGGTTGTCTATCACTATCTTCTTCTCTCATTACCTGTCCTAGCTCTTAACTTACAAAGGCTTACAAATTCTATCTCCCTCCAGGGTTCTTTCCCTTCAGGTAGCACTAATAGAAGACTTACTTTCCAATCATGCACATCTCTCAGTATTGCAAGTCTTCTTCCTTGACTAAATGCTGTTCATTCCCCACCTCATACCTGCTCTGAAACCTTAGAGGAACTATCGCCATATCCTTTACCCACACAGGAGGGCACATTGCCTCAGGCCATCTCTACCTGGTACACAGATGGCAGTTCCTTTATATGTGAAGGAGCCTAGAGAGCTGGCTATGTTATGGTGTCAGATACGGATGTGGCTGAGGTATGGGCCCTTCCTGACCATACTACTAACCAACAGACTGAACTAATAGCTCTTACCTGTGTGCCTTTCAGTTGGCACAGCGACAACCTCTAAACATTTACACAGATTCTAAGGCCATGCTAAAAGCCTTCCATCTCCCCACAGCTATTGGAATTGTCTACTTCCAGTCCCATCAGACAGACAACTCTATCATCTCTAAGGGAAACAACTGAGCTGATGAGGCAGATAGAGCTGTGGCCCTTGGGGGCCTAGACTTGTTCCACCCACCACCGGACATTCTTACACTACAACCCACAACTCCCTGTCACCCCCTGACACTTGTCAGATTCTGTCCTATCCTCGACAGCTCTTTCACCCTAACAGCTAAGCCTTATCTTACTTTGCTAAAACCTACCTACAGCCTACCCCTAAAACTTGCATTTCTTAAAATCTATCACTGCCTCTTGTAAAATCTGCCAGATATCAGACCCCAACTCCAGGTATCACAGCCTCCCTTTTCCTACCCACCAGGCTAGAGGTTCCCTCCTTGGGACTAACTGGCAACGACTTTACCCACATGCCACTATCAAATGTGTCAAGTACCTCTTGGTCTTGGTAGACACCTTCTCAGGGTGGGTGGAGGCATTTGCTACCACCAACAAAAGGGCTCAGATAATCTCTGATCTCCTCCTCTGTGAGATCATGCCTTGATTTGGAATCCCAGCCTCCCTCCAGTTAGACAAAGGTCCCAAATTCACCTCTCAAGTTTCTTACCCTACCTAAAGCCCTCAATATCCTTTGGTATTTTCATATTCCATATCACCCTCAGGCCACAGAAAAGATAGAATGGACTAACCAGTTCTTAAAAACCACCCTTGTCAAATTGTCATGGAAATTTCACTTCCAGTGGGTAAAACTCTTACCTTTGGCTCTTTTCAGGCTATGGGGGTTTCCCCAAGAGACCTCTTTTATCTCACCTTTTGAGTTCATGTATGGATGACCAGTTCTGACTCCTGGTCTTTTACCCAAACCATCCCCCTCCCTGATCACCTACTCATTTCCTTACTCTGTCATCTCTGGTCCCTCCTACGGAACTTTACTGCCCACTATCTACCACAGCCACACACTATCTCCTGTCCACTCCCTATCAACATTGGAGATCAGGTCTTCCTCTCACCTCTGGACCATTACCCCTCATCCCCTTCCCCTAAATGGCAGGACCCTTCAAGGTAATTCTTGTGACCCTCCCCCAGTTGCTAAGCTTGAAGGACTCTCTCATTGGATTTACCTCAAGTCCTCTACTCCTCCACCCCAAAATTACTCTTCTTACACATCGACCCCAACAGGAGTCCTCCCTTAAACTTCAGAAGATGTTGGGACCAACCACCTTGTCCCCAATTCCAGAAGAATGAGGCTTTGCTCAGGCATCTGTGTTCGACACTACTGGATTGGACATGGGTTTCTCTTCCTCTTGTTCCTTTCTATTCAGGGTAACCTTTACATATGGAGATTTGAAGTTCAAGAAACTCTCGCTTATGACAGTCTAAATAGAGTCAGAGGATTACTCTATAGCTGGATGCCAGGAGCCAATTAGTGTTTCTATAACCCCTATATCCACCGTTCCTTCTAAGTATCATTCATGACCTTTTTGTTTGCTTCCTTTTTGATCAGACAATGGATTATTGTAAGGAATGGACAGACAGATATCTGGGGGCTGTTCATATTAGTCTTGTCAATTATGTATGTTGACCTCACAGACTAATTGCCTCTTCTATGTACAACACCATACCCTCCTCTTCTACATCCGGGACACACGGAATCCCAGGTGGGAAATGGGCATTGTTGACAAAGTACACACCAACAAATCTGGGCTCCCGAAAAGCACGATTCATATCCAGAGAAAATATGTCCCAATTATCTAACCCCTGGAACTAGCTCACATCTGCCACTTAAAGCTTATCCAGTGACCCTGTCAAATAGTCTTGCTTTGCCTTCCCCAACTGCCCTGACCCTGGTGTTGCCATGACCCTCTCTATCTTATCTATATCACCTTCTTTGGCATGGCAGACTGTTTCAAGGCATCCAGGACATGTTCCGTAGGAACGTTAAGTTCCCTAGACTAACAAAACCATAATTCTCCATACTTCGTCTCTACCACAGTGTCTACAATCCAGAACACATTGATTCTTTGTGGTTCTCAGGTGCATCATCTTCTACCTGCCAGCTGATGAGGAATTTGCACACTGGTGTTTCTCTTCTCTAAATTAGGGGTGATACATGGACAGTGGTTCCTACCAACCTTAGTTGGGGGACTCAATAGCCATCTAGCATAACAAAAGGGCAATTCAAATACTGCCCCTCCTGGCTGTTGGAGGAATAACCATGGGTGTTGCCACAGGAACAGCAGGACTGGCCACCTCCCTAACCTTGTTCCCAGTTTGCCTGTGATCTTCAATAGGCGGCCCAAACCATCTGTCTCTTTTAGGACAGATCAATTCCTGGCTATAGTGGTACTTCAAAACCAATGGGAACTAGACCTTTTTATAGCTGAAAAGGGTAGCTTTGCCTTTTTCTCCAAGAAGAATGCTGTTTCCATGTCAACCAGTCAGATACAGTAAAGAACAAAATCCAACAACTCAACTCAATGCCTCTGATTCCTAAGGCTTTGAAAACCCCATATGGAAATGGATACTGCTTTTCCTGACCCCCTTCCCCACTTCTTCTTCCTCCTCTCCCTCCTCCTCCTCCTCCTCTTCTTCTTTCTGACTCCTCTTGTCCCTCCTCCTCCTCTTCTTCCTGATCCCTTTTCTTCCTCCTCCTCTTCCTACTTCTCCTCCTCTTCTTCTCATTTTTCTGCTTTTATTATTTGACTCTGTTCCATCAATCTCTTTTTCACATTCCTCCAATGACAAATCCCAAAAATGTCCAACCAATCAATCAATCAGTTCCTCTTACAGGATTATAGAGGAGCCTGATGCACACAATGATTGAATGTGTCTCAGTGGTGAGGATCAACTGCACCCATAAACTGATGATGTCCTTGGACAGCAGGAAGCAGTTTAAGAGAGTTTAACATCCTTATCCCTGCCTCACCGTCTTGCCCCTTTTAATTCTCCTCTTTATGATAAGAAAAAGAGCAGAATGTTGGCAATTAGTCACCTCCACAGCCAGCCCAGAGGGAGGGACCCAGTGACACGTCATCACTAGCTGCCCAGAGGTGACACATTCTCATTGTCACTCCTATCTCATGTCCTCCTGTGCATGCACCATGGGCCCAATAAAAAGCCTCATTTTCCTTCCTTCACCCTTTCTTTCCTTCCTTCATCCAGAGGTAGCCTCTGTACCCCTTCCCTTTGATAAACCTGAGACCTGTTGCATGGTGTGCACACTTAGTTCCGTCGCCAAGTGTGCACAGTGGGGTTATCAAAACCTGCTACATGCTGCTGGTTCTCCTAGCTCTCAAAGCAGGTGCCCTTCTCTTAAACAACAACACAACAACAACAACAACAACAACACACACACACACACACACACACACACACACGCACACACTGCTAATGCATCAGAATTCATTCAGAACTAGAAAAGAAGTCCTGAACTTGCCCACAGTAGGGTAGCTGATGGTTTAACATCCCAGCAGCTGTGTTCTATCCAAATAGGACTATGGGTCCAGAGGGAGCGGGCAGCCCTTATTCTACCGTGACTACTAGGAAGCATAGGGAGACCTCAGGAACCACAAGGATTAACTGAACACAAATACTGAGTTTACCTAGAAAGGAACAACAAATCTGAGGGGGACCAAAAGAGGAAACCTGCTGAGGGGGTGACAGTGCTGAAGGGAAGGGGGACGAGGGCCTCCTGCTCACAGATGAGTTCTGGAGAAACCGGGAATGTTAAGCAGGTAGACTTATTTTTTCAGTGGAAGGCATGTGTACTTGTTTTCCACCCAGAAGTGAGTGAGTGGATGTTGTTGATAGCCTGGTGATTCCCTGGTGTTAGAGTCAGGCTTCACCTGAATCGCCTGGACTCATCCTGAGCACTGTCTCTCAGCCAGTAGAACCCATCCCCATGGCAGAGATCACAGGCACTTTGCAAAGGAGTCTCTGTAGTCAGGCCTTAACCTTTGTTGTGATCATTTTTACAAGGAAACTTTTTTTTTTTTAAGTTGTACTGTGCTTTAATACATCAAAAATAAACCGCTCAGGTTAGATTCTAGAAGTTTGAACGAGCCCAGCTTACTAAGCGAACAGATTTCCTTCTTGCCTCTGTCAGCCACACATTTGTGGGGATCCCCACAGAAAGGGACAGAATGGCTCCCACGTGAGGTGAGAGGATGGAAGGAAACTGACAATGTGGGCTCGAGTGGAGCCCAGCTCAGGGTTCGCACCTTCCTACACTGCCTTCGTGCAGAGTCCACAGCTGGACGACAAGTGGGGAGCAGCCTATAGTGCCCCTCATCTATTGGACAACTTCACTAACTAATCTATCCTGAAAGTCAATGTGGTAGGGAGGGCTCAATAGACCACGCGGAAATTACTTTCATCATTAGGCAACAGTAAACAAATAAGAAAGAACAGAATGGTAAAAGCCCAGGAGTGAAAACCCTTATTATCAAGTTTAAAGCATATTTAAATAAAATTGCCTCAGCTATAATATACTATTTTATAAAATTAGAAGAGTTTACTCTGTAGTTTAAATTATAGTATAAAAATTTTAAAAACTTAGAAATGTATCATTTATGGAAAAAGTTTAATTTGCAAACAATTTTCAAACTTTTGAGAGTTAAAAATATGCTTTTCCATAAAATTAAATAAGTTATGGCCAGAAAGAGGAAGAAATTAGTTTGGAAGGGACCAAGAGAAGCACACTGAGAACAAAGACATCCTAAGGGATCTTATGACGGCCTGCACAATCAGATGTAGAGGTCTCAGGTTTGTCTTAACAGATTTTTTTTTTTAAAGAGTTTATTCTCTCTCTTTCTCTCCCTCTCTCTCCCTCCCTCCCTCTCCCTCTCCCTTGCCCTCTTTCTCTCTTGTTTTTAGTACATATATGTCATTTTAAAACAGCCTTTGTTTATCTCCTTCTCCATCTCCCCTCCTCCTCTGATTCCCCTTTGAACTTTCCACTTTGATTCAGTTTCTCCCCTCAATCCATTTTCCTCTTCCTCCCCTTCTGGTGATCTCCTTACAAGTTTCTTAGGCTATAGCTATGAGGCTACAGCGCGTGCGCGCGCACACACACACACACACACACACACACACACACACACACTCATACACACTGTATGGTGGGCTCTGTATATGAGCAAGAATACACAATTTTTGGTTTTCTGAGTCTAGGTTACTTCATTTAATATCCTTCCCAGTTTCATTCATTTTCTTGCAAATTTCATAACTAGAATTTTTTTTTTAACAGCTGAATAAAATTTTGTTGAGTAAATAGCATTTTGTTTAGTCATTCATCTCCTGGTCCATATCGAAGCCAATTCTATTTCTTTGCTACTGTGACAAAAAAAAAAAAAAAAAAAAAAAGCAGCAAGAAACAAGCACGTGTGAGCGTCTCTGTGGGAGGTGCAGTTCTTGGGTGATGTATAAATTCTACTTTTGAGAACCCTTCATGCATCTTTCCATAATGACTAAGTTTATACTCCCACCAGCAGTGAATGAGTGCCCTCTTTCCCACAAACATACCAGCATTTTTATTTTTTTGATGGTAGCCATTCTGACTGGGGTGAGATGGAATCTCAAAGCAGTTTAACTTCCATTTCCCCAGTGGCTAAGGGTGTCCAACACCTTTTAAACCTCGTATTGTCTATTTGTTTCTTCTATTGAAAACTGTTCATTAGCCCATTTATTTACTGGCAGAGTTTTCTCTTCACGTTTAACTTGCAATTCTTTATATAGCCTAAATATTATTCCCTTATGGAGTGCAGCTGACAAAGCTTTTCTCCCACTTTGTAGGCTGTCTGCTCACTCCACTGACCATTTCCTTTGCTGTGCAAAACCTCTTAAATTTTATGTAGCCACATCTGTTGACATGGGGTCTATTTCTTGTGTTTATTAGAGTCCTGCTCAGAAAGTTTTTGACTGCACCTGTTTGAAAAGTACTGTTTCCCTTCACAGTTTCAAAGTTGCAGGTTTTATGTTACAGTGGGCCATAAGTTATAGAATGAGGTAAACCCTTTCCTCCTCAAGTTGTTTTTGGTCTTGGTGTTTAACCTGAATGACAGCACATTTCTCATTCCTCCTGAACACACCATCATGGCCTCATGGCCTACCACGACTTTTCACTTGCAAGGGCAGTGTCACCAGACCTGGCAGGACTACCGCCCATCTGCGAATCTGGTTCTATGTAAGCACATATCCTGAGGGAAGGGGATAAGGAGAGCACAATGTAGCTGTGTGAAGCAAGGCCCAAAGAAGCGTGTGAGGAGCAGCTAAATTACTCAGTTTTATGGATCAACAGATCAAAAGGGGATATAGCTATGGTGTCTCACCCACACTTATCTGATTTGGATGATAAGAGTCTGAACTTTGAGCATGTATTATCAAGGGATAAGGTTCTCAGAGACTATGGATGGGCTTTACACGTGGCTGGGCTATCTGTAGTTGGCGGCCAGTAGAGTACAGACAGGCTCCTAGGGTGATCTCTGTAGAGCCTCTGATTTTTCAGAGCTAGCCTAGTATAACCACCTCCTCTTGAGTGTGGAGTGACCTGTGGTTTGACTCTAACCAGTAGAGTGTGACAAAGGTGACAGAAAGTTCCAGAGATCACGTGACTTAACTATGTTGCATACGATTGCACTGTATTTTTTTTGTGTGTGTGTGTTGCTTGCTTGCTCTGGAAAAGTAAGTGTATTACTTTCCTATGAGAAATCCTATGTGTGCCAATGAGCACTGAGGGTGGTTTCTCGGCAACAGCTAGCAAGAACTAAATTCTGCCAACAGTCTAAGTGAAGATGCTCTTCCCCCTGCTGAGCCTCAGCCTTATAATAATAAGCCGAGGAACCAGTTCAGCTGTGCCCAGGTTCCTGGCCCACAGATGTGGTGAGTTATTAAGAAATGAGTGCTATTGTTGGTTTGTGGCCATGTACTACCAACAGGTAGTGAACACCATGCTGGAGCATCCCGGGAAGTTCTGTGTAATCTTTACATCCCATGTGCCTCCTTTGTCCCACACCATTCTCAGCCTTGATGTGAACACAGTTTGCTACATATAATAAACGAGGTACCTGAACAAGCAGGGTCATCGGGCCACTCTTATCAATTTCTAGAATCTCTCCATTCTTTGTCCCCACGAGAATGTGTCCATGCCCCAGAGTGATGGCACGAATTGAAGGGTTATCCTCCAAAAGCAGGCCTGAGGGGGAAAATGCTGAATTTAGTAAACACCACCAAGGCAGGTTAACATCGTGTCTTCTGTCTCCAAAGTGCTAGGTGACAGGAATTCTCCACAGACGACATAAACCAACTCATGCCAGGGTTGTTGGGGACAGCTCTCGGGTGGGTTCACAGATCTCACAGGAGTTCACTGAAATCACCATGGAGAGGGAGACAGAGGGGAGGGGGAAAAGAAAGAGAGAAGGATGGAGGGAGGGAGGGGAGAGAGAGAGAGAGAAAGAGCCTCTTGGGTGAGAGGAAGCCCAGCCCTCGGGCTGGAAAGTTTCCAGTAGAGGGCAGGGTATGCCAGTCATGCCCTGTGACAGGTAGAGACTGAGGGACGCTGGAAGAGCCTGAAGCCCAGGTCCGCTTTGGTATATTAAATATGCACCTCAGCCACTTGTCCTGGGTCTGAATCCCAACACTGGGTACTAGGCAATCATCCTTGATATACCTGCCAGAGACAGAGTTCTGACTGGAAGAAAGCAGTGGCTAAGAACTACTACTCTTAAGTTGGTACCACTGCCTCCATTCCTGTGAAGCGAATGCTTTCAATTGCATATTCAGCATTCAGTACCTTTTGAGCTGGTTGACAATGCAGCCCTTTTGATGGCATAAGTCTTCAAGCATCTTTCAAACATATCGTCCCAGAGTTCCACAATTCCATCCTTTCCTCCTGTTACAAAGCCCTGTGAAGGCATGAGATTATATACATACACACATACACAAACACACATATACATATATCAAACCTACAAGTCACTTTCCCAGCCCCACAAGGACTCAGACATTTCTATGTATATCTTCTAAGTGAACAAAACTGAAAAAAATCCAGTGATAATACTGTTCAAATATTTTTATGTATATGAGTATGTTGTCTGGAGATATATATATATATATATATATATATATATATATATATATATATATATATATATAATATAAGCATCATGAGCATAAAGTGTCTATGGATGTCAGAAGAGGGTAATGGATCCCAAGAACTAAAATTATACATGACTGTGAGCTACCATATATGTGTATATGGTACCATATTCCATACCTGAGTCCTCTGAAAAAATAGTCAGTGCTCTTAACCACTGAGCCAATTTTCCAACCCATGAGAAAAATTAGTTCAGTACATTTCAATCAAGCCCACAAGGAAATAGTAATTTGAAGTTCATTATAGTAAATACCCTTATTCTTATTATAGCTGGTCTTCTGCATCTCTGGATTCTGTGTTCACAGAATATGAGAGAAACAAAGCACTGAGTCTGTTCTGAACCTTTCTTGTCATTGTTTTCCTAATGCTGAACTACGGTGACCTACACAGCATTTACATTACATTAGCTTGTTATAAGTAACCTAGACAAGATTCAAAGTATACAGTGGGGCATACATAATTCTAAGTACGTGTGTGTGTGTGTGTGTGTGTGTGTGTGTGTGTGTGAGCGCATGTGCCAAGGATATAGGCAAATGCTATTCCAGTTTTTATATAAGGAACCTGATGATCTTTGGATCTTAGGATCCCCTAGGGTTCTAGATGGGTTCCATGGATACTGAGAACATCTGGGTAGCAAAGAGAGTCAATCCTCAAACTAAATATAAGTAGAGTATATTATATTGAGCTATTTTTGCTTTTGTGGTGGTTTTATAGCTTAATGTACTAAATACTAAAAGCAACTGACTAAGCTATACCCACTGACTTCCAGGCCTCACAAATTTTATATTATGCTTTAATTTTTTTCTAATATTTACAATTCAGCCAAAACCAAATTTGCTAGTAAAAGAGCAGCTCCACCATAAAAAACTATGATCATAACTGCACTTCCCAAAAGACCTACTTTGTTGTGGGTTCAACATGTTTACTTGATATATATATTTTTTTTTTCTAAAAACATTTTTATTAAAATACTTAATTACAGAAAAGCAACTTGGAAAACAAAACTCAGAGGCAAAAAAAATAAAAACCCCCACCCAAACCTAGTAACAAATAACCCAGGCTGTTTTAAAGATAAAGGGGTACTGAATGGAACCAAAGTCCTTATAAGTGCTAGATAGTTGGGGTGAGGGGAACAGGGGACTTCAAAACTGCTTAGACTACTAGTGGATAGGGAGAAACCCCTAGAAACCTCACAGATAATCACATAGCCAACAGTGGATAAGTGCCTATTCCTTTTGTGTGTCTGGGAGACCTCTCACCATGAATTACAGCAAGGGTGGAGTATGGGAGTAAGAGGCATCCCCTACACTTCTTCCTATGCAGGAGGGTGAGGGGCAACATCTATTTCTTCCTCTGACTCTCCAGAAGAGGAAGAATCAAGGTTATCCAGGTCAGGTATCAAGGCAAGCCAAAGCTCATCACGACTAGGGCCAGAGTCAGAGCTTAAGTCATCTAATGGAGATGAGGAGCCCTGTTCTGGTAACTTACTGGGGAGAGAAGGGGGATCTGAAACATCCTCGTTGGAGGATGAGGAGGAAGAACTGGCACTTTCATTATACAGCCCAGAGAAAGGATAGAGCATAGCAGGAGGAGAAGGGGAAGAGGCCCTCATACGGACTGGGCGCCTCGGAGGAGAGGCTGTGGTTGCTAGCAAGGATCTCCTTCGACTTGAAGACCTAACGGTGGAACGGCTTGCTTGTGACCGGCTGCTAGGACCAGGTTCTGCCTCTTCTTCTAGCTCTGATCTCGGCTCGGATTGTGATTCTGGCTCTGGATCGGATGCTGCTTCTGGCTCTGGCTCGGATGCTGCTTCTGGCTCTGGCTCCAGGTTCAGCTCCATCTTCACTTTTTGGCTTCCTTGCTGGTCAGAGGCAAGCCTGGATGCAATGCGGCTGCTTCTGCGCAGTGTTGGATGGCTGCCGCTATCAGAAGTGGAGCCCAGGGTATCGCTGTGAAGAACAGGAACCTGTGGAGTGGCCCGAGGACGTAAATTCCAGGGGATGTTGTGGGCTTCGGTGCGAACTTCGGGGCTGGCCACCGATGCACTGCTATCACCGCCAAATATTATGACTCGTGAGCGGAGAACCCTGCCTTCAGGGGTCACACTGCCTTTGGGGTCAGGACCGCTGTGACAGAGTCCATCATCAGGAACATGCAGAGGGGCCGCCGGTTCCTGGCCATCAGGGGTGGAGGGTCACGCCCTTCACAGCTGGAATCGGGTGCACAGCTGTGAGGACCAGAAACAGTCAGAACGGCGTGGCTCGGGGCCTTAGGGGCTGGAGTAGACACATAGCCTGTGCTGCGGGCGCGGTGCTGCTCCTGAGGGTAGGCCCTGGGGATTCTAGGTTCCCCACTGAAACTTCAAAATGGCTGCTGCTAGGCGGAGAGCTCAGAGAAGATGGTGCTGAGTGTACCGGCGGCGACTCTAGAGCTTTCGGAAGCTGAGGCCCACCTGCCCATTCTGTAGCTGGGTATCGGTTGGGCTGCTTCCTCTTTCTACTGCTCTTTCTTTGAGCCGGGGGCCCGCTGGCGCCACCGTCACCATCACGGTCACCGCCACCGCCACCTCCACCTTTGCCGCCGCCATCACCACCCCCTCCGCTGCTGCCACCGCCACCTTTGCCGCCACCACCGCCACCGCCTCCACCTCTGCCTCCGCTGCCGCCGCTGCCGCTGCTGCCTCCGCTACCGCCACTGCCACCGCCACTGCTGCCGCCACCGCCTCCGCCACCGTCTGCGCCACTGCCTCCCCATCTTTGCCGCCGCAGCCACCTTTGTGGCCTTTCCCGCCTTTGCCGTCTTCCGGGGTTTGGCCTACCTCTCTCTGGCTTCTCGTAAAAGGCCTAACACGTCCAAGTTCAATGTTTGGGCCACGGCTACCCTCAGGGTCGAAACGGTGCTTCGCAGGCACAGAAAACAGCCCCAGCTTTTCACCAGTCATGGAGATGGCATCCGCGGCCGCCATTTCAGCTCTGAGGCCCTGGTGACCTCTGCGGGCCGCTGAGGTACCACTGCGGCCTGGGAGAACCGAAGCAGCAGCGGGAGCTTTACCTTCGGACCTGACAGTGTCTCTACGTGTCTTCCGCATCTTCTCTGGGGGTGACTTTGCGGCCATATCGGCTTAACGGCTTCTGACTGACTCAGAGAAATGGCTTCTCGGCTTAACCGCTTCTGACTGACTCAGACCTACTTGATATATTTTTAAAAATGTGTTGAATAGCTGAAACTGAGGGGCACAGATAAACTAGTACTACCAGCAAATTAGAACTGAAGGAAAAGTTGTCATTTTCAGGCACATTTATGGAAAGAGTGCTTTAAACACACGGTAAATAGTGTCTTTGTAGAGAACACGGTGAGGCAGATGAGTAGCTGGGAAGTCTAGAACAGTGACCTGATGTGGAAATACAACTTATGCACATACTCCATTTGATCACTCCGGCAACTGAACCAGTCTCTTCAGTAGCAAACGAGCTATGAACATACCCTTTGGTCATAACACACTAATGCACTGGACAATGAGCTAAGTCACTTGTCCTTCTAGGTCTTCATGTGCTGTGTCACTGGAGAGGAAGTCATCACTGAAATACACCAGTGGTCTCTCCTGCTGTGTGCCCATATCTATCTCCAGACTCCCTAAGTGACTTCTAGCGGTGACAGCCAGCAAGTCTAGGTATGAGAAAATGGAGAAATGGTACAGCTACTAACAAAAGAAATTACAAAATTGTGTGTGTGTTCTCTTCTTTATTATCCTTTGGTTAGTCCTTTCTGAGAACTTCTAATTCAGCTAGGACTGTTTTTTAGATTCTGGCATCCCAGTGGTTCTAAAACAGATAAGGAGAAGAACCTGACAAACATAACATACCTTGTCCAATGCATACATAGCAAACACAGGCCCGTCGTGAGCCTTCACCGTCTTCAGTAGCAGAACGTCCTTCCAGATAAAAATATCTCCAGTGGCTGCACCTGAGAACACCAGATCTTCCATTCGCCCATAAGAAACACACATCATTGTTTCCAACTTTCCAGCACTTCCAAAACTTCCTCTTTTAGAGGTGAAGCCCCCACCTGGAATGAAACAAGGGGATTTATTACCCCAGAGAGCCGAAGCTTCCCAAGAGTACATGAAGGATTGTCTTTAGAGGAAAGAACAGTCTACATTATGTGTCAAAGTAACAAAACCAGCAAGGGCATGAGGAGGGTGCTCAGCCGCTCTGTCACTATCTATGGCATTCCTCTTGCCGTCAGATGTGGTACTGAATGCCAGCATATAGTCCTGGACAGAACCCCTGCTTTAGGGAAATCGAGTCTGGTTAGATGGAGGAATTAATATGCCTTCTAGTCTGACACACACACTTACACTAGGTGTAAGTCCTCCTCCCAAGGTGAAGTGTAAGCCCTGTGCGGCTGAAGACAGATTCAGGCTGGGGAGCAAGGAAAGCTTTAATGAAGTGGAAGAAAAGAATACAGCAGACAGCATGTTAAATGTCAGGGCTACCTATGTCTGCCTCAACTTGTCTTCATGGCAATTCTGGAGTAAGAAGAAACTGTTGCATAGGAGAGAGAATATACAGGAAAAAAAAATCACCAGGATTTTCTATACTCTCTGACCATCACTGATAAAACCAGCTCCATTCAGGACATTACACCCAGGCTGGCTTCTACACACACTGGGTGCTACTACTGTCCTTCCTGTAAAAACAAAAGGCACCAGGACATTAGCCCACGCACATATGTACACTGTAATATCAGACTTTGGTATTAGGGCTAATATTCAGAATTCAGATATAATTGCAATAATGGCTTAAAATGAAAAGAATTGGCCGCTTTCCTATTTTACTCAGGGTTATTTATCCCTCACTCTTGTCAACATAGAATCTATCAGATACTTATTTTGTACCTTTTATGTACAGAGTCAGGGTTTAATTCATATGCTAAATTTGGCAATGTATTACTAAAAGAATCCTCAAAATATTGAAAACTTTATTCATTCAACCAAAGTAATTACATCCTACTCATCACTACAACATAATTACAGCTTTCAGTTCAGATGACTAAATATAAAAATCACTGTTTTCATGACAGAGCATTTCCCCAAACTTTCTAGACACGGTGACTATGCACAGCATTATATTCGGTTTTAAGTTTCACATTCTATCCATTAAAGTGTCCAATGCAAAGCTGGAGAGTGTATTAACCAGGCACATTTTAATTTCAGTTTGCAGAGAGACTGGTCACATAATGGCAACAGGACTCCTCATAGCTGCACAATGAGAAATGCAAATAACAACGTAACAGTACCTGCTTGTTGCCAGAACTTGATATGCTTAATCCCAACTGTTACCAATTTGTCAACATGGTGTGGATTACACTTTACCACAAATATTTTATCTTTGTGTCCCCTGTAAGAGATAAACAGGAAAAAAATAATGCCTAGTTTGAATGAAAGTGTTGATAGAGTTATATTAAAAACATGTATTTGGTTTAATTTTCATTAAGGGTATCTAATAGGATTAATACCCAACCAAAAAAAATGTTTAAAAGACGCAAGAGTCTCCTAGAAAATAATAGCACTTGGGGAAACATGTTTGGGACTGCTTTCTTTTACCTAATTATTCCCACTTTTATCTGCTTAGTTATCAGTAAAAAAAAAGGTCTAAAGTCTCCATAAGATAAAATTAATGACACCACTATATGATTGCATGTAATTCTGGGATAGTGAGATCTTGGGCAGGAGAAATAGAAGGAATGGACAATCTGTGTAAGATCTTTCAGCTTAAGCTGATCTTTGCCTAGAAATATATTCACTATAAATTGGAGCCCCTGACACACATACAGCCACTGAAAGAGAAAGGATATCATCTATGGATTCAGATCACCTTAGGCTGCTCATCAATGCAACTTTTACGTTTACTTCCAGGCAAGATGTGCCCACTGGTGTTATGATAGCGTGGCTGTTATGGAGGTAACCAAGCCCGTTCTCTCTGTAGGTGAGACTGACTCCACAGGACGGAATGCAAACCTGGTCCAAAGCTTGTGGCTGGAGAAGCCACAGGCCATAATGAGGAAGCTACTGCTGTTTTGCTAAGTGGACATGATGTCTCTTGTCAAACTGTTTTTGAATATTTGGTTTATGCTCATAGTTTAGTGCTACTGTCAGCTTGGGTCATGGAAACTCCTTTTGTTGTTGTTGGAGGTTATTGTTATTGCAGAGCTTTATAACTGACCAAAATGCTGAGGACAAGTGACGACTGAATACTCAGCTCTATGTGGGACGGATGCATCACACCGCCAAGTCAAGAAAGGGAGGAAACAGTGTAAGAGCTGCAGGGAAGGTGATTGTGCAAAACTGTCTTCCAGGCTCTCCTGTACTCTCAGCATCTGTGATTACCTGTATCAGGCCTACCGAAGGGCCCATCAGCATTCCCTCATGGAGGTGGGAGGGGCCCTGCCCTCTGTGCATTTATAGGCAACTAATGATTGCTGGTAGGGAGAGACATCTTCAGTAAGGTAGTCACTGGCAACTTCCCCATACTCCTTAAATAATCCCTCATCCATGCTGCTGTAAATTACCATAACACACACACACATACATACACACACTCACACACACTCACTCACACACACTCACTCACTCACACTCACACCTCAAAAACAGAAGCTAAGTTGGAAACAGATTGATTGGAGGGGAACAGGAAAGGATAATGAGGAGTGAATATAATCAAAACACACTCTCTACATGTATGAAAATATTATAAGGAAACCCATTATTATGTAAAGTTAGTATGCCACCACAAAGCTTAAAAATAAAATAGGCATACCAATCATTTCTTTTAAGAATTAAAATAAATTTAGTTTTATAATCAGAGGCAGACAGATATACATACATCTAAAAGTCCCATTTGTAAATAGCTGGCTGACATCATTCATGAAATAAGCAATGGTACAAAGATACCCAAATAGTGGCTCAGTCTCTGGAGATCTTATGTGACCTCTATTTGATAATTCTAAATGTCTATTTCCCTGAGCTGATAATGAAGGGTGACTCCAAAAGTGCAGTGCAGATGGTACATGTGGGCACTGGGCATCAGCAGCAATGCCTTTGATGTCATCTCAGCTATGCACTGTGTGCCACACCCCAAGGGGGGCATTCCCAACCCTGGTGACCACACTGTTGAAGAGCAACTGTCCTGCTGGACAGTCGGCCAAAAGCAAGGCTGTGGTTAGAAACACTGTGGTTCAAAGTGACACTGGCAACAACTTAAACTCAGGAGGGCAAAGTTAGAGGTGGCACACAGCCCCTGTGCAGGAATTATTCGGCAGAAGCTGACAGAGGTACTGCAAGCCAGGAAGGGGTCACTTCATACAGCAGGAATTCTCCGTTACCTATTTTAGATTCTTACTTAGGACTTCACTTAGGGCCATTCTACAATGTTTTACTTAACTAGTTGGTTATTTATATATTTGTGCAAACAGCATAAATAGTATGTAGACATATTTATCCAGTATTTAAAATATCTAATATTCTCCCATAGAGAGTCACTGATTTCTGACCTCCCACTGGGAAAGAGCACTAATTAATGCCACCATCACAAAAAATGCTCTTATAGGGCAATACTTCCTGCAGATTTTTGTCTTTGGAGTGAACATAGTCCTGGGGAACAATTTCAAACATAAACTGTCACTAACATGATGGAATTAGCTTGTTTTGTGTTAATTAGACAGAAGCAATATTCTCCATGGCCTGTAAAAACAGACTTTTTAATAGTAGGAAGTACCCTTGTATTTCTCATGGTGTCTCCGATGTGCTGCTGTGAGCCACCCATAGCAGCAGTGGGGTGGCCTTGAGTTTTCATTGTTGACATGGGCTTTTTTGGAGACAATATGTAAATGCAGAGAATACCTTATCAGGAGTACTAAGCAAAAATTCAGTGTTCAGTCTGGGCAGAAAACAGGCCCTGGGGAGTGGAGTTGGAATGAGGGACACCAGAGAAAGAAAAGAGAGAAAAGCTCTCGGGCAGGTGGAGCTGCAAGTGTTACTGCTGCCAAGAGCTGCCTTTCTACAGCTCCTCCCCTAACGTCAGCTGCAGTCAGCTGCAGTCCTCAGGACTCCAGCCACAGCTCCGTTCCACCTCCAGTAGCTTGTAGATCTTCGTTCATTACAGTCAACTACATTAGCTTTTGCTCCCATGTAACACTGTACTAGACAGTATTTACTTAAAAAGTAAATATTAGCGTCCAAGGCCGTTCACGTTGATATTGCAACACAGACAGGATGTTGGCAATGTAGGTCATAGCTCACAGAGAGGGCATGAAACCGTGCCTGGGCAGCAAGCTAAGTTCCCGGACTGTAGCTGTCAGCGGTCCTGACCTCTGACCTTGCACTTGGCCAAGCTAGATGTGAGTAGAGAGTCATGTTCAGATTTAGTGCTGAGGAGGCAGAAAGAGAAGCTGGGGTAACGGAGGACAGATGGGCTATAAACAGCAGTTGGTCTTGAGAGCCTATTTATAGGGTGTGGAGATTAGGGAAACAATTTGCCTACTCTGAAACTGAGCCGCAGATGCACTCGATAGGGCTTCCCTTCCAGCAGGCCACAGCCTCATGACAAATGGAGGTTCTGACTCCAGTGACATTGACAGTCCCTCCCAGCTGCTAAGACGGAGAAACAAGAGGTGAGGCACACATTTTTCTGCTGCTGGGGAAGATAAGCTTTTATAGAGATAATGAAAGCATTACAGAAAGATGATGAAGAGCTGCTTGGGGAGCATTCTAGAATGTTCTAACTTCTCACCACAGACATTTAAAGCAGTCTTGGCACTGTGAAAGGGAGCACTATGTGTTCACTAACGTGCTAAGTTTCTATGTGAATTTCATCCAACGTTGAAGATGAACTCCAAGCAGAAAATGGAAAGTCTTTATGTTCCCCGAGGGGAGCTATGGGCAGGGTGTCCTGAGCATTCTCTGGTTCTTACCTGGTTGTGGCTATCTTCTCTCCCTTTTTCCAGTCCCAAAACACAACACTGTGAAAATCGTCTAAGCCAACCGACACGAGGCATTTTCCGTCAGCTGAATGAAAACAGCACAAATGTCAGACCGGCCATTTCTTTGGTGAACACCTGAATCACTTTATATACTGCAAGGAGGAACAAGAAATTCTGCAATACTCTTTAGGCTCAGATACATCTGACACAGAGTAAACTGTGTGACTAACAACAGGAAAGATTTTGAATGCACACCGTGGCTAGTGAGGTCAGCCACCCACCAGACTGCCAACAGGAGACAGTTGATGGGGCCCCTCAAAGAAGCCACCTGAGCCTTGTTTATTCGGTGGCAGACAAATCTTAGGAAATGTACTGGAAGGAAGTAAATTTAGTTGTGTGACTCTGAAGTGTGTGTGTGTGTGTGTGTGTGTGTGTGTGTGTGTGTGTGAGACTGTGAGAATCTGGCTATTTTCAACTCAAAAAATTCTAAAAAGCAGAACCTTGGTTTAACTCTCAAGTTACAGCATTACAGAAATAAAGTGTAGCTTCAGTTGTTTTTACAAAGGATGACTTCACAACTGAAAGGTTTTGATTTCTTATTTTTCCAATTCGAATGAAATGTACTCATTATAGACATTAAGAAAATATTCAAGAAGAAAACTTTAAGCTGCCTCATTAGTGCAGAGCTTGCCTGACAGGTACATGGCCCTGTGTTTGAGCCCCAAATGACACATATACAAAATTACATAATTGTACATACAAGTGCATGGACACATACACACATCTGTTCTTTAAAATTTCTTGCAGTCCCACATTGTCAACCGACTTATCTATTTCTCCACATGAATCCCTTTTGAGAAACAAAAGCAAAGCCACACTGACCAAACTATCTGCTAATCTTTTCTTACCTGTTGTAATATATTGTGAAATATTATTCATAATGCTATTATAATATTATTAAATATTTATAGTATTGCCAATGATTGCTACAATCTTGACACTTAGGCTAATTTTTTTTTTTTTTTTTTACGTTTTAAATGTAGCTAATGTACAATTAAATTAGAAATAAATATAGTTAATGTTCATTTCCCCTTCAAGATGGAAGAGGAGGCACGATCAATAAGCATTTCTTTTGTGCCTCCTTGCAAGGCTGGATTCAAAGGAACAGTGTCACAGGGCAGCACCCTCTTCCTCCCACCACTGTGCAGTTGCTAGGAGATGGGTGTTCCAGTGCCTTCTGCATCGGTTAATCAAGGACTGCTCTCCGTCCACAAAGAACTAGCATTAACCTAAAGACATACAGGGATGTGAGAAACTGTTTCCCTGAGTTGGCTCATCCACTCAGGTTATCAACTTTTACTTTCAAAGGCAGGCCAGAGTTAGACCTTGAACTAGGGTAAAGGAGAGGAAGCTGTATGAAGTGGAGTTTCAGAGAAGCAATGAAAAGTGTCTAATACATCTCATGCAGTGTTTGAATTGGCTCTGCATATTTACATGTATGTTGCATGGAACTTACATCAAAAAATTCTTATCAAAACTTCAAATCTACTTGAGCCTCTTGCATTTCTATGGGCTAAATCTTTGACAACCCAAATTCATGTGCCAACCAGTGTCCAGACTTTGAACGGCCTTATTTGTGCAGATGCCCTCTAAGCAAATGGGACTGATAGTCTGCTCCCGCTTGTCTGGAGGACACGGGGTAAGGAAAAGTAGAATCTGCCTTAACAATGCGGATCTTTCCACCTCAGCCACCAGGGCATCTGCAGTAAGGGTTTCAAGATGTAAGGTGCTGGGCGGTTGTTTTTTTTTTTTTTTTTTTTTTTTTTTTTGGTGGGGAGACTTTTAATGACTGCTTCTATTTCTTTAGGGGTTATGGGACTGTTTAGATGCTTTATCTGCTCCTGATTTAACTTTGGCACCTGGTATCTGTCTAGAAAATTGTCCGTTTCATCCAGATTTTCCAGTTTTGTTGAGTATAAGCTTTTGTAGTAGGATCTGATGATTTTTTGAATTTCTTCAGTTTCTGTTGTTATGTCTCCCTTTTCAGTTCTGATTTTATTAATTTGTATACTGTCTCTGTGCCCTCTGGTTAGTCTAGCTAAGGGTTTATCTATCTTGTTGATTTTCTCAAAGAATCAGCTCCTGGTTTTGTTGATACTTTGTATAGTTCTTTTTGTTTCTACTTGATTGATTTCAGTCCTGAGTTTGATTATTTCCTGCTGTCTACTCCTCTGGGGTGAATTTGCTTCTTCTTGTTCTAGAGCTTTCAGGTGTACTGTCAAGTTGCTAGTGTATGCTCTCTCCATTTTCTTTTTGTAGGCACTCAGAGCTATGAGTTTTCCTCTTAGCACTGCTTTCATGGAGTCCCATAAGTTTGGGTATGATGAGCCTTCATTTTCATTAAATTCTAAAAAGTCTTTAATTTCTTTCTTTATTTCTTCCTTGACCAAGTTATCATTGAGGAGAGCATTGTTCAACCTCCAGACAGTCAAATAACCCTATTAAAAGTGAGGTACAGAGCTAAACAAAGAATTCTCAACTAAGGAAACTTGAGTGGCTGAGAAGCACCTAAAGAAATGTTCAACATCCTTAGTCATCAGGGAAATGCAAATCAAAACAACCCTGAGATTCACCTCACACCGGTCAGAATGGATAAGATCAAAAACTCAGGTGACAGCAAGAGTCTACCTCACACCAGTCAGAAAGGATAAGATCAAAATCTCAGGTGACAGCAGATGCTGGAAAGGATGTGGAGAAGAGAAACACTCTTCCATTGTTGGTGGGATTGCAAAATAGTACAACCACTATGGAAGTCAGTCTGATGGTTCCTCAGAAAATTGGACATAGCATTACCTGAGGACCCAGCTATACCACTCCTGGGCATATACCCAGAAGATGCTCCAACATATAACAAGGACATATGCTCCACTATGTTCATAGCAGCCTTATTTATAATAGCCAGAAACTGGAAATAACCCAGATGTCCTTCAACAGAGGAATGGATACAGAAAATGTGGTACATTTACACAACGGAATACTACTCAGCTATTAGAAACAATGAATTCATGAAATTCTTAGGCAAATGGATGGAACTAGAAAATATTATCCTGAGTGAGGTAACCTAATCACAAAAGAACACATATGATACGTACTCACTAATAAGTGGATATTAGTCCAAATGCTCACAATACCTAATACAGAACTCATAGACCACATGAAGCTCAAGAAGGAAGATCAAAGTGTGGGTGCTTCGTTCCTTCTTAGAAGGAGTAACAAAATACTCATGGGGCAAATATGGAGACAAAGCATGGGACAGAAACTGAAGGAGGGGCCGTCTGGAGACTGTTTCACCTGAGTATCCATCCCATGTGCAGTCACCAAAGGTAGACACTGATGTGGATGCCAGGAAGTGCATGCTGACAGGAGCCTGATATAGCTGTCTCCTTAGAGGTCTGTCAGAGCCTGACATATACAGAGGTGGATGCTTACAGCTAACCACTGAGCTGATCATGGGGTTCCCAATTAGAGAGAATTAGAGAGAAGATTGAAGGAGCTGAAAGGGTTCGTGGCCCCATGAGGAGAGCAACAATACCAACCAACCAGAGCCCCCAGGGTCTAAACCACCAGCCTGGGAGCACATAGGGAGGGGCCCATGGCTCCAGCTGTATATGTAGGGGAGGGTGGCCCTATCCAGCATAGGTGGAAGAGGAGATCCTTGGTCCTGTGAAGGTTGGATGCCCAAGTGTTAGGGAATTCATGGGTGAGGAGTTGGGAGTGGGTGAGTGGGTGAGTGGGTAGGGGCACATCCTCATAGAAGCAGGAGGAGGGGGGATGGGATGGAGGTTCCTGGGTGGGAGGGAAATGGGGAAAGGAGGTAACATCTAAAATGTAAATAAAATATCCAATAGAAAAAAAGATGTAAGGTGAGCAGACACCTCCTACTCACTACCCGCACCATCATTCTTTCCTTAGTTCTTGGTGTCTGAGCTAATGAACTCCAGTATTTGGCAATTTGATTTTTGGTGTTATTTTTTTCCCCTTCTTCCTTCAGATCACAAATTCTTTTAAGGGCCAGAGTAAGCACAACCTGGTTTGTAACCCTACACTGAGCTGTGTTTGGGTACACATTGGTAGTCTGGTGAAGGAGGATGGGGACGATAAAGATGGAATGTGCCCATGGGTAGTACAAATAGAAAGAGAGGAACTGTATTTTTACATGACTCCGTTTAAACACTATCAGCGTCTTAGAAAACTGTACAAATATGCATGGACTCATGCTAAAGCTTAGGGGGTCAAGAATGCTGTCTCCATATGTCAGTACGACCTTGGTATGTGAGCACCCATACATTTAAAGTGTCAGTTTTTAAAATTCCTATCTTCTGAAGAAGCTCTATACGTAAACAGATTTGGGGGGGAGTTTTAGGGGTTCTTTTTTAGAGTTTCTCTGAGCCCCCCATCTCACTCTCACAGTTATGTAACCTCTCTACCCCGACAAAAGTGTATGCTTTCCTGGGATGGGAGTTTTCTTGAGGACTGCAGGTATAAGCTATTTCTGTAAAAAACACTATTTAGAAATAAAATTGGGGCCTTTTAATTTTTTCTCTAGTTTTCATTTTCTCTGTAGAGATTTGATCTTACCTTTAAAAATCTATTGTTTCCAACCCCCTAGTGGGTTGGTTCTTTTCTCCTATCTTATAGTCTAAGTCATTTTCAGTCCTTCTGGGCAAGTGTGTATTAATTATGGATGGTTGTGACACAGTCTAAAAATAGTTCTAAGACAGTTAATGTCAACAGAAAAGGGCAAATTAGAAAAAGAAAAAAACTTATTCAGACAATTACAAGTCAGTCTTCCTATTCAGGACTCATTGAAAGCACACAGGTTTCCTTAGCAGACATTGAAGCCCAGTCAGTTTCTGATGTGCTCTGGAAATCAGCACCATTTCATGAAGTTTAAACACTATGTGGCTGGCATTTAAGATACAAAATATTTATGAAGCTGAACTTTTCCTAATTGATTTTTCTCTGCCAGGTGGAAGCAATTTCATTGTACTGTCTCAAAACAAAAATGTTTCCCATTCTCTTTAGGAGTGATAATAAATTCAAAGTGGCTATTCAAGGGTCGCCTAGAGGGCTCAGGCAATAAAGGTGCTTGCCACCAAGCCTGGAAACCCAAGGTCATCCCTAGGACTTACAAGGTGAAAGGAGAAAACTGACTCCCAAAACTTGTTCTTTGACCTCCATATATGTGCCATGGTATACACATGAGGACACAAACAAATAACTGGGATCTAAAAAGTGCTGCTCAGTTGAGGTGAGATCCTCACAAGGAGCTGAGACAGGTGACTGTGGGGCACACAGTGGGGGCCACCAACCACATAACTCATTGTGTCAAGAGTCCACCAAGTGGCTCCAGTCACTTGTTCACATAATGTTGGCACCCTTGTTACATGGCAGAAGAGGGGTAGCTGAACAGCTGTGTGAACCAAGCCTCTTACTTTGCAGAAGACACTTTTCTCTTTCACTACTTCCAGTTAATCTGTCATTCAGAGCCAGGCTCTCTGCTCATAGGAGCCTGTTCCATCTGGGGGTCTCGTGGTACCACTTGCCTCTCCGCATTTAAACTGGAGGATGCGGGGGCAGCTGCAGTTGTTGATGGGTGCAGGGAGGAGGGAGTAAGCAAGCCCACAGGGTGTTATACCAGATGCTACACAGGTGGTCCACACCTGTCACTTTAGCAGTGAAAAGTAGGGACAGAACTAAACACCAAGAAAGTAACATTCCCAAGAGACCCATCAGCTGTCGCTCCCAGACTGAGAGCCAGGAGACCTGAGTTCTTGTGGGATGTCACCAAACTACCTCAGTTCTTACTAAAGTGTAATAGAGGCTCGGCCTACAGTCACCTCGTTACAACACTGTGCTAGCCATAGAAATTAACCCAAAAGTTCTCCATATAGGGACCACAGGGATCAATCAACTTCCCAGTCATCTGGAGGCAACCATTTGTGGTGCTGAACTACTTAGAACAGATCTTAGTGAAAATCTGTAACTAGTCCTCAGGTGTTCTCTAAAGCCACCAACTACACTCCTCTCTAGCCACTTATAGACCAACACTATACTTAACCTCAAAGACAACATGCACTTTCCCAGGATTCTTCTTTAGTGGTTGCTATCTGGGAAATGGGGACAGTTAAAACTAAAATGCTCTTCTCGCACGGAAGTACTTCACACCCTAGGACGCACAGAACAAGTTGTCTTGGAAACATAAAGCAGGCTGGTATAAGTATAAGAAATGTAACAGTTATATAATGAAAGGGCTTCCACCCATCTACTCCTGCCACCGTTCTAACGGAAACTAAGACATTTCTTTAAACATGGGCAGGAGATGGAGATCACTGGCAGAATCATCTTCCCACCTCCTCCTATAGAGTCTGGTTTCCTTACTCCGTAATGGTACTAGAACGATTATTAAATTCTCGTTGTATCCCTGTTTCCTTTATATGCTGGATACATTACATATTCTCATAGATATGGTGGTACACATTATCTTTACCTTATTTTTGTCCAACTTGAGAGATACTAATAGTTTACATAATTGATATTTTAAGGTACAATTTTTATAAAACACTGCAGAACTGTTTGCTATACTTATTGAATCAATTTTCAATGTCTCCAAAACCAAAGATATATGGGATTCGCATAATCCTATGAACTTCTAAGCTTTACCAGTCTTAGTTTACTGTTTTAATAAGGGCATTGCTATGTTTCTTCCATAGAAATCAGCGTGAATGTTTCTCACAAAGAAAAGAAAATCTACAAGTATATCTACGAGCTACAACCCTCCTTTGCCTTTACCCGACCCAAGGGCTCTCAGTCAACACATCACAGAGACCCCTGCACACCTCATGCTGAATGCAGCTCTATGCACAGCAGCTATGGTACTAGCCTAGGTGTCCAGGAACAGAGGGATGCATAAGAAAACTGGGCTTTAAAACTAAAATGTAAGTTTTCAGCAATAATGAAAAATGCCTGCAGAAAACTGCACGGCACTGGGTATGACCATAGACAGCAAGTTCAGCCAATTGCAAAAAGATAAGTATTTTTTCTCCTTTGTGGTTCTTAGATTTTATGGACACATTCATGTATTTATATGTTATAATATATATTAAATGGAAACTGAAGTAAAATTGTCTAGGGGAACAAAGAGATGGACCTAAAAGGCGAGGATGAGGAATGGGGCAGGGAGAATATGTTTAGTATATAATATATATATACACATACATATTACCTACATAATTATGTAATAATTATTTTCTTACATAATTATACATAATATATAAGAAAAAATTTAAAATAAAGTGTCTTAAAATTATTATAAAGCAATATATGCTTATGTATCTGTGGGTAAATATCAAGACAAAGGTGGTTCTACTTTTGAGTAGTAGGCTATGGGTTTAAAAGAAAAAAAAATGAGGAAATTCACAGGAGTCTTTGAGAGTTTAGTTTCTTTTAGATCTTTCTATTTAGTCAAGGATACATGACACACATTTTAAATCCACACAAAACTCTTCCTAAAGCCCAAGGCTTTGTACGCACTATGTACTGAGGCACGCACTGTGAGCTGAACATACAGCAGGCAGGTGTGCTGTTGAGTGGTCTCTCCTTGTACTGCATGCTTCTTGTCACACAGGCCTACTGGCTTAAGAATAAACTGTCCGCCATTGTTTCTAGTAATTCAATAATCACAGGAGCTACTGAAAAACTTTTAGAAATGCCATAGCAACTCATAATCATGTAGTTTGCAGAATATGAGAATCTGAAATTTAATAAAAGAAAATACTGTCTTATCTTGGAATTGCTAAGAAAATAGACAATTTTCTCCCAGACATGATTTGCAATGTGAAGCAGAACAAAGCTCATTAACTGAAACCCCGTGTGTTCATTCATTCATAACATACTTTAAAGTAGATTCTGTACCCACAGCACATATACCATGGGAGAGAGAGCCGGGCTCTCCTCAACACCCAAACCCACAGGCTGTGTGGGATACAGAGATGCTCGCATGAATAATGACAATGCATGGCCCCTGACAGGTTCCGTGGAAGCACTCAACAGTGAGCTGCAGGAGACACAAGAGGCACATTATCTCTGCCAGGCAGGATGGAGGAGAAGAAACCTATCTCGCTCCTCAAGACTTGAATTGACACATGGGACCCTGAATAAAGCACACGGGCAGAAAGAGACAGAGGCACACTGCAGCTAGGGGTGAGGAAGCATGACGGGCCAGTGGGTGAAATGCTGCCAAGAAAAGCTAATGTCATCCACTTCCATCCAAGGGTACAGCACTAAGTCAAGTAACCCAAGGGCATCTATGGTAGCGATGACAACTGTGCTTCCAGAAGACTCCAGAAATGAACAGGGTGGACTGAGAGCAGCGTTAACACATTCTTTAAGAAAGCCCAGCCCAATACCACCGGTTGTCTGACGCGCGCTCTCCTTACTCTCTCCCTCTCTTTCCTCGTCTACTTCTGCTCCTCTGTTTACTGGAGTGCTGATGCTGGTCAAGGGCTCTGTGAGTGAGGCATGGCCTCAGAGCATTAAAGCAGCGTGACCGGGGCAGAGAGTACAAGTGAGGGACAGACAGGGAGGGGCAACAGGAAGAGACCGCAGTCTTAGAATCTAGTTACCACTATTGTGTATGTAAAACTCCCGAAGGCTACTTAGAAAAAGGAAATTATACAATTGGTTTTACTTTAAAAGCTTAGGATTTTCTTTTCTATTTACCAATTTCTACAATGAAATGTTTTAAATTGTCTAGGTGGTAACATCTATAATACTTTTTTTAAAAAAGGATTTCTTCATTGTATGTGTGTGGGTCTTCTGCCCCTATGCATTTATGCACACCACATGCATGCCTAGTACCCGTGAAGGCCAGAAAAGGCTTGGATTCCACGGAACTGGAGTTACAGACAGAGCTATGAGCTGCCAAGTAGGTGCTGGAAATTGATTCACAGTCCAAAATAACAGCTAGTGCTCTTAACCATGGAGTCATCTCTCTAGTCCCTGTGATAGACTTCCCCTACATAATTCTAGCTTCAAGCAAATTTACTCTAAAGACAGCAGCATCTACAAGTAGGATTCTTATAGTGTTGAGTTCACGGTTTAATTTGGAAATTCTTCTTTCCAAATAGGAAATTTGTTTCCAAAATTTTTATAAATTTTTTCCAATTTTATAAAGTGGCACTTTGCAGATCTGTAGCCCTCTTTCTAGCTCTTTCTAGCGTAAGTCAGAAGCAATGTGCTCCTACTTATTTGGAGACAAACTGTGGAACTGATCTTGGTTTTGTTTTCTAACTAGGATCCCACACTGTATTCCAGGCTGGCCTGGAACTCACTGTAGAGTGCTGGCTTACTTCCAGTCCCTTCCTGCCTAGGCCTCATAATGACTGTAGTTAGAGGTAAAAATCAACATGTCTGGCTTAAACTTGATGTTCTTCATCTCTGTAAGATGCTTGCAGTTAAGAGTTTCTGTAGCAACGGCTGTTCTTGACTTCAAATCACTCAAGCAGATGCAGAGCTTAATGTGAACTCCAGATGATGACTTGGGAGAGTATTAAAACTTGAGAATAACATGAGTGGGGTAACCAGACCTAACAAGGTATCCATATAATGTACTCACTTATAACATGAGTTATAATTTATGGACATTAGCCATACATTTCAGGATAACAAAGCTATAATCCACATACCCAAAGAAACTGAGTAACAAGGAAGGCCCCAGAAAGGATGTGTGATTCTCACTCAGAAAGGAACAAAATAGTCACAGACGTGAATGGAGAGAGGAACTTGGTGGGAGAGGGGGTGAAGAGGGTTACTGGTTGACAATCAGGTGCAGGAAGAGGTGGGGTGGGAGAGGGCTGGGAGTGAGAATGGAGATTGGTGGGGGCATTTCTGAGACTAGCTGGAGGCTAGGATAGGGAGGCCATGGGGAGTCTATGGGGGTGACCTAGCTGGGGATATGGAGACTGAAGTGGCCACCTCCTATAGCCACAGAACTTCCAATGGAGGGAGAAGGACATCAACCCACCCACAAAACCTTCAACCCCAAAACTGTGCTGCCTACCAGATGTGCAGGGATAAAGATGGAGCAGAGACTGAGGGAACAGCCAACCAATGACTGTTCCAACTTGTGACCTATCCCATGTGAGACAGCCAATCTCTAACACTATTAATAATAATTCTGCTATGCTTGCAGACAGGAGTCTAGCATAACTGTCTCCTGAAAGGCTTCATCCAGTAGCAGATGGAAACAGATGCAGAGGCCTACAGCTAAAGATCAGGCAGAGCTCAGGGAGTCCTGAGGAAGAGTTGGGGTGTGGGGGAAGGATTGAGGGAGCCAGAGGAATCAAGGACACCACAAGAAGACCTAACCTGGGCCCAGGGGGTTTACAGAGACTAAACCACCAACCAAAGAGATGCAGGGGCTGAACCTAGCCCCCCTACATATTTGTAGCAGATGTGCAGCTTGGTCTTCATGTGAGTCTTCTAACCAGTGGAGCGGGAACTGTCTCAGTCTCTATTCCCTGCCTTTGGATCCTCTTCCCCTTTACCTGGACAGCCTGGATGGGTCTTAGTGGGAAAGGATGTGCCTAGCTGGAACTAGATATCTCAGGGTGAGATGGTACTCAAAGTGGGCCTCCCCTTCTCTGGGAAGGGGAGGGAGTAATGGTGGGAGGGGCTCATAAGGTAGGACTGGGAGGAGAGGAGGGAGGGGGCTTCTGTTGGGATGTAAAATTAGTAAAAAAAAAAATAAATTATTGAAAAAAAGTGATAAGGAAAGGATGTGCAAACTAAAGGCCACATTCTCTTGGCGAGGTATTCACATATGGCTTCCGGACTCATGGGAGGTGGCATGCAAAGAGCTTACCTCATTATAAACAGAACTCAAATGATTAGGAGGCTGTTTGTTTGTTTTTAATCAGACTCATATATTATGATACTGGTGAGAGATTACCTGAGAAATCCAGAGCACACACTCCTCTCTGATGGTGCCCCTTCAATAATGACAAGCATTTTAGAGTCTGAGTGTCCCACACATGGACTGCAGCGTCTCTTCCAACCTACACAACAGGATGAACTGTTAGTCACGCATTCACGGTGAGGAGAACAGCCGGGCTTCTTAGGGTCAAGCACTACTCAGAAATAAAGCCACACACATTATCTGTAAGCTGGGGAGATCCCTGGAAAGAACCTTGTCTGGCCCAGTATTTTCCAGATGAAGAAACAAGCTTAAAGCTTCTAAGAGGCTCACTGTGGCCTCGAGTTGGGTTTCGGCAGATTCTTGTCCTGCACATGGCTGCCTGTTAGGGACTTTTGAAGGCATCTCTCTAAGTGTATGCTTTGCTGCTATTCTGCCATGGCCTTTGCCCTGCCCCTGCCTCCTCAGTGCTCTCAGAACCTTCATGTCTTAGGCTTGTTCCTACCAAAGACGTCTTTCCTATTTCAGGCAAACTGGATTAGAAACTAAATACCCTTCCCCTTTTGCTAGGTTCTGGTCATTGAGGAAAGACACATACCTGTCCAGTGGCCACATAGTCCTTCACCGGGTGGATGGTCAGGCTCAGAATGTCGTCATCATGCCCCAGGTAGAGCCTCTGGGTATGTTGTTGCCTGTTGTACACCACAGCAACTGCGGCAATGTGGTACACCACTTCTCCAGCTTGCGTGTAGAACAGATTGTTTCTACAGTCATAGCCTCTGTAACTGAAGCACAGGTCCAAGAGGCACAGTGGTTGAAGGAACAGCACATGAATAGAGCAGGGATTGTTGAGGCAAAGCAACTTTGTTGATGTGAAACGTGTAAGCAGAGGCACGTGGAGGCTCATTATTGTCACAGAATCTACTTCCAGACCTTCAACCTATCTATGCTGTTTGCTAAAAGCAATCCTTGTTCAAGAGTTAACAGGGCACACCTTCAGTCCTAGCACTTGGGAGGAAGAGGTAGAAAAATCAGAAGGTCATCCTCAGCTATGTAGCGAGATTCAGGCCAGCCTGGGCTACATGAGACCCTGTTTCAAACCAAGCCAACAGATCAGCGATGCAATCCTTGTGACATGTAGACAGTGAGGCTCTGTTCTGTCTCCATCTTCCAGCTACTATGTCACTTGGGGGCATGCAGACTTCAGGGTGCCAAAAACAATCCCAAATACAACTGAATAACTGTCTTTTCCCTTTTCTTAAGAATAATTCCTTTTCCCCCTTCTCACTGGGTAGCTCTGCATGTCTTAGAACTTAACTCATAGACTGGCCTCAAATGTGCAGAGCTCTGCCTGCCTCTGCCTTCCGAGTAGGTGCTGGGAAGACGTGAATAACT
Source organism: Mastomys natalensis (assembly GCA_021653895.1). Lineage (NCBI taxonomy): Eukaryota > Metazoa > Chordata > Mammalia > Rodentia > Muridae > Mastomys > Mastomys natalensis. Next base: position 527,243 of record JAJTUV010000271.1, read on the forward strand.
GGTGACTACGTCTTCGCTATTGGACAGTGCATCCTTTTGTAAACCTTGTGCTAAGTCTTTGTTCAACAGAACTAAACAGATACTGTATTGAATAATATCAAGGAATTAGCATCTTTATGATATCTAAATAAAATGTTATGTTTAGCCTATAACAGGAGAGTTTAGAGAACTGGAAAACGTATGTATTTTGTTCTTTGCTGTTTATCTGTGGCAATCAATTCAATGCTGTCATCTTTTAAAAATAATTGAAAAGTGGGACTAGACTGGGTGCTAAATTCTGCCACGTTTTATCCATAAATAACATATGTACATCTATCAGAACTGAAAAGCCTTATGGGCTAGGAAGATGGTTCCATCACTCAGTGTTTGCTGGTAAGGCCTGAACTCCTCAGTTCGGATTCCCAGCACCCATGTAAGAAGGAAGGGAAGCTATGTGCTGTGGTCAGTGTTCACTGCTTAAACCCCAGCCACGGGCCACAGACACTGCCGGCCAACCCAGCCATGGAGTAAACTTCAGGTGCACTAAGAGACTGCTTCAAAAATAACATGGAGCAGCGGTTCTCAGCCTGTGGGCTGTGACCCCTTAGGGAGACCTCTGTCTTCAAAAATATTCTAATTATGGGTCCTAAGAGTAGCAAAATTACAGTTAGGAAGTGACGATGAAATAATTTTACAGCTGGGGTCACCACAACTCGAGGAACCGTATTAAAGGGTTGCAGCATAGGAAGGTTGAGCCACAAATGTGGAGAGCAGCTGGGGGAGACGGCTGATGTTGTTACACACATATGCATTATCTTACTAAAAAAATGTCCAAATAAAGTTTTCTATCCTTAACAATGAAATACATCAATATGTAGCATAAATATTTGATTTGCTCAGTTTTCCAGTGATAACTGAATTTAAAAATTAACAGTAGTACTGTCCAACAGAAATACGTGAGCCAAATAGATAACAGCATTTTCTCATTGCACAGTATGAAGGAAACTGAGGCAGGAGAATTCTACAAGTTTGAGACTAGCCTGGGCTACAGAGTAAGTCTTTGTCTCAAAAAAAAAAAAAAAAAAATTAACCTGTTTTGAGAACCTGCAACTCATTGCATTTAAATCATCATCTCAGCATGTACAAGCATTTTGGTGAGATAGTCCTCTTTTTTTCTGCCACATCTTTAAAATGGAAGTTTGTTTTACATGTTGAGCATATCTCATTTCAGACAAGCCATGACGTCTTAGATTATTTTCTTTTTACATTTCAGTATTTGCATGTACATGTATATGTACACATTTGCACATGTGTACTGTGAGCATGTATGTGTCCTACTGAGCACTGGTTTCCATGTCTAGACTTCATTTTCTTATAGATTACCATCTATATGATGATACAGTACCTGGGGGCACTTGGTACTTTCACAAACATATATTAAGTATAATTTATGGGATAACTATAATGGATATAAAAGTTTACATAAAACATGAATGATGGAAAGTGAATATCGTAATAGAAATAGTTATCCTTGTGCTTTCCAAGTCGATGACAGTAAAAATAAGCACAGCATTTGGATCTATTGGCTACGTTGAAACGACTGAGGTATTTACACTGCAACAGATGCATTTCATTCTTCTACAACAGGTGTCTTGTGCACATGAAAAAAAATATATCTGAAGAAATCCTTGTCCTTGGGTGGATCTAGGAAAACACAGCCCAGGGTTGGAGGGGTGGACTGTGTGGACACGGTGATGGCAAGGCCCTGATCACCATGTCAAATACGTGCTGCCCAGGAAAGCTGGAGAGAGCCAGCTGAGACCTCAGTGCGGGGATGGGTACAACCTGGAGATGGGGGGCATTTAAAAGAAGGATCTTTTGGGCCTGTAGTAAGACTGACTGATGACAGGCTTGGCAGAGACAGAGGAAGAAACTCAGGGTCCCCAGGGCGGCTACCTACCCATGTATGAACTGCAGTTTCAGGCTGTCCTCGGGAGCCTTCTCCCTCTTCAGGAATGGCACTGCGTGGTTTTTCTCTTTACTTTGTTGCTTTAGCTGAGGTAGATCTTCTTTGTAAACCTACAAGTACAATAAAAATCTTTAGCCAATTCTTGGCACTGCTTCGCTACAATGTGGGCTTTATGTAACATAGGACCAATATCACTTCCCCTAATGGAGCAAAACTAACATGAAATCTTTCAAATATCTGAGATGTAAAATAATTTCCTCTCCCCCCTTGATTGACACTGCTTCCTTAAGTAATTATATCCAGAAAATAAATGAAGTTGATGTTTTAGTAAATAAGAAAGAAAACAAACTATTAATTAAATATATTTAACTCCATAAGGCAAAGCATCTTTGATGACTCCAATGTTTGTAAAACGGGAGCTTTCTTAGTCATTTTCTTTCTAGAATTTTTCTTTGTAGTTTTTTTTTTTTTATCTTTCCCAGCTTCATGAATTTTGCAGATCTGAGTCTGAAATACTCTACAGGTTCAACCAAGACTCAAGGACTGCTGTTAAAAGAGTATTTGCTACAATTTAAATGTAGATGAAAAATTAAATCTGTTATTTTCATTTTTCATGTTTGATTCTCAAAAAATACTTTAACCATGTTAAAAAAAACAATTTATCAGTAATTCCTCATCTTCAGGAAAGAAACTTTTCATCTTGAAGTAGAATAAGATAGAAAAGACCAATTATTAGATACTGATTTATTGATCACTGAAGTACTACCTGTACTGCACATTTGTCAAGTGTGACTTTATTTGCTACCTGGGACAGAATGACCTGGAGGAACAGCTGAGACCATAGGCCATTGCCCTTAACATGTTGACTGCTGAGTGTGCTTCTGTTAAATCTCGATTGTTTGCCCGCCCCACTATGTGGTTTTAGGATATAAACGAGAATATAAACTGGACCCAGCATCAAAGCTGTCCTGGTCTCAGTCCACTAGTGAAGTGACATCTCTCTTCCACTTGCACTGGTGTCAGACAGAAATTCCCACAACAATTTGATCAACTATATTACTGAAAAAATGAGGCAATATAGCTGTAGTAAAGTCTCCTTTGAGGATACGGCCTGAGCCTCCAAAAAGGAAGCAGAAATTATTTCATCTGTCTTAGATGTAGTAAACTACTCTTCTCAGTCTAAAGATAATTATTCATCTGAATGCGTGATTCTTTTTATCAGGCATCAACTATTTATCTCAGAGCACTGAATTCTGGGCTATTTCTACTGCTTAGATAATCATATGTTATAGCATCATGGGTCTCAATTTCCCATCTGTAGAACAGAATAAAAGTCTCTCCTCAGGAATAACTTGGGAATATTGTAAGTCAATATACGTAGAAACACTGAAAAATAAGTCACAGATAATAAGCAAGCCCAAGGCATGAGTTTCACTGGCATGCTGTGTCACTGTTTCCTAGCAACATTAAATAAAAGCCCTCCAACAAAAAAGTGGCATCCTCCCAGAGCTTACGCTCGCTGCTTAAGATTCCTCTCTCCTGGGCATAGTGTTTGTGTAATATTCTCGCTGTTACAGTTTCCTCCCAAATATTTTTTTTTGTGTGCTTTATACTGCATAATACATTTATCGGTTCACAGTCAAAGTGATCTAATTATGAGGTTGATCTGAACTGTCAACTGCACTGTCTTTATACTAATCAGACTTTTCCAACATGGAATTAGAAAGAAATGAATATAGTAAGAAAAGCAGTAAATTCCGTGCTAATATGGAGTCACATTAGAAGTGCATAGAGAGAAGTCCAGGTCAGCATTATCTTAAAACAGCAGCCACATGGAAGTGGGCAAGCCACATAACTAACCTGCCTGGATTTGGATCAGCCATGTGAAGGCGGTTGCTGTGTAGTAGCAGTCATAGGCCTATCTGGTACATCTCCCTAGGCAACACTGAGAGTTATGAATCTTATTCATTCCATATTCATGTGTAGAATGTGTTTCACCTATAAACCTATAAACACATATTACCTATACAAATACGTCTACTTTTTTTTTTTTTTTAAAAAAAACGATTTATTTATTTTATGTATAAGAGTATAATGTAGCTGTCTTCAGACACACCAGAAGAGGGCACTGGACCCCATTACAGATGGTTGTGAGCTACCATGTGGTTGCTGGGAATTGAACTCAGGACCCTTGGAAGAACAACCAGTGCTCTTAAACTCTGAGCCATCTCTCCAGCCCCAATATCTCTACTTTTTATAGGATAAAACACTATACCTATACAAAGGAGAGAAGAATCGAATCCAGCGATTACCATCCTGATATGGTACTACCTCAAGATTCCTTTGAAGCATTACTTTAACAGTCCCTTCTGTCTGCTAAAATGATATTAACTTTTGTAGAAGAAAAACTGGATTCAACTAACCAATTTTTATACTAGAAGTAAGTTTTTACTGGAGACATTGTAATTGGGTTTATTTGAAATAAATAGATAATGGCTGTCTAAGTTAAGCAAGAAATGAAGATAGCAGCTCTCATGCGGAATATCATCCTTGGAGAATATCCATCCAAAAATAGACAGGTTTCTGATTTGCCAGGAAATGAGAAAAACTTGCACTTTACATTCATTTTTCTTTGCAAAATAATAATTATGTAGGTATGTATACAATACAGCATCATATGAATCAAAAGGCTCAACTGTTCAGGATTTCTCTTGAAAATTTTGTAACTAACATACACTTAATTAAAAAATTAATTTTTGTTTGTTGTTTTTCTTTTTCTTCCTTCTTTCTCTCTCTTTTTCTCTTTCTCTCTCTCTTTTCCTCCCTCTCTCCCTCCTTCCCTCCCTCTTTCTCTCTCTCTCTCTCTCTCTCTCTCTCTCTCTCTCTCTCTCTTTCTTTCTTTCTTTCAGTAACAGCTCTGGTTGTTCTGGAACTCACTATAAATAGACCAAGCAAGTCTCAAGTCCACCAAGATCTGCCTGCCTCTGCCTCTGCCTCTGCCTCTGGAGTCCTAGGATCGTGCCACCATTGCCTAGCTAAAAAGTTAATTTAATGTGTAAAAGTGTTTTGCTTGCAAGCATGTTTGAGCATTCGATGTATGACTGGCACCTGCTGAGGCAGAAGAAGATACTGGATCACCTGGAACTGGAGCTAGAGATGGTTGTGAGTCACTATGTGGGTGCAGGGAGTTGAACCCAGGACCTATGGAAAAGTAGCCACTGTTCCTATCCACTGAGCCATGTCTCCAGCCCTTCACTTAAACACTTAATGGTATGACAAATGTTATTGTTAACCTGCATCCAAAGGTAAGATATGAACATTTTTTTTTTTTTAATTTTTGTTGCGTTTTTGTTCTGTTCTTCTGCTCTATCTGTTTCCAGGGCAGTGTTAAAGTCCAATGGGGTCCAAGTTTTATTCTCTCTTTACTGACCTGGCGATCGTAATTGATCTGAGTTTCTTGCTCAATATCAGAGTCCAGTTCTGGAACATCAGAGAAGTCGGAGTCAGATTCTTCACTATAGGAGTCGGCACCACCTGCTGCAGAGACAGAACCCATCAGAACAGAAAATAGTGAGATGTTAAAGATCACAAAGGCACTCCAAGTAATTTTTCAAGTAGCTTTTTTTTTCTTAAACTCTAGCAAAGCAAAGTAAAAAGCCTCTGTCATAGTTTTCATTTAATTCAGGTCTGGAACCTGATATGTAGCTAGGAATAACCTTGACTTCCAGAGTCTAGCCCTAGTTAATGACCTTGAACTCCCAAGGCTAGCCCCAGGAATGACCTTGAATTCCCAAGGCTAGCCCCAGGAATGACCTTGAATTCCCAAGGCTAGCCCAACTTCTCAAGTGCTGGCACTGCAGGCATGTATCACCATACCTGGCTCCATTTTCTTTTCTTTTCCTCTTTTTTTTTTTAAATTAGATAGTATGATTTCTAGATTTTTAAATCTTACTTTGTAAAATCAGAAAGAATAGGACTTACCAAAGACAAAGGTAGGGCTAAAGAAGACTCCAAGCACTTACTACCATCAAGAAAATGTTTATGTTAAACCTCCCCGCCAAGCACCAAAGGCTGTCCTGGTCAAGTCCCTGAGAGTCACACGGGTCAGCCCACTGACTCACATCACTGTAAATTTCCTTCTGCTTATCCACACGGACACCTCAAATAGATGTAAATAAAAGACTAAACCCCATGGAGGTGGATCGCCTGGTTTCATGCGGCAGGCTATGTGTTATTCCCTTATCTTGCACCCTGAAGTTCCCTATCACCTCATGCACCGACTGAGCAGGCCCACCGCCTGTCTCCCTGAGGGCTAAAGTGTGTGCTTTCACCGTATCCCCAAAGGCCACTTTTCCAGTGTGAGCCTTCAGTTGACAGACTGAGCTTTGTTTAAGCAAAACCTTTCAATGAACATTCCTTAACCAACCCATGACAATCTCCAAAATGTTTTCCTTTCTCTTTACATTTATTTTATGTGCATGAGTGTTTTGCCTGCATGTATATTTGTATACTACATGCATGCCTGGTGCCCCCGGAGGTCGGAAGAGGGTATCAGATTTCCTGGAGCTGGAGGGAGACAGGAATGGTCTTGAGCCACCATGTGGGTGCTGGGAACTGAAACCTGGTCTGCAAGAGCAACAGGTGCTCATACCTACTGAGCCCCTCAGAAGATTTTCTTTTTTTTTTGGTTTTTTCGAGACAGGGTTTCTCTGTGTAGTCCGGGCTGTCCTGGAACTCGCTCGGTAGACCAGGCTGGCCTCGAACTCAGAAATCCGCCTGCCTCTGCCTCCCAAGTGCTGGGATTAAAGGCGTGCGCCACCACCGCCCGGCCAGAAGATTTTCTTTACATTAAAAAATATATATAAAAAGATTTTTAAAAAGCACCTTATCTCTTTAGCTCCAGAATAGGTGCTAGAAATATTCTTTGAAATAATTTCTGACAAATGAAGACATTTAAGAGTTCTGACTGTTGTTTACCCTGGGGTGTGGTTTCCAACGCGCCGCTGCTGACTGGCTCTGGGATAAACCTCCACTGGAAAATGGAGTGATCGGCTCCGCCTGTGCTCAACACCCACTGGAAATCGTGAGACCAACGGACGTTCGTGACATGTGCAGAGTGGCCCACATACTTTCTAAATTTGGCTCCTGAAACAGTATTTTGAAATTAATTATGTTTTTTAATCATTCTTTTAAAAATCAATCACATTCCTCTCCACATCAAGTAAAAATTTTCAATATACCAGAAGCATTTCCAGTCTTACACATTACAATAAGGAATCACATGCCCCCAAACACCTCAGTTATTCCATGATGCATTAGTCTATGCGTTAGTCTGAAGATGTGTCTTTCAAATTCAAGCTCTACAGCTAAATGCTCAGTTAAACCTATTCCAACTAATGCTCACAGCTTCAATGTTTCTAAAAAAAACAAATGTAAGAATTAAAATCTTACTCATTCTTAAAGCAGGCAGTTCCTATAAATAAACAAAACATTCTGCCTATATCTCTATAGATCCTGAAATATGGGGCTAGCCTTTTCTCTGCACAGAGATCACTTAACCTGTCTCTTCAGTGGGTTATGAAGATGACCAAAAATAAATAAAATAAATAAAATAAAATTAGTAGAATTCATCAGGCAGTGGTTGCACACACCTTTAATCCCAGCATTCAGAAGGCAGAAGCAGGTGGATCTCTGAGTTTGAGGCCAACATGGTCTACAGTGAAAGTTCCAGGACAGCCTGGCTACACAGAGAAACTCTGTCTTGAAAAACAAAAACAAAGACAAAATTAGTAGAATTCAAACCAAAGTAGCAAAAGTAAAAATTTGTGATGTCAAAGAAGTCATTATAAATTCCTCCTTGGTGTCTCTCTTGGGCCATACCATGTCCTAAGGACACACAAATAGTCTGTGGAGAGTTTTAGAGCAAGAAAGTGGGGCCTCCAGTGGAAAGTCACATCTGTGAAATGAAACAGATCTTCTGGTCTTGGTCCTAGCCACCAGACGACTATAAGTCATGACAGAGACCTTGAACTAGAACCACCCAGTAGGATGTTCAGTAATCCCCCACCCCCACCCCCATTTCTACCTCAGCCTCCTCCTCCACAAAAACCTGTGAGATCATTTCCCATATTAACTTCTAAACTAGGAGGTAGAGTTACTATACAGCAATAGATAAGCAACACACACTCAGTAGGCTGGAACCATTGTCACCAATAATTAAGCCTTTACTGCTTTGACCCTGTTTTCTCCCATCTCCCCTCCATCTCTGCTTCAGCCACCTGACCCCTTTGCCATTCCTCAAGCCTGCCAAAGTGCTCTCTGTCTCCAAGTCTTGTATTTGCTGCCGTTTCTCTGTGATGCTCGTTCTTAGGATATCTGAATGTATGGTCCTCTCATCCTGCAGGTATCTAATTTATGAAACCCAACAGTCAGCCCTTCTTTGGTCGAATTAGTGGAAGCAACACTATGCTGCTCTGAACAGCATTCTCCTCTTTGTTTTTCCTGACAGCATGTCTGACCATCAGACATATTGTCTGTAGTTCCATATCTATTGTGCTCACTCCGTGGAACAAAATCTCCACGGCAGCAGGGACTTGTGCTGATGGACTGAAGCACTTTCATACTCTATCCCAGCAGTGAACAAATATTTGTCCAGGAAGCTGAGGCCTATCCTCATTTCCTGGCAGTGACTGTACGAGATTTTCCTTTGGATATCTGTCCAAGGAGGACTTGTGTCTCAGCCATCATCTCTTCTCTACTGACCTCTTCCATGGCTTAAAGATCTTTCCATTCGCACCTGAATAGCAAGTGTTTATCGCTAACCTTGGGAGCTCCCTGGAGGGACAAGAGTCAGATCTGTTTCAGTGTCTAACGGGCACCTCAACACTTGGGTGAAGCAGACTGCAGGGCTCCCCAGCCATTGCCCCCTGACCCCCTACACAAGCACCTTTTCCTTCTCTCATTTCCTGTCACTTTGAAGCTTTCACTCTGGCTGCTCAGGCCCGAAACTCAGGAGATATTCTCAATGATTCTTTTCTCTTTTTACCTCCCTCTAGTCCTAATCCTGTCTAGCAACAAAACCTTCAGCTTTAATTAAACCAGTCACCTCTTGACACCTATTCTAGACACAGCATCCCTCAGATGAATGCTTAAAAAAACCTGTTTCATACAATAATAAAGTAATCCTTCAGAGACTTCAACTGGCTATGTAACTTCCTAATTTACAACAGTTTGCCACTGCATACACCATGAGACCCAGGTGTGGGAAGTCACACACAGGATTCAATCTACATGGCATCAGGAAAAATTGTCTTACTTCTCCTAAAGGATTTGAAAGCTATTGAGATGAGAAAAACAAATTGTTCAGGCTATGTAAAAATATAAATTCAGCGATTTTCAACTGTAGAACACTTACATCTAATTTCTGCACAATAGAATATATAGATACATGTACTTCCAAATGTGTCAAATTGGCTTGGTTGTGAGGTCTGCTCGCTCAAAATAGAAAATTATAAAGCTTGCTTGGTCCTCCACGCTGGTTCACAGTCATGAGCTCTGCTCAGGTTTGTCTTTCTACAGGCTCAGCAACTAAAACCATTTGGTAATGATATCCTGAGTTGTAAGTTTTATCAGTTTTTATTTGTACCAAGACTCCCACATATCCTTATTAGCCTTTCCTGGTAGTTTTGGCACAAAAGCTTGAAGGGCACAGGCAAAACTGCAAGATTTATGAACTGTGCCACACAAGGTAGAATTTGGGTTGCTCTGGGGACCTTGATACTTGAGTAAGTGGCTGCGGAAGGCTGCACCGCTCCCCTCATGCTCACCCTGCGGTCTCCTTGTCCTCATTCATTCTGTTGCCTGCTGTGTCCCCACAGGGTTATGATTTAGTCATGGGCATTTAATTTTGTCACTACTATTCACATCACCACCAGCTCCCATAACAGGCCCTCACACATCTCTGTTTCTGAGGTCTGGAGATACAGAGAAGACACCAACTCTCACTAACTTCATGTTATTCTTGAGTCCTGACACTGGACTTCTAACGCCATCGCGATTTTCCTTAATTCTGAATTCCCAGATACTTTCTAACATAACTTTTCCTCAAATGCACATTAATTTAAACAAGTTACACCCTATTACCCACAAGATCCACTAGGAAGAGTCGGGAGGTCTTGAATTTGACACACTGGCCTTTTTGTGCTTCAAGCACTTTGAGCTGATGTCCATTCTGTCCAGTGCGAGTCATGGTGGATTCATGATGCATTTTATGTCCCATGTTGTCCTGCAACTGTCACTGCTTGAAAACGGCCAGATAGCTGAGAAGTACTTTCTGATTGCACCATTCATCCCCTTCCCTGTTTATCTTAAAAAACCGTTCAAGTGAAAAGTTTTCAGGCAGCAACACACCCCTGCTGAGTACTCTGCTAAGATCCAGCTTTCTGGGCACAGTGTAGGATCATTGCCAGACGGCAACAATCACAGTCTTCAAAGCTTATGATGTTTCCAAAGTAGTGCAGAGCACAGAAAGCTGTTTTCAATCCAATTTCTGTTTTGTTTTAAATCATCTAATACAGTCTTGAAAGATTAGTCCTGGGACAAGGGGTCCAGAGTTGTAGTTTAATCATATTTAAGAAGAATTACTTTTGTTTTCATGTATAAAAATTATATTATAGCCAGGTGGTGGTGGCACATGCCTTTAGTCCCAGTACTTTTAAGACAGAGGCAGGCAGATGTCTGAGGTTGAGGCCAGCCTGGTCTACAGAGCAAGTTCCAGGAGAGTCAGGGCTCCACAAAGAAACCCTCTCTTGAAAAATAAAAATACAAAGAAAAAGTTAAATTATAATATTTTAAAGGAATAAAAACTCAATATAAATCATTAATATTTGTTCCCATAACCGTAAGTAACCTGTTTGGAAATATAAAACACAAGTGTGGAAGTCTCATGATATTAACTCTTAACAAACTGTCACTTAAATTTGCAAAACCATATAGGACAGCAAAAGTAGAGGATGGAGCAGCATGTTCTATATAAAACGGGTGAAGAATAAATGCGGACATGAGAAAATGACCTGTTTGGGGAAGAGGTAAGAAAATCTACCTAAGCAGCATCGAGTGTCCAGAGAGTGTCTTCACCCACTCTGATAGCTTACCTTTTTTGAGACAAGGAAATTTGAACAATTTGACCAGTCCAAAATCATCTCCAGACACCAACACTGAACTGTTATAATTGGCGTCCACTGAATTGATGTCAATAACCTCAGTGTATTTGGGCCAAATTCCACTCACTTCAGGGCCTCTCACACACGTCCAGGAGGCCCACGGAATCCCCGTGATTTCTTCTTTACTTGTTAAAGGCTTCCCTGCTGAAATAGTCAATATAATGTTACATTTACATGTGAAGTATATTCTAATATATTTTAATCATTTTTTTTCTTTTCTTAGTGTCTGAAACCTTCATTAGATATATACATCAGAGGAACTGCAAGTTCTGATCTCTTCACCCAGTTAGTAACTTTTTTGGAAAGAATTTAAAGAAAACAGCTCAAAATTTAGAGGTGAAAAGAACAGGAAATTATTATTGCTAAATGTAATGTCTCAAACTATTGATACCTCCTTGACCTTAATTTCCAAGGTACAGGTGCTACTACAGTGTATTTGTATTTGTGTGACCTCATTAAGTTACATGTTGTCAACACTGAGCCACCAACATGTTGCTAGGCTTTTAAAACCTTGGCCAAGCTTGTCTTAAACGTTTTCATAGTTTATTGGCGTGGGTTATATGCATGTTCAAGACAGACAGAGGACAACTTGCAGGACGTGATTCCCTCCTTCTACTGTATGGGTTCTAGGGACTGAGTTCAGATCATGGGTCTCAGCAGAAAGTGCTACCTTGCCTTAATTTATAGCTTTAAGGGCTATAAATGGTGTTTGAAATTTTTTATTTTTAAGATTTAAATGATATGCATACTGTATGTGAGTATGTGCATGTAAATGCAATGCCCACTGGGGCCAGAGGTATCAGATCTCACAGACCTGGAGTAAGGGTGTCAGCCATCTGTCAGTACGGGGAATCAAACTCATGTCTTCCACCAGATCAGTAAGTTCTCTTAATCACTGAACCATCTCCCCAACCCTTTACAAGTGATTTTTGCTTTAAACAAAAATTCTGGCTCTACAAATTTTCAAGTGGATTTTATTATTTCAGTCCTAATCACCGAATCCACAGGGTTACAGTAAGCTGAGTGGATCTGGTTGTGGAATAATGGTCCTAACAATGGCTGCAAGCTGGCTGCTCCCAGACACATAGCTCAGTGCCCATTTCTGCCAGCAGATTAGGGAGGTTCACAGATGGCACAAAATATAGCAAGCCACAAAAGCAAAGGAGTGGAAATCTTCAACTAGATGCCATTTTTAAATAAAAATAATCAATACAATTAAGCATATATCCTCATAAAGAGCTGAGGGGCAGATACCTTTTCAAAATGCCACTCCAAAATTCTGAACTATATCCAAAATTTCTGGACTATATATTCTGAAAGAATGCATTTAAATGACCACAAACTCAGAGAGGGTATAGTTGGAGCATTATCTGTGACCAGCTCCTGCTCAAGGGATTGCATCCCAGGAAGTGACTCAGAATAGAAAGCGATCTCACTGCTGCAGGCTGCAGAGGCAACAGAAGCTGCACTGCCTGGGCCAGTAAACACACTGGAAATCAGCCAAGTGCCCATAACAGAGTGATAAAGTGAACTTCAGCCCTATCCTTGAGCAGGATGTGATTTCATTCCAGCTGACAAATGTGCTCCAGATGCTCCCACACATGAAAAAGCAAAGGATGAAGTATATGCCAGGCCAGGGCTCTGCCAGTCACCCACACCTTATCCTGTCTAATATTTTGTTTTGTGGTAGAGCCTCAGTAGACTGCTAAAACAGATCCCAAACGTTGACTTCTGCCTCAGCCTCCCAAATAAGTAATACTTCAATAAAAATTTCAAGACAATATATAATTATTGGAGGTTAAGATTTATGGTTTCTTTATTCTTTCCTTTAAAAAAATCATTAAAGAAGCCAACATAATCATGATCAGAGAGGCTTCATCTAGCAGCTGATGGGAGCAGATGCAGAAATACACAGCCAAACATTAGGCGGAGCTTGGGGAATCCTGCTAAAGAGGGTGAGGAAGGACTGTAGAAGCCAGAAGGGTCAAGGACACCACAAGAAAACCTACAAAATCAACTAACCAGGAATGCAGGGGCTCACAGAGACTGAGCTGGCAATCAGGGAGCCTGCATGGGGCTAATCTAGATTCTCTGCACATATGTTACAGTTGTGTAGCTTAGCATTCTTGTGGGACACCTAACAGTTCATGTAGGGACTATCTGTGACTCTTCTGTGACCCTTTTTATCCTACTGGGCTGCCTCTTCCAGCCTCAACATGAGGGGAGGTGCCTGGTCTTACTGCAACCTGATATACTATGTTTGGTTGATATCCCTGGGAGGCCTGCTGTTTTCTGAAGGGAAATGGAGAAGAGTGGATTGGGGAGAGGGTAGGTAGTTGGCAGGCATGGTGTGTGTGTGTGTGAGAAGAATAGATAAATAATGATTTAAAATTATTAAAGATTATAATATGGACATCATTATGTTATGTGTGACATTTTAGTCTTACAAACTAAATGTCACTAGATTTCTGTTACATAAGATAGGTGAATCTCATAAAAGTTGAACACAAATAAAAACTGTGCTTACTGGGATTTTACAAAGCTACATTTCACCAGATAGTAAGACTCTGGTAATCAGACCTGGGTCTAACTCACTCACAGCCACTGAGGACTGCAGTCCTCACAGGTCTGAGGCCTCAGCCCTTGTCTAAAGACGCTAAGCTGATCCAAGAGATAGTCTCAAGTTCTCTGTGGTTCCACAGACCACCCTGTTCCTGTCGGGCCTTGGCAGAAACTCATTTGCCTAATGGTCACGTATCTAATGTGTGTGACAGAAAAAAAATGAGAAAGAAACACTTTAGGAATGAAAAATTTTAACTTTTAAAGGGGCATTTAAATCTTATAAATTTATAGCATAAATTGCAAACATTAAAATAAAGATGAGGTAATATCTTTGGGGATTACAAAAGTGAATGCAAAAAACTTAACCATGAAGACTGCTTAGTAGTTATATGCTACTGTCTAGCAGACTGCACAGGGCAGACACACAACTCATATCCCTTCGTCTTAACTTCTGTTGCAGAGATGCACGTGCAAGGCACTAATAGAAATAGCATGAGCATTTTGTACAGTGGCCATTCAGTTTTTTGCCCTTTGAGAAAGTTGTCAACGAACAATGTAAGTGGCAAAGCAGGAAGGCGATGGAAGAAAGAGAAGGACATAAAGCAACAGGTTGGACAGAATGAAGCAGCCACAGACTCCACACGGAAGTCCATAGAACAACTATTTCAGGTCATTTTTTTTCTAAAAGTGATGAAATATTTCAATTATGCAGAAGAGTGCCATGAGGAGCAAGTGTTTGTAGCACTGAGTTTCAATGAATATTACTGGCCTTTATCATAGAAAATAATTTGTTACTATTACTGTGGTGTGTGTGCACATGTGTGCACTCCTGTGCATGTGTGTGTGTGTGTGTGTCAGAGGACAACTTGATGGAATCAGTTTTCTCTTTCCACCTATATGGAAGGGTGTGGGTGGGTTCCAGGGATTGAACTCAGTACACCAGGACTGCATAGCAAGTGCCTTTATGTGATAAGTCTCCTCACCAGTATCTCTATAACACAATTTTAAGAACATACTATAGCCACTTAAAATCCACTGGATACTTATCTCTAATTTAATTTCTTTTTGTTTCCTTAGAGGCAACCAGTACCCTGAATTGAATGCTAAGCATTCCCATACATTTAAAAACCATTTTCGCTGTATGTAAGTGGCTATAATATGTGAACTTGTTTTAATATCATAATACTCTATATAAATGACCACTGTGCATATCATTTGCATTTATTTGCTCAGCATTGCACTTTTGAGACCTATCCATATCGACACAAGTTGAACTAGTTACCATGACATTACCATCTGTGACTACACACTTTAGGCCCTCCTCACTCCAATGGCCACTTAAGAACTTGCTATGGTTTTTGGTTCTTGCAATCATAGCAAGCAGTTCTGCGCATGTTCTTAACAGCTCTGTGCGTCTTCCTCTTTCACCATGTAACACTGACATGCTTTGGTCAGTCTAAATAATGAAAACGGCCTTCGTTGCTGCTCTCTATACACTTTACCCCTTAGAACAACGCAGGCATGTATGCCCCTGCAGGCTTTGTCTTTAAGTCTTCCTTGTGTTTTCCTAGTGTAAATTATTAATGTGACCTGATGCACTGACGTTTTCTCTGAGGGTTCTAACTTAGGGATCTTGTCTAAGAGCACTCCTTACCCTGAGGTCACAGGTCACTCTCTACCCCTCTTCCTGTGGTTCCAGGTTTGCTTTCATGAGCACCTACCACAAGCATAATCATCTGCCTAGGACTCACATGGCATTTTGTAGAACAGTCTCTCCCCAGCACCGTCGTTGGTTTGCAAGTATTTACTATCCAGAGACCAGTCGATGTGTGTGATGAAGCTAAGGGACTTGTTGCATTCTCCTATTTTCTTATAGCGCTGGGCAACAGAGTAGACGTCTACGGGCCCGTCATTGGATCCTACTGCGAGGTAAGAGCCGTCTGGGGAGAATTTCATCTCATGAATGACTTCTTTCCTGTCCTTGATATGAACCACTTCTGTCATATCTCTGTAGGAATAAAATACAAAGTGACAAGCAGAAAATCGAGAAATAGAAAACCCAAGACTCATTTTAAAAGGTGTGTGTCACAAGTGAGAAAAATCCTACAGGAACTGAAATATTTATATTCATAAGATGATACTACATGTTTATAACTTATATCCTGCTTATAAAAAATTAAAACAAACATTTGAAATAATATTTTGTGCCCTCAGGGTAAATATAAACATTTTTACACAACAAATATTTGCTTTCGTGTTTAACTATATATTATTGAAATCTTTATTTAAAAATTAGACTTATAGGTCACTTAAAATATGCTATGGAGGAAGGCAAAACATATCAAAATTAGAGTAACAATAAGTAAAAATAAAAATTAGTACAAAATAATCTGTTTATGTTTTAGAAATAAGAGCTGATATATGATATACACCTTTAATACCAGCACTCGGAAGGCAGAGGCAGTATAATCTCTGAGAGTTGGAAGCCAACTCATCTACATACCAAGTTCATACCAGGCAGGGCTACACAGTGAGATCCTGTCTCAAGGAGAAAAATAAATTAAACAACTATTATACTTATTGTTATTTTAAAAGAATGAATCTTTATTTATTCATGTATATTAGTACTCTATTTGCATGTACATCCTGCATGACAGAAGAGGAATCAGATCCCATTATAAGTGGTTGTGAGACATCATGTGGTTGCTGGGAATTGAACTCAGGACCTTTGGAAGAACAGAGTGCTCTTAACCACTGAGCCATCCCTGCAGCCAGGAATAAGCCTAAAAAGAAGAAAATGACTAGCTTTTGAAATGTGAAAATGGTATGCAATCTCTCAGTTCTCACCATGAAAGGTCATAAATAAATATGCCAAGTCACTAAAACATTTTGTACTTTTCTTTGGTCAAATTCTTTCTTAATTATAAATTCTTGGAAAAATTTATACATAGCATATTTTGATTATATCATCTTCTTCTCCAAACCCCTCTCAAATTCAGCCAAACCTCCTTTCTGTCATCTTTTTTAAAAAAAAAAAATCCACCAAGTGCAATTTGTGCTGCCATATATTCTTGGATGTGTGGTCAGCCACCAGAGCATAAAATTGGTCAAATTCTGTTAAGACTAATTTCTGCTCATATCTGAAAGCCCACTGGGGTTGCTTCCCCCCTAAACTGGAGACAAGATTATGAATTGCAGGTCCCCTGAGCCAGTGAAGGTGGAGTCATCACCTCTAAGACAGGGCATCCAACACATCAGCGACAGGATTTGCTTTCCTATAATATAATAACCTCATTCCTGCTGCCAATCATCAGAGTACTATGCTGTACTATAACAACATAAAATAGATACATAGTTTTCTTTTGTTTGCACTTGAGAGTCCTATGAAAAAGGAGGTTTGGTAATTAGCTACCTTATCATCAATCACTCAGCAGAGAGCAGAAACATTGCTCATTAAGTTGGTAATGAGTTGTGTGTGGATGAAAATGAGAATTCAGAGTAATAAATTGTCCTAAGAGCGCTCAACGCTGTACACGTAGCATTCAGTTTACAGCTGTATTTCTTGCCTGTAATTATTACAAAAGTGGTAATTCAAGAGAAAAACTAGTTCATTCAAAGGAATTCTACAGGTAAACGTGGTTTTTGTCCAGCATAGACAGTATATGATGTCGGCAAGCAAGAAACACTCCAGTTCTGTACCAGTTACACGCACATGAATTTGATTCAAGTTTTACTATAATAATTTAGCACTGTTGGGTGCTACCTTATTATTTCTTCTTTTTTTTCAGGTTGAACTACAGAGCTCACAACCTTCCATTTCAAGTCCTTGGGATCAGATGTCTTTGGGAGGTCACTTAGATTTTAGAAAGGTTCATGTAGAACGTGTTAAGGAGTTTCTAAATGTACTGGCTGGGGTAGCATCCTCCATGAAAAACAGTATTTCTTGCAGCAAATCAAACAACACATTATTTCTACGAAGAGACTGAAGACTATAAATAGACTCACATCAGGTTCCTGGATTCGGTTCTATATCCAAATATTTTACCAAAGACTTCTGGATTTTCAGTGTTTTGGATTTCAGAGTCACAGGTAAGGGATTTCCTATCAGCCTGACATATTTTAGGACCAGAATACTCTTTGAATTTTAGCAAAGGAACATCTCAAAGTATCATTTTCAGTATTGAATGTACCTGACTCGGAGGACAATGAAAGAGCCATCCTTCATGCCCAGGGCCAACTGAGATCCATCCGGGCTGAAGGATACACTACGAACTGCTTCCTCCATGTTGCAGCGGGCAATCAAGGCATGGTCGGCCAGACTCCACAGCCTACGGACCAAGAACAAAGCAGAATAAAGACCAAACCAACCTGTCCGCCATCTGCCAGCCCAGGGCAGGAAAGCCTGCTCTTCACACTGACAACAGTGAAGAACATGGTAACCTCACTCCCGCGCCCTTCCCCGAGGCCTGTCAGAAAACCTGTGAATGTGATTTGTCTATCTTTGGGCCACTTTCATCGTTTGAAAAACTCAGCAAGAAATATGAGGTGAAATTACATTTGCAAAGATTTTGAGATCCACAGACCAGAAGACATAAACACCACTTTGCAAAGTGTCTTCTCTTTGAAAATTAGAAATTGTCCCGTATTTATGCTAATGGCTGTTAACCATGCTCCAAGGGCAGGAACTGCTAGTGCTGTGTCTTAGTTACGGGGGTTACTATGGCTGTGATGAAACACTACAACCAAAGAAACTTGGAGAGGAAAAGGGTTTATTCAGCTTATACTTCTGCAACACTGTCCATTGTTGAAGGAAGTCAGGACAGGAACTTAAGCAGGGCAGAAACCTGGAGGCAGGAGCTGATGCAGAGGCCATGGAGGGGGGCTGCTTGCTGGCCTGCTCAAACAAGTTGTTACTCAGCCTGCTTTCTTATAGAACCCAGGACCACCAGCCCAAGAATAACAGCACCCTCCTTGGCCTGGGCTCTACTCCACAAATCACTAAGAAAATGCCTTATAGCTGGATCTTATGGAATCATGTTCTCAACTGTGGCCCCTTCCTCTGAGATGACTTTAGCTTGTGTCAAGTTGACAGAAATGCAGGACATGTGGTCACTGTTAGTTTCTCTGAAGCATTCATGAAAAGCTTCAAGAAGCTGGTACTTAAGCATATGTAGACAGAAGTGCACATCACATTTGCTAGCTTTCCTGGGGTATGAGAGGAGGGATCTGAGATGCCCTACAATTTACTCATGGTTATCATTTGAAAGCCCAGGCCTGTGATGGCCACTATTTATAGGGAAATGCTTCATAAGGCTGGTAGCCAAAAAGGACAGCTGCTGGTGGAGAAATATGGACCAGGAGGCAAGCACAGTTCACAGAGCTTTGGGCAGAACTACTACTATAGGGCTCCTAGCTCCAGACACTCCAAGTACTCCAAGCTCCATGAGCCCAGAGGAAGTACTTACAACATACAAATAACAGCTTCTGTGTTAGTTGTAGTTGTGGCTTTTGTAATCTCTGTAAGAGATTATTCTATGATGTGGTGGTGGTGGTGGTGGTGATGATGATATATGCTGAATTGAATCTTGCCTCCTACCACATGACTTCCAAGCATTGAACAGGTCATCAGGACTGGCAGCAGATGTCTTTACCAGCTGAGTTATCTATCTGGCCTGTGAAGGCTTTCTTTCTTTCTTTTTTTTCCCCACTTTTTTTTTTATTGGATATTTTATTTACATCAG
Source organism: Mastomys natalensis (assembly GCA_021653895.1). Classification (NCBI taxonomy): domain Eukaryota; kingdom Metazoa; phylum Chordata; class Mammalia; order Rodentia; family Muridae; genus Mastomys; species Mastomys natalensis. The sequence goes on from JAJTUV010000271.1 coordinate 546,715, forward strand.
ATGTTATCCCTTTTCCCCATTTTCTCTCCCACCCAGGAACCCCCATCCCATCCCCCCTCCTACTGCTTCTATGAGAATGTGCCCTCCACTCCCACACACCCCCACTCCCACCCCCCACCCTCAAATTCCCCCACACTGGGGTATCCAGCCTCTGTGAAGATGGTCTTAAGATGGTCTTCTTTTCACACACAATAAATGTCTACTAGAAGGACCAAGAATGTGCAGTTCTGAAACAAACATAAGTCCCAAGTGGCAGTTTCCTTAGGTGCACCCAGCCATCTGGAGGCGTGAGGACTTCACAGTGAGTGCCTGACTGGTCCCTCAGGAAGTCTTCAGTCTTCAGCCTAAAGCTCTGGATAGTTTCTCAACTATCCATTTTTCATGATTCCATATTATCTTTAGCCTTGTGCTATTTTTAAACAATCTAAGTTTTCCTTTAGCAGGTTGAAGACACCACCACTCCCTAGTCAGTTGTACTATCTCCCAAGGCTTCTAAGCATATCTCAAGAAAGCATGGCTTCTTATAGGAGGAGCTAAGGTGGGAGGAGTAAGAAGAGGAAGAGGAAAAGGAAGAGGAGGAGTGAGTCGAGGGAGAGGCAGAGATGTAGGACCATGGATGACCATGCATGTACCGAGAGCGGTTCTGGGTAACAACTTATCTAGGTTAGTTAATTGGGAAACATCTATAATTATGTGGGCATATTGTTATTGAGCATTAACAAATATATAACGCCCTTGATTAATATTTAAGCTTTAGAGTCTGGGCCTGCGTGGATGGTGGGATGGTCTGGGCACAGCCCAGCTTAGTGGAGACAGCATGGAAGATTGGCAGAGCCATCTCCCATGCTAGTGTCTCGTGGGTGGCAGGACTGGTGTCTCTGGCCGCCTGAGCAGACAGCCTGAGCTGAGCAACTGCGGTACACTGCCTCCACTCGTGGCCGCAGGCCTAGGCTAGTTGGGAGCATGGCGGCTGATTAAGAAAAGCCAGATTGAATGCCGCTGATTTAAGTATCACCTCCAGCAGTTTCTACCCTTCTTACTTCAAAGTTCTGCAAAAATACACTCAGATATTTCACCAAACTAATTGCTGAGGGAGAATACTACAGATTCTGCAGCCAGAATTCCTCAGCCACATTTACAATTCTGAGACTTAACTTTAAAAATATAAAAATCAAGGACTTTCATGAACCCTTTCCATTGGATGGTTAAGAACTGGTCACAGGAATTTGGTTAATTTTGGGCACCATTTTGGATGCTTTGAAGGCACTCAGAGTAAAGAAAAAAACATGAAAACAAAGTCAAGAGGTGCATATGGCAACTAGACATTTATGCTGCCTGTGAAGAACTATAACTATTTCTATTCAGTCTGAAATTAATGACGTTTACACATTTGGTAGGAACTAAAGCACGGAATTGAGCATCCTATGCTTTGAGAGCTATATAAACCTATAGTGTAAGTGGGGAAAAAAACAGAGACCTTTAGCATAGTTTACATGGTTCTATTTTAGTTTCTAAAGCTCAGAAACAGTAATACATCAATAGATGAAGTGATCACTCTCAATCCTCCCTGTGAAAGGATTTTGCTACTGTTGAGTGCTTTAAGTTTATTAAACACATTGCAGTCTGAAATGAACGTAACAGTTGTCAGGATACTAGAGGCTTGCTTAATTTGATCATTTTACCCAATATTGTACTGTTAAAGACCAAACGCGATCCATAGCAAGAACCACTCAAGTCCTGACAAAATTACACATTGTCTCCGAAGTTAGCATTCTCCTTTGTTTGATGACAATGTCTAAATTCCCATTTCAGAATTTACAAAAAGGAAATAATTTGCTCATGTATTGAAGACAACTTTAAAATCGGAATTGAAGGTCTCATGAAGAATGAGAGTTTAATTAAATCCTAAAATGGCTGAGCAATCCCCCTACAGAAAAGCAACTACATGAATGGGAAAGAAATCTTGTCTTACCAGAGAACAGTGTGTTTGGCTCTTCTATTGAACTAAAAAGACAACTGGAAGACAGCCTAAGTGGTACTCACACATTTTCACTTTTGAAAAGATTTTCATGACTTTAGATGGAGCCAAAAATGATAACAACAACATAGTAAGAAGCCAACTAGCAGCTAGCTAAACACCCTAGCTTCCATTCGGAAAGTGTGTGTGCCTATGCTGTGGGTTATCCTTAAATCACAAATATATTTGAACAACAAAAAAAATGCTACCCCCAGGAAGTCCATGAGGGTACAGTGGAGCCTCACCTGACAGAGCGATCATCACTGCCTGTCACAGCCAGAGGCTTCTTGGGGTGCAAGGCCAGAGCCCAGAGTTCCCCCTCACAGTGGCCCTGAAGGATGAGCATTGGTTTATCTCGTTCTCGAACAATGACTTCAAATATCTCACTGTCCTGGGTTCCTGCTAGAAGACGGTCAGCTTTCCAGCACACACTCCTAATAGAGAGACCTGGCAAAGAGAAAAGAAAGCATTTATTCACACCATCCACACACAAAACCAGCACCCAAAGCAAGTACCTTTCACCAAACTAGCATTAAGTACTACATTTAAAATAGTCGAGACACCAGTCTTTTCATTATGTCCTGAATTTCCTGGATGTTTTAGGTTAGGAACTTTTTACACTTTGTATTTTGTAAAATCATAGAAATAAACTTCCCCAACCTAAAGTAAAAGATGGCTATAAAAGTACAAGAAGCCTACAGAACACCAAATAGATTGGACCAGAAAAGAAAATTCTCTATTCACATAATAATCAAAACACTAAATGAACAGAACAATGAAGAATATTAAAAGTGATAAGGGAAAAAGGCCAAGTAACATATAAAGGCAGACCTATCAGAATCACACCAGACTTAACAACGGAGACACTAAAAGTCAGAAGATCCTGTACAGACTTCATGCAGACCCTAAGAGAACACAAATGCCAGCCCATGTTACTATACCCAGCAAAACTCTCAATTATCATAGATGGGGAAAACAAGACATTCCATGACAAAACCAAGTATAAACAATATCTTTCTTCCAATCCAACCCTACATAGGTTACTAGAAGGAAAACTTCAATGCAAGGAGGGTACCTATACCCAAGAAAAGACAAGAAATTAATCATCTCACAACAAACCCAAGAGAAGAAAAGCACACACACACACACACACACACAGAATATCACCTCCAACAACAAAAGTAACAGGAACAAACGATCATTCTACCTTAACTTCAAAGAAAGCTAATACCAATACTTCTCAAACTATTTCACAAAATACAAACAGAAGGATTATGTTATCAATTTGACTTATGAATATCTATGCAAAAATACTCAATAAAAATTCTAGCAAACTGAATCTAAGAACACATCCAAACCATCATTCATTATGATCAAGTAGGCTTCATTCCAGGGATGCAGGGATGGTTCAATATATGAAAATCTATCAGTGTAATTCACCATATAAACAAACTCAAAAAAACCCACAGGATCATCTTATTAAATGCTGAAAAAGCATTTGACAAAATCCAGTGCCGCTTCATGTTAAAAGTTTTGGACAGATCAGGAATTCAAGGCCCATACCTAAACATAATAAAAGCAATATACAGCAAACCAACAGCCAATATCAAATTAAATGGAGAGAAACTTGAAGCAATTCCACTAAAATCAGGGATAAGACAAGGCTGCCTACACTCTTGAAGTTCTAGCCAGAGCAATTAGACAACAAAAAGAGATCAAAGCGATACAAATTGGAAAGGAAGTATTCAAGGTATTGCTATTTTAAGATATGATGATATGATAGTACACATATGCAACCCCCAAAATTCTACCAGAGAACTTCTACAGCTGATAAACAACGTCAGCAAATGGCTTGATATAAAGTCAACTCAAATCAGTAGCCTTACATTATGCAAAGGATAAATGGGCTGAAAAAGAAAATAGGGAAACAACACCCTTCACAATAGTCACAAATAATATAAAATATCTGGGTGTAACTCTAACCAAACAAGTGAAGGATCTATATGACAAGAATTCAAGTCGCTGAAGAAAGAAATCAAAGAAGACTTCAGAAGATGCAAAGATCTCCCATGCTCATGGATTAGTAGGATTAACATAGTAAAAATGGCCATTTACCAAAAGCAATCTATAGATTCAATGCAATCCCCATCAAAATTCCAACACAATTCTTCACAGACATGGAAAGAGCAATTCTCAACTTCATATGAAAAAACAAAAACAAAAAAAAAACCCAGGATAGCAAAAACAATTCTTAATAATAAAAGAACTTCCAGGGGAATCACTATCTCTGACCTCAAGCAATAGTGATAAAAACTGCACTGTATTGGTACAGAGACAGGTAGATCAATGGAATAGAATTGACCCAGGAACAAACCCATACACCCATGGACACTTGATCTTTGACAAAGAAGCCAAAGCCATACAGTGGAAAGAAAAAGTATCTTCAACAAATGGTGCTGGTTTAACTGGCAGTCTGCATGTAGAAGAATCCAAATTGATCCATAATTATAACCTTGGACAAAGCTCAAGTTTAAGTGCATCAAGGACCTCAACATAAAACCAGATACAGTGAATTTAATAGAAGAGAAAGTGGGAAAAAGTCTCAAATGCATTGGTACAGGGAAAAACTTCCCGAACAGAAAACCAATGGCTCAGGTTCTAAGATCAACAATTGACAAATGGGACCTCATGAAACTGAAAAGCTTCTTTAAGGCAAAGGACACTGTCAATAGGACAAAAGGGCAACCTACAGATTGGGAAAGATCTTCATTAACCCTACATCTGATAGAGAGCTAATATCCAAAATATACAAAGAACTCAAGAAGTCAGACTCCAGGAAACCAAATAACCCAATTTAAAAAAATGGGGTACAGAGCTAAACAGAGAATTTTCAACAGAGGAATCTCAAATGGCTGAAAAGCACTTAAAGAAATGTTCAACATCCTTAGTCACCAGGGAAATACAAATCAAAATGAGCTTGAGATTCCACCTCACACCAGTCAGAATGGCTAAGATCCAGAACTCACAGATTGTATATGTTGGCAAGGATATGTGGAGAAAGAGGAACACTCCTCCATTGCTGGTGGGATTGCAAACTGGTACAACCACTCTGGAAATCAATCTGGAGGTTCCTCAGAAAATTGGAAATAGATCTACCTGCAAGGGCACATGCTCCACTATGTTCATAGCGCCTTATTTGTCATAGCCAGAAGCTGGAAACAACCCAGATGTCCCTCAACAGAGGAATATATACAGAAAATGTGGTTCATTTACACGATGGAATACTACTCAGCTATTAAAAACAAGGACATCATGAATTCTGCAGGCAAATGGATGGAACTAGAAAATATCCTGAGTGAGATAACCCAGACCCAAAAAGTTCAGTGAGTACATAGTATGTACTTGCTGACAAGTGGATATTAGTCAAAAAGTTCAGAAGACCCATGAGACAACTCACAGACTATAGGAAGGTTAACAAGAAGGAAGGCCAAGTGGGAACTGGGTAACTCAAATCCACTTAGAAGAGGGAACAAAAGTACCATGGGTGGCTGAGGGAGGGTGGAACTTGGGTGGGAGAGGGTATGGGGAGGGGAAAAGGGAGGCAGAATCATGTATGGGGATAAGCCCAGAGAACCAGAGAATGAATTGAAATATGCAGCAGTGTGGGGTTGGGGGAGGGAGGAACTTCTAGAAAATCTGAGATCTGGGATTGGAGAGGCTAGGACTCAATAGTGATGAAATTAGCTAAATTTCCAACAGTGGGGAGATGGAACCTGAAGAGATCATCTCTAATAAATAGACGTAGCCCTCAGTTGAGGCAGGGGACCACCCACCATGTTCCAAATTTTTGACCCAGAATTGTTCCAGTCTGAAGGAAATGCGGAGACAGCAATGGAGCAGAGACTGAGAGAAAGGTCACCCAGTGACCGACCCAACTTGGGATCCATCCCATGCACACCAAAGTGACACTATTACTGATGCCTTATTGTGCTTTCAGACAGGAACTCAGCATGGCTGTCCTCTGAGAGGCCCTACCAGCAGCTGACTGAGACAAATGCAGATACTTACAGCCAACCATTAGATTGAGGTTGGGAACACCTATGGAAGAGTTTGGGGAAGGACTGAAGGAGTTGAGGGGGATTACCACCCCATAAGAACAACAACAATGTCAACTAATCTGGACCCCTCAGAGCTCCCAGAGACTAAGCCACCAACTAAGGAGTACATGGGCTGGTCTGTGCCCACCCCCCACCCACACATGGGTAGAAGAGTGCCTTGTCTGGCCAGGAAGCGGGGCAATTTGTGGAATGTAAATAAATAAAACGATTAAAATTTTAAAAAATGGAAAAAAAAAAGAAAAGGAAAACTGACCCCCAATGATCTCTGGCTTCTTCGGTCCACTCAATTCCTTACTGAGTTTGTTATGTATTGATATATGCAGGGAATTGTCTCACAGATAAGTTAGAAATACATAAGCAATTCCATTTTCCTAACTCTCAGGAAACAAGGCTGCAATCTGCTGTGTAATGTCAGTTGCCTTCGCATCTGTGCTACCGAGCACCAGAAGCTATAGACACAAGATTTACTCTTGATTTATACCTGATTAGTCAGATGTCCAGAGGCGAATCCTTCGCTCTATGAGGGTCAGAAGTAGTATATACATATATTATATATATATATATATATATATATATATATATATATATTATAAACTATAATAATGAAGATCATGTAATTTATCATCCAAATTTGAATCCCTTTGAAAGTAAAAGGAAGCTGTAAAAACAATTAAGTTTTCATGTTTAAAAAATATGTATTTCTAAAAATATAGTTTTATTATGCTGAAAGACCTAATAATTATATCAAAAGTTTCACAAAATTCTACTATCATCATTATGAAATGGGTCATTTTAGGACAAAGAATAGATGGAATGCAGATAATTTTTAAGATTATTCCAGTGTTTTGTACAACACAATCACGTCAGGTATATGTTACTGTGCACCTGTCAAAACCCATGGACTGACTACACATCACTAGGAGTGACCCTCATGTGAACCATGGACCTCAATGACTCTCACCACTGTAGGCGGGATGCTGATGGTTGAGAGAGGTGTGAGGAGGAGATGCACAGGAACTATGTAACTCCCACTCAGTTTTATGATGAACCCCAAACTGTTCCAAAACCAGCTCCTCAGTAGTACCCATTCCTTCAGAAGCACCTGCTGAGGGGTAATAATCACACCTGTATGCTCAAGGCTGCAAGAGAGTCTCTACACCAGTTGAGCTGTGATCTACCAACGATCCCTGCTGCCTACTCCCAACCATATGTATCTCTATCTCTGTCTGTCTCTGTCTCTATATCTATGCTTGTATTTCGTGCCAATCTTGTGATTTAATTGATAAATGAAAAGTTAAAGTTTTTTTTAATACTACAAAAGCCACATCAGATACACTTTCTATAGAGAAAATAAACTTTTGGTGTTCAATGACTTTTTAAGATATATTTTTAAACATCCAGGAGGAATGCTAAGTCAGATGGGCTAGCAGGAAGGCAGATTAGCGATTTAGAATTCCTGAGAATCCATAACCTTGATCTGTGTTCTTACAAGGATTGAATGAGATACTTCCTTTATTTGTTTTCTGGTCTTCCTTCCCCTCCTTCACCCTTTCCTTCTTCCTTCCTTCTTTCCTTCCTTCCTTCCTTTCTTTGACACAAGGCTATTTATATGTGAGATAACTCCCCTCACCTAACATTGCCATCTTATTTGGTACAATGTGCAAACATTTCTTTTTCCACCACCTCAATTATATAACTTTGGGGGGGGGTCGTGAAAAGGTTCAGAAAAGTACTAAGAAACCCACAATCTGTGTCTTAGGGGGGAAAGCAACTCACGAGGGGCTGAGAAATGATCAGTTGTCATGTAGGGCAGCTACACCACCTATAATAAGCAAGGGCTGGGACCTGAGTCTGATTCCAGCACTCATATAAAAAGCTGGGTACAGTGGCACATGTCTACAATCTCAGCTCTGGGGAGCTGTGAAGATCCACGGGGCTTGACTGACCATCAGCACAGCAAAATCAGTGAGCACCGGGTTTAACGAGAAACCCTGTATTAAAAATAAGACAGAACAATTGAAAAGAACACCCAGCATCAACATCTAGAACACACACACCAGCACATGCACACACACACACACACCAGCACACACACACACACACACACACACACACACTAGCACACACACACACCAGCACACACACACACACACACAGACACATACACCAGCACATGCGAGCCCCCCTCCCACACACAAACACCCCAGTCTGTGTTTCACAATCTGTTTTTTTTTTTTTTTTTTTTTTTTTTTTTTTTATAGATTTCCTTGAAAAATGCTTCTGGTGAACTAAATAGTTTAGCAGGGAAACAACACTTAGTAAAGTACGGAGGCTGATTGACAAGGCTGCGTGTCTAGGTGAACATGGTGGGAAAAGGGAGAGGAAATAGGAAAAAAAAAAAAGGAGGGGAAGAGGAGAGACAGAAGGGGCAAAGAGAAAATGGAAAAGTACACTTTTGTCACTTATAGTGAACTTAATGAGCTGTGAACATTTCCTCTCAGAGACCAATTCAGGTTCTCCACACACATTTCTGTTCTTCAAACAGATAAATTATCTTTTATCCTGTCTAAGGGCCCTTAATGACACTGAGTCACTTTCTTTTCTGAGATAACCATTTTAAACAGAAATTACTTCCCAAAGACACATCAGTGGGAAAATTGTATTTAAGCTTCTTAGTTACACCCACAATCTTTGTTCTAAGCCAAATTGCTCCTCTGCTCATGAGCTGCACAGAGCCTTGTAGCCTCTCCCAGGAGGTTCTGAGAGGCCCTGCAGAGTGACACTTCCCCAACAAGGCCAGCAGTACTTTCATTCTCCTGTCCATCCAGGCTTGGCATAAGGACAGAGAACAGGACTGTAATCAGAGTCCTTGCTGGACTGGCCAAGGCAGCCATTGCATCCGTAATTAAGCTGTATTTGCTTCTATATCTTTTACTCTGCTACTATCTGGGGTAAGGTAGTACCTGCTAGTGGCAAAATGAAAATCAGGGAAAGCTGCCACAGAAATGCTCTCTTCTTTGAGATGCATACTGTGGGTATTTTTGACAGTGTGGAGAGGTGTTGGATTTGAGGTCCCCTGTGCACTTGATGAGAAAGGTAGACTGCTGGCCTGCCTTGGTACATGTGGACAGCAGATGGCAGTAGAGAGCAAACTACCCATCCAAACCTGAAAATTTTTCTAAGGCAGAAATCAAATTCTTAATTTGCTTTTGTTTTCTGTTCCTTCTAGGAAATGGAGGAGATCTTCCCAATGCTCTCAGCTACAGTCCCAAGGACAGCTTGAGGGGAGCTGGCCCATCAATACTGACAATATGTCTTATTGCTAAAGGCGATTGCTTAATTTGCTCTAGTTAGGGACACCACAAGCTATTTAACCTTTCCAATCTTCAGTTACCACAGCTGTAAGTACATTAGAAAACCCAAGGCCTAGTGAGTCAAAGCAAAAAGCTTGCATTTTATTTTGTTTTAATCCAACAAGCAAGCACTGTTGGGTGGGCAGTAAGGATTCCTACTGACAGTGCTGAGCCTTAAACCTTGAGACAGTAGGCAACACCATTACCCACATGGTCCCTGACGTAGTGGTAACAGAAGCAAACCCCACCAGATCCTGGCTTCTCTGTTTGTGTGTCTATTGCTTTTCATTCTCTTTTCAGATTCCTGGACACAAGCCTGGCATGAAGCAAGAAAGAAGTGCTAAGTAAACAAAGTCATAAATGACAAAAGTAGACTTTTATAACTTATATGTTACTAGAGAATTCAAGATTTCCTTTATTGAGTCTCTGACTCTTTAATAAGATTTAGAAACAGACTCATAAGGAAGTGTGAGTATAATTTTATTAGAGAGACAAGTAACAGAGACAGCTCACCCTCAGCAGTCGCTAGGAAGGAGGAGATGAAAAAGGAGGCACAGTCAGGCCTTTTGAATGGGGAGGAAAGAAGGAAGATCAGCAATAGAAGTCGGCAAGCAGCTGCACAGCCAAAAGGGATGCTTAGCTTCGTACAGTGAAAAAGCCCAGAGTGCCCTGGGAAATAAGTTAGGATTTTGGCCAGTATCCAAAAGAAAAAGAGAAGGATAAGAAAACATTCTGCTTTTCTGAGTTAGAACTCAGAAGTACATGAGCGAGCCATACAGGGGAGGCTCTGCATGTGATTACATGGAAAAGGGCTTTCTGGGAAGAATAAATATATTATCTCATTAAAGGGACAATTATTCCTCCCATCTCCTTAGCATGGCTTTGGGTGATTTAGATATCCTATGGGTGAACTCCTGGCCAGTTGATTGATAGGTCTAGTTGGCTTAACTCTTAAAAAAATATGACAGAACTATGTAATGCTCTAATCTTTGGAGCAAACCAAGAATATCATTTCTCTAGCCAGGACCTGAGGTATTCCATTCTATTAAAAAGGAAAAATAAAAACAAAAAAGAAAAAAAAGACAAAGCATAAAAGCACATAAAATCTGATTTCAAGACATACTACAGAGCTGCCATGGAAAAACATTTGCATGAAAACAAGCAGATGAATAAAACTAAAAACATACCAGAAACAAACTAGCAGAACGAACTGTATCTTGAAATAGGTCTTGTCTGAGTCAGGTTTCCATTGCTGTAAAGAGACTCCATGGCCAAGTCAACTCTTATAAAGACAACATTTAATTGAGTTTGGCTTACAGGTTCTGAGGTTCAGTCCATTATCATCATGGTTGGAAGCATGGCAGTGTCCAGGCAGGCATGGTGAGGGAGGAGCTGAGAGGTCTATATCTTGTTTCTATGGCAACCAAGAGAAGACTGTCTTCCAGGCAGCTAGGAGGAGGGTCTCCTTCCACACTGAATGGAGCCTGATCATAGGAGCCTCAAAGCCCAGCCCCACAGTGACACACTTCTCCCAACAAAGCCACACCTATTCCAACAAAGCTACACCTCCTAATAGTGCCACTCCCTGGGCCAAGCATATTCAAACCACCACAGATACCATACATCTTATGGAGAAAGGATGGTCTCTTCAATAAACAGTCTTGGAAAACTGAATATTTGGTTTGTTCACAGATTTGATCACTGTCTCTCAGTCTAAAACAAAAATCAACTCAAAATGGATCAAAGACCTAAATATAAGACCTGAAACTACAAAAGAAAAGAAAACTTACAGATGAGATTAAACACTAAAACTAAAACTAAAACATCCTGTATGGCAAAGGAGACACCAAGTTAGCAAACAGACAATGAAAGAAAACAGGAGAAAGTCTTTGCCAACTACATATCTGACAGGCAGTTAATATTCTTAATATATAAGGAACTATAAAACTAAAACTAAAGTAATCTACTTTTAAAATGGGCAAATGATCTGAACGGATACTTTTCAAAGAATACAATGGCCAATAAATGAATAAAATGTTCAATATAATTAGGTACTAGGGCAAGGCAAATAGGAACTATAGTGATATGCCAACTTAGGACAGTTATTACAGAAAATAAATAACAAATGTTCATGAGAAAAGGGAACTGTAGCTCACTGTTGCTGGCAATGTGGATTAGTACAGCTGTTATGGAGAACATTGAGGAGGTTCTTATAAAGCTAAAAGCAGATCTACCATCGTACTTCCAGATGATTCAAGGGACATGAAATCAATATACTTAAGAAATATTGCATACCTGTGTTTACTGCAGCACTATTTACAATTACTAACATATGGAATCAGCTAGAGTACGACAGAAGCCAAAGGGAGGAGAGGAAGATGGTGGCCTCCCAGGGCCCTGGAGAACGGGATGCCTTGGTTACATTTCTTTTGAAAACATAGGTACTCAGATTTGAGAGCCGGTCTCTGAATATTTCACTTCGACTTCTTCACTGCAACATTTGGCGCCAGCAACTCTTCATTGCAGGTACTGTCCTGGCGAGTATAGTACATTTGGTAGCATCCTTGATCTCTACCCACAACTTCCCATAACACTCGTGAAGTCTTTACAACCAAAAGTGTCTCTAGATAGTGCCAAATATCTTCTGGAAAATGAAATCAATCCAATTTAAGAAATGTTATGCTATATGATTCCTAGGGTATTCTGAGGAATAAAAATAGTAAAAAATGAATAACAGTGAAGAATCTAGGCCTTCTGTCCCACCTGCTCACTCTCTGTTTGGATACAAAAAAAAATGCTCCAAGTTGGGGTATTGTTTTGAATCAGATGTTGCCCATAGTCTTGTGCATTTGGATACTTGGTCCCTATTTGATGGCACTGTTTGGAGAGGCTTGAGGGGTGTGGCACTGGGGACAGTTTTTAAAGATTCATACTATTTGTAGTTTGCCTCTCTGTTTACTGTTTGTGATTCAAGATGTGAGCCCTCAGCTTCCTATTTCTGCAACCATGCCTTTGCTCTGCCATTATGAACTAAACCACGGGAACTGTAAGCCTAGATAAACTCTTCTATTAAGTTCCCTTGGCTATAGTGTTTTATCACAGCAGTAGGAAAGAAATTAATGCAGTAGACACTTGGGGGAGACAGACAAGGAGGACCCAAATGGACAGGTGCTAGGTTCTCCTGAAATCTTCTAAAAGTCACAATTAGTGTTAATGGTCAGTTCTTTACGTAAGTGTTGTAATCACTCCTGGTGTTCACTTTCCCATAAATAATAAAAGGCATTAGGAGCAATTTCACTCACTAATTGACAGCAATTGGACTACCCCGTTGCCCTGACTCTCTTAAGCAAACGACTATTAATCAAATGCACAGTTGCACTATCCATTATTATACAGCACTAGCCACCTTGAACATACTACTGATGCCTTGAGAAACTACACAACCACCATAGCTGGCTGCCCAGGCTTCTGAAGATGCAGCTCCAGCCAACAATGCTTGAAAAACTATATCAGATTTTCTGCAAGGCTGTGACTGGTCCAGACACGAACCTCTATGGCTATAAATAGTATTGAAAAGGCAAGGCTACAATTGGTCCAAAACACTCCTCTTTTGTCTAGAAAAGCAGATTGTTCAGGCCCACTTAATGTATCAACTTCATGACAGTCTACCCTGCTGTCTCCTCTGGTGTTCCAGCATTAGGGTCAATAAAGGTCCACAGCTTTCAGTAGTTTGGGCTGAACTGTAACACAGAGAGAGGAGCAGCAAAGACAGCAGAGAGAGGGCAGCCGCAGAGGCTGTGGAGCAGCAGCACGGACAGGTGATGAGTATCAGCAGGCTGAGCTGCAGAAGCGTCAAGCAGTGAGCTGAAGACAGCTGAACAAGCGGCTGTACAGGTCAAGAGCTGCCAGGGCAAGATGGCAGAGGGTGGTGGGAGCAAAGACCAGCAAGAGAGAGAAGACTGTGGAGACTGGAGAAAACTAAAAGGCTGTAAGGGTCCAGAGAAGACAAAGTATGGGCTCTGGTAGCACAAGAAACAAAAGCTGCATGAGACCCACCCTCAAAAAGCTTCTAGCTACAGTTTCTACCTACGTAGCACAAAAGCACCCTGGAGACTGGTAACAGAAGCATAGTTCTCGTTTCCCTAAGCCCATACTCGGATCGTCTATCCAAGTCCTTGTGGGCCAAGGGTAAACTCGAAAGGTTGACATGAAGGAACCTAAAGTTGGGTTGGCTTTTGGTTTAACTACATTCCAATCTGAATGTGATACCTACCCACTGTCTGACCTGTTTCAGGTCGCCAGCACATAGGAAGGCACTATCGTAAGCTCTCCAGAGGCATCAGGGGAAAAAAGGTACCCAGTTGACATAAACAAGGCACGAACATTGCACATGGGTAAGCGTGTTGTATGCTAAAAGGTGCAAAGCATTAGCACGTCTAGAAAGAGGCATCAGGAGTGCTCAGGGGCTGGAAGAAGAATGAAATTTCAGACAAGGTCAATCAGTGCAGGATTCAGTGGAGGAAGGGTCAAGTTGAGAAGAGACATTGCAGACAGAGGAAAAAGTGTGAGGCAGCCTGGGCAAGGCAGAGGAAGAAGCAGGTGCTCTGAGGCCATCGTGAGGACTTTGCGTGTTTCAGAAAAATGGGGATCATTGGAAGGTTTTGGGAAAAGGAATTGTGACCTGGTTTGTATAAACATGAAACAGTTTTAAAGCTGCTGGACACAAGTGATAAAGCCACTGTTGACATCCATGTGCTCAATGATGCTCCAGCCCAGGAAGGGGACAACAAACCTTGTGTCCTGCAGAGCCCAGTCCCAGCTCTTGCCCTGTGATCTTCGTGATGCAGTTGTCTTCCAGTTCACACTTTATAGCTCATTAGACAAACAGCTATTTAATATATGTGTTTGTAATGCCCAGAAAAATGTAAAATGACTCAAGCATGCTTTTCAGAACTGCTTTTCTAGTTCTTCGGCACACATCTCTACAGATGCTTAATAAATGTTTATTCAATGGATAAATAATACACCTTGTATTGGGTGAATAATTACTGTATTCCTTTTACAGTCTATACCAATTAGGTTATTTTTGGTTGACACATTTTAAGAATTATTTTTATCCTTTCTTCCAAACTTAATAATCATTTTAAGCTCCATTGTTTTATCCAGATCATCAATTTGCTTTAAAAAGTTGGGTGCAGCATGTGCTTTATATTTGTCATGAGATGAGTTAGGGCCCTAAGTCTGCAATTATCTTTATGTTCACAAGCCTGTGTTCTTCTGTCTCCTTAAGATGACAGAGTTGCTCTCACTAATGTCCAATCTCTCTCCCCTTGAAAACTCCAGAATTCATATTCCCTGAAACACGTGGCTCTGAAAGGTTTAGGATTTTGGGTTCATGTGTTCAGTGGGGTCTGGGACAGTAATATCTTGAATAAAACATTTCATTTCTCCCTTTTTCTTCTCTTTTTATTTGATATTTTATTTATTTACGTTTCAGATGTTATCCCTTTTCCCCCATTTCCCCTTTTTCTTAAGACAAGGTCTTGACATGGAACCTGTCTGGCCTCAAAGTCACAAGCTTCTCCTTCCACCTCCCAAGTGATGGGATTACAGATATACAACACAGCCAGCCGAATAGAACATTTCTGTGGTGATACATATGATTATTTACATTATGAGGACAGCAAATAGCTTTGCGGCAGTTCATATCAAGTCTTGTTGCCAAACTTGATAACAGCAATCTTTTAGTTCTGGTTTGTTTAGTTTTCAAAACTAACAAATCAAAGACCTTGGATGAATTCAGTTGCAGATTTATATAATCATGTAACACTGTTGCTGAAGAAAAGTTGAACGTCCAATTCGTAAAAAGTCTGTTCACTCACAAAAAGCATGGAAGTTATTGGTGTAACTGAAGGACTACAGTTCCCTTGGCTGTGGATGGTGTCCCTCAGGGGGTGAGGCACATCTTTCTGGGAAGGAAGAGTCCTAAAGTCTGTCCTGGCCTTGATGATTGTTGCTGATTAAGTGTGATGAATCTGGCAAGCTGATGAATAAGTACTTCCATTTAAAATGGAGTTACTGCTTTTACTGGAAGTCAAGTGTTTTAATTAGCTCAAAGCTAACTAGGAAAAGGTAAAAGGATTGATTAGCAGTATCTCTTTATAACAAAGCTCTATCGTTTTCATAAACGTAGTATTTACCTTAGTTCATTGAAAAATCTTTCCTCATTTCTGACAACTGAAGATCTTGGAAATTGCTAGATTCATTTCATGACCTAGACGTCTACAAGAGGAGCAAGAGAAGTCTTCGCACTTGCACACTAAGTGGGATCTTGGGATAAGAGTTTACAAGTGCTAATAAGTGGTTGGCCCTTAATTTTAAAATGACATTTAGTTAGTTAGTTGTGTGTGTGTACATACACATGCACATGCATAAATGCATTGCGGAGTGCCTATGAGGGTCAGAAGACAACTTACGGGCGTCAGTTTTTTCTTCCTGTCATGTGAGTTTCAGGGATTGAACTCCGGTCATCAGGATGGGCATCAAGGGTTTTTTATGGTTGAGCTATTTCACTGCTCCTGATTAGTATTTTCAAACTTGAGACACAAAGGAGCAAGTATGGCATTATAGAATTAGAACATGACCATGAAAATGCTCTTGCTGAATGTTTAGAAAGTCTTTTTAATAAAATTAAAAATAAAAAAAAACCCCACAAAAGAACCACAAAACATAGTTTCCACAGAAATGAAGTCAACAGTCATTGTTACCCAACAGCAAAAAGATAGGGGAAATTCATTCATATCAAAAGTCCTTCTGAAGATAAATTCACTCCTGTAGTTTTACATCCTATTGAGACCATGGCAATCTGACACTGTTTTGCCCGAATCTGCTCCTCTTAAATTACTTTACTTCCATTTGAAGCAAGGATAGGCAGAGCAGAAGGTTAAGATTTCTCTGCGGGTGGGACAGTGTGTAAGGATCTGCTGTCCCCTCTGTCTCCTCCTGTCTGTTCTGCTCCTTCACACCCTCCTTCCATCCTTGCTTACCCGGCTCTCTGCAAATGCTCACAGGGTGGGGGTCTGGAGTCTTTGATTGAAGAATCTTGCTTTTTTTTTTTTTTTTTTTTTTGTGGCTCATAGAAAAACTAACTTACTTCTACACATTTGTATATTTTTCTGAATAAAGTTGGTTAAAATCACATGATATTGTAGAGAATTTAAGGACCTTGCCCTAATGGATGGAGTAAAGTAGCCTGGTGTTAGCTATCCCCAGCTCCTGTAAGAGAGAACCAGTGCAATCTCTAGAATAGCTGTGCTGCACTTCTTATAGTGAATGCAGAAGGAAGGAGGTAGCCTGTGGTACAAGTGAATGGCAGAAGGAAGGAGGTAGCCTGTGGTACAAGATGAATCACAACATCCAGCTCATTGATCAGCTGCTAAATTTAAAAATAAAGTTTGATTGGAAACAACCCTGCTTAGGGAAGACGGCCCGAGGGCATACAGCCCAGGTTTTCTCCTCTCTGCTCTCTGCCGTCTTCCCAGCCACTGGGTGCTGCAGGTGGTCACAGGTTTGTTTTCAGAGGCTGGGCATTTATTGACTCATCACTGGAAATTATCCCCCGTTCTGGGAAACCACTCAGCTTCTTCACTGTAATGTTATCATCTGCCTTTGCGACGGGATCACTGTAGCTTTGTGCCAAGCAGGAGAAAAGGTATCTACTCATTTTCAAGATACGTTGGAGCTTGTATTCAATATTACTATGCAAACCCTTAAAGTCTTTATAGAACAAAGCAAATACTCATAGGTAGTATATAAAACTCACACATTTAATTCTTTTAAAAAATACAAGTGATATGCCTCATGCATGTATGTGTACTCCATGTATATCTAATATCCACAGAAGCCAGAAGAGGGCACAAGGTCCCTGGAACTGAAATTACAGACACTTGTAAGGCATCCTGTGGGTGGTGTGAACTGTATCCAGGTCTTCTGCATGGACAGTGAGTACTCCGAATAGCTGAGCTGTCTCTCCAGCCCTTATATTTACTTCTCTTAAACAGAACCACAAAACTTGACATTGTATGTAACCTTCTTAGAGCACATGCTAAGTACTTATGCACATGTTACCTTTATATCCTTGTTCCGTCTCCCTGAGATCAATTTTGGTTATTGGTTTGAAATCAGTGTCCCATAATCGTATGCAACCGTCTCGCCCACCAGTAGCAAAGCCCTCTTCACAAGCATACAGACTGAAGATTCCAGCCTGTCAATTATAAGAGGTAGAATTCAATCCCGTAGTCACAAATGCCATTGTTGGGTGAATCTCCATGATTAAAAATAACAGAGCAAAACTAATTAAAGCAGATGCTGTTTTCTGTTGAAATCTGACAGTAGATCAACATACTTCATCTCAGCTGGATCGCAGTAATTACAGCCACCACCAGAAAGTAAAGCAATTCCAACATATCTAATTTGATAAGATTGTTACTGCCATTGCCCAAAATATTAGTTATGAATGCCTTGGTAAAGTCAGATATAGAATCACATTTCTGTATGACAACTGAGCCTTTAAATCAAGGACACTACAAAGGCATCACACTTAAGTTCTAAATTAATTAAGTAGAGACACAGACTAGGGGCATGGTGCCACACCATTTACAAGTAAGAAGTGCCTGAGACAGATCTCGGCTTTTCAGGATGGTGTCACTTCTGACAAACCCAAAACCACAAATAGCATCGTGTCAACATTGTGTACTATGGCACGACTCCCTTTACATATCTAAAATACTTTGACTCTTATTTTACTTGATTTTTTCAAAGCTGTTACGTTACATTTTGCTGACAGAGAGAAACTGACTGCTGAGGCAGCTCATTTACTGAATGAAGACAAATTCTACCTCTTATGATTTTGAGAGTCATTGGCAATAACCAAGAAAATGGTTTTCACCATAGATGACAAAGAAGGCTCTAAGGTATCTAAACTAAGGTTTTCTTCATGGGAAGAGTAATTAGGTCTGAGGATGCAGTTTAATGACAGAGGTCTTGCCTAGTGTGTGAGCTCTAGGTTCAACTGTGGCACTAAAAGAAGTAATGGCAATGAATTGAAGGTATTAAAATAGTTTATTTATTCTTTATCCTATTTCTACTGTGCCATGTGGGTGCTGGGAACTGAACCCAGGTCTCTGTGAGCAGTAAGTGATCTTAACCACTGAGCCATCTCTTCCAGCTCTTATATTTAACTCTATTAAACTGAAATACAAAACTTACAGCCCAGGCCCAGTGAAGCAGGCAGTGAAGTTAACTGCTAGGACATTAGCAGGCAGAAGTAATTTAAGAAGTGATGAAGTATTTTTATGGCAAACTACTACTGAAGAGTAACACTAATCAACCACTTAAAAGTTAAGGTGAAGGCTGGATTCAGTATGGAATTTTTTTCTCAGGTAACAAAAGTAACTTGAGAAGTCTTCATGAGCGTTTCATGTATTGTATGTGCACACAACTGTAAAGCAAAGGGCAGAAACATGGAGATGTGTAGCCTTAACCCATTCAGTACATCATCTCACATTACATCATGCCATATTACATATCCTTCATTACATCATCCCACAGCCCCATATGGCAATACTCACACTATGTGCCCCTTGAATAGTGCGGACTAAGGTGAGCCCTTTCCAGACGTAGATGTCACCATTTAAAGCACCAGAGTATGTGATGTCTTCTTTGGCACATGCAAGGCAAAGGATAGTCTGAAGATCTCCTGTTTTGCCAAATATCCCTCTTTTTGCAGTCAGGGCATTTCCACATAGTGTCCAAAACTAGGAAGTAATAAAATAAATATATGCTGAAATAGAGTATTCTCTATATATTCCATTATTGGTATTTTCAGTAATTTTACAGAATATACTTTATCTGAACTGAACATAAATAAATTGTTTCTCTGTGTCGATGGAGAACCACGAAAAACCCTGCATACCTCTAGAAGCCTAAGAAAAACTCACAATATCTTTTAACTCTAAAAGCTCCAAAATTTCAAAATGTTAATGTTTAATGGCATTTAAACGACCCCAGTGTTCATGGAATGGAACTGGTCTTTTGTCAAATGAATATAGATTGTAGAAAAGTTTAGAAATATAGATAAGTACAAAAAGAAAAACACGTCTGGAGCATATGCCTGTAATCTCAGAATTTGGGAGGCAGAGGAAGAAGGAACATTGCATACTAGAGGGTAGCCTGGCCTACATAGCAACTTCCAGGCAAGCCAGAACTACTAATAAGACCCTACATAGAAAATGTGATGTGGCTGTGTGTGTGTGTGGTGTGGTGTGGTACATATTAATGTATTACATAAAGAAAAACTCGTTAGCAATAACTTCATATTAGCATAACCTACATCACCTAGCCATTTTAAAGTACGTATGTATATTTTAAAAACTGCTTTCTAGGCTGGTTGGTGGAGTTGGGTTAGAGTATGGTGGCAATAAAAATAATTGCTTTTTAACCAGTATTACAGGTTTTTTTTTTAACTATAGAATTGCTCACATATGTTTCTAAATGCAAGCAATACTTCACAAAGGCACACAATCACTCAGGCTTTTCCATTTTGTTTGCACAGATCTTGTGGAAGATGGCAGCTTAAAGCTTGGAAGATTTGTAGATGACAGCAGGGACACCACCACAGCTATACAGAAGTCCAGTATCCTTGATGCAGTTCCTAATGTATGAACTGATGTACCTCTGGTGCCACTACCCAGCCCTCACAGTCTCCAAATGCCTTCTACGTCTGCTGTTTAATCTCACAACAGTCTTGAGAACAGTTAGGACAGATTCTGCTATTGCCTCATATGCAAATGAGGGAAAGCAGGCAGAAATACTTTTCAAAAGATGCGGATTCTATAAAGTTAATACGTGAGAAACCGGAGAAACCTGGGTCACTACTTTGAGAACTACAACTAAGAAGAAGGTATGTGAAACAACAAACAAGGCTTTTGTAACAACGTATTCAGACTCTACTCAAGAGACAGGCTCAGCGAACAGCTACGGGAACGAGTTCCAGTACATGAATTGAACAGGATCATTCATAGCTGGCAAGAAATCATATCTCACCTAGGAGAGCAGATTACATGACTCTAAGGGGCAGGAATGTATGGAAGAAAGAAATCAGTGACAATCCTAACATTTTGTGCCTGCAGGAGACGAAAGATGAAACTTACAAAATCAGGCATTATTTTACCCTGGCTCCAGAAATTTCATACCAAGGGTTTTCTGGAAATGCAGCCTTTTCCTCTCCACTTCCAATTTAATCATTCTTCATTAACTCGGGTGTAGGCAGAATCAAAAGCAAAAATAACTTATAAAAACTAATTTTAGTTAAAGAGGTGGCTCAGAAGGTAAGAACATGTTATGTTCATGCAGAGGGCATGGATTTGGTTCCCAGCACCCACACATACCCAGTAAGTATCCATCTAAGCCATGACTTACAATGATCGTACATAGCATCATAAGAATGCTGTGTATTTTATTCAACCATGGGGTAGCTGGGCGGTGTCAGGTTTTCTTCATTTTGGCTTTGCTACTGGAAAGTTACTCAGCAACGAATCAGTTCTTAGTTCACATTCCTCATAAGTCACTTGGGAGAAACTCCACATTATGACATTACTGGACTAGAGGGGACTGACATTTTTACAGCTATCAATAAATACTGCCAAACTTCTGGTCAGAAAGACTAAAGCTATCCATCCAGAGTCAAGCGTGGCGCAGCCCTCACTGAATCCTTGTCAGCACCAGATGCAATGTAATAATGATCTTAACATATTCAACTATTTTTTAAGTCTGTATTCTATAAGTTTTAGCATTTTCATGCATCTAATGATCAAACTGTTCCATTTTTGTTGGTTATCCATATTGTCTAAGCTATAGATTTGTCTTTATATTTCATGAATACATTAATATCTTCTGTTTGTCCGTATTCTTGCTTTCGTGTGGTTTTCCTCCGGGGAGAGAAAATACAGAGTATATGTTAATTTATATGTCTGTATACCAATATTATCATCACAGCTTCTTTCTGCACGTACATATGGAGAGGACCTTTCCACAGACTGCGAGCAGTTACAGATTTCCTTAAATATTTCTTGTAGAGAAAAAGAGTCCTCCAGAGCCTTTATTTTATAAAAGGGGACCTTATAGAAGGTTCTGTATATCGAGGCTGTGTGACACACTGCAGCAATGCAAAGATATTTCTCCAACCGTCTGATGGCGTTTAGCTGATAAATTTTCTAGAAAAGACAAAGATGGAACGTATCCAGCTATGTAGCTGTTCTCTTGGTCTGGTTTGCTTCTGCCCTCTGGTGGCCTCTGCACAAATTGTAACTGTATAAAATAGGACCGAGGCGGTGTTTTTGTCTGTGTGGGGAGGAGGCTTTGAAAGCCTGCAGCTGCCCTGGTTTACAGGCTTTCCCTTGTGACCTCTCCTAATCTCCCCCCTCTAACTACACGTGTTCAAATGTCCTCTGCTCTATAAATGCCTTTCCAAGCATTTATGCTTGGAAATGCAAGCAACCATTTTTTTTACACCACCCAGGAAAACACCATATGCCTTTAATGACCTGTGGTTTCTTAAATATTTCACACTTTAATTGGCTTAGAATTTACTTTTGTGTATAGTATGAAGTAATATTACACGCCCCATTCAAATAGTTTTAGTACCCAGTGGTTAGAGACACTACCATATTCTAAACTGTTGGTTAGAGATGCCACGGTGTCTAAACTGTCACTAATTGTTTACTTTGCTGCTTTAAATTTTTTTATTTATATCATTTTAATTATAACTTCTAACATGTTTTAGTAAATAGTGTATATTCTTCCTCCTAATTAGTTTTTAATCCTGAAGTTATTGGTTATTTTCACTGTCTTATTTATTCAGACTAATTTAGATGGAGGCTATGCTTCGGGATTGAAAAACAATGACAGTCAAGTGGAGTGCCAGCAGCAGCTGGACAAGAAGTTTGGTTTATTTAGCACTAATCACAAGTTGCCTGATATTTCTAAGATTCCATGTTTTAAAATACCTGTATTGCTGAGCGTGGTGGCGTACACCTTTAATCCCAGAACTCTGGAGGCAGAGGCAAGAGGATCTCTGAATTCCAGGCCAGCCTGGCCTACAAAGTGAGTTCCAGGCCAGCCAGGGCCACACAGAAAAACCCTGCTTCAAAAAATAAAAAACTAAATAATAAAGCAGGGTCTGGAGAGGTGGCTCAGCAGTTAAGAGCACTGGTCTGCTCTTCCAGGACCAGAGTTCGAGTCACAGCACTCACATGGCAGCTCACAATTGTCTGTAACTCCAGTTCCAGGGGATCCAGCACAGACACACATGCAGTCAAAACACAAAAGCACATAAAATTAAAAAGGAAAAAATCAAACATACAAAAATCATCTGTATTAACACCTATTTTTTTTTCATGCAAGAACACAGGATACCAAACTTAAACACCAACGAAAAGCTGCCGTACCTTCATATGCTTCACGCCACAGCTAACCATTCTATTTGGCTGATATGGATCCCAGGAAATATCAAAAATCTGTCAAGAAATTAAATGCTCTTCAGAGACCAATGCAATCACAAAGACTCTATCCTAATACACTGGTTAATGTGGGCTGCAGGAGATGAAAATGGAGGACCCAGCTCTAAGACCCCGTCAGGACAGGCTGACCTCTGACCTCTGCCCTCGAGGTCACGTACCTTCAGCTCAGGCAGATAAGTAATCCACCTTAGTCTCTGAGTACAACTGGTGTGTCCATTACAAAGTTCCATTTGTGGAAAACAAATTTTTGACAATTAGGGTCATTTTTAAATCAAATTTTCTCGAACTCTTCTCAGTGCTGATAAAACACTTTGGAGATAGCTTTTCAATAAAAATTAGAATTATAAAACTTGGGAGTGTATTTAATGGCTAGCTACACTTCAGTGTGGACCAATACCCTGAGGAGTAACAGAAAGTATGAAAGAAGCTGTTTACTTGGAACCAGATCATCCCAGTCCTTTAAATCATTTAAAACGATCCCCAAACTGTTATACTTTCAAATTTCCAAAGAACTGAAAACATACCAGCTAGCACTATTTTTCATTCTCTATGAGGAACTATGAGACAGTTTGCCCGGAGTTCTAGTTCCATTTTGAAGACAGAAAATACCCCCTGCCAACCTTGAAAGCTAAGTCACCTATAGTGAGTATTGACAACACACATGTCCAAGGCCCATCCAAGCTACTGTTATAGAATGAGTTCTGTTATTGGCATTTAAAAGCAGATTCAGAATGTTCTGAACAGGTGGTCTATGAGCCACGTTCTGTAAAGTGTTGATAGGAAGGAATGGCAAGTGAGTGTGATTGGGGCATTGTATAACATCCCCAAATTAAAAACATTATGTTGGGGGAAAAAAGAAATTATCAAGCAACAGAATCAAGAGGGGGGGAAGAAAATGGAGGAGGAGGGACAGAAGGAAGAAAGAGAGAAAAAGAAAGAAAGAAAGAAAGAAGAGAGAAGAGAGAAGAGAGAGAGAGAGAGAGAAAGAAAGAAAGGAAAGAAGGAAGGAAGGGAGGGAGGGAGGGAGGAAGAAGGAAGGAAGGAAGGAAGGAGAGAGAAAGAAGGACCAATCGTAGCCACCACTTCTATCACCCAGGAAGAAGATAAACGGATTCCAGAGAGAGCTCTGAAGAAGACAGGTTCAGTCCACATGTCCATTTCAGCATCTGACTTCAGCCAGTTTCAGTACTTCTAACTGTTATCTCACCTTTTTTTAAAACCAGCAGCACAGCCTTGGTTTTGTTGTGAAGTCAGTTAAGATAAAGTAGGTGAAATGATTTTGAAGACTATAAAACCCTATTAAACACATGTAAATAAAGTCTTTAGCCACTAAAATGATCTCTTGAAGTTAATCATAAGAAACCAATTAACCCGAACACATCATGCTTAAGATTCAGTTGGGAGCATATCAGACGCTCTAAAATAATCAAGGGAGGTTGATTATCTATAGCTTTTCAGGCCTTTTTGTGTCTTGACATCAACTGTTAACCTTAGAGTCTTTGATACACAAATAAAAATATTTTCTTTGTATTAAAAAAAAAAAGAAACCAATTATTCCTGCTGGTACCAAGGCATCAGTAATGAAGAATAAAACTATGTGATACTGATTAAGGAGTCTCTCTCAAAACATTCTAGATTCACATTGTAACCGAGCTCTAAGCACTAAGAAATATTTTTGAAGATTGTCTTTTTCACCTACAGAAACACCATGCTGGAGTAAAAGCGGTCACCCTGACTCCTGGCATGTGAGAAAGACGTATCTCACAGGCCACTGATGCACAAGTCCAGGCTTCTGTTCTGATCTTTCCATAGTTGTAAGTGCTACAGTGAAAGGCGGAGGTAGATTGAGAATTATTCCCTCCTGTTTGGGGCAAAATGAGAAACTAGGTTCCTTTTTACACACACACACACCACACACACACATACATGCACACATACATACATGCACACACATATATGCATACACATACATACATACATACATGCACACACATGTATATGCACACACAAATGCATGCATGCACACATGCATGCATATAGCCATTCTCTTTTAATTTTAATTTGGCAAGTGTTTGGACCTGGAGCCAGGCTTTATGGCTAGGTCACCAGTCACAAATCTCTCACACCTAACTATTAAGTGTGACAGTGCAAAGGGGCACAGTCACTGAAATCAGACAGGTATACCATGTGATATTCAGTAGTACTAAAAGAGAACAGTTAGACAAATTAAACTTAACAGCATTTAATTGAGCAGAGGACTGATTTTGCAAAGTGGATGGCCCTCAAAAGTAGCAGCACGCTCCCACATGCACGAGCAGGATGTACAGATTAGCAAGAGGAAGTCCAGTGTTTAGGCATGTCTCTCTGCCTGTGATTGGCTATTTGTTATGAAAACATCCTCTAAAGGTAGCCTCTTGGTTTGTTTACTTTCCAAAGTACTATTCCCTCTATATTCAGAGACTCATGGCATAAAGGCAGGTTAGTTAAATTTCCTTTAATGGGAATTCCACAACCTGACCAAACACTTTACACATAAGCCAGGGTGGTGTTAGTCTTTCTAAGAAGATATCAACAATGAAAAATATTTTCAACTTTAATCTACTATTTTCCCCAAGGTCAACACGTTTGACAAACAACATATTAATTCAGGTTAGATCAGAAACACAAGTAGCTAATTACAAAATAATTTGGACGAAATACTTCCCTCTCAACAGAACCCAATGGTACATCACGGTTTTGTATACTGGGTCTCAAGTCCACCTTTCGTGATCACAGGAAACTAGTGTACCAATCCAATCAAACTCACCTCGCCTCACGGGATACAGCTGGCGTGAAAAGAGAGACATCTATAACTTCTAACCTAAGCATTTCACACAGTAGTTCCAGCTTACACCTAGGAAGTATTCCCTCAGAAGGCTCGCTGTTGAGCACTTCCGCAGTGGGATCACTGGGGAAAGGTGGCTGCATCACAGGGTGCTAATCTCATTATCTATTGATGAGTTCACTGGGGCAGAGTTCATCAGAGACAGAAGCTGCTTGGTAGAAGTGGGTCAGTACGTGGAGGGTGCCTCTGAAGAGTATGCGATTTGTTCCAGGTTTCTTGCCCTGTCTGGTTCAGAGAGGAGAGGCTTGTGGCTGCCACGGTGTTTTGCCAACAATGTACTGCCTCACTGCAGGAAGCAGCTAAGGAAGCCTGGACCAACATCATTGACATCATGAGCCAAAAATCAACCCTCCTCTTTTATTTTCTTAGGCATTTTGTCACAGCAACAGAAAACAGTTTCAATAAAATTCAAATCCCTGAGAGCAGAGCCCTCATCATTAGGCTGCAAAGCTCCTTATGGGTGTCACATATGCAGTTACAGTTAGGAGCCAGTTGATCAAAGGTACCCTGATCCTTTTCCAACACTTAGTTTGAGTTCTACTAATGGTCACCCTGGGGTTTTCTGAATTGATTCTGGAAAGGAACTTGCAACCAGTATGAGGTTCCTTTATCTTGTAAACACACCATTAGAAACAATTTTCAGAACTCATACTAAGCAAGATGATGACCTTGATATTTAATTAGGGCCTCATTAGATATGGACAATTACAAAAAATACAAAAAAAAAAATAAAAGGAAGGTAAGAAACTAGAAAGCAAAGCAATAAAGAAATCAAGTTATTCAATTATGTAGTCAGAGAGAAATTAATGTCTGATCAGGTAGGTATAGGCTGTGCCCGTGTAATCCCTTCTCTTGCCAGGTATGCCTGCATGGGGTTGCCATTTCTGATCACACTAATTCAGTAGTAATGACAAGCAGACCATGGTTTACACTCAGCATTAAGAAATCACAAATCAAATACAAACACTTATAGTAATATTTTTGTGGATTTTTCTAACAACCATTTCCAGGAGTCAAACTACTATGATTTCAAATTCTGTTCTATTTTGAGTTTATAAGAAGCCAAACTCCAGCACTGAAAAGCTGCTTTACTCGTGAATAATGATAGTTAACCGTTAATCCTAAGTAAATCACATTAATCAGTTAAACACATAGGAGAAAATTTATATATGGCAAATTTACTTTTGAAGACATAAAATGACAGTTACTCTACAGCTCCGCAAAGGTCTTACCCGGTCAGAATGGCCAGTAGCCGAGGCCAGAAGTTTTCCCTTTCTCCAGTCCCAAATGCAGACTGTGTTTTTGGCATCCAATCCCACAGAGGCTAAATGCTGAAGGAAAAAAGGAAAAAAGGAAAAAGAAAAGAAAGAGAAAAAGAAGAAAAAGAAAGGAAGACAGAAAGAAGGAAACAGAAAGAGGAAAAAAGGAAACAAAAGAAAGAATAATTTGAATAATTTAATATCTGAAAGTAATGAGATGATTTCCTGTTATTCACGCCTATTTTCAATGAGTAGTTGCTGATCATCTACTAAGGACTAGGCATTGAACCCAACCCATCCTAATCCCCACACTAAAGGTATCCTTGCAGACGGCCTCCAGTAGATGACACGGACACTGCAGTCCTGTATCCCTGCAGATGGCCTCCAGTAGATGACGCGGACACTGCAGCCCTGTATCCCTGCAGATGGCCTCCAGTAGATGACACGGACACTGCAGCCCTGTATCCCTGCAGATGGCCTCCAGTAGATGACGCGGACACTGCAGCCCTGTATCCCTGCAGATGGCCTCCAGTAGATGACGCGGACACTGCAGCCCTGTATCCCTGCAGATGGCCTCCAGTAGATGACGCGGACACTGCAGCCCTGTATCCCTGCAGATGGCCTCCAGTAGATGACACGGACACTGCAGCCCTGTATCCCTGCAGATGGCCTCCAGTAGATGACGCGGACACTGCAGCCCTGTATCCCTGCAGATGGCCTCCAGTAGATGACGCGGACACTGCAGCCCTGTATCCCTGCAGATGGCCTCCAGTAGATGACGCGGACACTGCAGCCCTGTATCCCTGCAGATGGCCTCCAGTAGATGACGCGGACACTGCAGCCCTGTATCCCTGCAGATGGCCTCCAGTAGATGACGCGGACACTGCAGCCCTGTATCCCTGCAGATGGCCTCCAGTAGATGACACGGACACTGCAGCCCTGTATCCCTGCAGATGGCCTCCAGTAGATGACACGGACACTGCAGCCCTGTATCCCTGCAGATGGCCTCCAGTAGATGACGCGGACACTGCAGTCCTACAATATTGTATTCATTTGTCCTTCTTAACCACAGGATCCAAATGTGCAAAGTCTGTAAAGTTGCTGACAGGCCAGCAAAATTCTTGAGAACACAGCTTGAAGGCAGGGATTAATAATCACTTAAATTTCTACTGTGAAAGATCAGAATGGTGACTCATACCTGGAAGCTCAGCTCCCAGGAGGCTGAGGTGGAGGATTTATAACTCCACAGCTAGCCTGGGATACTTACTGAATCATAGGCCAGGCTAGACTACATTGTGAAATCCCATCTTAAAAAAAAAAAATTGACATATGATCTCACTCTAACTCAGGCTGACCTAGAACTCACACTATAGACCAGTGTGGCCTCAGATTCATGGTCATTCTCCTGCCTTAGCCACCTGACTGCTGAGATTATAGACATGAGCCACCATACTCAAATGTTTTACTGCAAGATTTAGGGAAGTATGAATTCAACAGTCTAAGCATCTTCATGAAACATATGTATAATTTGAAGAATCTGACAAACACATACAGAAAAAAAACCCAATAAATGAGCCTGATTTTGTCCTTAATTTATATAATTTCATAAACAGCTCAAGTGCATAAGGATATATAATCTTAATAACAGGAACATGTTATATGCTACTCATCCTTTGAGGTCATATCAGTTTCTTGTTCTCACAGTCAAACTCAATTTTTAATACAGGCAAAACGAAAAGTATCAAAGGCAGGTAGGTGTATGTAACACTGATACAGGGGTTCTTGTAAGACGCCTCTTAGGAGATAGAACCACGTTAGAGGTCTTGGCTCAGAGTAAGTAAACTTGACATCTTTGCTTTCTAATTAGCCAGATAGCAGGTCTTGGAAATGTAAGATAATTTATTATCTTTTGAGAATGTCATATGTGTATTTTGATTATATTCATGTCTCCCTTCCCTATTCACCCAACTTTGTGTCTTTTTATTTTCCCCACCCCTCAAGACTAATTTGTGCTGCCCAAACATTCTCGGATGTGTTTCCATCTACTAGAGTACAGTTGACTCACCAGGGGCTACATTCTTAGAGAAAACTTATTCTTTCTCTCCCAACAGCTAACAATTGCCAACAGCATGGAAAGGAGTAGAATTTCCTGTCCAACTGCCCTCACCACACTGGGTTTGTCTGGCTCGGCCTTGCACAGGTCTTGTGTGTGCCATCACTTCCACTCTGAGTTCACATGTATAGCTGCCCTGGTGTGTCCAGAGGATTTCCTTGTATTCCACTGCATCTGACCCTTACAATATTCATGGCCCCTCATCCACAATGACGCTCAGGCCTGGAATGTATCAAATATGCTCCATTTAGGGATGAGCAATCTTCAGTCTCCTATTTTTTATGTCTTGGACAGTTGTGGTCTTTGTGTTAATATGGTCTTTGTGTAATAACTATCTACTGCAAAAATAAACTTCTCTGATGAGGGTTTAGAGATGCATAAATAATCGGGTACAACAAAAAATACTTTGGAAATGTAATCAACCTCCATAAATCTTAGTTTTCTCATTTGTGAAATGAGTACAAAATTATCATTTACCTTGTCAAACTACTCGAGTTAGGTGAAATCACAGAAATCCAATGATTCTGACTGTGGTAATAGAGAGGTACGTGGCCTCACATTGCTCAGTGAATACGTCTCAGAGTTATTACCTATTAGTTATGTTGCTGTGATAAAATACCTGATTAAAGCAACTTCAGGAAGGGAGGCTTTGTCTTGGCTCACAGGTCTAGGATACAGTTTATCGTGGCAGGGAAGGGGGTGGCAGGAGTAGGTCACAGAGGGTCTCAGTGCACCCAAAGTCAGGAAGCAGAAAGCAAAGAACGCTCATTCTTGGCTCTCCTTTCTATTCAGTCCAGGGCACCAGCCCACAGAATGGCACTACCCACAGTTCCATCTCAATTAACCTAATTTAGATACTCCCTCACAGGCACACCAGAGGCTCATCCCTTAAGTGATCCAAAATTGTGTCTAGTTGACAATATTAACCATTACTACTCTACCCCTTGTCGACTTACACCCAAACAAACCACTTTTCAGCCATAATCTTCTCCTTGGCCTCACAGGCTCACAGCCATCTATACAAATGTATTCAGTTCAGCATCGAAAGTTCCCACCAAAGTCGTTTACAGTTCTAACACTGTTCATAGGTATAATGGCTGAGTTTCTCCAGAGAGTTGAGCAATGTCTTAACTGTGAAGCCCTGTACAACTTTCTAGAGTTGCCCACTTCTAACTTGCAAAGGCACAGTGTAAATACTCCAGTTCCAAAGAGAAGAAACCAAATGCCATAAGGAAAGGCTGAACCAGGAAGGACTGAAACCCAGCAGGGAAAAGACCATGTCCCAAAGTTCACATCTGATATCTGGGGCTCGTGCTGGAATTATCTGTGTCCTAAAAGGCTTGAGTATCTCCACCTCCAGCTCTGTTGCCTGCAAGACACTATCCTCTCTCTTGACCCAGCTCTACTTTGTGTCTGAAGTTGTCCTCAACAGATGTCCCATGGTTGTGACATCTCCATATTCTTGGATCTCCATTGTACCTGATGCTTCAGCTGCACACAATGGCCTTTTCAGGACCTCCTGCAGGACATGATGCCTGGGCTCAGTGTTTCTCTATCAAAGATTTTATGACTAGTTCAAACTTGCATTTTCCATGTTTGCAAAAATATTATGCACACAACATTTCTAAGTTCTGTGGGTCCTGGCTTCCTCAATGACAGGGTCTGTTTTCTTGTTCTGGGAAAACACTCTCCTAGTATTTGCTTTCAAGGAACAGAAAACCCCTTCAGATGCCTTCAAGGCACAGGCTTCACTGTTTCAAATTAATTTGCATTTTCATGGTTGGGCCTTTAATGAGTGGAGTCTTGCTGTGGAGTTTGTGGGGCAAGTTCTCAGCGTCCCGTGCAGGGCGGTGAGTTCTCATTCTCAGTGTCCCGTGCAGGGCGGTGAGTTCTCATGAAGTTTCAGTCTCTTTTTTCAGCACACACCTTGGCAGCAACTTTGAACTTGGTTAAAGTCTTTTTCTCATCAAATCATGCATTTTAAAAATTCTTTCTGTTCCATTTGTTCCTCTTTTACACTGAGCTGGATAAGGGTGGTGAGGGATAATCACGCCACAACTTGAATGCTTTCCTGCCTTGAACTTTGCTCCACCAAACAAATTACTCATTACTCTAGTACTCAGTGTCAGTCAAGGCCAGGACTCAGGTGGATGCAGCCAGATTCATTGCTAGAGTATCACATCAGTATCACATCATTGCTAGAGCTCTCATCCAGTTCCGAGTAGAATCCTTGCTCCTGCCTGAAGCCCTATGAGCCAAATCCCTATTGTCCATGATCCTCTCAGCAGTCTTGTGTTCCAAGGTTCAACCATATGGACATACTGTCCTGCTTACAATACTTTTTCTAGTAAAAAGTTCCAAACTCTTAAAAATTAACTATTATAAAACATGATTTATATTTTTATCAATACAAGAATATTGGAATGGGTGAATTTTATTCAGTTTATTTTTATTGGAAAATCAGTTAAAAAACCATTAGCAGTTACAGTCACTTCTCCTGAGTTTAAAAAACAAAAGAAACCTGTTTTGTTCATTTATAGTGACAGGCCCACAGCTACCTGGAATAACATTTCTATTGCCTTTGTCAACTACAAGGTAATGATGGATTTGCCATTTCCTCAGTATTATTGGGTTCAGTGAACTCTGTCCAGAGAATACAGCAGGCCTAAGAAAAGAAGCATGAGGGAGCCGAGATCTCCATCATGGCTAATGGTCACTTTTCTCAGTTGACAGTTAAAAACCACACCGTCCACGCAACTCCCTACCTGTCAAAATAGAACCTCAAGAGAAATGGCCAGACTCCAAAAGGAAATGGATGAATAAAATGGGGGAAAAAGGATAAGTAAAAAGAACAAAGAATTCATAGTCAGAGCTGGATTTCCTTCCAGTGCAAAGCATGTTTGTGATACTGCAAAACAAAACTTGGTATAGATGCTTGCTAAAATAGATTAAAAAGTGAGAAAACATGTATGTGAGTGGGCATGTCAGCCTACATCTGTGGCCACTCACACTGTGCATAACTCATTCAGGTCAGCCATTCATATCAGTCCCAGTTCTTTCTTACAACAGCGGAAGATGGCACAATGTTAATTACCTTAAAATGATTCAAGTCAGGTCAACTCATTGTCACATAGGGGTTTTCTTCCACTCTTAGTTTGAGTGAATGTCTAGGTATAATTTCACTGGTTTTTCTATGGCGCTGACTTTCAGAATTAACATTGATATTAGCTAAACACTGATTGAATAAAATAATCGCTATACAAAGGATGAAACAGACAGCAGAAGGGACACTATGCAGGGACAGGGTAAAGGCTGGAGAGGAAAGCTGTAGGCTTAGCAAAGTGTGAATGCAGCCAGAGCCAGAAAGAAGACCTCTGTGCTCCAATTCACCCTTTAAAGATATACCAGCATCCTTTCTGCCAATGTTATATGTCCAAGGAGGGGACTGGGAATGTTTCATACCTTTGTGGTGTTTTCAAAATATGTCAAAGCAGGCAAATATCGAACTTCAGATGAGGATTGGAACACGACCCAGGGCACGCAACTACAAGGCACAATCCACCCTGACTTACCTGACTATGTGGAGAATGTGGGTAGAAAAGCCAATTAACAGAATGCTTACCTACAGTGTTTGTACTTCATTCGATGCTACTTTAAGCTTTGCTGGCTTTAAGATACTTTGACATTTTCAGCTGCTGGAATGAATTATGAAGAAACTGTGCAGAAGAAGCTAGAGAGATGGCTAAGTGGCCTAGAGCACTTGTTTGTGCTCTAGGACCTCAGGTTGTTTCCCAGCACCTATGTAGTGGTTCACAACCATCTGTAACTCTAGTTCTAGGGGATCTGATGCCTTCTTCTGAACTCCAGGCATGAATGTGTGATACACATACATACATTTACATGAAATAGTAATATATGTTAAATAAATAAATAAGAATTATGAGGACATTCATTCAGACAGTGTTTAAATAACATTATACATGACTCTGACTTGGACTGTGAAGGGTTGGGCCTAAAAGTGGGGGAAGGGTGGAATATATGTTAGAGTTATTAAAAACGAAAGTATAAACACACAGGAATTGCTGACTGCTTGAATTAGAAGAAGACTGGTGGGTGGAAAGAAGGAGGAATAAGGAGTAACCGCAGGGTAGAATCAAAAGGAGTCTTGAATGGATTCCTAGGAGATGCAGTGACCACCCGAAACCCAGAACAGCGTTTGACCAGGATGTGAGGTCTGTGCCAATGGCTTGGTTCAGCCTGGGTCCCAGGTGGGATGCTAATAATGGGTGACAAGATAGGGTTGCCGAACCCTACTACACCTAACTTTACGCGTTCCTTTATGGAGCTTTTTAACCAGATAGTAAGGTGGGAATAGGAAAACCAAAACTGGAGCCTGTTGCGAGGGACGAACCAACACCATCAGCTTGAAAAGGGGCCAACAATGAGGAATTCTGGGAGGCTGCCAAGGGGAAGCAGCAAGTGTTGGTGGCTGTTTGTACTATGGTTTTAGGTAAATTTAAGGACTCATTAAAGAAAACATAAATTAGAAAGATACGCACCTGTCCATCCGAGTCAAAAGCCAGGCATGCAACTCCATGTGTATGGACATCTTTAAGAATAGACACAGTATGGACATTATAGGAATCCCATATGCATATATATGGCTCCTTCCCAACTTGGCCAGTTGCAATCAGAGTTTTATCTGGGTGTAAGGCAAGGCTGAAAAAGAAAAAGGCCTCTTTTCACATTCTCTATTTGAACAAAAGCCAATATATATTGATCATCCTTTACCCCAATGTGTTTATTTTAAACCATCAAACAGATGATCTCAGAACAAAGAGTCTATCTGTTCCCAAAGCAGCCAACTGCCTGATTATTATAAAATAAAGTGTTCATTCAGCTTTGGCAAGATAAGCCTAGTAAAACTTGATGGAAATTTTTATCTAATTTTACCTACTTAGCTACCTTAAAAATCTATATTAACCATGGTTTCAATTCTCTAATAACATATTTTATATGGTCCTATCAATTTAGTTAAGTTATATTTACTGATTTTCAAAATATTATTAAGCATTCAACCTAGCTTTTGACTTTAATTTTGAAAAATGCTATTACTGGAATGGGTGAGCCAGTCCTAAGGACAGAGCAAGGGAGAGCTGGCCCAGGGTCATGAGGGTGGGGAAGAGCTGACCCCAGGGCTATGAGGGCAGTGAGTTGGCCCTGACCCTCATCTGGGCAGCATAGTAGAGCTGGCCCCAGTGGAGGGGGCACAGGTGAGTGGGCCCCAAACCCTGCCCTTTGTCTGGCATGATGTGGGGTGTGTGTGTGTGTGTGTGTGTGTGTGTGTGTGTGATGCACTGCCTTGACACCTGTAGTACCCAAGGGAGCTGTCCCTGGGGTCATGAGAGCACAAGAGCTAGCCTTCCCTTCTCACTGGCTGCAACACTCATAAGAGTAGGCCCTGCACCTCACCTGAGCAATACAACGGAGTTGGCCTTGATGCCGAAGGCATGGGTGAGCCACCCCTGATGCTGTGAGACCAAGAGAGTTTTCCCAGCCCCTCACAGGCTCCAGCACTGGGACCCCAAACCTTGACTGGACAGACAGTGGAGCTGGATCTGGAGGGATGGGTGCAGGGAAGCTGACCCTGCCTCCTGCCAATGGCTGCATTGGTTGGTCTAGCCAGAGCAGTGTTGGAGAGCTTATCCTGGTGTTGGGGATAAGGAAGAACAGGCAGGCTGACTAGCCCAGCTACACTCAGGATCAGATCCAGGGCTCTGAATTGGCCCATCCAAAACCTCTATCATCTGTGAATGATGCATGGAAGGGACAGTCCTGCTGTTCCAAAGCTGCAGGATCTCCACGACACAGGGAAACAACAACATGATAACCAGGAGGAGTCCTGGTGAGGCTCCAGGGTTGATGATGTCACAGAAGTCTGAGGTCTCTAACCAGACCAATGATTCATTGCAATGAACATTTGCAAGTGAAGATGTGTGGACAGAAGGTATACTGTGGGACACACTGACACACTACAGCTTCCATGATGAGATGTCTTCTATTTTGTGTGTTTTATTTTGTGGGGGACAGAAGGTGGACATGAGGGGACAAGGAGATGATCAGGACTAGGGTGCATGATGTGAAAATCACAACGAATCAATAAAAAGTAAAAAACAAAACAAAACTTCTGTTGCTAAGAGGAAATTCACTTTTCCATTAATTAAGCAGGCTTGCAGAAACACAAGACAGAGCCTGTTCTCATTAAGATTCCAAAACACAGAAAGGTTCCAAGGTCAAGTATTGTTTATGTGTCTGTTGTCATAGATTTTGCATTGGAAATGAAAGTTTCTTTTACATAACTCACTGTGACACCAAGGGAACTGCAGATTATTAAGCCTGTGGCTTGTGGAATAGTTTCTTTCTGTAGTTCTAGCAAAATAAAACTTTACCAAATAACAAGCCATATTCTATGGCACCTGCACCAGTCAAGAGCAGAATTCAAGAAAGTCAAGCTGGGAAAATCACCGTGTCCAGCAGGGGTGAATACACACGCAGATTCTCACATACACTAAATAACGAAATCTGACATGTAGCAAGTAGGTTCTATAAAACACATCTTCTGGGGCTGGTAAGATGGCCCTGAGGGTAAAGGCATTTGCCTCTAAAGCTGAAAACCTAAATTCAGGCTTCAAACCACCAACACAGTGAGAGGAGATATAAGTGATTCCTACAAGTCATACTCAGACTTCCATACATACACCATGACATGCATGTACCCAAGTACATAAACAAACAAACAAATAAATAAATAAAACACGGATATAAATATAATAGTTTTAAAATAATGTTATTTTAAAATATATATTCTCATGAATCTTTATAATGAGTAGTAAGAAGACAACTCATGTGGAAGTGGCTGTTCTCCTAACAAGGAGATGGTAGGGACTTAACCCCTTTTAAGGTCAGAGCACCTCCCACGTTAGTTGAGAGATGATTTTGGTACACAGGGTGTCTTCTCCTTACAGTTTGGTTAGAATTTTTCTGTGTCCGATATTTAATAGTATTTACATATGTTCATTGTGTTTCTGTTATCACAAATAACTATGATCACAAGTTTATACAAAGTAATTATGTATTTGGCCTCAGACTTATTACTTTTACTTTGTGAGTAGTTGGCCCTGCATTGTGGTGGAAGCAAAACAGCTCCTATCACAGCAGGAAGGAAAAACAAAGGAAAGAGGCAGACTGCCTTAGCTCTGTCGAGTCGGCTCGCCTCAGAAACTCCCTCCAGATTCTTCTTCTTAAAAGCTCCACTACCACAATAGCTATCCTAGGAAACTGCCGAAAGATTATGAAGTGTTACACTGCTCCATTGATGACGTGAGTGGAAGCAGTCTGTGAAACTCCCGTCTGTGACACAATGGAATATACTAAGTAATGCATTCGCTGTAACTTTAGAAATTTGATATGTCAAGTACACAAATAGGAAAACACAAGACAGTATTTTGTTTCAAGGTGCCCCTAAAAAGGAGTGTCAGCCACTATACATAGTGATGTAGAAAGATGGAGAATGAGTATACAGCCTCCCAAGACACCAGGGACTATTCAACTTCGTATAAAATATAGGGTGTGAAAGGGCGTTTGCTGTAAGAAGACAATTCTCAAAAAGTCTGGCAAAAGCAGGAAATGATATGAGTTTAGCAGGCAGGGGCAACTCAGAAAAGATCGTGACAAGGCCAGGAAGTTAAGTTACAGCAGGACACAATGTGAAGGCTTCCACGGGGATGGACTGACTGGAGGGAAGATCTGAGAAGTTTGCAATGAGGAGAGAAATGGTTGTAACTCTTCCTAGGTCTTAGTGGGAAACTTCTCAGGTTAGCACCATGATTGGAGACCTACCAGTTATAAAGAAAATAATTTGGCTGACTGTATGCTTAGTGAAGGAATGAGCTTGTCTTCATTATCTCGACAGTCTCTGGGCTATCTCCTGGCAAAGTAAGAATCACAGAAATGCTTTGCTGAAGATGCTCATTGTTACTGCTAACAATTTGGCTGCCACAGTCTCTCTCCTCTCTGCTGTGGGCCACATGTTCTACTCAGGGACTGGGAAAGAGAGAGGAAGGGTATACTGCCCCTGAATGGCTACAGACAACCTGAAAGACACAACTCACTCACTGAATCATGGCTTCTATTTTAAATGACTGAGATAGTTGGCAGATTCTTGGGATTCTAAAGCAGCTGGGGTGGAAACAGGACCCTTGTGTTTTCTCGTTGTTTGAATGAGGACAATTATTGGAAGAAAAGGGTGTGAACAACCTTTAAAGAGGTATTACGGTTTAGATATGAAGTACTCTCCAATGTGCGTTGAAGGATTGGTTCCCAATACAGCAGGTTTGGGAAGGTGAGTTGTGAGGGCTCTGACTTAATCAGTGGATTAAACATCAATGGGTTCAAAGGTCAACAGCATTATTGGGAAGTGGCCCCAGGAACCTGGGAGTGTGGGGTAGTTGGAGGAGGTCACTGGAGGCTTGCTGTCTCTGGTCGTTTCCTCTACTTCTTGGCCTCCATTACTCCTTTTTGCTGTAATGTTCTCCCTTACCATGAGCCCAGACCAGTGGCCTAGTAAGCATGGACTGAAATCTTTGAAACCACGTCAGAATAAACTTTTCCCCTTTTCTTTCCTCAGCTGTTTTGTTATAGTGACAAACAAACCAAACCAAACAAAAATGGCAGAGAGACTTTCATGATTTAAACTTACAAGTTGAAATTACTGAGTATCACTACCAAACACTCTCGTTTGAATGTATAGCGCCTTTACTGTGGGGTTAACTATCTCAGATGTTCTCCTATATCCACACATTTACTAGATGGATTTAAAATCTCTCATTGCAATTAATTTTTTTAAATCAAAGTTCTTTTATCCTTTTCTCGAAATTACATCTTCCCAGCCCAGGATTCTCATTTCTCCAGGTTCCTTCTTTAGCACTTGAGTATAACAAAAAGTAAGCTATTTCTCCTTTTCTAAGTCCCAAGTCTCAGGCCTCCTTCCCCAGCTGGCACACAACATGTGCCTCTTAGAACAGGGGCTGGGGCTGCAGCTCAATGGCAGACTGGCAGAGCGATTGCTGGACATGCACAAGTCCCAGAGCTCAGACCCCAGCACTAAAGACAGACAGACAGACAGAAATAATGATGCTCCCTGCAGGAGACCATTTGCCTGGCACACCATGAGATACTAGGTCCAGTCCAGAAGAGCAAGTACAGGCCACAGAACAATAAAGGACAGCCCACATTTACTTTATCCTTGGCACTTCTTTGCTGGCTTCTCTGAAACTCCACTCCTCTCACCTGGTAACAAACTGACACCATCCCTGCATCCCCTAGAACACAGGCAAGTTGCATTTACATTTATCTTAAGTTTGTCAGTTCAGTAGCACTTTGAAAGCTTAAAAAGGTTAAAAAAAAACTTCATGAATTCCAACAACTGGATTGTTAAGAATATCATCTGTAGCATCAGCATGCTGTTTAGAGCAGCCCAATTCTTAATGCGGTTTAGGCTACCACAGGTGTCTAGCCCCCCCTTTCCAAACACCTCTGAATTTATAAATTCAAGAACTTCAAGGAGAACCATTTCAAGTGACTGTGGAGAACC
This sequence comes from Mastomys natalensis, assembly GCA_021653895.1. Classification (NCBI taxonomy): domain Eukaryota; kingdom Metazoa; phylum Chordata; class Mammalia; order Rodentia; family Muridae; genus Mastomys; species Mastomys natalensis. The sequence goes on from JAJTUV010000271.1 coordinate 585,688, forward strand.
CAGTCCCAACAGATATATCTATGACACAGCTCTTGCACCTAAGGGTCAGAGAATATCTCAAAAGAGGGGACAGAAAGGTGGTAAGAGCCAGAGGACCAGGAAGTCCGCAGTGAGACTGTCTCCTAGAGATGGCTTCCTAACCGACCTGAACAATAGCAGTATCAATAGACATGCTAAGGCAAAGAGGGGTGGGGATTTCATGGGGTCCAACCCTTAACAAAGAACAGCAGGCAGCTAACGACTAATGAGGGAGAATTAACCTTTCCCAAGGATGTGTTTCCTAGCTGCTTATCCAGTACAAAAGGTCAGCCTTAAAATCATATTCATAAATCACAAATATGGATCCTGGAGGTTATAGTTATATATTTGTACATGAACACATGCTTGCTTGCATGCATGCATGTGTGTGCGTGTGTGTTGTCTGTCTGTCTTTGCGTCTGTGTCTATGTGTGCATAAAACAATAACAAAAAAAAAGTTCACCAATTTGAAAAGTAGTTGGAGGGAGGGGATATAAGACGTAGCAAAGGAAACAGGGAAAGTGATGTAATATAGTTTAATTAAAAATATTTTTAAATATAAAAATTATTTTAAAATAAATAATAGTTTTAAAAGAATCTTGTAAAACTATCAAAGCAACAGGATCTTTCTTCCTAATCCCCAAATACCTTAATGTCAGTCCAGAAGCATTTGAAAAATGGGTGTATTTCTATGAATAGATTATCCTCATATAAAACCAAACCTATCCCTTTATACATCATAAAAGCTCTTTGCTCCTCCTATAGAGTGCTCCATGCCTAAGGACTACCCCACAGTAATACCTGTAAAGCAAGCATCGGACTAAGACACGGACATCTGTATTACTGTGTAATGACTCACTGTGATGACAGGTACCTGCCCCAGCATTTCTCCACATGGGACAAGACTACACTCGGTAAAGCAATTCCGTGTCTTCCCACAAGGAAAGCATCCCAGCAGAAAGTACTGGCACTCTGTAAAGTGTTTCAAGCCAAGGCTTATCCCATCGCTCACCACAGCTCTGCTGGGATTCACTCTGAGATGGGCAGCTTACCTGGTCTCACCAACATTTCAAGTCTGACAGCTCAGAGTCCATAAATCTAATTCTTTGCAGTCCTAAGAAAACTTGGACCTCTTTACCAATCTCACAAAATGTAACGATGGTGTGTCATGTCATACTATTAAAATATTTTAAATTGACTCCTGTCATCAGAGGTCTTAATTAAAGGGAAGGCTCATCCCACACCCGCACTGAACACTTTGGCTTACTTCCCTTCCCTGCTTGGCGTATTGCATCTACTGTATTATACACATAGCAATGAGAAACAGATCAAGCTTTGAGAGACTGATTGTCTCTGTGTGTATATAATTGAGTTCCCATGGGAAATCCCATCTTCTGTTACCATGGCAATAGAAAGCTCTGCAGAGGGAGACTTCCACCAACCTATCCAGGAGGAGAAATTGATTTGTTTCTGTAGCAGGCCAGGAGAGCAGAGCCTATCTTCCTGATGTCAGACAGTCTCATAATGATTTCCAAATATGTTGAGGAGGGGAAATGAGAATTAACAGAGCCATGGAAAGAGAAGTCTCCTTATCAGGTTGGACAAAGCCCCTAATTAGCAATGATCATTCTTGATCATCTGATGTAAAATATAGTTTTTGAAAATCCAATTACTTAAATAAATAGTTTGAGTACTTGTTCTAAATGCAGCAGTTAAAGAATGTTCTTGATTCCAATGTACCTTTGAAACCTCATTTCCCCTTACCAAGGTGTTTGGCTCTTCTCTCAGTGATGCCTCAATGGTGGTCAAGGTCACTGGGCTGGAACAAGGAGACTGTGGCTGTGTGGACTCAAGGGGGGGGGGGGATCAGTGTCGCCAAAGCCCAGTGGAGGTGGATTGATAAGATGGAAAACACAAAATCAGGATTGATTTGAACACATTAGCAGAGCCTAAGACAGGGAAAGGTATGATGTAATTTCAGTTCCTGGGGATGTGTTTGGCATTAGAGCGCAGCGCCATCACCAGAACAGCGATCTCTTTTAACACCACGGAGAGGGGCTCTCCTTCCAGGTGGGCATGGATGGCAAAAGGGAGTGAGAATCACTCAGAGAGACTGTAAGAATCCATTCCATTTCCCTGAACCGCGTAAGCTCATGTACTCTATAATCCACAGTACAGCAGGGTCCCAGAAACTGAACTTTACCTCATGTATGATAAATGCTACATCCAATGAGAATGTATGTACTTAAAAATAAATATAACAGCCAGTATTGCTATACCTGTATGCCTACTCATATTGTTATGGAGCTCTATTCCAGGAACATCATCAGGTTATATTAAGGAGCAATTAAGACTGTGGTAGTTTGTTAGCCTAGGATCAGATCATGCAGTGGCTTAGATGAAGCCAAATTAGACAGGCTATCACAGCAGGTCTTAACCTGTGGGTCCTGACTGTTTGTGGAGGTCAAAGGACCCTTTCACAGAGGTCACATAAGACCAGTGGAAAACACAGATATTTACATTAGAATTCACAACAGTAGCAAAATTACAGTTATGAGTAGCAACTAAAATAATTTTATGATTGCAGGGTCGCTACAACACGAGAACCATATTAAAGGGTCATAGTATTAGGAAAGTTGAGAAACCACTGGGCTGGTAGTAACTGACAGTTAAGCTTCAACAACTTTGTGAACCAATTATTAAACAGCCACTGTTAAAAGTTCTATAAATATAATTAAAGAAACCATATTAAAAACAAAGGTAATATGCTAAACCTCACAAATGAGGCCACTAGCTTCTCTCCTATCTGAATGACAGAAATACTACAGCATGCTGCACATTTCTTCCTAGATGCACTTCACTACCACATTGGTAGCTTGCATTCAGACATGGCAGGAGGCTATGCATTATAGAAATAAATAAATATTATAAATCAGGACTTTATATATTGTTTTGGTGATTATCTTAAGACATTAAAATAATGAGCATTGCAGAAACTACTATATAGTTCAACTAAAAGGTAGTTATATCATTAGCAAATATTCCCAAATATGTCTTGTTTCATTAATAATAAACTAACATTCATAGTAGAACTACATTTATTGACTCTGTGTGTGTGTGTGTGTGTGTGTGTGTGTGTGTGTGTGTAGCTAGAATAGAACCCAGGGCCTTGCACATGCAGACAAAACATATGGCCAGTTCAAACTTTTCTGAATCATGTGGTAACAAAGTATCAATTTCTTATCGAATTTTGATAAACCATGGTTCAATGAAATTATTCTATGAGAGAATTGATTTGCTATACTGAATTTATAATAGACTTTCATATTTTATTACTTGTAAAGACACACACACACACGCACACGCACACGCACACGCACACGCACGTTGGACGTTGGACGTTGGACGTTAAAGGCAGCCTGGTTTCTGGTCAAGGACAGGTTAAAAACCCCTGGGACCCCCAGGTGATTCTGAGGGACCCCAGGTGGGACCCCAGGTGACCCCGCAGGGTCCCCTGCAAGGGACAATAGGTGTTCTGCCACGCCCTCAGACTCCGGGCTCCGGACAGAAGGCCCCAGTCCTCCATAGGTTTGTATCTTTCAGTCATGTAAGGGCAATGCCCCTACTAGCCCCTCCACAGGTAGAAGGCGTGACCACAGATCAAGTAGCCTCAAGAGAGATCTCCATATTAATGAGGTACCTAAAGGCCAGAAGAGCTTAGCCAATTAAGCTTTCCTTCCCAGATACTCTTCCCTGTAAAAGGTCTTTAACCTCAGGCCCTCCCTGAGAAACGGGGGAGGGTGCGGTTTCTCATCTGCTTTCCACCATGACAATAAACATCTTAAAACCTTGGATCCACCGTGGGGAACAATGAAATGGCCTTCGCCTACAGATCCACCGTCTAATCTCCCAGCCAGGGCGACCACCAACCCAAGCAAGCCGCCTGTGACCAAGCCAAGCCAAGCTGACCACCGCCAAGAACAAGACACAGCCAAGCCAAGAACTCTCATCCCCACGGGGCCGGCGCAGCCATAGCTTATCTGCCCCTCTCCCCTTTGGCCGCAGGCCAGTCAGCCCATTGACCCCCACTTTGTTCTCAGCTCTTCCGAGGCTTCCAGCGGCTCCTGGGTGCCCAAGAGCCTGAGAACCAGTTGGTCCCGGCCCCCTGCAGGCCTGGGGACCCCTACCCTGCAGCCAGCTCTGGTGGCTCCTGGGACCTCAAACTGTTCTCCCCCGGAGCTGTGGGTGACCCTGCAGCGGCTTCTCACTGCCCAGACACCCACCCAGCACCGGGCGTGGAGTGAACACAGTCAAACTTCCTTCGTCCTGCCTTCCCGAGCAGTGGCCTTAGCCCGTGGTGGGGCAGATGCGGGACCCTCACTTTTACCCAGCATATATACATATGCATATGTATATGTATAAACACACACACACACACACACACACACACACACACACACACACACACCCTTATAGGGGGCTCCTGAACATGTATGCAGGCTTGTTTTCTCAGTGTGCTGGCTGTTAAACAGAGACCACTATACACAGCACTTTTCTTCCATGCTCGTTCTTGGCCTTTTCTTCGAGGCCTGAATGAACATCAGGGTGGATGGGAATTTGATCTGCAATCAAACTAATGACAAAGCTCAAAAGTTGGATATAAAGTCAAAGTCCCTCTCCCTTCTTTATAAAGTCAACGTACCTTTCATTTTACAGTTTTTGAGCCAAAGTACCTTTTGTAAAGATTATGCTCACATAGTTCTCAGCCTGTGTGTCAGCCTCTGCTGCAGGGTCTCTGCAGCATAATTGTTCAGTTTTAGATGAGTTGTTTCAAGTGTGGGGTACTTCAAGCGCTAGAGAGAGAATCTTATGTTCGGTTGCGTCAGTTCTTTATATAACTGAGTTATGAGAGATTTAAGGGAAAAGGCAGCAACCAGTACATTGCTGAGGCATGACCTGGTCCCGGTACTTACTAGGAAAAAAAATGCTTCTTCAAAAAGCGTCTACTCAGCCTCCACTCTGTGCCTCAATTTCCTTTCGACAACAGAGGGATAACAGTATCTACCTCACAGAAGGAACTCTGAGTCCTAAGATGTAAAAAGGGCAGTGCCTAAAACAGCAGATATAGTGTACTAACTGGCTGCCATGCTGCAGTCACACTGCAACCTCCCCTTCCTTGTAAGACAGGGACAGGCACTGGGTCTCACAAATCCAACACCGCCATCTTCTCAGAATTAGACTGGTAGAAAAAGATAGAAAAGGAAACAAACAGTATGCAGACGCCTCATTAAAGACAGTGTTCAAACAAAAAGACAGCGCTTAGCAACACACCCAAACACAAACGACAAGAGAAACTGTCCCAGCTGGTGAAATCAACAAACCTTAAAGAAAAGATTAATCAAAATAAAAGTTAGGCCGAAAGCTTTCACAGAGGATCCAGAGTCAGCAGGGTATTAGCATAAGGGTAGACAATAGGATCTGATCTAGAACTACACCCACGCTAGTGCTACACTGTCAATATATTTCCCGCACAGCTGAGAGATTAACTCAGAGGTCAAAGGGCAGTCCTGAAACTAAACAGTACACAATGTATTTACATATCAGACATGGTGTGATGAAGCAAGCACAGGGTCTGGGTCCCACCCTGCGGGGGGTGGGGGAGGGAAGAAAACTGAGTGTGCGGAGAACATGCCTGAAGCTCCAGCACTCTAGAGGCAAAGACAAGATATCTGCCTTTAAAAGTCACATCAGGGCCAACCAGGGGGCTCTGCAGATACAGGCACCTGCTGCCAAGGACAGTGATCTTAATTTTATTCCCAGGACCCATGTGGTGGAAGAAGAAAACTGACTCCCACAGACTATCCTCTGACTTCTACATGCACTCTATGGCACATGTACCCCACCCTCACACAATAAGAAATGTAATAAATTAAATACATGTTATCCCCTTTGTATACATATTTTATGTTTTCTGTACTTGCTAGTAATTGAAAGGTAAATAAATAGTGTTTCAATGACTGAATATTTATAAAAGAACACAACAAGCTCAACTCTCAATTCAGCTCTCACCATAAACAATAAATTTGTCAAGTAGATCAAGCATTAAGAAAAACAGTATCACATTAAAACACAAGAGAAAAAAAACCTAAAAGAAAAGCTTTGCAACATTTGAAAATACTGGCTTCTAACAAGAAATAAGCATGAACAGTAAAAAAGTAAGAAAGAAAGAAAGAAAGAAAGAAAGAGAGAGAGAGAGAGAGAGAGAGAGAGAGAGAGAGAGAGAAGGAAGACTGTACCTCAAAATAAAAACTTCTGGTCATTGATATGCAGCATTACAAAAATGCGAACAGAAGTCACAAATTGGGAGGAAAAAAATCATGAAGGACTTGTACCTAGAACATATAACAAACATCTACAAATCAATGATACAAAAGAAACACAATTTAAAATATGGTTAAGTGACTTGAACACTATCAAGAAAAATTAAAATTAAAAGGTGTATTTGCAGACAAGAGACAACTGGAATGTGTTTACATTGATAAAAAAGATATTATGATAAATCATTTTGGAGGTACTTTGGCGATTTCTTATAAACGTATACTCACTTATGTAAGATCAATTCCACTTCCAAGTATTTATATAAAAGAAATAAAAGAGATTTACTAAACAAATACTTATCTAAATAATTCTGCATTATTTATAATAACTAGAAATTGGAAATAAATACCCATCAACAGGCAAATAAATAGTCAAATTATTATATATTCACACAATGGACTTGCTCTTTACAATAAAAGGAAGTGAACTACAGACATGCACAGCATGGATTAATCTCAAAGAAGTTATACTAATCAAGAGACCACCAAAGCACTCAGGAGGAGTCTCAAGTCATTGGTATATAAGCTGGGAAGCGAAGGGAAGTTGCTTCTAGTCAATAACTCTCAAAATAAAGGCTAAAAACAAGCAAGAGACTTCTAAGTAAAACTGTCTACAAGAAGCTGCCTCTGTGTGCTCTGTATGACACAGCAAAGGGAAAGGACAGGAAAAGAAAAACTGGGGACTCTTGTAATGAGAGGAGATAACTGAATCCAGGGAACTGCCCCTCCCCTTAGACTCTGTTCCCAAAGACTCATTCCACCACCCTCCACCCTCCCTCCTCACTGGTCACCCTGCTGTGGGCTCCTGCCCCCAACTCCAAAGTATTTTGCCTGCTCAGGTGCAGTCCACACAAGTTAGAAGAGCAGAGACAGCCTCCCGGCCCCCACCCCTGCACTGAAGGCCAAGCTAGCCACAAGAAGTCCAACCCCTAACCTAGACAGAGACTCCCTATTGGATCAAAGGTCAGAAATCCAGGCCACAAAGACCAGAGAAGAAACAGAAACCAAGGAACAACACACCCATCCAACAAAGACAAACCAGAAATCAGCACCTAAACTTATAATCATCCCAAGCTCAGATGCCTAAATGCCAGTATAAGAACACAATCAACAACGGCTAGGGTAATATGGCACTACCAGAGCCCAGCTACCTTATGTCATGAAGACCTGAGTATTCCAATTCAGATGAAGCACAAGAAAACGACCTTAAAGCCAACGTTATGAAGGTGATGGAGGTTCTTAAAGAAATAATGAAAAATAAATCCCTTAAATCAAGGAAAATACAAACAAAAAATTGAAGAAAATCAATAAATGCCCTACAGAATATTGAGAAAGCCAACAAAGAAACAAACAGGCGAAGAAAACTGTTGAAGACCTGATGGTGGAAAGAGAAGTAATAAAGAAAACACAAACTGAGGAAATCCTGGAGATAGAAAATCTAGGTGAGCAAACAGGAATAACAGACACAAGCATCACCAGTAGAATACAAGAGATGGAAGACAGAATGTCAAGCATTGAGGGTACAATAGAAGAAATAGATTTCTTTGTCAAAGAAAATGTTAAATCAAAAAAAAAATCCCTAAAACAAAACATCCAGGAAATCTGGGTATTTTGAAAACATAATGAAAAGGCCTAAGAATAATAGGAAAAGAAGAAGAAGAGTCTTAGTTCAAAGGCCCAGAAAACATATTTAACAAAATTATAGAAGAAAATTTTCCTAATCTTAAGAAGGACATATCTATGAAGATACAAGAAACATACAGAACACAAAATAGATTAGAACAGAAAAGAAAGTTGCCACACCACATAGTAACCAAAACACTAAACAAACAGAACAACAACAACAAAAAGAATATTAAAAGCTGCAAGGAGAAAAGGCTAAGTAACATACAAAGGTAGACCTATTAATTAGAATAACAGCTGATTTCTCAACTGAGACTCTAAAAGCCAGAAGGGCCCAGACAGATATCTTGCAAAAGAGACCACAGATGTCAGCCCAGAGACTACTGTACCTAGCAAGCCTTTTTCCACATACATACATATATATATATGCTGACTGCAGTTTTACCTCCCAGTCTCTCTCCGAACACCTCGCCTCTCCTCCAATCCATTCTTCGTCTCTTCAGAAAAGGCCAGGCCTCCCATGGATATCAACCAGCCATGGCATAGCAAGCTGCACTATCACCAGGGCCTCCTCTCCTATTAAGGCTGGATGAGGCAGCCCAGAATGAGGAAAGGGTGCCCAAAGGCAGGCAATAGAATCAGAGATAGCCCCTGCTCCTACTGTCAGAAGTCACACATGAAGACCAAGCTACACAACTGTACCATATGTGCAGAGGGCCTGGGTCAGTCCCATGCAGGCTCCCTGATTGTAGGTTCAGTGTCTTTAAGCCCCTATGGGCACAGGTTAGTTGAATCTGTGGGTTTTCTCGGGTTTTTTTGCTTTGTTTTGTTTTGACTCCTCCGGCTCCTACAATCCTTCCTCCTTGCCTTCTATAGGATTCCCTAAGCTCTGTCTGACTGTGATGAAGTTTAACTGAAGATGGAAAGCCTCCCTCACTGCAGGTGGAGTTCTATGGAGAGTGGCTCTAAACTGAATGAAATGGGGGAAATAACTGGAGAGACAGATCATCAGTAAAGTGCTTGCCCCACAAGCACAGCACAGGAACCTGGGTTCAAGCCCTTAAGGTCAATTCCCAAACCACAACTAAAGGTGATGCAGTAGTTTGTGCTAGCAATCCCGGAACTGAGAGAGCAGAGGCTTTGGGCTCACTGACCGTCAGCCCGCTCATAACTAAGGTGAGCTCCAGACCACCAATTATTTATCTAAACAAACAAACAAATCCATAAAAATAAGAAAGCTGGAGAGATGACTCGGTTGTTAAGAGTCATGAGGCTTGTAGTTTACATCCCAGAACTCACATATCTAGCGAGGAGTCATACAACAGACATGCCCATCCATGTGTGGACATGCACACTCACACATACACAGACATACACTCTCAAATAAATAAAACAAATGATAAATAAATAAAATGACATGAGAGGAGGGAGAAGGAGGAAGATAAGAGAAAACAAAATGGAGAGCCCCAAGGAACAATGCCTGAAGGAGTTGACCTCACATACATACACACAAATATGAGCATCTGCACACACAAAATAGAGCAAAGATGAGAAGGTGAACTCAGCACCAGGATTCAACTCTCTCTGCTTCCTAGTTGCAGACATAATGCAACCAGTCACCTTATACTCCACTGCTGTGTCTTCTGTGCCTTGATAGACTGTGTTCTCTTAAGCCATCAGCCTTTCCCTCTTCTACTTTATGTACATTGGTGTTTTGCCTGCATGTATGTCTGTGCAAGGGTGTCAGATCTTGGTGTTATAGAGTATTGTGAACTGTCATGTGGGTGCTGAGAATTTAACCCAGGTCCTCTGGAAGAGCAATCAGTACTCTTTCCTGCTGAGCCATCTCTCCAGTCCCAAGCATTTTTCTCTTCAGTTCTCTTTCTTTGGGGCATTTATTACAGTAACAGGCGAAGTAATGACTACAGAGACACAAATCACAGCCAGTACAGGATACTTGAAGACATAAGCAACAAGACTGCTCCAGAAGATCCTTGCTCCTCAACCACTAAAATAAAAAGACCTGAAGTAAGAAAAACTTCAGATGAAAAGCCCCAAAATCTAAGAGTAGTAATCAGTGACCTCAAAGGGAATCTAAACAAGGAGGCAGATGAAGCAAAGAAGTAATGCACTACCTAGAGAGGAGAGAGTGCTAGGAACATCAGCAGCGTAGATAAAAAGAGCCAACGACATGGAAGAAGAATTCAACAAGGAAAGGGAGATTCATGAGGAGGAAAAAGCCAGAAATATAAATATTACTGAGGACTATATTGGCTCACAACCACCTGCAACTCCAGTTCCAGGAGAGTTGACATTTTCTTCTAGTCCTGAAGGCATTGCACTTATGTACACAACCCCACTGGTTTCCCCTGACACACAAACACACACACACACACACAGACACACACACACACACACATATATACACACACACACACACACACACACATATACGTATACACATATAATATGTAATATAATATATACTATATATTTATTATATATCACAATATAAATATATGAATATATTATAATGTGATGATATATGTTATTTTTATATATTATATATTAAATAAAAAAGAAAATCTTTAAAATAAATGTTGAAAATTTTAAAACTCAATGAAACAAAACCATGGAAAGCAACACTAATAAGTTCCAATAAATAAATAAATAAAACCAAGAGAAGGAAAATCCAGAATGTACAAAAAACAACATTCAAACATGATCATCGAAAACATGCGAGCTTGACCAAAGCATACAAAACTAGGATATGATAAAGAGACCAACCCTAAGAATCTATGAACTAGAAAAGGAATCTGATATAAAAACTTCAGGCATAGAGATTTATTCAATGGAGAGATACCAGAAAACTCCCCAAATCTAGAGACATAAAATATACATCCAAAGACAAGCACCATTTAGAATTCCAAATAAACTTGACAGCAGGAGAACTTCTCCATGATACATTATGGTCAAGATGTCAAAATTATAAAGTAGGACAAGTGAGATTGTTCAGCAAGTAAAGGCATGGACTACCAACCCCAAGTCCCGAGTTCAGTCCTTAGGACCTGCAGAGTGGAAGGACAGAACTGCAAATTTCCCTCTGACCTTTACTATGCCCATACATACACACATGCATACATGCATACATGCATACAACACACACACACACTTTTAAAATTTTGTGGTTGACTGCAAGTGCTTAAAAAGCATTTAATTGGCTTATAATTCTGAGGGTTAGAGTCCATAACGGTGGCAAGAACAGCTAGGAGGTCACATTTCAAACAGCAGGCAGGAGACAGAGAAGACAGAGAGCACCAATGGGCATGCCACGTGGCATTTGAAAACCTCAAAGTCTACCTGCCCACTCCTCCGTGCATGACTCCTTCAAAAAGGCCACACCTCCTAATCTTTCCTAAACAGTCCCATCACTTGGGAGCCAAGTGGTCAAACATGAGTCTAGAGGGCCACTCTCAAGCCACTACAGTAAGAAACTGCAAACCAAGTTTGCTGTATCCAGCAACACTATCTTTTTAAATTAATAAGATATGGATATTTCAAAAATGAGCAAAGCAAGGCTTCATGACTACCAAGCACTGCAGAAGATTCTTAAAGGAGTATTCACACATAGAGGGAAGACAAGCTCAATCATCAGAACATAGAAAAAATAGATTTCATGAGTACAATAGATGAACAAAAAATACAGAAAGGAATTTAGCATTTATAACACAGAAAACCAACAAACCGTTAATACTAGTAGAGAAGAAAGAGTAAACAATATAATCAGTAAGAGGAATGATTAACAAAATCTCAGCACTAACCTTAAATGCAAATACTCCGAACTGGAAAATAAAAAGATGCAAGCTAGCACTGAAGAAAAATATACCTACCCTCTCTCTCTAAAACATAATTATCACTTTTAAAGATATCTATAGATTAAGAGTAAAAAAATGCTGTCAATTCCATAATGCTACAAAAGATGAAAGATACCAGGTGTGGTCATGCACACTTTTGGTACCAGCACTGGGAACACAGAAGCAGGAGGATCTCTGAATTCAAGGCTAGCCTGGTCTACAAGGAAAGTTCCAGGACAACCAGGATACACAGAGAAACCCTGTCTTGGAAAAAAAAAGATGAAAGACCAGACAGGTCATCATACAGTAACAGTAACAGTGGGAGATTTCAATATCCCATTCTTATCTTGCAATATTTTTGGTAAATTTTATTATTAGTGCATGTATGTATGATGTATGATGTATGTATGATGTATGAGTACAGGCATGAATATGCCATGATGCATACATGTGCAGGTCAGAGGGCTTTATAGAGTTGGTTCTCTCTTTCCACCTTAATGTGGGCTCTAGCCCATCAGGCTTGAATGGCAGGCTCTCCCGCTCAGAGTCATTCCATCAGCCCCGTTGTCCTTGTTACATGGGACATTCAAAGTATCAACAAGGAAACTGCAGAACTAAACTACACCACAGATCAGACAGATATAATGGGTATCTAAGAATCTTCCCTCCAACATAGAATACACATTCTTCTCAGCAGACACAGAACTCTCTCAAAATAGATGACATTCTAGGCCACAATGATTCCAAACAATATAAAAGTACTGGAATAATCTTTTATATCTTATCAGAACACAATGAAACAAAGATAGAAATAAATAGCAAGAGAAAGTACACAGCTACACAAATACACGGCTCATTAGGGCAAGTCTTAAATTTCTAGTATCAAGTGAAAATGAAAGGGCAGATTCTCAGGGCCTTCCGGATGTAGCTAGGGTGGTTCTGAGAAGGAGGCTTGGAGTTAGCATTGCTCATGTCTCAAAGACCATATGTCTGATAATGTAGTGTATCAAGGAGGAGTACTGGTCACCAAGCCTGGTACTCACATCATGGAAGGAGGGAATTGGCTCCTGCAAGTTGTCCTCTGATGTCCACATGCATACTGCAGCACATGAGAGCACATATAGATGATAAACATAATAAACATTTAAATCTTAGATGGCTCAGTGACATAATGATGACATAATTAATGTCATAATTAATGATATAATGATGCATCTCAAGGTCTTAGAAAAACAGAAACAAGCCAAACCCCAAACCAGAAGATGGCAAGAAGATATTAAAGAGGGGCTGGAGAAACGGCTCAGTGGTTAAGAGCATTGATTGCTCCTAGAGGACCCATGTTCAGTGTCCAGCATCCACATCACGTGGTTCACAGAAGTCTCTAACTCGAGCCTCATGGCATCGTCTGGCTTCTGCAGGTACAGTCTGTGTCTGTGTGTGTGTGTGTCTGTGTGTGTGTGTCTGTGTGTGTGTGTGTCTGTGTGTGTCTGTGTGTGTCTGTGTGTGTCTGTGTGTGTGTGTCTGTGTGTGTCTGTGTGTGTCTGTGTGTATGTCTGTATCTGTGTGAGAGTGCATGTGCTCACATACACATATAATTAAAAATGAAATCTTTTTAAAAACATAAAGGAAAGGAATATTATCAATCTCGTTCTACTGAGGCAAAATTACTCAAAGAAAAGAAAGGGAGGAAGGAAGGAAAGAAGGAAGAGGGAGGGAATAGACTAATTTCCCTGAAGCATAGGTGTAAAAATTCTCTGTAAGATCATATTTCATGACTAACTTTGTTTTATTCCAGAGACACAAAGATATTCAACATAACATAAAATATAGCACATAAACTTAAGGACAGAAGCTGTATAGTCACATCAACAGATATAGAGAAAGTCTTTAACAAAGTTCAGTATTCCTTTATGATAAAAGTCCTGAAGAAACTAGGAACCAAAGGAATGTAACTGAACACAATAAAGGCTATACATGGTAAACATGACACTAAATGGGGAAAAGCTAATGGCATTTCCTCTAAAATCAGGACTAATACAAGGGTGCCTACTCTCTCCAGTTGTTTAATATGTTGTTCAATGCCTCTGCTAGAATAATAAGAGAAATAAATAAAATGTCTATAAATAGGAAAGGAATAAGCCAACCCTGTTTGCAGATGTGATTCTATACTTAGAAGACCCTAAAGACTTCATTAGAAAACACTTAAACTCATAAACATTTTCAGCACAGTAATAGGACACAAAATCAACATTCAAATAGTCAGTAGCTTTTCTATACACCAATAACAAACTCACTGAGATACACAAGTGACCAGAAAAGAAAAGTTAGTCGGAAAGAAGCCTAACCACTCAGATAAAAGTCCATTATGGTGAGGACTTTAAAACCCTGTAGAAAGAACTGAAGACAATGTTAGAAAGACCTCTCCTGCACATGGGTCTGAA